>CM077305.1:58297500-58922500 GCA_039655065.1 Glossophaga mutica
GTTTTTCTAGGAACTGTCCGCCAAGACTAACCTCCAACTCTGGAGGGGGCTGGGGATTAAGGGCAGGGGATTGACAGTATCTTCTATAGTGAGATAATGTGTTTCTCATAGTAACATCTGGAACATATCACAAACAAATGATATAGCTAATTGAAGTAAAAAATACTAAAGGCTAAAATGACAAAGGGAAAGTCTTCTAAATTAAAAAGAGGAAATGCTGTTACTGAGATGAGATAAATTGACTCAAATAGAAAATGAAGTCATCCTTCACATTTTCTTCCTATCTTCCTCCATACAATCAATTTTATCACCTTTTTCTATATTTCATCAATTAATAACTAACACTTCTCCCTTCTCTCTTTTCTATCTCTTTAAAGCAGGCATTTCACATTTCTTACTTGAATTAACTGACCTTCCTGCCGTTCTCACCTTCTTGCTTTTCCCTGACTCCCACTCAACCCATTCATTCAGTACTATCAGAATGCTTTTTCTAAAACCCAGCTCTGATGGAGTACCCTCTACTTCACAACTTCAAATAGTTCAATGATTCACCACTTATTTCCTGGTGAAATTAAAACTCTTTAGCTTAGGGTACAAGACTCTTCCTGCTAACTTCTCCAATAGCATTTCCCTCGTGCCTCACTTGCAACTCCTAAATTCCACAACCTTCTTTGGTGCTTCATATATGCCTTACTTTTTCATCAATCAATGCCATTTCCTATGTTCTCCCCACTTTATTTTTTTATCTAGAAAACTGAAGGTTTTATTCAAGAATTTAATTTGATATTACCTTTTATGAAAAACCATTCCTGATATTTACTCTTCCCTCCTGGTCTGGATCAGTGATCAAATAACATTTCTGTATATCTCTTAAAATTTACCACTTTTATTATAAATGTCTGTTTACTTTCAGTCTTACTAATTAGTTGAGTATTCTTCATAACAGATACTGAGTGTCTGCATTCTTAATAAGTACTCAAGGCAATTTTTATTTCCACTGAAGTCTAAGAATCATTTTATATTCTAAGAGCTTTCTTTTTAAAAATTTTTAATTCAATTTTTAATTATATTTTATTGAGTATGCTGTTACAGTTGTCCTGATTTTTCCCATTTGCCCCCCTCCACCCAGTGCACCCCAATCACTCAAGCAATCCCCCCTCTTTATTTCATGTCCATGGGTCTTGTATATAAGTTCTCTGGTTACTGCCTTGCCTATTCTGTACTTCACACTCCCATGGCTATTCTGTAACTACCTATTTGTACTTCTTAATCCCCTTACCTCTTCAACTATTCTCCCCTTCCCTACCCCTTCTGGCAACCTTCCCATAACTAGCTTCTTTTCTCTTGGTTTTAATAATCTCCTTATCTTTAACCTTTGGACTTTTAATAATAATGTGTCTTGGAGTGGACCTCTTTGCATCCATAATTGGACTCTATGCACCTCCTGGACTTGCATGTCTATTTCCTTCACCAAATTAGGGATGTTTTCTTTCACTTTTTTTTCAGATAGATTTCCAACTTCTTGCTCTTTCTCTTCTCCTTCAGCCACCCCATGAGGCTAATATTGTACCTCTTAAAGTTTTCCCAGAGTCTCATGTTTTTGGATTCTTTTTTCTTCTTGTTGTTCTGCATAGTTGTTTTATGCTTCCTTGTGTTCCAAATCATTGATTTGATTCTCAGCTTCATCCATTCTACTGTTGTTTCCCTGTAAATCGTTCTTTATTTCACTTAGTGTCTCCTTTGTTTCTGACTGGGTCTTTTTTTATGCTGCTGGGGTCTCACTAAGTTCCTGGAGCATCTTTATAACCAGTGTTTTGAACTCTGCATCTGATAGATTGCTTATCTCCATTTCCTTTAGCTCTTTTTCTTGAGTTTTGATCTGTTCTTTCATTTGGGCCAAGTTTTTTTTGTCTCCTCATTTTGGCAGCCTCCCTGTGTTTGTTTCTGTGCATTAGGTAGAGCTTCTTTGACTCCATGTCTTGGTAGTGTGGCCTAGTATAGTATGTGTCCTGTAGGGTCCAGTGGCACAGCCTCCCCTATTACCCAAGCTGGGTATGCCCTTCTCTTGTAGTTGAGACTTGGTTGCTGTTGGCAGATCAATGGGGGGGATTTACCCAGGCCAGTCAGTTGCTAGGATTGGCTGTGACCACTGACCACCAACCTCTGCCCTCCATGGTGCGTTAGCTATGCATTAGCTGGGTGGTGGTGCTCTGACAGGATTTCCTGGGTGGTGCAGGCCAAGCTCATCCCCACCTGTGTTTCTCTTGGGGCACCCTGCCTCAGCTATAAAGCAATCTGAGATGGCCGCTACTTATGCTACACTTGGAGATTCCCAGGTGAAGCCAAACTGTGACTCTAATCTGACTGTTGCTAGGGCTGACTGAAGCCAGCTGTTGGTTGTTTAGTAGGATTTAGGAGCAACAATGATCCATTCTTATGAAAAGCAGCTTGGGTGGGCCTGTATATTGGGTGAGGTAGAGCCTCTGTGGATCTCAAAAGTGGGTCACACACTGTTAGCCAGATTGATGAAATCTAAGATATAATACCAGCCTTCCACCTTTGTGGGGGGAGGACTCAGCAAAGGGACAGTGGCCTCTGCTCGCCTCCATGCCAGACACTTCAGTCTCTCCCTGTATACCACTGGTGCGCTTCAAGCTGCCACCCTGATGCTGGAGCTCAGAGGGAGTGAGTCTGAGTAAGTGAGTCCATGTGTGGGTTCTCCAAGAGGAACTGCTTAGGGTTCCAGCAGCCTCCTCCACTGACAATCCCCGCTGGTTTTCACAGCCAAAAGTTGTGGGGCTTGTCTTCCTGGCATTGGAATCCTGGACTGAGGTTCCTAGTGTGAGTCTGGGACTCCTCACTCCTGAGATATCCCTCCCAAATTTTTATCCACTTGAGTGTCAGGCCAGCCGGTACTGCATCTATGGCCCTCCTACCAGTCTGGATGGATGTGGTCTCTTCAATTCCGTAGTTGTCAGACTTCCATTCAGCTCTATTTCTGATGTTCCTGTGTGATGGTTGTTCTATATTTTAGTTCTAATTTTGATGTGGTTGTGTGAAGAGGTGAGCCATGTCTGCCTACATTGCCATCTTCTATATTCTAAGAACTTTCTAAGGAGGAAAACCTTTTTTTCTCTGTAATTCTATGACCTAGCATAACACCTACCATGTAGTTGATACTCCATAATAACTCTTGAATTAATAAATACAACTGTTTGAGTTTTGGGTATTTTCAGTCTTTCATTCTATCAGGTTGCCACCTGTAGTAGTAAAACTCATTAAATAATTATTTCCTGTACCAACGGTATTGTAAAATGGGAATCTCATTGGTGATCTGCCACTCTTCTAGCTAAGTGGCTATTAATTTTGACCTGTTGTTCCACTTTTTCACCCTTGATTGCCTCAAAGACTTTTGAATGAAAAGTGTTCAGTCTTACTGGTTTTGTTAATGAAATCTAGAAAAATGGTTCTCAAACACATATGTCACAAAAACCTGGGAAGCTTATTAAAAATAATAATAGGAGTTTTCTCCTATTTTCAGGGGACCCTCACTCTGCACCTCATTACGGTATAACTATATAATATATATCTATTTATTTTATATAGTTTCCTTCTAAAATTCAATGTGAAATATTACTTTGATTACTAATTTGCTTTTGTTATTTGATTTACGTGGTTTAATATCTGACAGTTTCTTTGGTGAAATGTTGTCTTTTATTAACATTTTCTTCAATTATAAAACTATCTCTGCCTGTTCTAAGTCTTACCATACAGAGCTTAATACTTAGGGAATATGGCCTGAAAAGAAAGAGTGAGTGGCAAAATCTGAAACCTTAATTTGAAAAGGTCTATTAATAATTGCTTTCTAAAAGTGAATTTCTTTTGTGCAGGGTGGGGAGTACATAAAATACTAAGGTGAATCTTCATGAGAAAAATTGTTTTACTGAATTTCTTCAATAAAACCACTAGATGGCAATATCTTTGTTTCTTTGTGAATACAATAGGCAAATGGCTCTTAAAGAAAAAAAACTTGATTATCATATTTTTTAAAGCTCTCACCTCAGCTACCAAATGGCTATTTCTCAATTCTATTTTTATTTTTTAATTGAATTTATTGGGGTGACATTGTTTAATAAAATTATGTAGGTTTCAGGTGTACGGTTCTATAATACATTATCTGTATTATGTGTTCACCACCCCAACTCAAGTCTCCTTCTGTCACCATCTATCCCCCCTTTTCCCTCTTTTACCTCTCCCTACATCCCTCTGGCAATTTCCATACTGTTGTCTATGTCCACAAGTCTTATTCCTCAATTCTAAAGAAATGAAACTATAGAAGAGAAAACTCCAGGTCAGTTAAAAACCACTTTATTGTGTTTGGGTTGTAGTAAATTAAGGTCCTTCTTTAACAACCAGAGAAGTCACTGGGCCACTGAGATGGAAAAAGAAATGGCTTCACTTTGTAGTACACAAACATCCAAGATTTTAGGGCTGAAAATAGACTCTGGACAGAAAGACATAGCTGAAACAGTGCTCTTGAATCTGTCTTCATTTCTTTCCACTAATTTTTTTCCTTTCTTACCTTATTTTAATATTCCTGAAATTTCTTTTTCCCCTTTGTGGATAAAAAAAAAAAAATCCAGGGGGTAAGAAGAAAGGGTTTGAGAGGACATTACCTTTGTGGAGGAGATTCCTTTACCACAGAAAAGTTTACATATTGCATGTAAAAACTATAGTCACTGTACCTAAAATATTCTTTCTACTTTACTAATTTTTCTGTAATTTAGGTTTATGTATTTAGTAAACTTTCTGAGTTTGCTTTCTAATTGGAACTAAACTTCAGGTATTTAACTGCTAAAGTATGATGTTCAAAAAGAAAAAATATTTTTACGCTCATGTAAATATACAATGAACTTGTGAAAGATTTTCAACTCATTAAAAATGAGGGAGTTCATTTAAAGGAAAATCTCAAAAATGCACATACACACATAACAAGGAATGCTGAAAAGAATTTGCTTACAGATACAAAAGTGATTAATCTATAGGACAATACACTTAATGTTTGTGGTAATCTTTTCCACAAGGCAGAAATCAATTTTATATCCATAAGACAAAATTAATTAATTGGCATTGCTATTTAAAAGAATTATTAGTATGAGCTAATTTCTTAGGTATTGAAATGTAAAAGAGCCTCCTCAATGGAGTTGATGAAGATAAACAATCTCCAGAAGGCTTGATAAACTCAGTAATCACTTTTGCCCATTTCCAAGTAGTGGACAGTTTTCCCCAACATTACTATTTTTTAAAATAATTATGTTGGTAGAACAAGCAATATAATTGCAGAAAGAGCCTTCCTCATTCTATATGCTGCAATATTAGGACAAACCACAAGGAGGCATTTTTTTCACACTAGATTTCCCACAGGTACGGTGACCAGGACCTGTGATTAAGTCAGGGACACTTACGTTTTGGAATAAATTAATCAGACAATAATTTTCTTAGCTCTAGAAGAAGATGTCAGAGGAGGTGATCAAAAAATTATCCTGAAATTTAAAGAAAATGTACATACTTGTTTCTGACTTGGCTCACTATTTTGGGTGTGATATATGCCACAAGATATTCTCAGATCTGGAGATGTATCCCAATTTCTACAGATAATTAGATTTGGAAAAAAATAAGACAACAGTATATTTCATGAACTAAGAAAGATCAAGGTTTGCAAAAACAAATGCTTACAAGGGCAAGGCAAATAAGTAGAATGAGTAAAGTAGGCTGGGTATGACACAGGACATAGTAGGAGAACTGTGACAAATTGGGAAGCTCATGCCCCATCTAAAGAAGAGACTACTGTTCAGATCCAAGAAAACCAAATTGTTATATGGCTTCTCCTGTTTGTTTTTTCCTGGATACTGGCCACTTAACCAAAAAATAATAATGATAATAAACATGATCTGTTTTCCCTTCCTCTCCCAAGAAATTTGCCTAAGAGAATTTTCTAGAATCCCTCTCCTATTTGAAGGGACAAGTTATGAGAAGTAAGAGTATGATTGTAGAAGTAGTGACAAAAATTGAGCAGCAGAGCTGAACAGGTAAACAACAAGAATTTGTAGACTATGTACCTATGAGCCAATTGATAAACCCCAGAAATGGAGGGTTTGGTGGGGAGGATGGACTTCTCATAGCAGAAAGAAACATAAACATCAAAGATCAGTTTTATCACTTACTGTCATCCTCATCCCTCAACTCTGTGTTCAGTGCTGAGCATACTGAAGGGAATCGATGAGTATTTGCTCTTTGAAGAGATAACAAGTCAAGTTGAAGGATCAATATAATAACTTTAGTTTTTCTTCAACTGTTTTATAACTCACTGTGCATGTATATACGTGTGTGCGTTGTCTTAATTTCTTAAAATCAGTGGGGGAGAAATGATGTGAATTAATTAACAATAAGATTCCAGAATGGAACTGGAAATATATTTTTACCACAGCCCCCTTTACCTCTGAAGATTTCACAAAACTGTAGATGTGTATTTTAACTAGCTATAGATCCTATAAAAATATACTAAGGACTACACTAACACTGTGGTCCACCTGGAGACACCTGACCTAAAACTGCACAAATTAGATTTTGCAGGGGGGGGGGATTTTTATTTTATTTTTATTTTTTTATTGTTGTTCAAATACAGTTTTCTGCCTTTCCCCCTCACTCCTCCCCCCACCCCAGCCCTCCCTACCTCCTTCCCCTGTTTCTACCCCACCTTGTTATTGTCCATGTGTCCTTTATAGTTGTTCCTGCAAACCCTTCCCCTTTTCCCCCATTGTCCCCTCCCCTCTCCCCTCTGGTCACTGTCAGCCTATTCTCAATTTCAGTGTCTTTGGTTCAGGGTCTTGTTTGTTTTGTTGACTAGGTTCCAGTTAAAGATGAGATGATATGGTATTTGTCTTTCATCATCTGGCTTATTTCACTTAGCATAATGCTCTCCAGTTCCATCCATGCTGTTGCATAGGGTAGGAGTTCCTTCTTTCTTTCTGCTGCATAGAATTCCATTGTGTAAATGTACCATAGTTTTTTGATCCATTCATTTATTGATGAGCACTTAGGTTGCTTCTAGCACTTGGCTATTGTAAATTGTACTGCTGTGAACATTGGGGTGCACAGGTTCTTTTGGATTGGTGTTTCAGGGTTTTTAGGATATAATCCTAGCAGTGGAATTGTCAGATCAAAAGGCAGTTCCATTTTTAGTTTTCTGAGGAAATTCCACACTGTTTTCCATAGTGGTTTGCACCAGTCTGCAATCCCACCAACAGTGCACTAGGATTCCCTTTTCTCCACAACCTCTCCAACACTTGTTATTTGTTTCTTTGTTTATGATGGCCATTCTGACTGATGTGAAGTGGTATCTCATTGTGGTTTTAATCTGCATCTCTCTCATGGCTAGTAATACTGAGCATCTTTTCATATGTCTTTGGACCCTCTGTATGTCATCCTTGGAGAAGTGTCTGTTCAGGTCCTTTGCTGATTTTTTATTGGACCATTTGTCTTCCTGGGTTGGAGTCATGTGAGTTCTTTATATATTTTGGAGATCAAGCCCTTGTCTAAGATATAATTGGCAAATATATTCTCCCATATGGTTGGTTCTCTTTTCATTTTAATGCTGTTCTCTTTAGCCATGCAGAAGCTTTTTATTTTGATGAAGTCCCATTTGTTTCTTCTTTCCTTTATGTCCTTTACTCTAGGGGACATATCATAGAAAATATTGCTGCATGGAATATCTGAGATTTTCTACCTATGTTCTCCTCTAGGACTTTTATGGAGTCAGAAATTATATTTAAGTCTTTGTCCACCTTAAATTTGTTTTTGTGTATGGTGTAAGCTGGTGAATGAGTTTCATTTTTTGCATGTAGCTGTCCAGCTTTCCCAACATCATTTGTTGAAGAGGCTATTTTTGCTCCATTTTAGGCTGCTGCCCTCTTTGTCGAATATTAATTGACTGTAGAGACTTGGGTTTATTTCTGGGCTCTCTGTTCTGTTCCATTGGTCTATGTGCCAGTTCTTATGCCAGTACCAGGCTGTTTGATTACAGTGGCCTTGTAATACAGTTTGATATCAGTTATTGTGATCCCTCCTACTTTGCTCTTCTTTCTCAAAATTGCTGCAGCTATTCCGTGTCATTTATGGTTCCATATAAATTTTTGAAGTATTTGTTCTATATCTGTGAAATATGCCATTAGCACTTTAATAAGTTTTGCATTGAATATAAAAATTGCTTTTGATAGTATGGACATTTTGATTATGTTAATTCTTCTAATCCATGAACACGGTATATGTTTCCATTTGTTTGTGTCTTCCTTAATTTCTTTCTTTATTGTTGTGTAGTTTTCTGCATACAGGTCTTTTACCTCCTTGGTTAGGTTTATTCCTAGGTATTTTATTTTCCTTGTTGCTATATCAAATGGGATTTTCCCCCCTGACTTCTGTTTCTGATATTTCATTGTTGGTATACAAAAATGCTTTTGATTTCTGAATATTGACTTTGTATTCTGCTGTTTTGCCAGATTCATTTATTAGGTCAGCAGTGTTTTGGTGGAGTCTATAGGATTTCATATGTACACTATCATGTCATCTGCAAACAATGACAGATTTGTTTCCTCTTTTCCAATTTTGATGCCTTTTATTTCCTTTTCTTGTCTGATTGCTGTAGCTAGGACTTCCATATAAGTGGTGAAAGTGGACAACCTTGTCTTGTTCCTGATCTCAGTGGGGAAGTTTTTAGTTTTTGCCCATTGAGTATGATGTTGGCTGTAGGTCTCTCATATATGGCCTTTATTATGTTGAGGAATGCTCCCTGTATTCCCACTTTGCCAACTGCTTTTTCATAAATGGGTGCTGTACCATATCAAATGATTTTCTGCATCTATTGATATGATCATGCGATGTTTGTCTTTGCTTTTGTTTATGTGATGTACTGTGTTTATTGATTTGTGAATATTATACCATCCTTGCACCCCTGGGATGAATCACACTTGGTCATGTTGTAAGACCTTTTTAATGTATTGCTGGAAGCAGTTTGCCAATATTTTGTTGAGGATTTTAGCGTCTATGTTCATCAGCAATATTGGCCTGAAGTTTTCTTTTTTTGATGTGTCTTTATCTGGTTTTGGGATTAGGATGATGCTGGCTTCATAAAAAGAGCTTGGGACTCTTCTGTCTTCTTGGATTGTTTGGAATAATCTGTGAAGGATAGGGGTTAGCTCTTCCATAATGCTTTGTAGAATTCTCCTGTGAAACCATCCAGTCCAGGGCTTTCATGTATTGGGAGTTTTTTTATTGCTGCTTCAGTTTCATCAGCTGTTATTGGTCTGTTTAGGCTTTCTGCTTCTTCACTCAGTTTTGCAAGATTATATTTTTCTAGAAATTTGCCCATTTCACCTAGGTTTTCAAATTTCTCAGCATATAGTTTTTTGTAGTAATTTCTTACAATCCTTTGTATTTCTGTGGTATTAGTTGTAATGTCTCCTCTTTCACTTCTGATTGTGTTTATTTGGGTCCTCTCTCTTTTTTTCTTGATAAGTCTGCTTAAAGGCTTGTCGATTCTGTTTATCTTTTCAAAGAACTGGCTCCTGGATTCATTAGTCCCTAGAATTGTGCTTTTAGTCTCTATGTTATTTAATTCTTCTCTCATCATGGTTATTTCCTTCCTTCTACTTGCTCTGGCCTATCTTTGTTGTCGTTCTTCGAGTTCTTGCAGGTGTAGGGTTAAGTTGTTTATTTGAAATGTTTCTATGTTTTTTTGTTTGTTTGTTTGTTTTTTGAGGTAGGCCTGCATTGCTATGAACTTCCCTCTCAGAACTGCCTTTACCGTGTCACATAACTTTTGGGTTGTTGTGAGTTCATTTTTATTTGTTTCCAGAAACTTTTTGATTTATTCCTTGATCTCATTCTTCACCCATTCATTGTTTAATAGCATACTATTCAATCTCCATGAGTTTGAGTGTTTTTGAGTTTTTTCCTTGAGGATGGTTTCTAGTTTCAGTCCTTTGTGGTCAGAGAAAATGCTTGATATGATTTCAGTTTTCTTGAATTTGTTGAGGCTTTTTTAGTGTCCTATTATGTGTTGTATCTTTGAAAATATTCCATGTGCATTTGAAAAGAATGTGTATTTTACTTCTTTGGGATGAAAGGCTCTGTATGTATCAGTTAATTTCATTTGATCTAGGACATTGTTCTAGCCACAATATCTTGGTTGATATTTTCTTTGGAAGATCTACCTATTTTTGACAGTGGGGTGTTGCAATCCCCTACTATAATTGTGTTGCTGTCAATATCATTCTTGAAGTCCTTGAAGATTTTATGTATTTGGGTGCTCCTATGTTGGGTGCATATATGTTTACAATGTCTATGTCTCTTGGTGGATTCTTCTCTTGAGTATTATGAAGTGACCTTCTGGGTCTCTTTTTATGGTTCTTTTTTTGACATCTATTTTGTCTGATATGAGTATTGCTACCCTGGCTGTTTTTTCCCCTGTCCATTTGCTTGGAATATTTGTTTCCAGCCCTTCACTTTTAGTCTGTAGTCTGTGTAGCTCTTTTGTTCTGAGGTGGGTCTCATGTAGGCAGCATATGTGTGGATTATGCTTTCTTATCCATTCAGCTATTCTGTGTCTTTTGATTGGAGCATTTAATCCATTTACTTTAAATTATTTAATCCAATAATTTAAAGTTATTATTGATAGGTACTTATTCATTGCCATTTTTTCATACCTGTGTTCTTCTCTCTCACTCTTTTCCTTCCTTTTCTTATAGCAGTCCCTTTAGCATCTCTTGCAAAGCTGGTTTGGTGGAGGTGTATGCTTTTAGATTTCTTTTGTCTGGGAAGCTCCTTATTTGGCCTTCCATCTTAATTGAGAGCCTTGCTGGATAAAGTAGCCTTGGTTGCAGGCCTCTGGTTTTCATTACTTGGAATATTTCTTGTCATTCCCTTCTGGCTTGGAGCATTTCCATTGAGAAGTCAGCTGCTAGCTTTATCAGAGCTCTTTTGTATGTTACCTCCTTTTTCTCCCTTGCTGCCTTTGAGATTCTCTCTTTGTCTTTCAATTTTGCCATTTTACTTATGATATGTCTTGAAGTGGTTCTCTTTGGGTTCCTCTTGATTGGTACTCTCTGTGTTTCCTGCATTTGTGTGACTTTTTCTGTTACCAAATTAGGGAAGTTTTCCATCATTACTTTTTCAAACAGGTTTCCTATCCCTTGCTCTTCTTCTTCTTCTTCTGGTATCCCTTTTATACAGATATTATTACATTTCATTTTGTCTTGCATCTCCCTTACCACCTGTTCATTCTTTCTGAGTCTCTTTTCTTTTCTTGCTCTATCTGGGTGTTTGTTTGTTTGTTTGTTTGTTTTTTTCCTACCTTGTCCTCCAGCTCACTGATTCAGTTCTCTGCTTCATCCAGCCTGCTTACAATTCCTTCTGGTGTTTTTTTTTTTTTTTTTTTTTTTTCCCCTGAGATGTTATTGTTCATTTCTTCCTGGTTTTTGTTTATAGTTTCTATTTCCTTTTTCATGCTGATATAGTTCCCACTCAGTTCCTTGTAGTTGTCTGCGAGTTCCTTGAGCATCTTTATTAACTATGATTTTGAATTCTATATCTGATAGTTCGGTTACCTCCATTTCTTTTAGCTCTTTTAGTGGGATCCTTTCATTCCTTTTGATTGCATGTTCTTTTTTTGTCTCCCCATTTTAGGTGACTCTTTTTGTTTGTTTCTGCGCTTCCTGATGTTTGAATTTGCCAGTTGTCTTTGTAGGGTGAACTTCTATGGTAGGAATTCTATGGGGTTCAGTGGTGTGGTCTCTTTGCTCTCCTTGTCTGGACACTCTAGGTTTGCCCTTTCTTCTGTTTGTGTGGGCTGTCTTGTTCTACTTGGGTTTTTACCTTCCGATGGTTCCTTTGTTGGTGGTTTTTCTCCTCCAGCAGGTATACTGATGTTCACAGCTCCCACCTATTCTTGTATGTGATCAGTGGCAACAATTGCCAATCAAAACGGATTAAGACAGTGGGAGAGTATTTTATGGGATTAAAAGTACTAGCAAGTAGAGAAGAGATAGGAAATTCTTTGGATAAGTATAGAGTTAACTGTGATATTTCACCCAACTAGCCACTTTTTATAAAAGGTGAAAGAGAGATAAGTCTCTTTTTAGAGGGGAGGATGATTGTGAGCTGAATCCAGAAAGCAGAACACTTGTGCAAGGTTAGATGGTGAGATATAGTGAGAGTAAAGGATAGAAAGTAGGCATAGTGTGAGAGAAAATAGAGTTAACCACAATAATAATGCTCAGGATTAAAATGAAGTGGGCTAAGATCAGGGAGGGTTGCTGTGTAGTACGTACAATTGTATAGAACAACAATTATTTACAATAGTACTGGAACAACAATAATATGACAAGAAATATATGGTTTGGATAACCAGAATAGAAAGTACCTGATCAAGAGTTGTGTGTTATTGGAACATGGGTTAAGTGAAAGAAGGAAAATTAAAATACAATAAAGCAAGGATAAGGAAATCCAGTCAAACAATGCAGTTAAACAGAGAAATAAAACAAGGAAAACTAAACCTAAGGAAGGGAAATAAAATAAAAGTGGTAAAAATAATGAAAAAATAATACACATTAACAATAAAATGCCAGTTCTATGGGATAGCAAAATGACATTTGTCTCAGTTTCTCAGTTTATGGGGTTATCCTTGTGCTCACCTTTCAATCTGTCTATGGACCCTTTGTAACTCCACATCTTATTGTTTCACTTGGGGGAAGAAAAAAAGGGAAAAAAGAGAGAAACAAAAAAAGAAAAAAAATAGTAGGCCTTCTGCTGATTTTAAATCTGTTCAGCGAGCTCTGCTGGTCTTCCTAGATGCCACAGGAAGAGTGGGGCTGGGCTTTGCTTTTCTCCCTATGGTTTTGAGAGGATGGGGACCAGGTCTCGGCCACAATATTCACAGTGTCTCGGCCTCCAGTCCAGGTCATCCATGAGCTGCCAAGCTCAAATCAGACACTCAGCCTCTGGGCACACAGCGCAAGAGAAGCCCGGGCACACGGTTCCACTCAGCCATTCAGTCTCTGGACTTGTGCAGATCAAATCACCCTAGGGGCAAGGCAGCCACTGCTCAAGAGTTCCTCACAAAGCTGCTGTTCTCCATTCTTAACAAGCACAAGGCTTTTCACACAGCCCAACTTTCCAACCAGTCCAGAGACTATCCAGTCAGGGTCCGACATGGCCCAACTCTTCCCTTCTCCAGGTGTTGCCTGGCACCTCAGTTTCTCTAGTTCTGGTGTCCACAGTGCCAGTGGATGTGTAGTGCCTCTGTGTGTCTCCCACTTGGTCTCTCTTCCCCTCAGTGACTTGTAGCATCCAGGTCTCTCCTGGTGCCGATCTGCCTTCCCTGCTCTGGTACGGGAAGGAGCTGGTGATCTAGCTCTCCTCCTGGTATCCTACAGCAGGCACCAGGTGGGAGCACAGCAGCCCTGGTCCCCATGCAGATCCCAGGGACCTTACTGTCTCAGCGCAATCTCCTCACCATCTGTTTTTCAATGTCCTCTGCAATTTTTGGCCTCCAAACTTCATATAAGCTGGGATTCCATTGGCTGTTCATTGTTTCTCAGAAAATCAGCTAGGTGATCCGGCTGGGTACAGGGAGAACTGCGTTCCACTCTCACTTACCTTGCTGCCATGTCCACTTTCCCAAGACTACTATAGTTTTTAACGTTAATTTTATATCCTGTACTTTTTGAAATTCTCTGACTGCTTTATGTGTTTTTTTCTATTTATTTACATTTATTATTTTGTTTTTTTTTTATAAGATGCTGCATTTGATATGTATACAGAGTGGGACCGAAGTACATTTATGGTTGTGACTACACAAAAGAGTTTATTCTTCTATTATTATTATTACTTTATTATTTTCCATATGAACAACTGTAAACTACTTTTGTCCCACCCTGTATTTAAATTTAAGAATGGAAGATTTTAGAGTCTTGTCTTTTGTGAGTCAAATTTCTAAAAAAAGGCATTTTCAGTCTCTTGCCTGAGGGTATAAATAATCCTAGCTGCTAGCATTCTTTGAGCTAGGTTGGAGACATCTGGGTGTATGAACCATTTAGTAGATGGTCTTTCACTGTAAGTAAACCTCTGCTTAATCTCTCTTTTTTCAATATAGGACTTAATCTAAACAAGATCTGTGTTTTCTTTTTCCTGAGTAGAAATCCTGTTTTGCCATCCCCACATAATAATCCTCTAGTCAGAAGCAGATCTCAGTTTTGTGGGGTCTGAAATTTATGCAGTTTAGGGGTTTTAAGAGAGAGAATAAAAAGTATCTTTGTTTGCAAATTAAAATGACCATTCAAACACATTTCTTGGGACCACTCTCAGGGCTTTGGAAGGGGCCCCTGCAAGTACTAGTGTTACTGGACAAAACTGGGATTTGGTTGCCTGCCATTGAACACAGGCAAACTCTGGAGGCAGAGGTTTGGTGAAAAAGGAAATGAGTAGTTTTTGGAAGAGTGGCAAGCTTCTACCTGAGAGCCCATCTCCTTTAAAACCCCCAAAGAAAAATGATCCCACCATCCTTTGACAGGCCAGACCAGCCCTAGACTGCACTCAGAGTTCTTTTCCCATTTTAAAATACTGGCCTTTGGGAAATGGCAGACAGCTTAACTGGTTTCCAGTCACAGTTCAGCTTTAGCCATCTTTTGGAATAACGCCAGCATCCTATTTACTACGTACTGCCCTTTATTCCACACGATGCGCATCAGCCCAGTGCCTGTGCCTGTCCCTCTGGCCGCCATTGGCTTGCTGTGTATATGTGTGCCCAGCCAAGCAGGACCATGTAGTGCATCACCAGTCCCCTGCACTGCCAATGCTTCCCACGCTGGGATGGGTGTGGGAACTCTGCTAGACTATGTGGTCTCCAGGGCCACCAACTGGGTAAGTGGAAGGAACCAGAAGTGTAAGTCTCTGTGAGCCCTACATTTAAGAGTCAGGACCCGAAATTCTACACACGACAGAAAGGTGCAGCTTCCCAGTCAATCCAGGCTAGCATCTGCCACATTTGTCAATCTGTGCTGTGTAGACACCCCTCCTCCTACCACTGTGTTACCCTCCTCAGTACTTGTGTATTGTGGACTTTTCAGTCCATGCATACTCTGTGCAACCTTCCTCCTGCTGCATTGTGCTGCACTGCTCGGATTGCCAGGGTAACATATGCAGGCACTGGGCTGCTTTGTTTACCTTGTTGCGGGGGCACAGTATGGAAATCTATCTCATGGGTTCAGCCCACCGCCTCTGGCACTTCTCCACCCCTGCTCAGGGGTCACTCCCCTGTGCCCAGCAATCTGGCAAGATCACCCCTGTACCATTAGGCCCTGAAGCTAAAGATTACTTAATTTCATGATAAATCTAAATTAGCCTCCAATCTTTTCCAAAATGGAGATAGCAAATTGCTTAGTAGTATAGAATTAGGGAGGAATTTGGGAATCTAAATCACAAACATAATTTGACTCAAAAAGACTTCGACCCCAACTTCTAGAGATACCTGGTACTATCAATTTCTAACCCTTTTTAGGGGGAGTTTGTGGTGATAAGTTTGCTTCTTGGCTTTCCTCATTCCTGTTTTCAGCATTTTTGGGTTTGCCAAATCAGTTTTCAGTGTTCAAAATGTTGATGCTGTTGTCTCCTTTACCAATCTCGCTATTCTTTTGAGTTTATGCCATTAAAAAAGTGCTTTTCTGTGTTAATGAGTTTCAGAAAGGAGCAGAAGTTAAGGTGTGTGCTCAACCTCCATTCTTAACCCGAGATCAGAATGTGCTGAACTCACATTCCAAGATTGTCCCCTTACCCCCCCCGCCCCCCCGCAAATGGTTGGGACACTTGACACTGTTAGCAGCACAACAAAAAATACCCACTCACCCTTGCCAACATTCCATATCCTCAAAATTTCCCAATCTGGTTCAACAGTCTCATTATTCAAATTTGCGTTTCCTTAATTACTACTGAGATTTGGTTTAATTGTGTGTTTTTTGGTCCTTTGTGTTTCCTCTTCTATGAATAAACTCTTCATATAACTCACCCATTTTTCTAATAAGTAAGTAGTGAAGGGGATTAGAACACACTACCCCAAATATCCCATTTTGGCATATTGATTGAGCTGAAAGCGCTTGAGCAAAAGCAAATACAGGAAGGGCTCTCTGACCTCCCTCTTTCTACCTAACACAGGACACAGACTTTCCCATGAGAAGGATGCCCTCCATGGAACAGGAAGAGAACATCCTTATCACTGGAGACAGGAGTTGAAATCAAGATTAATCTGCATAAATAAACGTTATTAATTAGTTATCCCCATATATTTCCTAGTCAGTTTCCCACAATTTATCAACCCTAGCCCAAAGCCCTTTTTTCTGACATGTCGGTCTTCACCATTTATCATTCTTTGTTAAAATGGTGTATAAGCTCTCAACTGCTATTTGCTTCTTTGGGTTTTTATTTCTTATATATGAAGGCCTCCATGTATATATAAAAATATTAATGTCAAAAAGTCTGTAGCCTTGACTGGTGTGGCTCAGTTGGTTGGGAATTGTTCCACAAAGCAAAAGGTCACTGATTCAATTCTGTCAGGGCACATACCTGTTGCAGGTTGGTCCTGGGTGGGGCATATACTAGAGACAACTGATCAATGTTTCTGTGTCATATTGATGTTTTTCTACCTCTCTTTCTCCCTATTTCCCACTCTCTCTAATAAATACTTACATACATGTATACATATACATACATAAAAGTGTTTGTTTTGCTCCTGTTAATATCTCATGTAAGTTTGTCAGGCTCCACCACAGCAACTAAGAGGGTAGAGAAAATATCCTTCCTCCCCTACAGCAGTTTATCTTTTTCTTATTAAATAGTCCATATTTATCCACTGATTTGAAACTCATATTTATTAACTAACTACTGAAGGCTTATTTGGGTGGGTATTTTTTGGTTTCTGAATTCTCTGTTTTCCCATGGATTTTACATCTTATTTATTACAAGCTTTTCAAAACTGCACTTCATATAGTAAATATCCTTGCAAAAAATCAAATGGGAATTTGTTAGCATCATAAAAAATACCAATTAGAGATTGAAATAAAATGTCCACTTTAATATTTGTCACACAGATGTTTACTTACATTTATCTGTAAATTATGAGAACAACTTGTGCATGTCAAATCCATATTACTATCCATATAAGAACTACACATAATCATTTATTTACCTATATCAGGCTAACATACAAGGTTTGTGTTTGTTTAAGACCTCTCAGTTAAAAGGAAACACTAAATAATAAATTTCCAAGATTCAGTTATTAACAATAAAAATAGTAAAAGTTATTTCTCAATGTCTTACATTTTTACAGCTTTGAATTATACTTACATGCTACCATTTCCAAAAAACATAAATTACAACAAGGGTCACTGTCAGGGTGATATATATTTTTATAGCTTTTTTAAAATATGCTATTATTATGCTTTAACATCATTTTATTTATTCTTGGCACATATGGCATCTTGTAAATTAAAAATACATTTTGCCAATTTTATGTTATTGTGCAGGTATAAGAGAAAGAGCACAATTTAGGAGGCAGACAGACCTATGTTCAATTACCAGCTTTGTCCAAAGTTGTGTTGTGTGAGGCTGGATGGTCAATTACTTTTTGGCACTGGGGCCAGAATTCAATTAAATAATGCTCATTTAAAAATTCACAGCATGGGCACCAAATGAATGCTAGATGCTTTCTCCAATTTATTCATATTGAAATAATAGTAAAATATCACAGCCTCATGTTTTGATACAATTTAAAAACTGAGAAAATGTAAAAATAATGTTTTGAAAAAGTGCACTTTTAAGAAAGACTTCATCAGGTTTAAATAATTCTCAATTGAAAAGTTAGTGCCTACTGTACCCTGATTTTTTTAAAAAAAGGTATGATAAAATGGTCAATGGTTAAGGACTTTTGGTTTTCTTTTGTGCTAATATAAAAATAATGGCTATATTTAAGGCTCACTGATTGTTTATAGTTGCCCTGAACCAAATGTATATTCTTGATGTTGCACTATCAACTGAAACAGACCTAGTACCTTGAATGACTATCATAGAGAAATGCACATGATATTTTACATCTGAACAATCATGGCCTCCTTAACTGATTTTAAGTAAAGGTTCATTTGGTCACATGTGGCAGTACAGCTTGTCTGTTATTAAGGATGATTCTTACATACACAGTCACAGACTTATCTTTTTCATACTAAATACCTGGCGTTTGGAAGATCTGACATTCCTGAAAATTAAATTTAAACTGTTAAAGGGACTAGCCTACTCTAGACAGCTACTCTACTCTAGCCTATTCTTCCATCCCTATCTTGTATCTTTTTGTTTCCTACCCTAACCACCTAACAAATCATCCTTCCAAATCTGACTCAAAAACCCATCCTACAGGAACCATTCCCTAACCAAATTTCACACCCACCCATTTATGTCCGACACTCATATGTAACTTGTATCAACTTCAACCTACATATATTATTCATGTTTTGTTTGCCTTCTACTTCCAGCTAGGTTGTAATCTCTCTGATCTTTTAAGCTTCCATGGTGTTTAGACAATACTGTGCATGTATGTATGTGACTGTGTGTATGCATGTGGGTTTGTGCACCTGTGTGTTGAGTGAATAAAAGATTAAAGAACCTGGGATAGGTGTAGGGTAGGAAAAGCTTCATAATTTTTCAGAAATCAATTGTCAAACCTTCCTAAAACTAAAAATCTGATTTTCAAATCTTTCAGTTTGGCCTTGGACGTCAATAATAAAAAGGCAGTGAAAAAACTTTTTAAAAACCTTTATGAAATATTCCAAAGGTTTCTTAAATAAACTATTAAGAGCACCAAACCAAAACATTTTACTAAATACTGGTAAAATATTTACCATAATTTCACAAATGTAGACTTCATTTCATTCAAGACAAGGAATACTGAACAGGAATAGGTGTTGTGAATCAGGATGAAAAAGGCAGTTCACTCTAAGTCAATAGCTAATGCACATTTTGCAATTAATTTGATAAGCCTTCTGTGGTTCATAAGTATGTTAAGTAAAAGAATGATGTGGATCAGGATGTTGTAGATCTCTACAGTTGTCTTGATACTATAAAATACGACACATACTGAAGCTGCTGTTTCACAAGTAAAATTCTGTTTATAATAGCTGTTAATATTAAAATAGGATATAATAAAAATTATTCTCATTGTGTATATTTTTCAGGTTTACCTGACAGTGTCCTTTTGAGAAATCTGACAATTTGTTGTTAGATTACAGACATTTGAATTTCACTTTATGATTGAAAATAATACACATACATAATAACAAACAACAATATAGAACAGTTGAAGCACTCTGCAATTTACATTTAAAGCATTGCAATAAAACAAAATTCATTGTACTTTTGTAAGTAAAATTACACAACATATAACATAGGCAGTAATTACATTAAGAATAAATAAAATGAAGCACAAAAATTCTATATCATAACAATGGATTGTTTTAGCTGTCATTCTAAATCTTAGCTTGTCTGTTTGTATGAAGTTCTAATATATTTTAAACCCCAAAACCTTTACCTTTAAATAATATAATAAAAATATCAAATTTGGAGTATAAACATAATACTCTTTATGCCTTTTTTTCCCCTAGGTTATTTAGGAAATAAGACAAATGGAAGGCAAGGGCAGTTCTCTTGCTACAAAATGCCTTCTTGCTTCCCCACATACTTTTATGTCACTTCTACAGCAACTATTACAAGATGACAGCTTTGTCAAATTATAATCTTACTGAAGAGGTTTACTATTTGGCAGGAAGAAAAAAATTGAGCTAAGAAATTTTTTTGGCTTATTAATTCTCAACCTTTTTTTCTCTAATATACAACAGTAGTATAACAGCACTTTTTGAAATGCTCACCATTAATCATTTTAACCAGAACAAAATGAATTGGATTAAGTTATAGAATTAATCTAGATAGGTTATCAGTATAGGTACTAGGGTGAGGTCCTAGAATTTGTTACACGTAGGGCTATACTAGCAAGAGATCGCATGGCAAAAGTAGAAACTTTGTGACATACTCCAGCTTTTGCAATATAGTTAGAAGCCAATCGAAAAAGCCTTTCGGCGCCAAAGGTATTAAAGTGCCCAGGAAGCACCTTCTCTACCAGACCTCTGTCCACTAGTTCTATTAGACGTTCACAGGTTCCAACATAGTCACTTATCCTGCTGTATGGGAGCCAATCAATCAGTGATCCATCATACACAACGTCTCCACTGAAGAGAATCTTTCGGTCTTTGTCATGTAAGCAAATACTGCCCCTGGAGTGACCAGGCATGTGCATAACAGTGAGCTGTCTGTCACCAAGGTTGATTACATCCCCTACAAATGGAAACAAAGTTTACAGATAAACATGTTGCATATATGACTTCAATTACTTAAAGAATAGAACATTAAATGGTTTCAAAGTCAGGAAGAATGATACCTATTTTAGTTTTATTTTTAAAATACTGCATTCCTTTTATTTATTTTTTTGGTGAACAATATATTTCTTAATGATGATTTAAAAATAATTTGCCTGTATTTTATTTCTATTACTTGCTAACCAGTATTTGCCAAAGTGAGTAACGTGGAACACTATTCCTGCAGATCGTTATGATACTTAAAGGAGAAGATTTGGTGGTCAAATAATTTTGGAAACTCTTCAAAGAAAATTATGCAGCTTTTTTTCTCCAAGGTTTCTTAGAGCTTTTAATATACTAATATACATTCAGGTCTGTTTGAAAAAAGCCCAGCCATTGTTAATGTAACAAGAACAGTTTGCATGACATCGATATAACGTGGCAGCCAAGAATAAACTGGAATGTGCATGCATGAACAATGACAACTTTGCTGTAATAGTCAGTGGGGGTAGTAGACACCTTTGAATGAGCCTGTGTACTGTGTGGCCATTACATTCAAAATGACTGAGTAGAGCAACAAACCTGTATCAAATTTTGCATTAAGCTTGAACATTCCTTTGCAGAAACTATTCAGATGATTCAGAAAGCTGCAGCTATGGGCAACTGGTGATTGGCAGCTTCATCACAACACACCTGTCCATGCAACATGTCTTGTGCAGAGTTTTTTGGTGACACAGCAAGTCACGCAGGTGACTCAACCCCCCTACAGCCCAGATTTGGCACCCTGAGACTTCTGGCTTTTCCCCAAACGAAAATCAACTTTGAAAGGGAAGAGATTTCAGACCATTGATGAGATTCAGGAAAACATGATGAAGCAGCTGATAGTCATTCCAACAAAGGATTTTGCAGTGTTTTGAACAGTGGATGAGATGCTTGGGACAACTGTGTGCGGTCCCAAGGTACCTACTTTGAAGGGTACTAAGGTGTCATTGTCCTATGTACAACATTTCTTATATCTTCTTCAATAAATGTGTCTCCTTTTCATATTCCATGGCCCGATACTTTCTGGACAGACCTCATATATGAGGGAGATATGGTTGTACAGTTTCTCAAACTTATTTGAGCACAAAACTTTTATTTTCCAGAACATCTATGGTACCAGTATCATGGTGACACAATTCATGAATGCTGCTCTAGTGAAAAGCATTATATTTTTGCCCCTTGTTTTGTCACCCTGTGAGAACCAAGGCTTGAGGAATTGGTACAAATGATAATGCTCTGAAGGCTGCTTCAGATAATGCTCTTGCTGTGGGTAATAAACTGCCCTTAGTGTTTAGCCCAGGAAACTCCTGTCTTCTGTCAGAATCCATTACACTGTGGCAGACTAAATAACCTGCAAATAGGGTAAAATTTCATACTCTTCTCAGTTATTTTACAGGGGAGGAAACTGAGCAATATAAATGCAGAATTGCTATTTTGCTGTGTTTAAATAAAAGTACTAACCTATGTAAACCGTGAGTTAAAAAGTTTCATACTGTTAACTCTGGTGCAAATACACAGAAAAAAAAAATCAAAGAAATACAGATACAAAGTTAATAAGGAATTAAAGTGTAGCAGGATTTGTTAAACATAAAGAAGGAAAAGAGGAAAAATCAAGAATGAGACATAGTAAAAAACAAAATGGTAGATCTAAATACAACTATATCAATAATTACATTAAATATCAATGGGATTAAACACTCTAATCAAAATGGAGATTGTCAAGACTAGATATTAAAAAGCAAGATATATGTCAGTCTATAACAAAGGAACTATAAGATCAAAGACAAAACCAAGTTGGAAAAGTTATATATAACATATAAATATTAATTGTAAGGAAACTAGAATGGCTATATTAATATCTGATAAAATAAGGGCTTTTATCAGAGAAAAAAGGTACATTATATGAAGATATATATTAGGTCAATACATTAAAAAATAAAAATTATAAATTTATATACACCAAAAACAGAGACCAAAAGATGTTTTATCTGAACAATGAAAACTGTAACACTATCATGAGAAATTAAAGAAGACCTAAACAAAAGGAGAGATAGTCTATGTCCACTGACTTAAACACTTACAATTGTTAAGATGGTAGTTAAATTCAATTTTTTTCTATAGATGCAATATCTAACAGAATTTCCTGAGATTATCAAAATGTTCTATATCAACCTGGCTTCAATATGGTAGCCACTAGCTACATATAGTTAATGGCACTTGAAATAAGGCTGATATAACTAAGGAACTAAAATTTTATTTTTAATCAATCTTAATTTAAATGTGTATTTAGGTAGTCACATGTCACTAGTGGCTTCTGTCATTGTCAGTGTAGATCTATAAATTCAACAGCATTTCAATCAAAATCTTGATATGCTTTTTTTGTAGAAATTTAAAATCTGACTATAAAATTTACATAGAAATGCAAATGACCTAGAACAGCCAAAGCAATTTTGAAAAAGTGGTACCAAGTTGAAAGATTTATACTACCTAATTTGTTAAATTATAATAAAGTTACAATGATCAAGACAGTGTGGTGCTGGCTATATGATACACACAATTAATGGAAGAGAATGAAGTCCAAAGAAAAGGACACATATATATGGTCAATGGATTTTTGACAAAGGTGTCAACCGAGATAACTCAGTGGGTATAAGGATAGCTTTTTCAACGAATTGGAATGGGGCATATTTGGACCCATATGCAAGCAAAGAAGCAAAACAAAAGCTCTCAACCCTTACTTCACAATATTAACAAAGAGTAATTCAAAATGGATCATAAACCTAAATGTGAGAGCTTCTAGAAAAAAAATCTTTGTGATCCTGAGCTAGACACAGAGCTCCTATGTAAGACATGCACACAAAAAAACATAAAATGTAAGGATAAATGACTAATTGGTCTTCATCCAAGTTATAAAGCAAAAACCTTTATAACTTGGATGAAATTGGTCTTTATCCAAGTTAGAGAGTTATTAAAAGAATGAAAATACAAGCCATGCACTAAGAAAATATAAATTGCATATTTGATAAATTGCACAATATAATTCATAATATAAAAGAACTCTTACACTTATAATAATAAAAAACCAAAAACCTGATTTTTTAAAAAGGAGAAAAGATTTTAATAGATCCTTTTAACAAAAAAGGTATTTGACTTATGAATACATTCCTGAAAACATGCTCAACATCATTAGTCATTAGGGAAAGGCAAATTAAACCATAATGAAACACTACTACACACTCACTAGAATGGCTAAAATCAAAATGACTAACAAAATCAAGTGTTGACAAAGATGTGGAGAAACTGGAACCCTTATACAGTGCAGTCTGGAATGTAAAATGGTACAACTACTAAGGAAAAACAGTTCTACACTGTCTTAATGTTAACAGATACTTAGTGTGAGACCCAGGAATTCTATTCCTAGGTATCTACCAAGGAAAATGAAAACATGTATCCACAAAAAGTCTTATATGCAAATGTTCTTGGCAGTATTATTCATAACAGCCCCAGACTAGAAAGTTTCAAATTTCCATCAATGGTAGATATGTCCACAAATGGATTATTCCTAGACAATGGAAAAGAATGAATTAAAAAAAGTTTTGATTTAGAAAGAGAGAAGAAAACATCAATTGGTTGTTCCACTCATTTATGCATTCATTAACTGATCCTTGTATGTGCCCTGACTGGGGACAGAACCCACACCTTGGCATATTCGGATAATTCTGTAATCAACTGAGCTACTCAGTTAAGGCAAGGAATGAATTATTTATAGATACAACAACATGGATGAATCTCCAAAACATTGTGCCAAATAAAAGAAGATGGACACAAAAGGCTATAATTGTCTTTGCAGAAAATTTTCAGAAAAACAAACTATAGTGACACAAAACAGATCAGTTGGGCCAGGGATGAGAGCAGGGATTGTCCTGTCCTGTCTTGAATGCCACTAATTACATTGAGATGGGATCAGATACTCTCAAATCTCTCAGCATTCCAGTCATAAGGGGCCAGATTCCTTTCCAGGATAATTGTTCCCGATTTAAGATGCCGCTGGGGAATCACAAACTCCTGCCACTTACTGTATGATTGGCAAATACGGTAAAGAAATTATAGCTAAGTTGACTTAAAAATAAAGTTCTTGAAGAACAATTGTTTATAAGTGTATAGAAAGGAGGGGAGTGAGGAAATTTTGATCCTAAAAAAGGGCTCTGGAGAATTACCAATGTAGAGTCTTATTGATCTTCAGTTATGTCCAGGCGATATTCATAATATTTAGTGACAGAAAAGATGTAAGTGTCCACCTATCAAAACACATACCAACTGTAAGCAACTGATAAGGCAAAAGTGGCTGAGTATCATTAGATCTGCCATTACCCTGTGCCTTTATTACCCTGTTCCATATACTTACAATGTTCACATAATTTCAACAAGCTTTCTTACACAAACCAGAACTGCCCATGAAATATATCCATACACACACATACACTATCTTTCCAAGCCCTTACCCCAACCCTCTTGTTACTACATTTCAGCCATTCTAGAGTTTTCTTGGCTTCTCAAATACCCTTTCTCATCTTGGCACCCCCAGCCATTTACTTTTATTTCATTTTAACCAAAGAAGTCCATAAAACGTATGTATATATTTCAAATAAAATATTCCAGGAGGTCTTAATGTAAAAAAGTTTTGACCCATTCTCTCTACATATCCAATCCTGCTCCCAAGAGGCGACTACTTTTCACAGTTGTTTTCCTAGTAGTTGCCTCTACTAATGATCTTTAAATATTTATACTCCATGTGTTGACTCACCAATTAGACCAACTGTACTAATTTCACTCATTTATTACTATTTCTTGGTTTTTAAATTTCTTATACTAGCTGCTGACTTCCACTAAGAAATAAAAGGATTTTTAGCTTTCTTTACTCTTCACCTACCACTACCATAGATGTATACATTTCTCATCTTCTCATTTTCCAAAAGAGTAATGATTCAGCTGTTCCAATCTGGAGCCCTTTGTGCCTGGGCTAGCTACTATAATTGTCAGACTATATTTGTCATCACTCTTATTTTTCCTTTCAACTTTCTCTTGCTTTAGATCTCCTGCATCCCATGTCTTCCACTTGGTTTACTCCCTTGTTTTAAAGGGAATATATAGGACAAAGGTATATCTGAGTGCATTCTTAAGTAACAGCATGTAGAAAGTAACTTTTTGTGACTTTATTGTTAGTGGAATGGATGTAGAAATCTTTCTTTATTCGAGTAAGGCATAGGAATTCTTTTTGAGCTCCAAAACCATTTTGATCCCTATAGATAACCTTTTTTAAGTTTCTGGAAGCTTGATTTCCCAGCATTCTGAAGTTTTACAATAATGTGCTTTGGATTGAATGTGCTTTTATCCATTTTTCTGGGAACTCTGTGGGTTCATTAAATCCAGAAATTTGCATCCCTGAGCTGTGGGATGTTTTCTTGAATTATCTCTACTGTGCTTTCTTTTCTTCCACTTTATTCTATCGGAGCTCCTATTGTTCCAATGTTGGATTTTCTAAACTGGTCCTTTACTGTTTCTAATTTTCATTTTGCCTATCTGCTCTTTTTTGTAAGTTTTCAACATTATCTTCTGGATCTTCTATTAAGTTTTTCAGAGGTTTAAAATTCCAAGAGCCCTGTGTGCTCTGTGTTTTATCTGTTGCTTAGTTTGAAAGCATCTTCTTGTCTCTTGGATATCTTAAATGCAAATACCTTCTGTAATCCCTTGAAGATATTGCTAGTCCTATCCTCAGAAGTTGCTTTATGCTGTTTTAGCATTTGATCTTGTTAGAGGATTTCCCCAGATTTTTCATTATGCTTGGTTGCCTATTTAACCAAGGGTAACCTGTTTACAAGTAGGAGGTGAAAACGCTGCTTGAAACACATACATGGAGCCTACTGACCTATAGGCTTCACTGTAGAGAGATCAGCATCTTAGTCTGTCCTTCTATGTCGGGGCAGACATCTCAGATAAGATTCTTTTAATTTCCTATGGGGCTGGGGGTAGGGGTAAAAGCTGGGCTCTTGCGTTGTCTGGGAACTAGTAGAGAATACACACATAAGTATTCCTATTTTCCATTCTGAGCCTCTACTCAAAGGACTTGGCTTCCTTCAATCAAGAAACCTGTTTTACTCTCTTCAGAGAACAAATTAACTGGATGGGCTTTCTCTTACGAAGAAGGGTTCTAGAGTTTTAACAACTTCTTAAATGGCTTTCAAGCAATTCTACTTATTTTAGGAGTATTCTTTCCTTTGCCCCCACTAAGGTGCCAGTTATTCCTAATACCTTTCAAGGCTCCTACAGTGCAAACTGGATCAGCCCTTGATTTTCCAGTTCTGGAATATAATAAAACTGTTAACTCAATCATCGTGTTTAGTAATAGCCAGCATCCGAAACAGTTCCTCAAGTCAATGTGGATTTGTATTTGAGAAAACCATGGTTTCTTTACAGTAGTCTTAGTGGAGTTTTGGGAGTCAAATTAGATGTGTTTATTCCATCTGCTACCTTACTGGAATCTTTTTCTTTTATAGTCCCCAAATGATTCAAGTTTACCTGAAACAACTGCTCTAATACAACTGTGGGTTTACAGTTGTAGGTACAAAAAAGAGTTTATTCTTATATTATTATTTGTTGTATTATTTTCCACACTAACAACTGTAAACCTACTTTTGGCCCACCCTGTACATTGGTGACTCTGGGTAAATTGCTTAAATATGCACAATAGGAACCAAAATGCCTGCACTTCCTATCACTTGAATATTGTGAAAAATAGGCAAAATGTTTGTCCATTCAAGAAGAATGTGCTATATCAACCTAAGTTTTATTGCTATCTTTTTATAGGAAGATACTATTTCATGAGTAGTAGGGTGAGTTGTTTTTCCATCAAAGATGATGCACTGTATGATGATCTCTCCTTGTCCTCCTTGTCCCTCATTTACAAGTCAGCCTTTGGATTAGTAATACAGTGCACAGATTTACTATATGTTTCTCTAAGACAGGCAATCATCAATTCACTTAAATAAAATGTAATAAAATGATGACTTCAGGTTCCTTACGTTCTCACCAAAGCAATGAAGACTTTATGCTGTTTGGGTATGTGCTATTGATGTATGTGTATAACTGTGAATGAATTTTTAGTATAAATATTTTATATCTCATTCCAGGCATCTGGATTATGATAACAGAAGGTTAGCAGACTACACCATTCAGAAGAGACAGGAAATTAATATTCCCAAGAAGAGAGGAAATTAGATAATACTGGAGAAGGTGAAGCATTCAGCTCCTACTTAAAAAAATTCTTTTTTGATTTAACACAGTATTATCACCTTCAAACTGTTTGGTAAATATTAAGCTTTCCTTTCACACCTTCAAAGGCTTAGAACACCACACAGGTAGCTGCAGGCCACCTGCAGCTCCAAAATGCTTTAATTATAATTTTAAGGCCGTAATTCTACTACAACTGGTATTTAGGAACCCTGCATTCTAGTCCCAGCTCTGGATTCTTTTCCAAAGTGGCTGTGTGATCTCAGGCATGATATGCAGGTCTGCTTGGACTATTCATCTGTGAAACAGTTATTCCTATCACTCTCTCATCATTATTTCCTATTGCTGGCAGAGAGCAAAAATAAATATGTTATTTATTCATTCAGACAATTTAAATATATTTTAAATACTAATGTCAACATTCTTTGGTCTGGTCAGCAGAAAAAAATTAGTCTGAATACCCATCAACTGCATGGAAATCTTACCTCTACAACTATCCATTTTATCAAACTATTTAGTAATTAAAAGTACATTTAAATTTACATTAAATATACAGTAATGTAGAAGGATATTAAATTTATTTTTCTTTCACCTAGGTTGTTAGGTAATATGACCATCCAAATCATTTTTTTTTTTAATCTTTAGATTTAAATTTTTAATGAAAGGACTTTTTGGGTGGGGTGTGAGGTATGGAACCGTGCTATTTTTTTTTTTTTAATATCTCAAGTGATCAGGATCTCATCAGTAAAATAAAATGATTTTTGTAAAATATTTCATTATTTGTCATATTGGTTAGTCACAAAGTGAGCCTTGTCGTGCTGCAGCAACTGGATTTTTCCACCTCATCGAAGAACGTTTTAATCAATTGCAGTGGTCATCAACATGGCTTCAAGACTAGAATGGAAAGAAGGGGATTTCACATTCTACTCAGAATTACCATAATATATTCATTGGGTAGTATTTATGTATAATCTGCATGCTTTTATCTGTTGTGCCTTGATTCAAACCCTAGTTTTGCCACTGTCTTGCTCTGTGCATTCTAGGCATGCCATTTAATTGGCAGGTGTGGGGGTCAGCTGCCTCATTTCAAATGTGTTGTGAGAATAACATGAAGTCAACAAAAGTATTCTAAAAATAAAGGAAATTAATATACGAATGTCGCTGCTGTGTCTAATTAGCTCAATTATTTAACTGCCTGCATGGGGTTTGGGAGGACTGGGTCCCTACTCTTATTCCATTAGTTTCTCTCTAAACCCCACCCTACCTTTCACAGAGCCAAAGAAGCCCAAGGATACCTATACATTAATCCACGTACTCCACTATCACCAGAAATAACCTCCTTATTAATTTTCTCAGGCCCTGCTTTCAACCAGGCCATACATCTATCATAGTGCAAGTCTCAAGATATGTTCTACTTTTTGTGTACCCTATCAAGATTTTTCTCTTGTGAGGCAACACGAAGAACAGAAATCTGTCTGGAAGATAAAGATGCATGAGCCACTGTTCTCTAATGGCTTTCTTAGCCTACAGGTGGGAATTGCTCATAGCCGACGGTCAATGCAGATGAAGTCAGCAGTTATCAAAAGCACAGAGCACCACCTGCACTCTGTGAGGCGTCATTCTTTAAGTCATCTCGCTGGTAAAGCGCCTGGAAATGTCAGACAGGTGTTCAGGAAAAGAATGGGAAATTTCCAGTCACAAGTCCCTGTACCTTACACAGGAAACCGACTGGGGGTGGGGCCGGCTTTCATTCAAGTACTCAGCATTGCCACACGGTGTCAGAGCCCGTGTCTCGTAAGGGAAGGCTGCGACAGCCTCGGCTCTGGTCCAGTGAGCTTTTTTACTCAAGGAAGGGAGAAACAAAAGTGGCATTTCTGTGATGTGACAAAACAAGCCCCTTACAGTCGCGCACATCTGCAACATGCATCCCTCGGGCAGTTTCTTCCCAATCCCCTCCCTTAAAGAGAAAGCGTGCGCCCACGAGGGCCCATTACCATCCTGCAGGATGAGGGTGGGCTGCACCGCTTGCACTCGGAATTGCCTGGCCCTCCAGCCGGGGCTGGGAGCCCGCACCACCTCACTATCGGACAGCCAGGTCACAGTCTCAAAGTTGTCCCCGCGAGCCAGTGCCTCGGCCTCGGCATGGTGCACCGCCACTCTGTCAAATTGGTAAAGGCCGCCAGAGTGGTCAAAGTGCACGTGGGTGGCCACGGCCAGCAGCGGCCGGCACCCCGCATCCTCTTTGGCCCCGCTGTCCTGCAAAAGGCCGGAGGAGTACAGGTACTCTGGAAGGCTGCGCAGTCCCAGGCCTGTGTCGATTACCACGTCCTGCTCGGATCCGCGCACCAGCCAGATATTTGCGCGGTTGCCCGACTCGTAGAAGCGTTCCTGAATCCAGAAGATGCCGTCGCCCAGGGACTTGTGGGCGTACCACTCTAAAGCCGACATGCTGGGCAGGGGTGCGGCCGAGCGGAGTGGTTGTGGGTGTGTGTGCCTCCTGCAGGCTATCCAGACTCCAGGCGGTGGGGCGGCGTGGGGCGATCTGCCCGCAGCTAGAGAGGAGGCGCAAAGCAAGGCTAAGGCGCAGAAGTAGGTACAGCGTCCAGCCGCACTCTGCACTCTCCCGCAGGTCGGCAAAGAACAGTGGGTCCTCTGCCCGCACCCCGGTACCGGAGCAATCGCAGCCGCGGTAGCCTCAGTACGAGGATGCGTGAACGCAAGGGATACTGCAGCCGACAGGATATTTAGGAGGCAATACTTTCTGCAACTCCGGGGCTCTGACTGCAGAGGCCGGGAAGGAGACGTAGGATGCACCAGGTCCGCCCACACACCACGCACCAAGATGCGCACTTCCAGCCGGCGCAGAAAGAGTCAGGCCACGAGAGGTTGGCCCACTACGGCGCCTGCCAAGGGCTAAAAAGCTCCTTGCCCAGCGGGCGGAGCCTAGCTAGGGAGTGGGCGGAGCTAACTGGTTGGGATCGGAACTCGGGTCCGTGGCCGCGTGCAGGGCGGAGCGCACTTCTCCAGTGGTGGAACCAGTCACGGATTGTGGGAGCCTTGTGTCTCGTTCGGTTCTTTGCCTGCCGGTGCTTCGGCTGCAGTTTTGCCCAAGCCTCGGTTCTTAGTGAACAGGTAACAGAAGAAGCAATTGAGGACTTGGGAGGAGATTGAGAGGATAGAAGTGAGTTAAAAGGGGCACATGGAGAAGGTGGGGGGAAGTCAGGGTGAAGATTAATTAAAGCGCTCTGGGTTGAGGATTGTTGAGAAACAATTTTACCTCTAATCCCTTAAAAATCTTTAAAAATCTCACCTAATCTCCTCTTCCAGGGACTGTTTGCAGTGAGTTAGAAAGGAATTTATGCTCTTACCGATGGTAGATTTTCAAATCAGGTGACTATGTGATTGATTCAGGCACGAATCATTGCTTGCCGCAGACTTTTTTTCATTGTAGGCACTTTATTCTGTACCTTGAGGAGCGGGGTTGTTAAGGTTTTTCTTCCAAAAAAATAAATTCTATATTCTTCCTTCATCCTCTCTCTATTTTTGGTTAGTTTGTTCACTCTTGGAAGAGAGCAAAGTTGGTAGAAAGGCTTAACTAAGAAAAGTGAAGGCAGCCACACTTTATGAGAGAAAAAGTGGATAATAACTGGGTGTAGCCCTGCCAGACGCATAAATCACCCCCACTCTTAACATCGGGTCGCTTTCCCCACCCTGCTTGTCCCAGCCATTGAAACATCCATTTAGTCTTCAAAAATTCCCTTGAGAGTTTGACTAACCTCCTACTCAACCAGGAAAAATTAGAGACCCGTGAAGATAGTATTATAAAAGATAATTATGAAAACTTATTGTGGCATCTACTAATAAGCCTACATACAGGAATAGGTGTACTCTCCTACCCTACACTCATAAAGCTTTTGGTGGGGATGCAGTCTTTTTTGAATATTTTCCTAGCCTAGTTATAATTTTTCCGGTAACTTTGTTCAGGACTATCATTATGTACAAGTCCCTGAGCTAGATGATGTATGAAAAAACTTGTAATGTGGGTTCTCAAGAATATGAGGGAAGACAGTGGGGGATATAAAATGTCTGTTGTTAGTACAGTTAATGAAACAAACAAATAACAGAAGTGAAACTCCTTTTCCCAAAAGATCCATTTCCCAAAAGGGGCATGTCTGTATTCCAGATTTGACAAGTGTAGCCATATGTACCACATCAAGTTTTAAAAATCCATTTAAAAACAGCAGGATCTTTCCACAGCAAGATGGGATGAAATGACTGTTGTGGATGTTGGGGGCCTTCAACTGGATCAGGTAAAAAAGATTATGGCCAATCAGGGTGAAAGAGGAAGTAGGTTCCAGTGGAGAGAAAATGGTAGTCAAGAAATGATTCCAGAAGTATAAGTCTGGAGGAAAGGTGCAACCATCTTAAAAGGGTTCTCAATACTTAGGGAGTTTGGATTTAATTCTCTAGCCAAGAGGAAAGATGAGAAGAGTAGCATGATCAGAACTAGGCTTTATAAATATGAATAAGAACTATGAATAATGTGCAAGAATAAATAAACAGGAAACCATGAAATTTGTGGTTAAACAAAAATGAGGTAGAAAATGGCTTAGTTGGATTATGGTAGAATAAATGGAAAGGCAGGAACATTTTGAAGGAAGAATTAGATTGTTGATTTGATAGGAGAGGTGGAACAGATTGAGAAATCAATACTGACTTACTCCAAATCTTCAAATACTAGTAACTGGGAAAATAACATACCATAAATAGAAGCAGGGATCTTATACATAAAAGACAAGCTAGTTTGTGTAGAGGGAAGTTTAAGATGCTGTCCAAATATTCTTTTTCCCCCTCACCCAATAATAGGTTTTTTTAATTGATTTTAGAGAGAGAAACATTCATCAGTTGCCTTCTGTAGGCACCCCAACCAGATTGAACCTGCAACCAAGGTATGTTCCGTGACTGGGAATCAAACTACAACCCTTTGGTGTACGGGATGGTGCTCCAACCAGCCAAGCCACATGACAAGGGCCAAATATTTTTTTTTGGTAGTAAGCACATGTGTTGAAACTCAAGACAAAGGTTAGTGCTGGAGGTAATAGTATTGGAAAGTTCATCAAACCCCTAGGGGGAGTGCACTTTCTGAATAAAAAAAAAAAAAAACCAAAAAGCCGAAGAGCAAAGATTGAACCTTCAAGAAATTCATATTTAGGCAATTTAAAAAGAGAAGTAGACCAAAAGAAAAGAAAAATGGTTGGTGGGATAGAAAAACTGGAGTTTTATTAAAGCCTAGGAAAGAGTTTCAAAGAGAGGAGGCAGTAAAGAGCTGTGTGCTTCAGAAGTCCAAGAGCATGAACAAAGATGAAAAAGTTGGTGGATTTTTCCATTGAGGACCATTTAGGACCTTTGCATTTCAACATCTTCATGAGTGTAGTCCCCCCATACGAGATAAAAGCCAAACCCTTTACCACAGCTCTCGTCAAGCTCTGGCCTCAACCAGCCTCTTCTTGCTGCTCAACATGGTCTCCTTGTTCTTCAGACACTCCCAGCTTGTGGCTTCCTCCTCTGTGCTTGCTGTTACCTTTCTCTATAATCATCTCTCGTGGCTCACTGGCCTCCCCCAGCACACTGCTGAGATTTTTCCTCCACGAAAAGACCTTCCTTATATGAAAAGCCACTACCATACTTTGTTATTCTCTGACTTATTTTTTTATACCATGATTTATTTTTTTTCAGAGCTATATTGATTTCGTAGGGCTGCCATAATATATTACCACAAATTGAATAGCTTAAAACAACAGAAATTTATTCTCTCACAGTTGTGGAGGCCAGATGTCTGAAATTAAAGTGTTGTTGGGGATTGTTGAGGGAAAGTCTGTTTCATACCTCTCTCCTAGGTTCTGGTGTTTACTGGCATTTTGGTACCAAAGAATTTTGGTGTTCCTGGCTTATAGCACTGCAATCTCTGCCTCCCCCTTGCATGGTGTTTTCCCTGTGTGTCTCTGTCTTTCTGTCCAGGTTTCCCTCTTACAAAAATACCAGTCATTGGAAGAGGGCTCACCCTAATTCAGTATGACCTCATCTTAATTCAGTTACATCAACAAAGAGTTTACTTCCAAATAAGGAAGGACACATTCACAGTTATTGGCAGTTAGGACTTCAGCATCCTTCTAGAGGGGACACAGTTCAAGTCAAAACAAGAACAGATAATATTATTTTACATACTTATTTAATTGTTTGTTGTTTGTTCTTTCCTCCACTGAAATTTAAGACCTGAGGGAAGTGGCCGGTTTTGTTAAAGCAGTCTGGGTCCTTCCACAGTGGCTGGAATGCTCAGTATTGGTTGAATGAATGACTAAATGAAATTGGCCCATATGAAGTAACGGAAGACTTGGAATGAGAAAATTGGAAACCTGGGAATGAGAAAACCAGGGAAACTTGGTTTTATAAACCCTTCATTCAAGAAGTTTGGCAGGGTGAAAAAGAAACAAAGCAATTGTTAAATCAGCGTAAAGGATCTCAAGGAGTTAACTAGCCTATCAGATAGTTACCAGAGTGAAGGGACTGCCCATCAGCTCTGCAAGAGAAGGAAAAAAATGGATTTAGAAGTTTCCCCAGGTACAGAAGAACTGACATGATAATCCAACTAAAGGAGTTGGATTTGTAGGCTAGAATGTTGTGTAATTAATCATAAGGGTGTCTCAAGAACTAGGACTGATTTTTCCGCCAAGGGCAGTATACTCACCAATGATAGCACTTACATACCCAAAGGTTGCTTGGTAAATACAGAAGTTTAGAGACAGTAGGTTTTGCTATTTCTCACAGGATAGCCCATCAAGCTATGGTAGCCAATCGACTCTCTTTCTAGGGTGAGTTTTCTAACTACTTCCCAGGGCCCACCTCTGAAGATTCAGGTGTAATAGGTTAAAGATTCAAGGATCACTTGGGACTCTAATAAATCTTTCAGGTAATTCTCATGATCTTGGAAGTTTGGGAGACATTACCTAGAATTGTTCTTAATCTTTAATTAGTGGCAAATGTTGGATTGGAATTCTGCCTAGTAGTCTCTACCATATCTACTGGGTTCCTACAATTCATTTCTGTTTAGCAGTATTCATACTTGGGACACTGGCTCTCTGTAAGCTCAGCATATCCTTTAATGACTCAGCAATTAAAACAAGGCCATTTGGTTATTTTCCTTCTCCTTTAGTGTGGACAGCTGCATGAGTCTGGTTATTAAAATAAGCACCTTTCCTATATGAACTGTATTTCATAGTAACTAAATAGTGGACAAGGAGAACTTTATACTAGATGAAATAGACTGATAGCACCTGAACCCACTAATCAGAGAACATCACTGGGACAGACACTTCATGTGTGTCCTGATGTGATGCAGTAGTAAAAACAAGCATCTCTTTTAAGTATTCCTGCAAAAAAATCAAACCCAAATTTGAGTAAGCCTCTAGTCCACCTGTTCATTAAAAAAAATGGGCAATATGAGGGGGAGAGATGGGGGGAAAGGCAGAAAACTGTACTTGAACAACAATAAAATTTTAAAAAAATATGGGGAATAGAGAAATGTGTTAAACCACATGTCATGTATGCAACCATTCAAATCCAAACTGGGACAATGTACGGCCTTGCTACTCTCTTAAGTGTGGTCTGCAAACCAGCGGCATTGATACCTCCAGAGAGCAAATTGGAAATGCAGATTCCCAAGCCCCACCCAAGGCCAACTGAATCAGAATCTGCATTTTAACAGCATATCTAGGTAATTGACATGTAGAAGCATTGTACAAGGACCTTATTTTTTAAAATAAATGGCAAGGGAAAAATGGGAGGAAACTGTTAGTGATAGAGGAGGTCATGTTACTGCTTTTTGAGCTTACTGGGTTGAACTACTCAATCTTATCAGTGGGAAAAGATTTTAAAAGTGTGTGTTATAATATTTACTACAGTCAAATGCAGAGTTGTAGCGTAGTAGCCTTAGTGTAGGAAACTTAATACACTGCTGGCTTAGTTATCACATTATGTAGTAATCACATTTTAGACAATTCAAATGTTCAGAACAGGACTTGAGTAGGTGAACTTGTTGAAGAGAGTACAGGTTTATCCTCTATCTTTAACAGTTTCAATTTGAGATGTTTTTCTCTAAACTTACTTATGTTTTTGCTTGAACAGACCTCTTTAGAGTCTTCCTGAGCCTACTCCCATTTCTAAAGGCAGGACACTGGACTTGATCTCCAGGATCTTTTCTAACATTCAAATTCTAGGGGAAAAAAATCATTTAAAAATTTAAAGTATGTATGATTGCTGATAGTCTTCAAGTTGAATGTAAAAGCAAAGTGTCCTCTCTTCATCAGCCTGAACTTGTCTACATTTTTACTTGTATCAGAGATCTTGTTGCCAAACCACAGAGGAGTTCAGAAAATTGCATCAGCTGACTGTGCAGTGGTTGGGGAAGTGTTTTGAAGGAGATCCAAGGTCAGCCTCCACCCCAAGACCTGCTGAGGTGGTTGAGGCCATCATCATGACTAGATTGAGGGATCAAGTCATGTCAATTTATTACATGCTTATTTCTCCCAGAAGTGTTTAATAGGTCATGCTACTTAAGTGTGTTTTGCATAAGTGGAATGTATTTTGCTTTAAAATGTTGGTTTCATTTTTCATATGATCCAAAATAAATCTTAATCATTAATAGTGTCTTTCAGAATTTGCCCACTTTCTGGTATAACTAGTTGCAATGGCTGGGAATAAAGGAAGAGGACGGGCTGCTTATACCTTCAATATTGAGGCAGTTGGATTTAACAGAGGTGAAAAGTTACCTGATGTAGTATTGAAACCACCCCCACTATTTCCTGTGAGTACATTAACAGCAAATTCTTACAGTGTGTTTTTTTGTGTTTCAGAGAAAATTAAAATTCTATATAGGACTTGAATATATGATATCATTATGATATCCTAATGTGTAAGAAAGTAAGAGCATGCTTCACTTAGCTTTAATTTAAATATTTCCACTGTTCTTCCCTGAACCTTTTCTAATTTTTCACAATGCTGTCTTAAAATACAGAAAAAAAAATTGTTTACATACCTTTCCATGAATATATTTCAGTACTGTGTGAATTAAGAAAGAATTTTTTAAATTCATGCATGTTACATTACTATTGGTATATTACAATTATTAAAATAGTATTTTTTGCCCTGGCTGATGTCATTCAGTGGATTGAGTACCAGCCTGCAGTCTGAAAGATAGCTGGTTTGATTCCTGGTCGGTACCCCTGCCTATGTTGTGGGCCAGGTCCCCAGATAGGGGTGTGTGAGAGGCAACCAATGGATGTTGCTCTCCCTTTCTGTCTCCCTCCCTTCCCCTGTCTCTAAAATAAATAAATAAATAAATAAATAAATAAAAATCTTTCAAAAATGATGTTTTTTAAAGCAAAGGTTTTACAGTGGTCCTCAGTTCCCATTCTACCAGACTTTTACTTACAATTTTCTTTTCATCTTGCATCTATAGAATTTAATTTTGCTCCCTGTTTTACATTTGGTCTTTTGTCCCACTGAACTTTTTTTTTCTTATTTGCATATTTTATTAAAGTGAATTTAAATTTTGTTAGTTACTCAAAATATAAGTGCTTCTGCTACATTTAGTGTTGGTTTTAAATTTAATGAATATGCCGCAAGTTTAATTAGCATAATGTTTAATCTAATGCTTTTGTTTTATACATTATTTAGCTTAAAGTGTAAGCTTACATTTCCAGATGTGAATGTGCTGCAGTGTAAAAAAAAAAAAAGAAAAAAAACATAAATAACCAGATACTCCCTCCAGGAATCTTTTTCCTGCTTCAAAAGGAAAAGTCCTTTGATGAAAGATTTATGGAACTAGAGGACCTGGACAAATATATCTGGGGAATCTAGATATATTTGTCTAGATGGGGAACTTTCTGCTCTTCATATTTTGCCTTTCTGATATTTAGGCAACAGGAGACACATCCGAAAAACAAAAATAAATATCTCAGGTATAGGCATAATGTCACTTCACGTTTATTTCTTTTAAAACAAGCTCTTGTCCATGTGTGAGATTACTTCTAAACACTGAGACTATCAGCACATACTGTTTTGTACATGGAATAAAATTGAAATTCCTTACTACTGACTAAGAGGCTCTTTCTGATCTAGCTTTCTCAGGTTTCTCTGACCCTTTTCCTGCCACACTGTTCTCTCTCCCTAGCCATCCTGGCCTTCTTGTTCCCTTAGGCATTTTCCTCTGCGCGTTTCCCTGACTGGAGCATCTGTTTCCCAAGTCTTTGCATGGATGGCTTCCTAATTTTTTCCAGCCCTCTGCTTAAAAATGATTGTCCTGAGAGGTCACACATGCTTACCCTGTGTAGACCCTCCACCTTCCACCTCCACTCTTACGTCTACCTGGCTTCATTTTTTTCAGAGTACTTATTACTACTCAAAATTGATTTTACCTTATTTGTTGTATTTGCCTTCCCTAGAATGTAAGTTCCATGAGAGCAGGCACTTTGACTAGTTCATCATGGTGTCTCCTGTTGTCTAACCGTGCCTGGCTTATAGTAGGCATTTAATAAATAGTTGTAGCATTAATGAATAAATTTGGAGTGAAGTTTTGAAAATGTATGCTAGACTTAGCCTCTGAAAACAGAGACTTTTTTTACTATACACCCTGAGGATGCACTTTTTAATGAATGTATATATTATGCCTATAGGCACATATATAAATATGTTTGTGCATATAATTTTTAAAAACTGAAGATGCAGCTTCAAACTCCTGCTTTACATGTTTATTGGCTTATAGATTGTTCACTTGTTAATTTCTTCACTGTAAAAGGGTAAATATTGATGATACTTGAAATGAGATTATGGTTGTTGAACAGAGTGCATCCCAGTCATACTAACCACTTGCTAAACAATAGCTTCTGCTATTACTTTTTTTATGCTACTGCTCCAAACAATACTACCACCTCTCATTGAGGTTAGTAGGAGACTAAAGCAGTTACTCTCATTTGGGTGCCTTGATTTCTATAATACGGAATCATAGCAGACAAACTGTATAGCGAAGTGATTATTTTGTAGTTAGAAAAATTAGGTTCAGTGGGAAAATTAACCATCTTTCCTACCTCTAAAATAAGAGCAAATGGACTAAAAGGTTAAATTGATTAAATAGATTAAAAAGCTCAACAGATTTTAAGTTGATTGTAAAACTTAGTTACCCATAAAATGTAGTTTTTCAATAAAACCAACGTTGTCCAGATTATAGGCAAGTGATGTTAAAATATTTAAAAAATATTTAAATATTGTCTCTTAACTTAAATAGGATACAGATTATAAACCAGTGCCACTGAAAACAGGAGAGGGTGAAGATTATATGCTGGCCTTGAAACAGGAGTTGAGAGAAACTGTGAAAAGAATGCCTTATTTTATAGAAACACCTGAAGAAAGAGAAGGTGTGTATTGGACTCTTTGATTTTGTTGTTCATTGTATACAGATGAAACAGTGCTTTGACACAAAATATGTGGTCATTTAGTACTCGTTGATTTGATTCAGCTGAAAATTATCAGCTACCTTTGAAAGCACATTTATGTTAATTTAACAAAATACATATTAAATTTTTTGATATTTGTAAAATTACCTTTCACAATAGAATTCTTGTATGGTCAGTGAAAATTAAGAAAAACAAAAAATATTTAAAAATAATCACTTATAATGTTTGTGTCTAGATTAAAATACTGTTAGTATTTTATTGCATATTCCGGAATTTTTCTATATCTATATTCTTTTTACAAAATTAGATTCATATTACTTTGCATCTTCCTTTTTTATTCACTAGCATATTATTAACATTTTTACATATTCTTGGTATTCTTGGAAAATAGGATTTTTAATGACTACGTGATATTCCATAGTGGATGTAACATTAATTGTAACTCCCTGCTATTAGATTTAAGACTGTTTCTAATTTTTCTTTTTTTATTTGAATTTCTTTTTTTTTAATTTTTAATTTTAATTGTTGATCTTGTACAATTTTCTGTCTTTTACTCCCACCCCAGCCCACCACCCCAGCCCTCCCCACCTCCGTCCCATTTCCACCCCCCATAGTTTTTGTCCATGAGTCCTTTATACTTGTTCCTGTAAACCCTTCCCCTTTTCCCCTGAAATTCCCTCCCCTCTCCCCTCTGGTCACTGTCAGCCTGTTCCCAATTTCAGTGTCTTTGGTTATATTATGCTTGTTTGTTAATTTTTCTTTTCTCGTGTATAATGCCCTAATTATTATCCTTACACAAATATCTTTATGCAGGTCTCTGATTATTTCATATTTTGGTTGAAATTTTTAAATGCCTTGACTATAGTTTGGTTTGTAATTTATATATCAGATGTAATAGACTACAAAACACAGATTCGTTAGTTATGCTAAGGACAGAAAGGAGGTTCAGTTGGAGAAGGCTTGACAGTCTGAGACTGGAAGTGGGAAGCGGTTTTCGAAGAAGGGAACCCATTCCTGTGTGGTCATTTAGCACAGCAGAACTATATTGATTTTTAGTTTCTGCCCTTGAATGCTGAAATTAGAGACATCAATATCATACTTGAGTTCTCAAAACAACAACATTAAAACATGAACTCATATACCGTCTTTCCATTAGTAATAAAATGCATTCCATTTTCCTTCTCTCTGAAAGACAGAATTGGCTAAGAGTCAAAAATGAAGTCTTATTTAATAATATTATATGCATTTGTAATTATAAGAAGCCTTTTAGACAAGTTCATTTAATTTTTCAAAACATAACTGCTTAAAATTACATAATGGTTTGATAAGAGATAATTTTACTTAAAAAATAGTGATTTTTTTTTTAACCTCAGAAATACTGAATTGTTTTAACTTTCTTAACTTCAGGGTTGTTTTGTTTTTTTTTAAAGATTTTATTTATTTACTTTTAGAGAGAGGAGAAAGGAGGAAGAAAGAGAGGGAGAGAAACATCAATGTGTGAGAGATATATCAATCTGTTGCCTCTCATGCATCCCCAAACTGGGGACCTGGCCTATATATAACCCAGGCATGTGTCCTGACTGGGAATGGAACCAGCGACCTTTCAGTTCGCAGGCCATCACTCAGCCCACTAAGCCACACCAGCCAGGGTGTATTGTTTTAATTTTCATGATTATGTTTATGCTTTTTTCCCTTTGGGTTTGAAAATGAAATTAAAGCTCTCATTTTAAAGACTTTAAAAAGCAACACTAAATGAACTAATAAATATTCTTATTAGAAAAATAATAGTGTAGGACAGGGGTGTCAAACTCATTTTCACTGGGGGCCACATCAGCCTCGCGGTTGCCTTCAAAGGGCCACATGTAATTTTAGGACTGTATAAATGTAACCACTCCTTAACTAGGGACAAGGAGCTCAGTACTGCTTCTGGGTAGAAACAAGGTGCCAAGACGGATAAAACAAGGTGAAGGGCTGGATTCAGCCCACAGGCCTTGTGTTTGCCACCTGTGGTGTAGGGTGTACTTTAGTTTTTTTAAGAATAGTCTTTTCTCTAGACTGCATGACAGATTTATTCAACTAAATGTGCTTGTTATTAAAGCACGTGTCTAATTTAAAAGTGTATCATATCATTAAAATATATATCTGAGTCTTTTAGACAAGCACATTAAGAACATAATTTTGGTGCTGGTTTCTGGGAGTGGTTGGTTTATACCTGGATCAAGAGACTTTATCTTTCATAACAGCACAATAAAATATTTAAAAATGTATGGAATCTTTTGCTTTTGTTTTTTGTGGGTTTTTTTTTTTTTGGAAGAAAATATAAAATTTTCTAAACTGATACAAGTACGTTTTCCTTGAAATCTTCATGTTTACCTCTTTTATGTTTTTTTTAAAAACTATGGTTGAAAATGAAGGGTTTTTAAATGTATTACGTATATACATATGTGTGTATCCAGGTTAGTATAATACCTACTATACATAGCCATATATATATATATACACACGCACATATATAATGTTTATATAATTATACACACCATGAATGAAAAAGAATTGGTCAGTCTGAACAGAAGTAAGCAACTGTCAGGGAGACATATCCTAGACCATGTGACATCACAAGCCTTCTCCTGTCTCGCCAACTATGTGCTTTAGGAAAACTAATGTAAACTATGCATTATGGACTAATGTAAAGAACTAAATACTAAACTAGGGCAAACAGATAGGTAGGAAATCTCAAGAATTCCTGATAAGCAAGTGGCTGGCAGCTCAGGGCATTGAGATTTGTCACAAAGAACTGAAGGCACAGAATAAATATTTCATGTGATGTGTTCGAGGTTTGTTTAGAATGTTTCAGGTTGAATTATAGAAGTGAGTGGCATTATCTTTACAATGAAATTTAGTATTTTTATAATAAAGATAAAATACCAATGTATGTTATTTTATTGAATATTAGCTGGAAAAATAGAGATCATTTGATCCAATGGTTCCTAACTCAGATTCCTGAACCACTGGAGTCCTCTGCGGTAGAAACAGGAGTGACAGAAATGATGTTCTCTAAGCCATTTCAGAACTTAAAACTTAATATAAATTATACATTTACCTACAATATGGCCACAAGGTCTTTTATGAAATAAATGGAGTTTGTTTTATTAACTCTTTCTGTACCATTAGGCTCCATGTGACCCTGGTTTAATTTTTGAGTTTCTTTTTGAGTAATTCTTACTATATGCAAGGATTTATATTCATAATATATTTTTAAAAGATTTTATTTATTTTTAGAGAGGGGAAGGGAGGGAGAAAGAGAGGGAGAGAAACATCGATGTGTGGTTGCCTCTCACGTGGCCCCCACTAGGGGCCTGGCCTGCAACCCAGGCATGTGCCCTGACTGGGAATCGAACCTGCGACCCTTTGGTTCGCAGCCCACGCTCAATCCACTGAGCCACACCAGCCAGGGCTATATTCATAATATTTTTATAGAGATCTAAAGAACAAAGAGAATTTACTTTAAAAAAGAAAAACAAAGACATTTTATCTTAGCATTACCAAAAGTGTCATTTGATCCTTTTATTAATCTAAAATATACTTGGGAATCTTAGTGATCTTATTTTCCCTGTCTTGAAATATTTGGGTGTTTCATCATTGTAGGTATTATTTCATCGTTGTTCCATTACTCCTCCCCATGATGAAAAAAAAAAAGGCTAAAATATGAAAAATAGAAGAATGATAAAATTGCATAGAAGGACTATGCAGTATTGAAATAAATCATCAGTCACGATTACATCATCCTTTAGTTTTCCTATTGTGTTGTCCAAAGCATTACATTAATTTTTAAGAAGATAAAAAGAAGTCTGGAGAGACTTTTATAGTTGTTTTGTTTTTCTTTTAGCTTTTATAGAATATAATTAAGAACTCGAACTTCTTTATTTTCTCCTCACAATGGTGAAGAAAATCGAGAGAAAGATGTTTCACAGTGACTATACAAATCAGGAGACGAGTGCAAAGAGACAGCAGCTCTGTGGTTGCTTAATGACAGTGGCAAAAAAAAATGATTGTATAAGCAAAATCTCAGACCAAGTTTTCAATTGACAATATCCTAGATGAGTTTTCTCAAACTCAAGAATCAACAGTAAACAATATGTTTCTAAGGATGAAAAGGGTATACAGTATTCTCATGTAGTTAATCTTTGCAAAGCATAATAATCATCTCATAATATTTTGTGATAAGAATCTGGAACATCCTGTTTGCTAAAATGACATGTGACCACACTTTTTTATGATATTAATGTACCAAAATTTATTTGCTGTAGTTTGTAAGCGGACAAATGATGAACACAAAGACTAAGATGCCTGAAAGGAAGCAGGTTATGTAGAAATGCAACAATTTAGTGGATTGATCATGTTAATTGGTAATTATAAATTTAATAATGAAACTGTTTTGCAATTATACACCAAAGAAGATTGCTGGCCCATCCTCTCTTCAACAAAAATATGTCATCAAAAATTTTTAAATCATTACATTTTGATGACGCAAATACAAGAAGTATTGGAAGTAATGATAAGCTAGAAGCTATTAGGAATGCATTTGTAATTACAGTCATTAAGATGGTGCATGTGTAAGAAGAACCAGAAATAATAAATTAGCGTATATTAAAGATGTATTTGAAATCTGAAGTCAGGATATATGAAATGCAGGTATTCAGGGTCTGTGTGTGACAAACCCAGAATGCACACTGATGCACAGTTAGTTGCACTCAGAGGGTATTGCCCTTTTTGGCTAAATATACCTTCAACACCAGGAAAATAATGAAATATAAATTTGAGTTTACTATACTTAATTTCTTCTTAAAATTGCCAATAATTTTCATTCTTTTTAAATAACAGCTTTATTGTTCTGGATATTTCATATAAACTGAATCATATGTGTCCTTTTGTGACTGGCTTCTTTCACTTAGGATGTTTTCAGGGTTTGTCCATGTTATAGCATGTATCAATGCTTTATTTCTTTTTGTGGCTGAATACTAATCTATTTTATGCATATACCACATTTTGTTTATCCATTCATCAGTTGGCAGACAGTGGGGTCAATTCCAGTTTGGGGCTCTTATGAGTAATGCTGCTATGAACATTCATGTATACATTCTTGTGTGGACATATGTCATTTTTATTGGGCATATATTTAGGGTCATATGGTAACTCTATATTTAACATTTTGAGAAAATTTCATACTGTTCTACAAGGTTTTGCACATTTTTACATTACCAACAATGCATGAGAGTTCCAGTTTCTTCACAACATTGCCAACAGTTGTTAGTCTTTCTGATTTTAGCCATCCCAGTAGGTATAAAGTGGTGCATTAGTTACTGTGGTATTGATTTGAATTTCTCTAGTGACTAATGTTCACCATCTTATCATGTGTTTTTTTGTTCATGTATCTCTTCACTGGAGAAATATCTATTTAAATTATATGTCTCTTGTTTTTTTTTTTTTTTAAGTTCCTACATTTTATTATAGCAGTACAATTTTTTTTAATTGTTCTTCAAGTATAGTTGTCTCCAGTTTCCCGCCACTTTTCCCTGCCCCACCCACCCACACCTCCCACCCTCAATCCTTCAACCCCATTGTCTTTGTTCATGTGTCCTTCATACATGTTCCTTGATGACTGTTCTCCTTCTTCCCCCCATTATCCCCCTCCCTCCTCCCCTCTGTTTACTTTATTCAGTTTGTTCTTTATTTCAGTGTCTGTGGTTGCATTTTGCTTATTTGTTTTGTTGATTAGGTTCCACTTAATAGGCGAGATCATATGGTATTTGTCTTTCACTGTATATACTTCTTTTTAATTGGATCCCAGTAGATGATTTTCAGTATCTTATATTCAGTGCATTATTTGAAAGTAACTTAAAGATATAAAAACTGGTTCATAAGACCCAGATAATAAATGGTAAATAACTTCTTCCCTTAGTATTTTTGGGGTTAATTTTTTTTTCAAAATATGGAATCCGTTTTGGAGAAAATTATAAAATGCAAATATTGGGAATCTCTCATTTGTGCTGACTTTTTTTTTAAATTTTTTAATTGTTTTTAATCAGTATTTTTTAATTGTTGATATCGTACAGTTTTCTGTCTTTTACTCCCCCCCAGCCCACCTCCCCAGCCCTCCCCACCTCCCTCCCATTTCCACCCCCCATAGTTTTTGTCCATGTGTCCTTTATACTTGTTGCTCTAAACCGTTCCCCTTTCCTCCTGAAATTCCCTCCCCTCTCCCCTCTGGTCACTGTCAACCTGTTCTCAAATTCAGTGTCTTTGTTTATATTATGCTTGTTTGTTTGTTTTGTTGATTAGGTTCCTGTTAAAGGTGAGATCATATGGTATTTGTCTTTCACTGCCTGGCTTATTTCGCTTAGCATAATGCTCTCTAGTTCCATCCATGCCATTGCAAAGGGTAGGAGCTCCTTCTTTCTTTCTGCTACATAGAATTCCATTGTGTAAATGTACCACAGTTTTTTGATCCATTCATTAACTGATGGGTACCTAGGTTGCTTCCAACACTTGGCTATTGTAAATTGTGCTGCTATGAACATAGGGATGCATAGGTTTCTTTATAGATGAAAAATTTGAGAGCAAGTTAAAGTCAAGCAGTTAAATACCTAGAAAAGCCTGGTCTGTTGGTATCTGATCTGCTTTGGTTGTCCTTAGTTATCTTTGTCTGACACCATGGTCTTAGTATTATTTGGAAGCATTTTTTCTAAAGATTTTATTTTTGTATTTTTAGAGAGAGGGGGAGGGAGGGAAAAAGGAAAGGAGACAAATATCGATGTGAGAGAGAAACATCAGTCAGTTGCCTCTCGAATGCACCCTGACTGGGGACTGAACTCAACCTGGGCATGAGTCCTGACTGGGAATGGAACCAGTGACCTTTAGCTTTGTGGGAGGACGCCCAACCAACCGAACCATACTGGTCAGAGCTGGAAGCATTTTCTTAACATAGAAGAAAAATCAGTATATATTTGGGTCTAGATTTTTATATTTTCATCTTTTGTATTACTTTCCCTTTTTCATGGCTCTACTCCAAAACCATTTTTTCTGATGAACCATGGTTTCATTTTATTGCATTGTGGTTGGTGGTGCTTGGGCCCTCGTCAGAGGAGTTTCTTGTGGTAGTGGGCAAAGCAGACTCAAGAGACAGTTGTGGCTCTTCCATTTTTAGCAAGCTCAGAGGGTCACAGCAGAGTTCTCAGTGGTTGGCATGGAAGGCTTGCATGCTCATGCATGGCTCTGTCAAGTCCAGCCTCACCTGCTCCTACCTTTTTCCCCACTCCTTGCCCCAATGGGTTGTGAAAAGTAGCTTATTAAGAAGCCTAACTGAATGTGTGTATTAAGTGCTGGAGAAGCACAAACAGCCCTCCCTCCCCACTGAGGTACTTAATATTGTACATCCCACTTACACAAGGTTTAAAGATTGGGAGCTGGAGGCCAGTGTCAGCAGAAGAAAACAGAAGATGCTGAGTAGACCTCCTTCCCCTTTTATGTCAGTGGCTTTTGGCCCTTTTGTGAATGCCCTCAGAGATGTCAGGTTGTTGGACTCTAAGAACTATCATTAGGTTTCAGGTTTCTGCTCACCCTCACCCATTGAAATGCAGCTGCTTCTTGCCACTTTTCTTAAACGTAACACTCATTGAACTCTTCAGTATGCGTTCAGGAATACATTATGAACAAATAAATGCAGGAAGTTCCCTGAATGTGAAGTAAAAGGTATTTTGTATTTGCAGTTATTTTAAAGGAATGGCTTAAATTCAGGTTTATTCTTGATTTTTCTAACGAACACTTTTTTCCCTCTAGATATTGAAAGGTATAGTAAAAGATATATGAAGGTATACAAGGAAGAGTGGATACCAGGTAATTATAAAGCTAAAAATGTTAGAATGATATTTAAAGGCTTCTTCCTACCCCATATTTTTAGGACAAGTTTTCTATTTCACGATAGCAAAATAGAGTCTGTTTTTCTGTGATTAATTAGTAATATATATCTCATGAAAACTAAGATGAAAAGATGTTTATACTGTAAGAAGGGACAGTTGAAGTATTTTGGGGGAAGTTCTTAAAACACTTTTAAAAGAATAATAAACTAGGACTTGCCAGACCCATTTGGGTTTTCCATTTCCATTTGCCAAAATCACAGTTTCAGTCTGTAGTACCAATAGTACTCAGTTCTGTGCTCCTGAGTGATTCTATAGCTTTTGAAGAAAAAAACAAATCTAGTGTAAAGGATTTTTAAGTTCATGGATCTTTCTTTCAAGCAGACATAGACTATTTTTAGGTTAATTGTGAGGATTCCTTCTCAAAAGAACCATACCTAAAAGCTTCCCCGACTCTGTCCCCCAGTATTCACAAATTGGTATTGGATATTGAGAAAGCGGAAGGGGCTGGAGGGATCTCATGCGGCCCATTTATTTTGCAGAGGAAAAGCAAAGTTGCATTGAAGTAAAGTGACCTGTCAGGGCAACTTGGATAGTGCTAATAGAACCTAGGTCTCCTCATTTTAACTACTTTCCTTTGACATCTCTGCCCTTGGTGTTTTATAGAAATTGCCTTTATGTAAAAGCATAAATGGCATTTTCAGCATTATTGCTTTCATGGGTTACAGTGCTTTTTCTTTCCAGTGTTGATTGATCATTGGTAAGGTTGGGTCACCTGGAAACACTCTCTTAGATCTCTGATTTCTTCCACTTCATAAATACTCATCTTCTAAATGATTCTTGTTATTCATCACATTCTCATGATCATCTATGAGTTGTTTATAAAACAAATGCATTCAAATTTATTAATTTAGATAAAATAGCTTGAGATGTAGATGTTTTCTACAAAATACACTGAGGTTTTACTTTTTTTATTAGCAGGCAGTATTTTTTAATCCATTTTTATGTTACTTCATTTTTTTTTATTAACTCTATGCTTAAAAATTAAATGGAAGTAATAGAGGAGTTGTTTACCTGTGTAGGCAAAATTATTTGTTGGAGGGAATTTACTTTTCCATAACTATTTATATTCTTAATTTTAAATTTTAGATAATGTATTTATTTAATTTTGCATGTGTTGGCATTGTGATCACCTGTTTTAACTTTTGAAAAAAAGTTTTATTACATAAGAAATATATACCAACTACAGAAAAGTTATAAAATTCAGAGTAGTCAAGTGATAAATAATACTTGAAAAAAATAGCTGTATTCCTAACACCCACAAATAATTACTATAATACTTTGTTCCCAACCTACAGCTTTCTCTGTGTAAATATATATGTACAGGATGGGACAAAAGTAGGTTTATGGTTGTTTGTATGGACGGTAATACCATAATTAATAAATAATAATAAAACAATAAATTCTGTTTCATGTACTCAAAACTGTAAACCTACTTTTGTCCCACCGTGTATAAATATTTATATGCTAGGTTTATTTCTAAATGGAATTCTATACATATTATTTGAAATGTTTGAAAAACATTATTCAACAATATATTATGAATTATTTTTCATGTTCATACTCAGAATCTTTCATGTAGAAAAAATATTTTTTCTACATTTTTCTTGTTATGAAAATTTGTTAAAATTGTTTATATAACTATTGTATTATAAATAGCTGTTAAAAGAATGTTGTAGAAGTTTTATAGCACTACTTCAAAGCTATTTTATTTATTATTTTTTAAGTATATTTTATTGATTATGCTATTACAGTTGTCCCATTTTTTTCCCCCTTTATTCCCCTCCACCTTGCCCCACCCTCTCAGCATTCCTCCTTAGTTCATGTCCATGGTTCTTTGACTTCTGCATTTCTTATACTGTTCTTAACCTCCTCCTGTCTATTTTGTACCTACCGTTTATACTTCTTATTCCCTGTACTTTTTCCCTCTCTCTCCCCACTGATGACGCTCCATGTGATCTCCATTTCTGTGATTCTATTCCTGTTCTAGTTATATGCTTTCTTTTTGTTTTTGTTTTTTTAGGTTAAGCTGTTGATAGTTGAGTTTGTTGTCATTTTACTGTTCATATTTTTGATCATCTTTTTCTTAAATAAGTTCCTTTAACATTTCATATAATAAGGGCTTGGTGATGATGAACTCCTTTAACTTTATCTAGAAAGCACTTTATTTGCCCTTCCATTCTAAATGATAGCTCAAAGCTATTTTAATTAATACTTTTTCTTGATAGTAGAAAATATATTTTTGTTATATTTTGATATCCAGGCTAAATCTGTATAATCAGATATTAAAATTTTTATTTTCAATGCTTGAGCCACTGTTATATTCAATGAGTTCAATGAGTTTTTTATAGGGTATGTCTAGTACCACTAATTCGTAGAAGAAATTGCAATTTTTATATTTCTTCTTTCGTACATACAGATTGGAGGAGACTCCCAAGAGAGATGATGCCAAAGAAAAAATACAAAAAAGGTATATTGACTAATATAATAATCCAGGTAGGAAAGGGTTATTGCTTAAATTCTATCTCATGGAAGTATCAACCTGAACCTAGATTAGTATTCTGAATGCTTTTTCTTAAAATATTTTTGGCATTTTGATTGTTTTACTACACCTCTTTTTTGTTGATTTATTTGTTTTGTTTATTTTTTGTTTATTTTCTTTAATTATGGAATTTTGATGTACTAGGAAAAACTTTTCAATTATGTAGATAATTTTATTTGCATATTTGAAAATTTTAAAATGGTTATATTGCCTGATGTTTAATTTTTAATTGAAACATTCGGAACTGGTAAAATTTGGGGACTGGTAGAATAGAACTAGATGTTTTATGTAAAATATTAAAGTGAAAGTTTCTGCTGTATTGCACTTTCATAATTCCACTGAGTAAATAATTGTAGAGCATCAGTTATTGTCAGACACTACTAAGAGGGACAAAACAGTGAGCAACATAGGAGTAATCCTTGCCCTAATGGAGCTTACAGTCAAATGTAGTAACAACGTTAAATAAAAACCCACTGTTCTCATTGGTAGGTCAGGGAAAAGTTCTTTGAGGAGATGAAATTGGACTCCAGATTGAAGAATGAAGAGGAGTTTAACTAAGATGAGGTTAGGGGAGGAATTTTGGAGAAAGATCAGATTTGAGAGGGAAAAATCATAAGTTTAATTCAAAGATGGTATTTAGGATTATAAGTCGTTTTGGGTTGGTTTTTTTCTTTTGAGATATACAAATACCAAAGCTGGATATGTCATTGGATATAGGAAGATGGACCTCAAAATGGAGATGGTAGTCATCAGAATAGATACTATAATTGAGACTATGAGAAAAGATGAGATTGTCTAGAGTGAAATTAAAGAACTTGAAATGAGGATTTAATCCTGAGCTTGGAGGAATACCAAAATTTTACGGCTGGTAGAGGAAATTGAATCAACAAAGAAAGGTGATGGAGAGAGAGGAACAAGAAGAGAAACAGAAAAGAGTGGCATTTCAGAAGAGTTATTGAAAAGCGAAAAGTATTTCAGGAGGTGGTCAACAATGTTAAAGGGCATTAAACAATACTACTGAGAGGTCCCTGAGGTGAAGGTGGGAAATATACATTCATTTTTGACAGGTTGATCATTGCTGACTATAGTAAGGGCTTTTTAAAAGATTTGTAGAGGTGGAATTCAACAGATTGGAGAAATGGAGACAGCTAGCATACATGAGTCTTCAGAGAATTTTGCTAAAGAGAATGAAGAGAGAAAAAGGGAAGTAGCTAGAGAAGTTAAGAACAACTGGATTAGTAACTAAGAAGAAATTCTGAGCATACACCCCTTTTATTTTTTTTAGGCCTTACTTATATTTTTAATAGGCCTTATTTTTTAGAGCACTTTTAGGTTCACAGTAAAAATAAGAAGAAAATACAGAATACCCACATATTCTCTGCCCCACATATGTGCGTAGCCTTCTGATTGCCAGTATCTGCCCCTAAAGTGGTACTTTTGTTACAATTGATGAACATAGATTGACACATCATTATCACCCAAAGTCCATAGTTTACCATTGTGTTCTTTCTTGGTGTTTTACATTCTGTGGGTTTGGACAAATGTATAATGACATGTATTCGCCGATATAGTATTGTACGGAGTAGTTCCAATGCCCTAAAAATCCTCTGTGCTTTGCCTGTTCATCCCTTCCTCCTTCTAACAACCTATGATCTTTTACTGATTCCATAGTTTTACCTTTTCGAGAATATCATATAGTTGGAATCATACATTATATAGCCTTTCATATTGCCTTCTTTCATTTAGTAATATGCAATTAAGTTTTCTCCATGAGTCTTCATGGTTGATAGCTCATTTCCTTCTAGTGTTGAGTAATGTTTCATTGTCTAGTTGTACTATAGTTTATCTGTTCATCTACTGAAGGGCATTCTGGTTGCTTCCAAGTTTCTGCCATATGAATAAAATCCATATAAATATCCATTTTGGGGTGGACGTAAGTTTTCAGATCCTTTGAATGAATACCAAGGAGTATGATTGCTGGATTACCACACTAAACATGTGGTAAAAGCATGTTTAGTTTTACAAGAAACCACTGAACTGTCTTCCAAAGCAGCTGTACCATTTTACATTCCCACCAGCAGTGAATGAGAGTTTCTGTTGCTCCACATCCTTGTCAGTATTTGGTATTTTCGGTGTTCTAGATTTTGGCCATTATCTTATTTTAATTTTCATTTCCCTGATGACATATGATGTGGAGCATCTTTTTATATGCTTACTTTCCATTTGTATGTTTTGTTTGGCAAGATGTCTGTTAAGGTCTTTGGCTCATTTTTTTAATTGGATTTTTTGTGTTTTTATTGTTGAGTTTTAAGGGTTCTCGGTGTATTTTGGATAACAATCTGTGGGAAAAACACACTCCTGTTGTGTTTTTCTCCTTTACTCTCATACCACTATTCACAATACTTCTGACACCAGGTGTGTGGTATGTTTTTTCCCACACCAAGCAATTCTTTGCAACACCAGCTGGATGTCTTATAATTCAATTCAGTTCTGACACTAACTGGTGTTAGCACAGAACCCACAGGTGAAGGGCTCAGTCCCATAAGACTGCTCCCCACTTCAGATGTAATTGTGCGTGGTAGCTCCTCAGGTTACCCACACTTCTGTCTGACTTGACTACAAATCAGGTGTCCCCATGACTTCCTGCTCCTTGAATGGAATTTGCTACAATAGCATATATTTGGCCAAGGATGGAAAAACAAATCATGTTAATGCTTTGGGGTTAAGCCAGTCTTCTAACAAATTTTGGTAACTTGACACTTCTCCCCCAGTTATGCATATAAGGATTTGGCATTATATAAAATCAGAATGATAATTAGCAAAAGATGCTGAATGGAATTGAGTATACAACTTACTTTCTTGGCTAATATATTAGTAATTTTTTTATTTTATTGATTATGCTATTATAGTTGTCCCATTTCTCCCCCTTCATTCCCCTCCACCCTGCACCCCCCTTCCACCCACATTCCCCCCCCTTTAGTTCATATCCATGTGTCACAAGTTCTTTAGCTTCTACTTTGCCCACACTATTCTTGCCCTCCCCCTGTCTATTTTCTACCCACTGTCTATGCTACTTATTCTCTGTACCTTTTCCCCCTCTCTCCTCCTCCCACTCCCCTGTTGCTAACCCTCCATGTGATCTCCATTTCTGTGTTTCCGTTCCTGTTCTAGCTGTTTGCTTAGTTTGCTTTTGTTTTAGCTTGGTTGTTAATATCTGAGTTTGCTGTCTTTTTACTGTCATATTTTTTATCTTCTTTTTCTTAGTTAAGTCCCTTTAACATTTCATATCATAAGGGCTTGGTGATGATGAACTCCTTGAACTTGACCTTATTTGAGAAGCGCTTTATCTTCCCTTCCATTCTAAATGACAGCTTTGCTGGATAGAGCAATTTTGGATGTAGGTCCCTGCCTTTCAAGACTTCAAATACTTCTTTCCAGCCCCTTCTTGCCTGGAAGGTCTCTTTGGAGAAATCAGCTGACAGTCTGATGGGAGCTCCTTTGTAGGTGACTGTCCCCTTATCCCTTGCTGTTTCTAGAATTCTCTGCTTCATTTTAATCTTGGCTAATGTAATTATGATGTGCCTTGGTGCGTTCCTTCTTGGGTCAACTTCTTTGGGACTCTCAGAGCTTCCTGGACTTCCTGGAAGTCTGTTTGCTTTGCCAGATTGGGGAAGTTCTCCTTTATTTTTTGTTCACATAAGTTTTCCACTTGTTGCTCTTCCTCTTCCCCTTCTGGTACCCCTATAATTCGGATGTTGGGACATTTAAAGATGTCTGGGAGGTTCCTAAACCTCCTCATTTTTTTAAATCCTTGTTTCTTCATCCTTTTCTGTTTGTTTCTTTCTTCCTTCTGGTCTACTCCATTGATTTGAGTTCCAGTTTTCCTCCCATCATTATTGGCTCCCTGTGCATTTTCCTTCATTTCACGTATTGTAGCCTTCATTTGTTCATCTAATTTGTGAGCAAAATCAACCAATTCTTTAAGCTTCCTGATCACCAGGGCTTTGAATTGTGCATCTGATAGGCTGTCTGTCTCTTGGTCACTTAGATGAATTGGCTCTGGGGCTTTGATCTGTTCTCCCGTTTGATCCGTTTGGGGTTTTGTTTGTTTTTTTTCCTTTTGGTCTGGTTGTGGCTGTTACATAGTGAGGGGCGGAGCCTTAGGTGTGACGCAGGGTGGGGCAGCCCAGTCGCTGGGTTGTGATGCTGTATGTGGGGGCAGGGTCTCGGTGTTTTTAGGTTTTATTTCCCGGCGCTGGGGCCCTGGGTTGCGAGTTCTGTCTCCTTCCCTGGTTTTGCCTGGATTATCTGTGCGCGAATGTGGGACCACCTGGTCAGCCAGCTGCCTTGCGCCTGGGGTTTGCTAGCAGCTGCCTGCAGAGGCCTGGGTCTGCCAACCTCCGCTTCCTCCTGCCGGGACTCTGCCCCTCTTATTGGTCTGGATGAATGGTTGTCGGACCTCCTTACAGTTCAGTTTTCTCTCAGTTCAGGTTGTTTTCTTGTTTCTAAATCCTTGTTGTCCTTAATTTTGGTTGTGCGAGGAGGCACAGTGTATCCACCTATGCCTCCATCTTGGCTGGAAGTCAGATATTAGTAATTTTAGTAAGTGTATTTATCTGACCAAGTTCTCTAATATCTATTTAACAGGCTTATGTATTATGAAATTTAAATAATTTGATAAAAGATCCTTAGAGAAAAAGACTTAATGGTGTGAGTAAATTACATTCTTAGCTAATGTTATCTGTCATCAGTATTACAATATATTGAGATCTTGTTCATTTAAGATCCTGTATTTTTATGTGCTGTGGTTCAAATTAAAGTCTTTGCCCACAAGGAGGAACAAGAAAGTCACTTGTCATTAAATCTAACCATTTTGTTTGAGTAAAACCTCACTAATATATATGTTTGGGAGTTCTGAGTTTGGTGATTCCCCCAGGGGCAATTTGGGAAAATGCAGTAAATTATAATTCCATTAGTTAATTGGTCATCCACCATAATCTAAATTTTTTTTCTTCTGTAGGATAAATGTTAATCTTAAACAAAATATCTTTTTAAGCCCTGTTTTCTTCTGTTACCAGGTAATTTCTATGTGCATAGCTTGATTGTGGGAAAGAGCTATAGTACTTTTTTATCACAATGACCATTTTGTAGCATATCATAATGCTTTGGTAACTGGCAAGATCTATATGTGAAATAATTTTCTAGTCTCTGCAGTTTCAGAATAGTTTAAAATGCAATATTCTTTATATGGCTTAAGTAACTATCCCAAAGCTATTAACACAGTTTATTCATATCACTTTGAGTTTTCAGATTCATCCATATGATGGATATGTTCACTGTTTTAATCTTCATTCTAAATATAGTGCTATGTTCCACTGAATATAACCTCTTTCTCATCTCTTTAACCATTGGCAAATGTGTATTTATTCTGCACTTGTTTTTTATTTTCCAAACTTCGTAAAATTGCCATAGTTAAAATAGAGTACACTGATCATTGAACAGGAAGCCAGTGAAGATTTGTGAGAGTTTTTCACTTGTCCTGTAGTGATTCTGTCAGAAGTAATGTTTTAGCAATTTTGACCTGAATGACATTAATTACTAGTACAGATTTTCATTGCGAGTAAAACGATACCTGGTTGCAGTCTTAGAAAGTATCCCATTGTTTATCACTTACTTATCATGGAATCTTGGTGAGGTATGCTGATTTATTTTGCTTATTCTTTAATGAGGAAGCCAAAGAACTTACATGTACAACCCATGGACCTGAACTAAAGTGAGGGAATGCTGGTGGGAGGGGGCGTGCAGGGTGAAGGGGAATAAAAGGGGAGAAAGAAAATGGGACAGCTATAATACCATAATCAATAAAATATATTAAAAAAGAAAATTAATTCAGTCTACAAATTATGTGACTGCCTGGTATGACATACCACTATGGTAAGCAGCATATTAAAAGGCAAAGAAATATAATACACCATTACCGTTATAGAAAAATGTGTTAACAATGGTTTTAATTCAGCAGGTTCAAAATCTAAAAAGGTGGACCATACTAGCAAAGACACTGCACTCACTAATACTGCAGATGTATTGAAAAAAATTGAGGTAAGGTTTTCTTCTGACTGTAAGAGTGAACTGAAAAGTTGTCGTACCTGCTTTTGCCACCTTTGGCCTTTCTACCTTCTCTCATTTTGTAATAACATGGGTTTGCCAGATCCAAGCCCAGAGCACAGATAATCAGAAAGGTTTGATCATTGTTGGCTGGGAGATAGGGGGCTCCAACCCATCCTCGTCTACCGCTCACCTGTCAACTTGCCCCACCTTCTGTCACCTTCCTTTTCCACTCTGTCCCTGTTTTCCCCTTGCATTTGAATTGTGCATGGGAAAGAAATGAGTTACATACCTCAAATGGTTTTCTTTTTAAAACCTTTTAGCTGTTGCATGTGTCCTTTTTTTAATGCTTTCCTTCTGTTGCATGTTAAGTGTAGAAGATTCTATTGATGGAAGACCATAACTTGTGGAACTTATTTTTATATCTTTTTTTAAATATTCCAAAAACAAAAGATGTACAAATTTAAAAGTTTAACTGAAAATTTATCCTCCCATTCTGTTCCCCTCCTGTATACAACCAACATCACCAATTTCTTATATATCCATCTAGATATATTTTATGCATAGCAAATACAAATTTTCCTCTTTTTCATAAAAGGACAAAAGGTAGCTTATACACTCTTGCATTTTCAATTTATCTCTTAAAATATCTTGGAGATGGTTCCATGTCAGTCTGTGTAGACTTGCCTCCTTTTTTTTTTTTCTTTTGGCCACACTATAAAAATGAACCATAATTCATTTAATCAGTACCCTACTGATTAACATTATGTTTCATGTAGTGTTTCATTATTATAAACAGTGCTGCAAGAAATTCATGTTAAGCCTGTCATTTCAGATGTGTAGGGTAGATTTCTAGAAGTGGATTTGTTGGGACAGTTGTTATATATATATTGTATAATACGGATAAATATTAACAGGTTGCTCTCCATGAGGGGAATACCAATTTTATCAGTGTGCTTGTATTACCTTGCACTGATGTTGATGATAGCAGCTAGCACTTACTGAAAACATTATTTACCAAACTCTTTGATGAACTATTTATATTCCTGAAGACTTCATTCCAACAAAGAGAGATGAATATTATTATTCTTTACTTACAGATGAGATAGATATTATTATTCCATTCTTACTGTAAAACTTTAACTTGTCTAGCCACGTTGGCCAGCTACATGTAATGGAAACTTGTATTTTTGTTATTTTATTTTGATCAGTATTTCAGCTAGAGATAACATGTATGAAAATAAAGCCAAGAGAATTGTTGAAGGAATCGTGTTAACTGTCAGGTTTAACTGTGGTGGAATGATGGATGCGGTTGTGGACCTAGCCAACTTGTATGGACTAAACACAGATTCTGACTGTCCCTAAAGCTTCCTGGAAAGAAGTTGCTAAGCTGACATGTGTCATAAGGAAGATTGATTTGATCTCCAAACGTGTTTTCTCATCAGAACAAGTCGTGTTGCCTTATTCCTTGCATTTGAGCACCTTTTTCAGTACAAACATTGTTAGGACTGGAGTTTTAAGTCTAGAAATCCCAATGAGTTAGCAGTTTTAATAGAACGAAATTAGCTTGGAGATAACTCTATTACTGTTCATTTCTTCTGCAAATTTTACTATAATAAAACTCATGTGGATAGAGGAGTGACATACACTCAAATCTCATAATTAGTGTGTGAATCACCAGACACCAGTAAACTAGTATTTGAGCTTCCTATTTCTGCATGACATATAAGGAGGACTATAATAGGGTGACCATACAGTATTTAAACTAAAAGAAATGTACCCTGTCCATAAATTAACTGTTTTAAAAGTGTTTTCTCATTATATAATGTGAATTACATTCACATTATTCTTAAAACAAATATGTAAATAGTAGGGCTAAATAGTTAAATCTCATAGGGGAGAAAATGAAGACTAGTAAGTAGATGAATCAAAACTAGTAGCTTAATGCAAAAAGAGATGAAGTAATAAGACAATGTGTATAGCTCTTAGATCATTTTTTTTAAATTGTGTAAATCTGCTATTTGTTAACCAGTTCAGATGTTTTATGGGTTTGCTTTAGGTCTATGTAGTAGAAATAAAGTTGAGGTTATTTATTTAAAGGTATTTGAGGTGACAATAATGGAAATGAAGCATGGAATGAATATTATATTTTAAAAATATTTTTACATAACTAGTTTAAATAATTCCACTGCTAATTATGAAATAATAGCTAATAGTGTGATTTTCAAATATAGTGTATATCTTGCACAGAGTTAAATATAGCACTGCAGTTCCCTTGTAACCACACAAACTTAACAGGTTGTAGGCCTTTTACTATGGTCATTGAATTAGAAAAGAAAAAATCCACATATTAACGTCCATTGAGGCATTTTATTTGTACATGTCTTACATAGCTAGAAAAAGAATTCCAGGATTTTCCCTCCTGTGTGATTGCATCTTGCTTCTTCATGATCCATGATGCCCGCTGAGGTTTCAGTACAAGGAAACCAAACTGACGGAACAGAAGCAGCCTCTTCTGCCATTTTTCTTGATCTTTGAGTTGCATGTCAAAACTGGGCCTGATTAATCCACATTTGTTTAACATGCCTATGAGGTTCACAGCAACTTCCTCAGTTCTGTGGTCATCGGTAATTTCAAAATTGCCAGTGTAAACATATTTCATCATCACATTAGAAACCAGACAGTGACTTTGGAGCATGGCCTAGTAAGAACCTGGCGTTTGCTTCTTTTTTTCACATTGTTGATTGCATGAGAACATCAGTCAGGACATTCATGGGTACCATTATGGTGGCGAGGAGAGATGGCACAAAGAGTTGTCTCTGTGTTTTTATAGACACTTCAAAAGATCTGTAAATATTATTTTGCTTACTTGCAGTTTTCCAAAGGAATGACATTTGGAAAACTTGCACACATTTCTATTGTAGTAATACATTACATAAGGCAAGGTGGATCGGTGATTATCTTGGTCTTACTTGTTTTTGTTTCACTCAGGTGAAGTGACAGTAGATTTTGAATTTTGATTAGAAACTGAGTTTATTGATATAGTCTTTCTATTGCCTTTGACTTTGTTAAATTCAAATTTGAATGTAATAAAAATAATTAAATAAATAGCTAAGAACCAATAAAGGAGTAGCCAAGTTGTAGTCAGTCCAAATGTGTGAAATATGTTTTACCTCTCTATGTAATCTAAGCAAATACCTTATCATAGGAAAGAGTATTTGTGGATTTATGAAATAGTGTTCTGATTTCTCTTTAAGAATGTTCACATCTTAGCTAAAGTGATCTTATGCCTTAATTATGAATATTAATATGTGAAATTATTGCTGCACCCACCTCCTAGAAAGCTTGTGAAAACCTATCACTTGTGGAAATTAAGCATAGAATAATTTAGTGAATAAATAGTGACAGTAATGAAAACAGATCATTTTTTGTCATAGAAGAAAAATGTTTAAAGTCATAAGAAGATGATGAGGGTATATTAAAGTTAAATTTGTGTGTTAAAGTTATGGGATGGTCGCATAGTGATTTTAACAGGGTGGATAAATAGAACCACCCAGAAATAAAAGCTTTTCTTTCTTTCTTTCTTTTTTTTTTATTTGTATTGTTGTTCAAGTGCTGTTGTCTCCATTTCCCTCCAGTCTCCCACTCTGAATCCTTCCCCACTCTGGCTTTGTCCATGGGTCCGTTATACATGTTCTTGGACAGCCCTTGCCCTTTTTCCCCCTCTTTCCCCCCTCCCCTCTGGTTACTGTCAGTTTGTTCTTTATTTCAGTGTCTCTAGTTATATTTTACTTGCTTGTTTGTTTTGCTGATTATGTTCCACTTATAGGTGAGATCATATGGTGTTTGTCTTTCACCATCTGGCTTATTTCACTTAGCATAATGCTCTCCAGTGCCATCCATGCTGTGGGGAAAGGTAGCAGCTTCTTCTTTCTTTCTGTCGCATAGTATTCCATTGTGTAAATGTACCATAGTTTTTTGATCCAGTCATTTACTGATGGGTACTTAGGTGTTTCCAGCATTTGGCTATTGTAAATAACACTGATTTGACCATTGGGGTGCGTAGGTTCTTTTCAACGGGTGTTTCAGGATTATTAGGGTATAATCCCTGCGGTGGAATTGTCAGGTCAAAAGGCAGGTCCATTTTTAGTTTTCTGAAGAAATTCCATACTGTTTCCCGTAGTGGCTGCACCAGTCTGCACTCCCACCAGTAGTGCACTAGGGTTCCCTTTTCTCCACAACCTTGCCAGCATTTGTTTGTTGATTTTATTGTGATCGCCATTCTGAGGCAGGTGAAGTGGTATCTCATTGTGGTTTTAATTTGCATGTCTTTGATGGCTAGTGATGCTGAGCATCTTTTCATATATCTCTGGGCCCTCTGTATGTCCTCCTTGGAGAAGTGTGTGTTCAGGTCCTTTGCTCATTTTTTTATTGGATCATTTATATTCCTGGATTGGAGTCATGTGAGTTCTTTATATATTTTGGAGATCAAGCCCTTGTCTAAGGTATAATTGGAAAATATATTCTCCCATATGGAGAATATATGGTTCCCTTTTCATTTTGCTGGTGTTTTCTTTTTCCATCCAGAAACTTTTCATATTGATGAAGTCCCGTTTGTTTCCTTATGTCCCTTGCTCTAGTGGACATATCAGTAAAAATATTGCTGCATGCAATATCTGAGATTTTCCTCTTTGTTCTCCTCTAGGCCTTTTGTGGTATCACGACTTATACTTAAGTCTTTTGTCCATTTTCGGTTTATTTTTGTGTATGGTATAAGTTCATGGTCAAGTTTCTTATTTTTTACATGTAGCTGTCTAGCTCTCCAAGCACCATTTGTTGAAGAAGCTGTTTTTACTCCATTTTATGCTTCTGCCCCCTTTGTCAAATATTAATTGACCATAGAGACATGGGTAATATCTGGGCTCTCTGTTCTGTTTCCATTGATCTACGTGTCTATTCTTGTGCCAGAACCAGATGGTTTTGATTACAGTGGCCTTGTAATATAGTTTGATGTCAGGGATTGTGATCCCTCCTACTTTGCTCTTCTTTCTCAAAATTGCTGCCACTATTTGGAGTCATTTATGGTTCCATATAAATTTTTGAAATGTTTTTCTGTATCTGTGAAATATGTCATTGATATTTTAATAGGGATTGTGTTGAATCTATACACTATTTGGGTAGTATGGACATTTTGATGATGTTATTTCTTCCAACGCATGAACACAGTATATGCTTCTATTTGTTTGTGTCTTCCTTAATTTCTTACTTCAGTATTGTGTACTTTTCTGAGTACAGGTCTTTTACCTCCTCAGTTAGGTTTATTGCTAGGTACTTTATTTTTCTTGTTGCTACAACAAATGGGATTTTTTTTTTTATGATTTCTGTTTCTCATATTTCATTGTTGGTGCACAAAAATTCCTTCCATTTCTGAATATTGACTTTGTATCCCACTGCTTTGCCAAATTCATTTATTAGTTCAAGTAGTTTTTTTTTTGGTGTGGAGTCTATAGGGTTTTTGATTTACACTATCATGTCTTCTGCAGACAATGACAGTTTTACTTCCTCCTTTCCAATTTGGATGCCTTTTATTTCTTTTTCTTGTCTGATTGCTGTATCTAGGACTTCCATAGGTATATTGAATAGAAGTGCTGAAAGTGGATATCCTTGTCTTGTTCCTGATCTTAGTGGGAAGGTTTTAGTTTTTGCCCATTGAATATGATGTTGGATCTAGGTTTTTCATATATGGCCTTTACTATGTTGAGGTATTCCCATTATTCCCACTTTGCTGAGTGTTTTTACCATAAATGGGTGCTGTATCTTATCAAATACTTTTTCTGCATCTGTTCAAAGCTTTTCTAACTCTGTACCTCTCTTTTGCCTCCTCTTGAAGAATTGTTTATATGACTAATGTTGACTGTGACTTGAGTTTCAGTATTTCTTCTTTCTCAACCTGCCAGATATATTAAAAAGCAAAATTTCCTAGAAATGGCAAGTAAGTAATGAAGGAGAAAAGAAATGAAAAGACATGAATAATCTGCAAATAGGATAACTCACCACAGTATGACTTGATATTGATTTAAATAATTTCAAATTTCAGGTATAAACTAAAACAGACATTTTGAATTAATACCATTACATTCTTTTTTCTCCTACTACATTAGAAGGAAAACAAAATAACATTCTTAAAGTTCTTCTCCATAAACTGAGTCAATTCAGTATATTTGAAGGAGGTATGTTAGAAATAAAAATACAGCACTACGCATAGAGCTGATACCCCAGCATTACCTGGGATCCAGTTACGTAGTAACAAAGTACTAGTGTCATGATAGGACATTGAGTTCCTCCGTTCTTGCATTAATTCACAATTTCCTATAAGATGTTGGTAAGGGAGGATTAGAATAAAGTGATAGGTAACAGTGTTCTCTTGAGGCTTAACAGGGAGGTCAAAGTCTAGAGGTTTCTAAGTAAGTTAATGAAGCTCATTTATAACAGGAATTGGAAAAGAGAGGTGATGGTGAAAAATCAGATGAGGAAAATGAAGAGAAAGAAGGAAGCAAAGAGAAAAATAAAGAAGGTGATGAAGATGAGGAAGATGATGCTGCAGAACAAGAGGAATATGATGAAGAAGAGCATGAAGAGGTAATAGTCTGTTTTGGAAAGGTAACAAAGTAACTGAGGTTAACAATTATGTAAAAAGCGGTCAGGTATATAATATAGATTAAAATGAACAAACGAAAACCAAGTTGATGGGAACCAGGGATGTACTATCACTGTCATTAATTCCTTTGTATCAAGAGAATGATTATAGCATTGAAGTTACAGTGATGCCAAGTTGAATACGATGTAAAAGTAATTTTGAAAAACATGGTGCACTTCAAAATAAGCTGGGGTTAACCCAGATATTTTTGAACAGGGTAACTTTGTTGGTCACTGTCCCATTGGGATTTTGTAGAGACTTCATACAGTAACCCTAGGCTGAGTTTCTTCTCCCTTTCAGTGGCCTTTGTCTTCATTCCATTTCAGCTTCTCACACTGCACTCTGAATCCTTCTTCTCATGAAGCTCCTCTAACTATGAAATCTTACAGGGTTTAAGTATTTTGCATTATATTTCAGATTCTTTTGAAATTTATATTGCTGGAAAGGGAAAGATGTGGATCTATTGTTATCTGTTTCCAAATAAGTTGCTAACCTCATTTATTAAATAATTTGCTTTCTTCATTCATTTGAAATTCTTCTCTATCAACTGTTAGATCCCATATCTAGTTAGATGTATTTCTAGACTCTGTTCCATTGATCTGTTTCTGAACCATCATGATGCTGTTCCAGTGACTAGAATCTTCTGATTATTTGTTAATATTTTTAGGGCATGTTACCCTTCTTTTTCAGGATTTACCTGAGTATTCTTTGTTTATTCTTTCATAAGTTTTAACATTTGAAAATTAAAAATTTAAACATTTTAAAATTAATCATACACATTTGTCTCATTTTCTTTCAAGATCATGGAGTTTATTGCTGCACTCTGCCTTGATTGAAACTACCAAACCCTCTGATCCTTTTTTGTCTACTTTATTGGTTCACTGTCTTCATTTCCTTCCCTAAGGAGCTCTTGCTCACCTTTCAACTTCTTTCTTGCTATTGTTCTTGTCCCTTGGTCTCCCAGCAAATTCTCTAGACCAAAGCAACTTGTGATCAATTCCATTGTCTCCTTCTTTTCCCCTCCAAACCTGCTTATTGAGCTTTTCTAAGAAATCACATAAACTGATGCCACTTTAATAAAAAATCACCCATCCCACTTTGCTGGCTAACATGTTTTCTGTTTCTCTTGCCAAGTCAATTCTCCATAGCAAGTATTTTAGATTATCTGTCTTCATAACCCCTCTCAACTACCTTCTCTTTCACTTTTAGCAGATATAGTACCTTCATACAGAAAATAATGCTATCAAGAGGAAACATTCTTTTATTTCATGTCCTCTGCTTTCAAACGAACTGTCTTCCCTTCTCCTCCTCTTTTGTATCAATGGAAGAATTGCCCTACATCCTGTTTGAGGCCAATTGTTCTACCCTTTTAGGGGACCATACTCCTCATGTCATTTATCTTTTCATATTTTCAAACACTCAACCATGCCATGCCTCCCCTATACATTGGCCTCAGACTTAAGGCAGTTTCCAGACATTGTTGGATTTCTTGGCACCAGAGAAGCCAAGCCAGCTTGGCTCAGCTGGATACAGAAGCTTACAGTATTTATGGAAGACAAAGTAATGAAAACTATATCTGAATAATACAAGTTACCTTTCTTGCATTATTTATATAAATTTATATATAAAATCCTACCATCCAGATACTAAGTAGGTTGATATCCAGGAGACTTTCTTTTGGAAATAGTCTCTATTTCTTACTCTGTAATAATTCTTGCCATAAACAGTAGAGATGTAGAGATTAATTTTTTTATTGCGACTGATTTCAATCATGTACAGAAATCTAGTAACTGTTAAAATAAACAGCCCAGCTTTAACAATGATGAATACGTAGCCAGTCTTTCCACCACTTGGTCATTTACCCGCTCTGCTCCTGTCCCCCCACTTCAAAACCCATCTGCCTTGGATTATTGTAAAGGAAATCCTAAGCGTTGTATCATTTCATCCATAAATATCTCAGTATATACTCAAAAACAAGGGCTCTTTAACAATATCACAGTATCATTATTTATACCTAATAATGATACTAACAATGAAATATAATTCCTTAATATCATTAAATGTTATATAAGCTAGTGTTCAAATTTTTTCAGTTGTCTCAAATTATTCCAGTGAAAGTCCAAATATAGTCCATATACTACAATTGATTAATAATTTTCTGAAATATCTTTTAATCAATATTTAAAATGGATTTTTGATAGAAAGCAGAAATATCTTGAGTCATTTACATAGATAATAGTCTTAAGAATTGAAATATTCTCAGTGGCTAATCGCTCTGAATCTATTGGAAATTGAGTTGCCCTGGATGGAATGTAATATGGCAGCCTCAAGTTGTTTGTTTTTAAGATTTTATTTATTTTAGATAGACGGGAAAGGAGGGAGGAGAGAGAAACATTGATCAGTTGCTTCTCATATGACCTCAACTGGGAACCTGACCTATAACCCAGGCATGTTCCTTGACTAGGAATCAAATTGGCAACCTTTTGGTTTGTGGGACCATGCCTAATTCCTCCAGTCAGGGTGGAATCTTCAAGTTTTGATTTGGTTTCTTGAGGCCTTTTTTTGATAGAGAGCAAAAATTCCTGTGCTTCTGCTCAGTTGTACATTGTGACTGAAAACCTCCATTCATTCGATGTGGTCTAATGTTAATGTAAATTGGCTTTGTTTCTTGAGTGTCTTTACATTTGTTTGAATAAGTGTTGAGTGGTTTAGCTTACTAAACCATGTATCGTCCCGCTGAGGTGTAATGAATTAAATGGGTCATTGTCCTAAAGTGTACCAGGCACACCTTCATGTTCGCTTAGCTAGCTGGGGTCTGAGAATAGTAAGAGATAGTGGCCTTGAAGAAAGCAGCACAAGTAGATGCAAGTGAAAGCTAATGAGATTTCTAAGCAGATGGCATAGCAGAGACTTGTTTTAAGTCTGGTATATTTTATTACCTACATTAGGTATTTATGAACTTAAAGGGACAGCCTACATTGTGTTCCTTATTACTGTTATCATTCATTTATCTTAATGTTTACTGAGCAATCTATCATTTCACTTAGGAAAATGACTACATTAATTCCTACTTTGACAATGGAGAAGATTTTGGCGCAGACAGTGATGACAACATGGATGAAGCAACCTATTAGCTATGAAATTTCTCAAAAAATATTTTTATGGTACAGTTTCTGAACATTTGGACAGACTTATTTCCTATTTTATTTCTGATGAGGAATAAGTAAGTATTTTATTTTTGTTCCTGTTTTGTTGAACAATATTTGTTACCAAAACATTCAGAACACTTTGCGTTTACATACTAGTTACTTTACAATAAGTCTCTGACACTCTGACATTCCTTCTTAACACTTCTTTATCCCACTTAAGTATTCAAATGAAAATTTGATTTTTGCTATTATTTGGATTAGAATGTGCATCTTTTAATCTGTTTTTATACTTGAACAAATTATTTTTAACTGCTGACCTCATCATTTGATTTCTATAACCTGGAAGTTGATTTAGTACTGCACATGGAGCACTTTAAAAACAAAGAAACTTGAAAATAATTTTACTTTTTATCTTTCCATGGTATGTTCTCTGTTATTATATTATGACTGCATAAACCTACCTAAGCTCTTACAAGTGCATATGAGATAAGGAGTTTAGTGATCAAAAATATATACAAGGAAAAAAGCCAGTGAGAGCTGTATAAATTTCACAGCTTACCTCTCAGCCAGTATAAAGACTTGGGATGAACATTAAAAATACTTGAATTTAGGGTTATCTTCATATCATGCAATATATGAAATAATCATTTTACTGTAATAAGTTTGATATATTTTAAATAGTTGGGCTTGTGAAAAATTATACTGAGACATCTTATTTAAATTTGTACTTTACGAAAGTGGTAAGTTCTAGTCATACATATCTCACTGTAGAATGCATGTGTAAGAGCTGTGAGATAGAATGGCCTCTTATATTTCAAAGGACCCATCTGATCAGTTATCTAACTGATGTATGAAACAGTGCAGAATAAAACTCAGGTCACTTTGGAATTAAGATTAATCTTTTTTTGTTGTTAATTAAGAACTAGCTCCCTGACTTTTTATATTGGGAGTGTGGGGGGGTACCTAAAAACCTTAGCCTTAAAGATTCACAAATGCCAAAGATTTTGAAGGGAATTCATATTATGTATTTCAAAAATGATTTCTTAATATTACCTACCAAAGCCCTGTCTGGGAAGCTCGTCCCTATACATCAAAGTCGTGGGTTTGATCCCTGCTCAGGGTACATACAAGAATTAACCAATGAATGCATGAAGAGGTGGAAAAACAAATTGCTGTTTCTCTCCCCCACCCCCTTCTAAAATCAATCAATAAATAAAAAATATTATCTACCAAAAGAAATGTTTGTTTTTCCCTTTGGGGAAGATATCACCTATTACTCTCTAACCTGTGAATCAGAGCCCTAGACCTTATTTCTCTCCTTAAAATTAATAAACTCAACCCTTGAAATTGAGCTTGGTTTTCTGCGCCTTAGTTTCTTCACTTGTGAACAATATTCTGTAAAAACTGCTTAAAGACGAACCAAGATTTACTATATGCATTCATCCTCTTAGCATATAGAAACAATCAATTGTTCATTTAAATTTGGTCTGGCCAGCTAAAAAATTGTAGCTTGTAAAGTGGCTGAAAACACTGTTTGAGAAACAAACATATGTTCCTCACAAAATACATTGTAATCTGATTTTCCCATCTTGTGTTCTGGTGGGGAAATTTTATATTGTCTGGTGGGGAAATTTTATATTTGTAACATAACTTCCTCAGGAAAAAGATCACTTTCAAATGTAATACTTCCTCAGATAATTGAAGATGGGTGTGAGGACCACTGATAGTTCAGTGCTTTTGATCAAATGTGTATTAGTTGTTTAAAGGAGCTTATAAAAATTTTTAAAGATTCTAAATGGAAAACTAATAAAATAAGTCTCCTTTAAAGCAGCAATCTACTGTACTTAGAGTAAAAAAAAAATAAAAATTTCCGTTGTAATGGGCAAATAGTCATTTAGGACTGATAGTTAACATAGGTGTTTTATTCTCTCAGCTCCTTCTTACTTTAGGCTAATATTTAATTTATAGTCTTATGTCTGTAATTCTGTGTACTTTGTTGTAAATCTGCAGATAACTTCTTGAACAGGGCAGATACACCAAAGATACTGCTTTTTTCCTCTCCCCTAGCTTTCAGTCTGTCTCCAACATTTTAGTTCTGCAGATAGTAAGACAGCCCTTTGGGCAGTCGTTTGCTTTGGGAAGCCCCAGCCACCACCACACTATGTGCATTCTCTTTCCCTTTTGGAAAAATCTCTTTACAGGTTTAAAGTAGACTAATTGTGAGAACAGGCCAGAAGTATTTGCAGATTTCTTTGCCAGCATGAATCTTGTTTTTGTGGCTTAAAATCTCAGGAGACTGAAGTTACTCTATAGGAAGGTAACTTTTAATACAGAGATAGTGTATTATGTATAAAAAAGTATATACTTGTTGGTGAAGTCTTTAAAATTGCTACCTGAAAAGCAGTACTGTTTTGTTACTATGCTTATTTTTCAGTATTTGTTTACATATTAAATTTTTATAAAGTAAAATTGTGTCCTGTTTTACATTAAGATGTTTTACTTTGACCCTACTTAAATATATTTCATAGAGAAAACTAATCTGTTAATGTAGATTTTACCTGGTAAAATAACTCTATTAAGCAGGGATGCCAGTATCTAATACTCTTGAACAAACGACCAACAAAAGAAAACTCTAGGTGATTGAAATCATGATAATAAACTAAGAGATTTGGCAGTGTATTAGTGTGATCGTTGGCAGGACGGACAGACAGACTCACACTGGCTCTGAGAGCGGTAACACATTCAGAGGATGTTAACTTTTCCTTCCCCTCTACCTCAAGTAGACAGTATCAGTCGCTTGGCCTTAACATGATATAGTTAAAAGCTCTGGAGTTAGTAAAAACTTTGTTTATTTAAATACAATTTTAAGATCAAGATGATTGTAAAAGTAGGGGAAAAAAGGAACACATCATAAAATCCTCCATTAAATAAAAGATCCAAAGAACTTTTTCAATTTTGGCTACTGTAATTTTTAAAAATAAATAAAGCAGAAAGGTTTTTTGTTTCATAATGAATTTTACATATAAATAGAGCGTATCTTTCTGACTGATCCACAACTTGCTAAGAAGTCCTGGACCCTGCCTGAGGAGTCTTGTTCCCTGAGATCCAAGATCCTTCAAGGAACATTCATCTGAAATTTGCTTTCATTTCACTGCACTTACAACCTGTAAGTAATCCAGAGGATTTTGTTTCAGCATAGTAAGGGAGAAATTTGAGTGGGTAAATCTTTGGGAATTCGATTGTATTTACATCAAGTAGTTTGACATAAGAGAAAAGGTATGCTTTACTCAATTAAATTCACCAGCTTCCATTTTAGATTGAATAAAATAGAAAATTTATTTTGAAGATCTTTTAAAATATGAAAATAAGGGGCAAAAAGATTTATAAACCAGTTTTACAAATGTACATGCTAACAATGTTATACAAGTCCATCTCACATTTATATAAAATATATTACACAAAAGTTTACAGTGTTTGTATATATAAAAATTAAATATTGCATTCAGTTATTTCTGTGGTCTAACAGTGCAATATGCACATACTCAGAAGAAAAATAATGACTTCCTGAGGAGCATTGTTGTAATTCAAAATGATTCCTATCACAAAGCACCATTTAAATTCTTCAAAAAACTCCACCTTTACCCTGTAGCACTTTGACTGGACCCTTGCTTCATGGTATCTCTAAAATAAACTCCAACTGTACCCTTCATATTCCAAAGTAGGTAATTTTAGAAGTAGATATCTTTAAAAAGAACTAATTAAGTAACGAAATCATTATAGTTCTTTTCAATAACTCTTCAGGCCACTGAATAGCAAATAGAGCCCCCCAAAAGAAAAGCTTTAAAAAACAAAAAGTCCTCTGGATAAGTTAATTTAACATTGCAGTCTTCTAATTCTTAATGTGGCCAGCAGACTCATGGTCAGTTTCTCTTAAATGGTATTCATTAGTTCAAAACAAATGACCATTTGTACCCAACCAAAAAAAAAAAAATCTGTTGCCCTAAAAATAGCAGATTTTGCTTCACTTGTAACTCCAACTTTTAAGTGAACCAAATGCAATGATTTGCAGTTCTGTTAATTTTATACTTGCATGCATGCATATATATCTATTTTTTTAATGTGAAACCTCAAATTCAGATAAGGGTTTCAACACAATTAAAATTCACAATTTTTCTTACTTTATTAAGTTTTCCAAAGTAATCTGCATTGGCTACAAATTTTGATGTATATTAATACCTTTTAAAAGCAAAAATTATATTAAATGCTTAGGAATTTTTTCTTTTAAAAATGATTAGAATCTATAATTCTATATATAACAGAATTATATAATTCAATTAAAAATATATAATGCAGATATACAGAAAAAGGGAACTGCCTCCTTCAAAGAACAGGACATTAACAAGTACATAGTACACCTCACTACTTTAAAAATAACTTATCCTGGAAATCAGAGTACCATTAGCAAGAAGGAATCACCACCAACTTTCAGCAATTTCATCAATTTGATGTAAACAAAATTCTTCACAGGACATTTGGCCTATTCTACCCTAAAATACTCTGTAGTTTCTTCCCTAAAACTTGATTTTTCAGCAGGCTTAATAAATACAATGTAAACTGACCAAGTTTAACATTGAGCAAAAATTAGAAAGACCACACTCTTCAAGATGCCCAAGGCACATTAAAACAATATTTTAAATTTTAAACTAAGAGTTACTAAAAAAAAAAAAAAAAAAAAAAAAAAAATCAATTTACTACAATTTCCCTATTAACACTTTTTGGAAATTATCTAAGGTCCTCAAATACATGCAAAGGCTTTAATATTTGACTTCTGTCCTGTTTTTTATGCTTTGCTACTGAAGATACATAAAATCTCATTTACCATACATATTTATTCACCCTACTTTGTATCAAGACTGGAGTCTGAAATGTAAAATGGTCAAATAGCTGGAACAGTATTAGGAAATAATGCCCCCAAAAATGGTATTATAGATCTTAAGGTACATACTTTATTATACACAGAACAGGCCATCCAGACTCCACCAGATCTTGCTTCTAATGAATCATTTTGGTTACATTTTTAAAAACACATACTTCAAGAAATTAAATGATAGAATCAATATACAAAGCCTTACCTAGCAGATCCATAGCAGACCTTAAAAACTGGCACTATCAAACCTTTAACCATACGACTTTGGCTTCTGTTACCCAATTTTATACTCTAGTTCAAAGCAAAAAGTCTAAGTTGGACATTTTCTCTGTCTAACTTAGATGGACAGAGAAACAGGTGAAGGGTTCAATAAATAAAGCAATGTGTCTGTTGTTGATGTCAAAGGTGTCTTTACTCCTGCTTTTGCCTAACGAGCCAATTTCTGCAACAAACCTCAGAGGCAGACATCAAAAACATGTTTTAACCCCATTAATTTGTGCTTGACAGTGGAAGTGGAGGTGAATTTATACAGTCTGTTATAAATCCCATTGGACCATTTGAAAAAATGCCTACTTTTAATTCTAAAAGTATTTGCTTACATATTTTATAAGGCATTAAATATAGTTAAGGCATTTTACCACATGTAACAGCACAGTATGTAGGGAATTATTTTCTAAATAATGCTAACATGTACATGTGTAACAATTTTCATCAAAGAATTATAAAAGTGCTTTCAAATACCAGAAGCAAGTATAATGGCCTAAAAATCATAAGCTGAGTCAGCATTCTTTAAGAGACAAAGATTACCTTCAGTTCTTTACCTAATTCAGTGTTCTAGTGACCAACTGGCAATGTCCCAACACTAACACATTATTTTGGGGGTTAAATATCTCTATCTGAGTCTCTATTACACACTACACATTGCTTTCCCACTTCTGTGTCTACTTCATGTTTGTCTTCATAGCATATATGCTAAACTTGTTTTCAGAAAGTTTTAAAATGGGGTATTAAGTATGTGCTAATTTTAGAATCAAACATTTTTGCAACTAAATATTTTAATGGTTCGCATTAGTAAATTTTCTTCAGTTGCCGATACCTGGTGGTATTATTCTGCTTACTAAACATTAATAACCTTAAACCAAAAACTACTTAAAATTTAAACATTAACCAATCTTAAATAAATTATGCATTACAAGTTGAGAATTTCCTGGACACATTTAAATTCATTTCTGCTTAAGCACTGACAGATAAAAGATAGATTTACTGTTCTCAATTATCAACTAGCAACTGAAAGGATATTATAGTCAATCCATTTGTAAATGGCTCAAAAAAGTGAAAAACAAACATCTTCAATCTTCCTTAATTCTGCCTTCAAAGTGGTTATCAAATATAACTGACTCACCATGTTCCAGAACATGTGATCACAAACATCATAATGATAAGCTAATTGTTATGTTTTGTATTGAGCAGCAGGAAACTGAGAATTGTGACTATAGAGTTTATGATCATCCTGTTGGGCAAAGGGTATTCCTTTAGTTGGAGCAATTCCATTTTCCATTTCTCTCTGCTGTGATGGGGGTGTGACTCCCGAATGCAAATGTGAAGAATCCACTGTTGAATGGTGACTAACATCCACTTTAGCTAAAATTTCATAATATAGCAAATAAAATACTGGTGTTATTATACCCACTATCAGCATTATCACCACAGCTGTCCACCACCCTATTCCCCAGTCTGCTCCATAATAAGGATCCTTACGTTGAATGTTTTTGTGATCAGGTTCAAAACGTATTTGTTGTGCTGTTAAGGCAGACACCACTTCATTAAGGTTTTCTCGTTTGGTGTCTGTACATTTTACTAATTGTTCTATGTCTCGGTCTACTTCTTTTAAAAAGCTACCAGCTGACTCACTGGAAGAAAGAGAATCATTAAGTGACAAAATTTCCTGTTGTTCTGGAACATATTGAATAGATGAAGGACGTGAAGCTTGTCTTCCTTTTGGAGGATGAAGTGTTTCAGTCAATGAACTAAACTTTTTTACTGGAATTTTGACAGATCTAAGGGCAAAAAAGTCTTGATCACTGATGAGATTGTTAACCCTCTTGATATCTGCTACCTGTAAAAAAAAATTAATTCTAAATCAAAACAGAGGTAGCACTATTCATTCATCCCACTTATTTTTGGAGAAGGAAAAAAGGTGAGCTTAATTACTAGTGGTATTAAGTTATCACACCCAGAGAAATTATATTTTACTTGTGGATATCAATTCTGCACCACTTTTGATCTAAGAGTCTTAGAAAATCACCAATGAACTTTCTATATCTCCCATGTTAGTAACACTAATGCTAGCTATTGAAGTAGATTCTAGGATCCTATGTATATCATGCACAAATATCATCCTTTTACTGCCTGTAAACAATTTGGGAAGGAAGGATTATAGGTACTTATGTTCTTTCTTCCAACGTGGCAACTAGGAATATAGGCAAATGTCAATGTACCTAACTAAAACTACCACAGTTTATCCAAAACTAAGATCCATCAACCCAAAATGAACACTATTTTACATCTCATTAAGGGAGAAAAAAAACACCAAATACTGAAGATGCCACCATTCTAATGTCAAAGGTGCTAAAATGTGTGAAAAAACATGTCTTAGAATTGATACAATGTATCTTGTTCACTTATCTTATGAAGCCATTTTCCCAAACTTACTAGTGTAAATGCATTCTTCAACTACCCCCAAGATCAGTCATTTCTATAAGCTTTCCCTATATATTATACATTCCTCAACCTACCTGTATATCCTATATACCTGCCATTGTGATGAGACATAGTAGGGGATGGTACTTTTCGGATTATTAATTACTATGCCAGGCCCTCTCACTCTCTTTAAGTTGTTAGTCCCGTTCATCATTTCCATCAAAGCTGTAACCTAAGCTCTAACCATTTATCATCTGTTGATATCAAAGAGGTAAAAGTCTAGGATAAAACTTAAGATTTCTGGTTTGGTCAACTCAATTGATAATGATGCCAATTCATTGAGATATGGAACTCTATGGAGGAAGAAAAAGAATGAAGGCAACTTTTATACATCTTGCCTTTGAAGTGCCTTAAACATGCAAGTGGAAGATGTCCAACAGGTAGTTATAATGTTATGTCTGAAATGGAGATGAATGACCTTAGCTAGAGATATGTATGTGTGTATTACCAGTAAAAATGGTAACTGAAGTCACAAGAGTAGACAGAGTCACGGGAAAAAGAAAAAAAACAAACGCGAGTAAAAGGTGACATAGGAAAGACCTCTGGAACGCAACACTTGAGGCGTATGCTCAATAAGAAATCCACAAAGGAGGTTGAGTGACCAGGAAAGCAATATATGATGCTGGTTAAAAGCACTGACTATCTGGGTTTGAGGCATGGCTCTGACACTTTTTATAGCTGTACGGTTTAGGGCAAGCTGTTTAACCTCTCAGTTTCCACATATGTAAAATGACAGTAATAATACTATGATATATGGTGGTTGTAAAGATTAAATGTATGAACGACATTTAGAATAGTGATATAGTATTGTTATGCAAATTCTAGCTGTTCTTACATATTAATAGGAACATCAGAAACCTGCAGTATCAAGGTCAAAGTGGGTTTTAGGAGGAAGTGGTGAACTGGATCAATGGCAGATTACTGATCCAGTCAAATAAAGACAAAGAGCTGTTGGAAAAATCAATTCCCTTGAAGTGCGTGTGCAGGAGGAGGAGGGACAGAGGATTGAAGAGTAACTAGGAGATGAGAGGCAGTAAAGATAAAGGGTCCTTTGTCAGTTTACTACCTTGAGATTGTTTTTTTTTTCTTAAGGCAAAGGAAGGTCCAACAAAATTAAAAGGCAACCAAATGAATGGGGGAAGGTATCTACAAACAGCTGACAAAGGGTTAATATCCAAAATATATAAAGAACTCATACAACTCAACACCGAACAATCCAAATTTAAAAATGGGCAGAGGACCTGAAAATAAACTTCATACTAATGGCCAGCAGATGTATGAAAAGATGTTCAATTTGAATAGCTATTTGGGAAATGCAATTCAAAAGTACAACGAGCCCTAGCTGGTGTGGCTCAGTGGATTGAGGGCCTGCCTGTGAACCAAAGGGTCACTGGTTCAATTCCGAGTCTAGGGTACATGCCTGGGTTGCAGGGCCAGGTCCTCTGTAGGGGGGGGCGTGTGAGAGGCAACCACACATTGATGTTTCTCTCTCTCTCCCTCACTTCCCCTCTCTAAAAATAAATCGATCTTTAAAAAAAAGTACAGTGATACCACTTCATGTCTGTTAAAATGGGTATGAGTAAGACAAGTAATGCAAGTGTTGCAGAGGTTGTGGAGAAAAAGAAACCCTCATTCAATGCTGGTGGGTATGTAAACTGACAAAAGCACTAAGGAAAACAGTATGGAGGCTCCTCAAAAAATTAAGAATAGAACTACTACATGACCAGCAACATCTCTTCTGTATCTTCCTGAAAAAATTTGAAAACATTTTTTGCAAAGATATATGCAACCCTGTGTTCATTGCAGCATCATTCACAGTGGCCGAAACATGGAAACTGGTGTGTGTCCTTTGATGCACGAATGGATAAAGATGTGGTACATGTATACAATGGAATACTACTCAGCCATAAGAATATTTGAAATACTACCATTTGCAACAACATGGATGGATCTTGAGAATATCAAAAGCAAAATAAGTCAGACAGAAAAAGTCAAGAACCATATGGTTTCACTCGTATGTTGGATATAAAACTGAAAGCAACAAGTGAACAAACAAAAACAAAAACTCATAGACACAGGCACCAGTATGGTAGTTACCAGAGGAAAGGGGAGTGAGAGGGTGAAATGTTTTGTGACAGAAAATTTGACTTTGGGTGGTGGGCACACAATGCAATACACAGATGACATATCATTAAAACTGTACACCTAAAACCTATATAATTTTATTAACCAATGTCACCCCCAAAAATTCAATTACCACCCCCCAAATTCACTGACTAACCACAAAGCCTGACCCTATTTTCTTTAAATGTTCTTTTGCTTGGTTATATTTTAATAGCTGCTCTTTCTGAACTAGGCTTCCAAGGTTTAGTCCCTACCTAGGTTCTCTGAATAGTCCTATATTTTCTGTTTTGCTAAATTGCTTGAATACATTTAGGATTCCAACCTTAGACTTTTTGGTTTCTTATTACTGTTTTATAACTGACTGACTTTTAATAATTCCTACCACTGAATATAAGTAGAATACAGCACTAACTACTCTATTTTTTAAATAATGAACCTTTTGGTAAGGTTAATCTTTTTGCTTCTTGAGCATTGCTTATCTTAACTCGCTTATTCTGCTGTATCACTTTTCCCACTAGTATGGCCTATGTTCCCTTTCCTCTAATGTTAATTGCCTTTCATCATTCATTTTAAATGAGGAATCAGCTTACATATCATGTGATTACCCCCAAATACATTTTCTATCAGTTTTGTCTCTATTCTTACTAAAGAACATTTTGGCCTAAGCCCTAATCATCTTCATTTGAATTATTCTAATGCTCTCTTTCCTGGATCCCCTCCATTTATTTCATCAGCAGGCTCCCCATCACTCTTGGTATCACTCCCGTTAAAACCGTACAGTGGTTCTCTTACTGTAGGGGTCAGACTTTTCCTCGGTTATCTTAAAGTACTTCACCCCAATGAGTCTGTGAGGCTCATTTCTGAAACACCTATTAAATTTCCTGTTGTTCACCTTATTTCCTCTTTGAAATCTTCTCCACATCTTTACTTTCTCCTTTTCACCAACCTCATTGAAAATATGACCTATTTTTAATCATTCAGCCAGCGTCTCAAATTTCTCTCCTTCTAAAGAAAATTTTCCAGATTTATAAAAGGAAAACTAATGTCTCTGTAATGAAATTAGAACTCACTCTTCTCTTAGATCTCCACTTTAGTATTTTCAGCCTGGCCCCTAATTTAAAATTTTGATTACTTTTCATCACTGACCTTTTTAAGGCACATTCTGTAATTATCAGTGGTCCTAATTTCTCTATAAATCACATATTCATGTGTATTTGCATTAAAAAATTATTTAATAATAATATAATGATACATTAATTGCCAAAAAATATATCCAAACCTCAGCTCTTCCAACCTCATCAAGAAATGCATTTCAATAACATTTTATTGTTCTTAAATCATAATTTATATTTTGATTATTTTTAAATGCCATAATTATGTACTCCATTCACGAAAAAAAAATACATGGAACCTCATGGTGAGAGGACATTTTTTAAATTCAATTTAAATTTATATGTTTATAAACATGCATGTATTTCTATTTCAGACAACCATCAACCATGACAGGTAATCATAAAAGGTTTTTAAATATAAAAATACATTATGAAAGATTTTGAGGATGAGGATAAAAGTATTCATCAAGGAGGAAAAAATGATATAAAATTTCATAGTGATAAAAACTACATGTTATATCTGTATTTTTTAAATGCATTATTTCAAGTAGCAAATCCTGAATTAGTGTTTATCATTCCATACATACCTTTAAAGACTATTTTAACAGTCTTATTTTACATATCAATATTGACATTATAGAAATTATATACTTTGTAACTATTTTAAGTCATTAGAAAGTAAGTTCACTTTAAAATGTGCAAGCAGGCACATAGTACATACATTTCAAAATTCTACTGGGACTATGAGAACGAACAGTTTCCATACCCATGTGTGTATGACCATGAAAACAGATTTCATGCTAATAAAGCAAAACAGAAGTGACAGAGATGAAAAACTGAGTTTAAGTAGTTTAATATCTACTGAAATAAGAAACAAACTTTAACTTTTACCTTTCAATACCATTTTTGGGAATCTATAGAAATACAGTACCTCTATTTAAAGATGTAACTGTGACAATATGTGCAGCACAGTGAAAAAACACGGGGAAAATCCTGACCATCCTTGAATATGAAAAGGGCTTAACCATCATGGTACATTCATACTATGGAAAATTATATAGCTAGATCCATAAGGCTATGAGGGAATATCCATGTAATGAAAAAGGCAAAGGCGACTTGCAGAGCAACAGGCATGGTATAAACCAATTTTAAAAACACAAAAAATCACCATCTTTCCAAGTATTTTATGTATGTACTCTTAAAAGCACAAAAAATGTATGAAAAGAAATACAAATGTATTATCTCAGGAAACTGGGGCAGAGTAAAACTTCTTTAGAGATTTCCATTCTCTTACAACTCGGATGAGGAGAAAATGGTAACACTTTGGGTGTTTTTCAACAGTGAAAATAGAATCACAAATTTAGAAAACAAGAAATTCAAGTATTTACTTAAAAATTTAAAAAGTTAACATCCACCAACGTGAAACAAGCTATAGAAAGAAGAGAAAAGGAGGAGGAAAAGACAAGACAAAAAAAGAATTTATTTTAATTTGTGCTATGAACAAATATTTTAGACCGCATTATGCAAAATCAAATTAAAACTTACCGTACAACAGTACTGAAGAGCTATTGCATTTAAAGTATCTCCTTCCTGAATATCTTTTGTTAATACTATAATGTCATCAAGTTTATCTCTTGATGTACTTCTTCGGATTTTCTCTTTTCCTCTGGATCGAAGCTCATAAACTTCAGCATCCTCCTCCACCACATCACTGTCTGTACAATTTCCAAATGAATGTGCTTGACCACTCGAAAGAACTCCTGGAAGAGGAAAACGATTCTGATGCCTCCCTGCCATAATGTCAAAACCTGGGAGGGTAGGGGGGACAAGGCAGAGAAAACTTTGAAATACAGCTGATTCATTTAACTGATATTACATAAATCTTACAGTCAGGACACTTCATGTGTTTTGTTTTAAGAATGGTTTCAGTTATTTAAAAATTCGGTTCAAGTTTTATAACTGTTGAAGTACAGTGAGTTTACTTTGCAGCAGAGAAAAAGGATTGGGACGAAGAGGTAATCCCTTCTTATAGACCATGTATCATAAAACATGTTAGGGTGATTACATTTTAACAAGGACAAATTGCTATAATCTTCTTTTAAGTAAAAAAATTAAGTTCCCCTTATTTTGAGTATGTGAATAATATCAGATAATTTTATATTATCTTAAAAACGAGTGATTATATATACACACAATTTATAGTTCTGACGGAATCTACGTTTTACAGGCGCGTGCACACACACACGCACATACTTTTGTAAATCTAAAACATTTTGGCCTGTTCTCCATTTTAAGTTCATGTGGGGCTGAAATATCTTTTTTATTGTTGTTTAAGTACAGTGGTCTCCATTTCCCACCCACCCTTGTTCCTACCCCATTGGCTTTGCCTATTGGTCATTTATACATGATCCTTGATGACCCTTCCCCTTTTTCCCCCATGATCCCCCTCCCCCAGCCCCTCTGGTTACTGTCAGTTTGTTCTTTATTTCAGTGTCTCTGCTTGTATTTGCTTGCTTGCTTGTTTTGTTGATTAGGTTCCACTTAGAGGTGAGATCATATGGTATTTGTCTTTCACTGTCCAGCTTATTTCACTTAGCATAATGCTCTCCAGATCCATCCATGCTGTTGCGAAGGGTAGGAGCTTCTTTTTTCTTTCTGTGCGTAGTATTCCATTGTGTCAATATACCACAGTTTTTTCATTCACTTATTTACTGATGGGCACTTAGGTTGCTTCCAGCACTTGGCTATTGTAAATTGTGCTGCTTTGAACATTGGGGTGCATAGGTTCTTCTGAATTGGTGTTTCAGGAGGTGAAATATCTTTTGTGCTAGCTGCCTCCCTCTTTGGATCATGCTAACTGTAATATTTATATTTACTACAGTAGGTGACTTCTAGATAGGTCATAATTTTTTTCTCTACTAGGGATATTTCTCCTCTTGAGCTTTCACTAAACTTTAACTTATCAAAGTCTTCCTGAAATTCAATTTACAGTCCACAGACACTGTGAACAGATTTTACGTCACTATGTTCATTTCTACTTCATAAAAGATATTACAAGACTGAGAGATGACTTCAGTTAAAAACATGCATCAATGTATACCTCTTGTTTAACTGCATATTTACTCTCAATTGTCATTGATCAAGTTGATCTATTCTCATTAAAAATGAATATGAGAACTAATTCCACATTCACAGTTTTAGCTTCATATTGTTCACATAAAAACAGATCACTGTCAGTTATTGTTGTGAAAGATGGAGAGACATGGACAGGCAATAAGAGGCATTTTGACATAAAATGGTTACAACTTAATAATGTGGCTCTGATATGAACAACAACATAAAGAAGTTAAGGATCATACCAGGATTTCTGATTTACATCAATGAGTAAAACGGTGGTGCCATTCTCTAACATATGGAACACTGGAAGAAGAGCTTGGGTAGGGGCAGCAACTATGATTATAAATGCCTCAAAGACAGCCAAAATGAATGTCAAGTAGCCCAGTGGATTATATAGTCAAATTAAAAAATGTCTGGGTTAAGGCAGTGAAAGACAAATACCATATGATCTCACCTTTAACAGGAAGCTAATCAACAAAACAAACAAACAAGCATAATATAAACAAAGACACTGAATTTGAGAACAGTCTGACAGTGTCCAAAGTGGGAGGGGAGGGAATTTCGGGGGAAAAGGGGAACGGTTTAGAGCAACAAGTATAAAGGACTCATGGACAAAAACTATGGGGGGTGGAAATGGGAGGAAGGTGGGGAGGGCTGGGGTGGTGGGCTGCGGCGGGGTAAAAGACAGAAAACTGTACAATATCAACAATTAAAAAATACTGATTAAAAAAAATTGACATACAAAAAAAAAAATGTCTGGGTTAGAGATATAATTTTCTGACTCATATAGCACACAAGTGGAAACCTGAAGCTGTGAGTACAGATCAGATTACCCAGAGAGAGTGTAGAATAAGAAAAGGGGGTTCAAGACTAAGCTCTGAAGGACTGCTACATTTAATACTTGGGTGAAAATAATCAGTATGTAAAGAAGATGGAAAAGCACTGTTCAGAGGAGGAGGAAACCATGTGTCATGGAAGCCAAGGCAAAATGTCTCAAAAAAAAAAAGCACTTAGTTCAGTTGTGAATAATGTGAACAAGTACCAAGTGAAAAAGAGAAAAATATCAAACTCTAAAAGTCTGTGAAGTTTGGAGTTTATCATCCAAACTTCACAGACTTTTGGAGTTGGGATGACAATGGAGTATACTTTCTATGTAGAGACATACTTACAAACTTTTTGGAATGATTTCATATAACCGAACCCAACCCTTGAAAACCAGTTTCTGACCCTTCTCTAAGGCAACATAATGCTTTAAAAACCTGAGGATTTCCATTCAGACAACACAGATAACCAAAACCTCTACATTAAGTAGATTATTTCACCTATTCCTCCGGGTGCTACATTATTTATTGCCATGAACTGGAATTCCTAACTTGACAGCAACCAAATTAAAGAAAGCTCCTAACGGTTTACATCTGGAAAGCAGTTTTGAAGGTATGATCAAATCTCAAAATCCTAACATATGACAAAATGATTAAACTTATTTTAATACTGTAAGTTAAGGATGTTTTATTTTTATGTAATTCCAAAGAAAGTTGAAAGAGTATCTCACCTTCACCAAAAATAGATGATAGTTTTATTTCCACTTAACTATGTCTTTTCTGCCCTGTGTCTTTAATCTAGAGCAGCAATTTTCAATCCTTTCCATCTCATGGCACACATAAACTAATTACTAAAATTCTGAGGCACACTAAAAAATATATTTTTGCTGATCTGACAAAAAATAGATATAATTTTGATTTATTCACACTGGATGGTTATTGTGTTGGCTGTGATTTTTTTTTTTTTTTTTTACAATTTAAGAGAAAAGAGGTCAGTGCCCCTGACTAAAATAGTCAGGTATTGTATGTTTTAAAAATTCTGTGGAAAAATGGTTGAAAATTGCTGACCTAGGGAATGTCTGTGAATCCTGAGATTCATAGACACATGTTGTACATATGTATAGTTTTCTAGGGAAAATATTTATTATATTCTCAAACGGGGTCCATGACTTTAAAAAGTTAAGAAACACTTAACATACAGCAATTTAAACATGGCTATACTGTGCCAGTTATGCTGCCCTTTTTCTCCTTCCTAGTTTGTTTTTAGAACCCTGAAGTGGCTTAGTGCCGCTAAAAGTCACTAAGTGATGCCCAAAAATCCATTTTAGATACTTATATCAATCTGTCCGTAACATACTGCTAAATAATATTTGAAAACTGAACTGTTCCTGTCTCACTATCTATCTCTTACCTCCCCCTTGCAATGAAGTGCAGGCAGAATACCACAAATTGGTATTCGGTTTCTGAATAATGAAGAATTGGTTGAGTCTGACAGAAATGGAAAGCAAGACTTTGACCCAGGCAGCTAATTATCTGAGCCAACTATATAAAGATCAGAGAGTGCACAGTCCTCAAGTCCTCTGACTCAATTCTCTTCTCTCGTCTTAACTATTTTGGACGACAAAGAAAAGCAAGAATCTCCTCTTCAGAAAATTAAAACAAGCCTGACTGCTACGTAGATTACAAGCGGTCGCAAACATAAGCAGTGGATTCGTCAGCTCAGTCTGTATGTGAAAATGGTTTCCCAAACACCTTCGTTCTGTGCAATAAAGGCTGCTGGGTGTTTCTCTTCGACATTCCTTAAACCGAGTCAAATAAAAGCATTAACAAAGTGGTTCATCACCGGGGCAGTATCACTGGGACCATATTCAGAGCCAAATCAGTTTTTAAAAACTTAACTTCCTTCTCTCACCATTCCACAAATCTAGTTTTTCCCTTTCCCTGTTATCCCTTGTGATTATTAAACTTCAGCGTTTTTATGTCACATCATCACACTTGGACGATGCGGACAAGATGCCGTCTGCGAACATTCAATACAAACAACCAGGTTGTGGGAGAAATAGTGTTTGGGAGGCAACTGTGTCGCTCCGGTAATCGGGCACATAGAAGTCCTTCCTCTGAGCCTCAGTTTACCCGACAGTGTATCAATGGGCTTTGGTGGGGGCTGGAGTCCAAGGTCTTTCTAACTCTGGATCTCTTCCAGCCACCCCCGCCACGGCTGGGGCCCAACCCCGCCGTCTCAAACGGAGCCACTCCCCACCTCTTGCCGCCATGTTTACCTGTCCCGTTAGCAAGTGGGACGCTGCGAGGAGACGGCTGCCAAGTCCACCGCCGTTTCTGCCGTCCCAGGCAAGTTCATGGCCCAGGCCGCCTTCTTGACTACCACTGTCCTCCTCTTCCTCCTCTGCTGCTGCCACCGCCCAGGCCAAAGTCTCCGCCTTCCCGACCCTGCGCCGCCGCCACGTCCGCAAACCTGCTGTGCGTCATCGCGTCAAGTGGGCGGAGGTGGGAAGGGGCGGGGGAGGGGGCGGAGAGCGGGGGCGCTAGGGCGTACTCAGAACCCTGGGCTTTCCTACCACAGTCCTGAGCCAGACACTCGGGCACTGGGACACGCGCTGGGGCAGGGGGCGGGGTCCGACTTCCAGAACGGCCCCTCCCCCTCCCATTGGCCACGCCCCATCTTCCCCAGTAGGAGTGCTCCGCGGGCTTGCTAGGGGATTCAGGGCGGTCTGCAGGCAGTGCCTTTGTCCTGAGTTCACACGTGTTTGGCAAAACTGTCTACAAAGAATTGACTGGAGGAGGTACTGAAGTTTTGTCGAGTGCTGTTGTGCATTTCATTTTGCGCTGCATCTGGCGGTTTCTGTAGGTTGAGGATGGACTCTCAAGAGCACAGTGTTCACGTCTCTGTTTTAGAAAGTGTGCTAGGTATATAACTCTTAATGTTGAAGTCTCTAGACTTCTGCAGAAGAGACAAAACACTGGAGAAAAACCTTGGGCAGCAGAAGATGGTCGTTAAAGCCTTTCTGTTTATAGGTGAGGAAAGTGAGCCACCTAGAGTCAAGCCATGGGAAATGTTTGCCCTCCAGCCCGGGTTCTCAGGCTTCCAATTCTTATGAACACGAAGCTGTCTACAAATTGTAACTTACTTTGTTTTGAAAAATAATTGAGTCATTGGTAGTTACAGTTGACGTATATGAGAGGTTAGTTTGTGCTGTAACAAACTCATGACTTCATACATGATTTTCCTCATGAGTACAATAATGTATTTGAATTTATGTAAAGAAGTGTAAAGCAGCAATTTTCAACCAATGCCTCAAGAATTTTTACAACGTACAACACTTGACTATTTAGTTAGATGCATTGACCTCTTTTCCCTTAGAATGTTAAATAAAAAATGACAATAGCCAATACAACAATAGTGTCAGGTGTGAATGCCATAGTGAACCATAACTCTAGAAGTCACAAAATAGAGTTGCATCTTATTGGTCACATCACATAATAAGGTTGCATCTGACTGGTTAATTCTCAGTACCAGAAATCCTTATAGACAAGTACAGGCACGTGATTTTTTAAAAAGTCACCTTGAAGCAAAAAGGACAGGTAATTACTATTATTATTTTTTGTGAATCAATTACTTTTTGTCAAACTAGCAAAAAATATTTTTTAGTTGTGCTGCTGAATTTTAGCAATTAGTTTAAGTATGCCATGAGATGAGAAAGGTTGAAAAATCACTGGTGTAAAGTGTTTTAATGATGAAGCTAATGTCTCCCGGTATTGAAGGTACAGACTTTGCACTTTGATGACCATATTACTATACATTTTAGATCCAAACAGGCAAGGTGCAGAGCATTTATTTTCAAAATGTCTGAATACAGTATTTATGCATCCTGAAGACTTTGAAGCTTTGTGTTAAATTATTTTCAAAGAATACTTTTTTTTGTTGTCTCAGTAAGGTAAAGAATTTGGTATTGCAATACTTTTTTTTTTTTTGAGGGGGTAGTCACAATGCTACAAAAAGAACTGCAGGAGAAGAGGACTTAAAAAATTATTTTAAGTTTGTCAGAACTGTTCTGTGTGCTGTTGCCCTTGTGACACCCCTGTCTGTAACCATTTATCACTGTGACATTTTCTCATCGGTAGACAAAGGGTGATATTCCCAACTTGAAGTATAGGGCTTCAGCTGCTCAGCCTTCATGAATGTTAATGTAAATACAACCTTCTTTCTGCATATAGGTTACTTTTCTTATTTTAATGTCAATAGGCAGTGGAATCCATGTGAGAGCCCGAGTGACAGCACTTCAAGCACTTCTACAGGATTGCCACCTGTTCATTTGATATAAATACTTTCTCAGTGGTATTTGCATGCTCTTGAGTTGTTATTTATATTTAACAAAGATGCAGTTATTGAACTTTTCACAAAAAGGTTCTATTTTATTATTAAAATAAACAAAGGAGGCAGTTAACCATGAATTTTGGCCAGGTTCCAAAAAGCTGGCCAGTAGGAACAAGTACTTTGTCTTGGAGAAAAAGGATGTCCCCTGTGCTCAGCAAAGCCAAAAGGCTTTTCAGTTTTCTGAGATCTCATCTGACACAGCTTTCGTTAAAAGTTGTAGGCGAAAGAATATGTAGTTTCTGGGAATGTGTGTTTCTGTCACAAACCTTTAGATTTTGTGATTTGCTCCAGAATAAACATTATATTGTAATGAGAGTGTAAATTCATGCAACTGTTTAGGGGTATTACTTGGCAATAGTTAAAAATGCCATTGACTGAGCTTGTATTGCTAAATAATTACCTTGGACTCACATACAGAGACATAAGGATATTATTTAAATGATATGTTCAGGAATTTTTACTATAGTATAGCCAAAAAGCTGCAAATTTTCTAAATGTTCACCAGTTGACTACTCTGGGACACTTAAATAATGCAATATTATACTTTTGTTCAAAACAATGAAGTTGATCTGTATTTTCTGATTTACTCATTCATTTACCTAATGATTTTTTATTGGAGAAAAAAATACACGTGAAACCTCTGTTCTAGACATTGAGAATACAGTGCTTAAAAAGAGTAAGTTTCCTTACTCATGGAGCTTCCATGAATAAGCACATGGAAAGATCTCCAAAATGTATTTTGAAGAGAAAAAAGTAAGTTGCCCTATAGTACATATAATGATATTACTTTAGAAAACAATTTAAATGTACACCCCCACCTCACACACATTTATACATCTGTGCATTTTGTTTTTGTTTCTGGAAAATTACTAAAGGAATTTTTTTAATTTAATATATTTTATTGATTATGCTATTACAGTTGTCCCATTACTCCCCCATCATTCCCCTCCACCCTGCACACCCCCTCCCACCCACATTTCCTCCCTTTGGTTCATGTCCATGTGTCATAAGTTCTTTAGCTTCTACATTTCCCACACTATTCTTGCCCTCCCCCTGTCTATTTTCTCTCTACCATCTATGCTACTTATTCTCTGTACCTTTTCCCTCTCTCTCCTCCTCCCACGCCTCTGTTGCTAACCCTCCATATGATCCCCATTTCTGTGGTTCTGTTCCTGTTCTATTTGTTTGCTTTTGTTTTAGGTGTGGTTGTTAATAGCTGTGAGTTTGCTGACTTTTCACTGTCATATTTTTGATCTTCTTTTTCTTAGATAAGTCCCTTTAACATTTCATAGAATAAGGGCTTGATGATGATGAACTCCTTTAACCTGACCTTATCTGAGAAGCACTTTATCTTCCCTTCCATTCTAAATGACAGCTTCGCTGGATAGAGCGATTTTGGATGTAGGTCCCTGCCTTTCAAGACTTCAAATACTTCTTTCCAGCCCCTTCTTGCCTGTAAGGTCTCTTTTGAGAAATCAGCTGACAGTCTGATGGGAACTCCTTTGTAGGTGACTGTCCCCTTATCCCTTGCTGCTCTAGAATTCTCTCCTTCATTTGAATATTGGCTAATGGAATTACGATGTGCCTTGGCATGTTCGTCCTTGGGTCCAACTTCTTTGGGACTCTCTGAGCTTCCTGGATGTCCTGGTAGTCTATTTCCTTGGCCAGATTGGGGAAGTTCTCCTTTATTATTTGTTCAAATAAGTTTTCCACTTGTTGCTCTTCTTCTTCCCCTTCTGGGACCCCTATAATTCGGATGTTGGGACGTTTAAAGATGTCCCAGAGGTTCCTAAGCCTCTCCTCATTTTTTGAATTCTTGTTTCTTCCTTGTTTTCTGTTTGGTTGGTTGTTTCTTCCTTCTGGTGCACTCCATTGATTTGAGTCCCAGTTTTCCTTCCATCTCTGTTGGTTCCCCATGCGTCTTCCTTCATTTCACATATTGTAGCCTTCATTTGTTCATCTAATTTGTGAGCAAAATTAACCAATTCTGTGAGCATCCTGATCACCAGGGCTTTGAACTGTGCATCTGATAGGTTGGCTGTCTCTTCATGGCTTAGAGGAATTGGCTCTGGAGCTCTGATTTGTTCTCCGGCTTGAGCCACTTTTTGGTATTTTTGTTTTGTTTTGCTTTGGTTTTGGTCTGGTAGCAGCTGTTACGTACTGAGGGGTGGAGCCTTAGGTGTTCCCCAGTGTGGGGCAGCCCAGTCGCTGAGTCGTGATGCTGTATGTGGGGGCGGGGTCTGAGAGGGAACAATGGCACCTGCTCCACTCTCTCTTGGATTCCAGTCCCTTCCACCGCTTCCCCTTTGCTGGATTATCTGTGTGTGCAAATGTGAGACCACCTGATCAGCCAGCTGCCTTGTGCGGCCTCACTGGGTCTGCACAGTTGCCACTCTGTGTCCAGGGTCTGACAACCGCCACCTGTGGGCCTGCCATCCACCTGCACACTTGGGAACCGCCAGCCACTGCCCCCTGTGTTCCCTGGTCCGCACCTCCACTTTTTCCTGCCACGATACTGTCCCTCTTACTGGTCTGGATGAATGGTTGTTGGACTTCTGTACAGTTCAATTTTCTATTAGCTCTGGTTGTTTTCTTGTTTCTAAATATTTGTTGTCCTTAATTTTGGTTGCGAGACGAGGCACAGTGTGTCCACCTACGCCTCCATCTTGGCTTAAAGTCACTAAAGGAAGTCATTTTAATAGTGGTTGAAAGGACTAGACGTGGCAGGGGAATAGTCAGGAGACTTTGTCTTTTCATCTTAGAGCTCTCTATATTGATTAGATTTTTATTACCATGTGCTTTTATTACTAAAAATGTTTAGACTAAATGCATTTTATTGTTGAATAACTGGACTTGTATCCACAGTTAATAAACAGTCAACCATCCATCTCTTAATCATTCCTGAGTCTGTCTGTACTTCGTATTCAATTAGTGAGTGCCTGGAGAAAGGAACCAGATCAGGTCCCTTGGAAATCAAAAACTACAAGATTAACAGAACATTGAATTATTTTTGTATTTCTTCTTGATTTCCCTCTGCAAGATTTCTTTCATTCCACCCTTTTTACTCTGTCTTCCTCCCTCTATCTTTTTTATCAGCCTTTCTTTCTAATTCTACTTTCTAGCAGTGAAACTGGAAGAGACTGTTGTACACCAAGGTAATACTTAAAGTAAACTCAAATGAATTTAAAACTGGATTACGGGGTGAAACCTAAAAAACTCCCATCATCTCCAATCTTCAAACAATCTATATAACAAGAAAATTATTGTGCTTCTTCTCTAAAAGTCTTGGGAAAAAAACCAACAGACTGCATGATTTAGATATGTTCTGCTAGACATGAAACTAGATGACCTCCCTAGTTGCTATTCACTCTGTGATTTTAAAACATGATTATCATAATCACCGCTCTCTAATAATGTGGATAACAGTCAAGCATACTTCAGGCATCCAGAATTGCTTATAAATGGTAGTAAGTAATTCAAGGATGTTAAATGACTTGACAATGACTATCCTAACATTTCAGTCCATACAGACATTACTAGATGAAAACTAGTCTCACAAATATGATCCTTAAATTCTTCAGCTAAGTAGTCAGTACATATAGAAGGAAATAGTTACGTGTTTATAATTAAGTAGACTATAACTTGAAATGCTTTGCTTCCCATGATCTTTACAATCACTATTGCCACGTAAGTAAATTGGTGCAGGTAAACGCCACCAATTATAGAACCTGCTGGCTTTTGTATCTACTCCTCCAAAGACCTGAGATGGTCAGACAGAATTTAATTAAGTCATTCACCAAAGGAAAACATGAGAGGTGACCCAGTGTATGGAATTGGATGAGGGTAGATGGTGATCATTCAGAAGTGGAGTGCAAGTCAAAATACAGTCTAAAGGGCAGACATCAAATTAAATTTCTTAGGTGTTCAGTATTGTGTTCATGGAGTTGGGAAGATTGGGGGTGGGGAATCATAAAGGGAGAATGCAAGAGGCAACAGCATCTTCTCATTCTGTTCTGGGTCTTTCCAGGTAGTTAGAGACTACTTCTGTGATAATTCTCAGCTTAATCAACTGTATCTGAAAAACCAAGCAAGAAGTTCAAAAGCAAAGCTTCCATACCCACATAAAGAATCACAGAACTGTGAAGTGTATATATATATATATATAAATAAAGTGAAAGTAGTGCTTATGTAACAAAATATAGACAGAAATTACGTCTATTCATTCCACGTATATTAATTAACTACTTCCTGTGTTTCAGTCCTTGCTTTAAGCACTGGGGATGTGTGCTAAACAAACAGACCCTTGCTCTCATGGAGCTTATATTCCTGTAGTGGAAGAGGAAGAAAAACCGTTGGGAACCATTCTGCCTGGTTTTAGTAGCTGTAACCCCCACCGCATGGCTAGGTTGTGTAAGGGCCCACGGGACCCGTTTCCTGTGGGTCTGTTCTGTCATGAGGACCTGAGCCACTAAGGAGACAAAGCTTATCTCCCTGGAAGGAGCACCGCTTCTGCCTCATCCATCTCTGGTCCCAGTGCTTGGTCGGTTAGCCAATGACAGGTAAGACCCCTCAAGGGAGGGGCAACCCAAGTCAGGCACGACCACTTGGAAGGCCCTCATGGAAGGATTCGGGGGAGCTGCAGCAAAGAGGGGTGATGGACCCTCGCCCCCGCCCCAGCTATTCTGACATAGCCTGAGTCCCCATTTCCATCTGGGAGAAGACTTCTTTATATCTTGCTTCCTGGCTCTAATCGGGTTAAGCCTGAAACTATGATGGAGGGCGGTGCAGCCCTGTGCTGGCCAGAGTGGCTCCCCAGGTGATGGGCATAAGAAAGAATTCATAAAGTCCTGTGAAACCTACTTTGCTAAGAGTGCTCTCATTTAAATGATAAGGGTTCGAGGAGGAAATGAGTATGTCTACCAAAGTTTTTACAACCCCCTTACCTGGCAGACACTGACTCACATTAAGCCCTCAGATTTCTTTGAAATGTTATCTATTGTTTGATCCTTGCCACCTGATATTGATTGATGAGCTTTACCTCTATTCCTATGTAAAACGAACCTAATAAAAGCTATTGAGGAAGGGGCTCTTGGCCCTTCACCTTTGAGAGATTGGCTACCTCTCCTCCCCAAGCAGATCATGGCTTGGTAGTTTTATTCTCATCCATGACAGACGGATGGGGCTCTCTGGGAGGAGCCCCCCACAAAAAACAAAATAAAGGAAATATTAGTATGTTACATGGTGATAAATTAATGGAAGAGAAGTAAGTAGAGAAGGAGGTTTGACTGTTTGGGGCAGGGGAAGTCTGTATTTGTAATAGAATGGGAAGGAAAGACCTGGTTGGAAAGATTTAGATTAACACAGGCCTGAAGAAAGTAAGTGTGCGAGCCATGTTGGTACCTGGGAGAAATTGCTGGGCAGAAGGAACCACCAAGTGGCAGCCAAGTCCCCAAGAGGAATAGTGCCTAGTGTATTGGAGGGCAGCAAGAAGGTTAGTATGGCTGGACTGGATTACACAAGGAGGCAGAGCAATAGGAAATGAGGTTAGAGGGAGCCAAATTGTATAGGACTTTGTAGGCCATTGCCAGGATTTTGGGCTTTTACTTGAAGCAAGAAGGGAATCCATGGGAGGGTTTTGAACAGAGGAGGGTATTATTTACCTTTTAGAAGGATCACTTAGGAGGGAGATCAGTTAGCAAGCTATTGCAGTAACTCAGGCAAGAGGGAAGTGGGCTTGAGTGGGAGAAAAGATCAAATGTCAAATTGATTGGGATTACAAGTACTTGGTTTAAAATATTTTTTCAAAGCACCCAAATTCATGTGGTTGCTCACTTTTGGTTTTAAAGATATTTTTACTGGTTCCTTCTTGCATACTTTGATTAATAAGTCTGTATTTACGGTCCTTTTCTCCCATTAATTCTAAATTAACCATACTTAACCATTGTAGCAATTGTTGGATTTAAATAAAGTTTCCCTTCTTCCTTCTCACCATGTTTTCTTTTTTGTACAGTTAGATTGAGCTGATTCCACCGCCCAGCCCCACCTTTTTAAAAAGATTTAATCCCATCTGGCTTCTAAATCCCTTCAGAATTATTTGAAGTAAAGAACACCTGCTGACTTCAAAGAGTATTTCACATTTGGATTTACTCGGTCGGGGGTGGGGTACATGGCAAGGATAGTGGAACTTCCTTCCCATGCAGGATAGTCTTTGGCAATGATATATGCTGATCAGTGAGCAGTCTCTTAAGAAGAAACACACTGAAATTAATCTCTTTGGTTTGTTGTTTTGAAAAGGGCTTATTTTCATTTGGAGTATTTTTCAATTCTAAATGTATTCGTTATTTTGTAAAATTGATATGTATTAATAGAAGCTTGATTAACTTTTCCTTTCATTATCCTGTCTTTAAGGTCATGCCACAGATTTGGTAATCCATATCATAACACAATAAATGAATATTTGGTTTGTAAAGATTTCTACATCTTGCCCAGGTCAGTGCGGTTCTGTTGGTTGGAGCATTGTCCCATAAACTGAAAGGTTGCAGGTTTGCAGGTTTGATGCCAGGTCAGGGCACATATCTAGGTTGCAGGTTTGAGCCTCAGTCAGGGTGCTTACCAGAGGCAACAAATCCATGCTTCTCTCTCACATCAATGTTTCTCTCTCTCTCCTTTCCTCTATCTCCAAAAGCAGTGAAAAAATATCCTCCAGTGAGAATTTTTTTTAAAGGGTTACTACATCTTATTGCTTCAGTCATTTCATTGAAAGATAAATATTTTACTATACCCATCCTCAAAAGAAAATTCCGTGTGTATTATTTCTGGCTTTGTCAAACACAATTTATGTAGACTTTACAAAACCAATAACAAAAGAAGACATTAGTTTGAGAAAGGATGATTCTTTGCATAAAAATATTATGGTTGCTTATAAGGCAAAGCCATAAAACCATTACCTAATCTAGTCTAGTGAGACATGCCAGCCCTTCTACATTGTTTGTTTTATATCAACTGCATAGGCTAAAGCTTGGAGGTGAGTATGATATGAATACCTAAAAGGGTTTGTAGTAAATTTTCTTTTCTTTCTGCCTTGTCCTACATTCTATGATCCATATTCACCTTTCTCTAAATATCTGCCCTTTACCCATTAAAACTCTAGTTTCATTAGGACTGTAAGTAGGGACTGCTATTGCTTGTTGAGTGTGTGTAATGAGAGTACCCAAACACATTGCTAAAAGACTGGAAAACTTCAACCCAGAGATTATGATAAGAGTGTTTAACATCTACTTCTTTCAACATTTATGAAGTTAAGGCAGTCTGTGCAAAACTGACATTCCAGTAGCTATGTCAACTGCTGTCAAAGTGCAATCTGCAAACTCTTGCCAACCTCCAAGATTCCTTCATAGAGTCTTCAAGGCCAAAAGTATTTCTGCAATAATTCTAAGAAGTTATTTGCCTTTCATTGTGTTTTCATGTTTACTTATAGTGAATCCTCAGCATGAATCAAGACAGTGTTACCAAACTATATTAGTAGTCATTGTATTGTTCACTACTACATACCTGTTCAAAAAAATTTACTGAAGAATGTTTCTTGATTAATCAGTGGAAGGTATTCATTTTATTAAATCTCAACACTGGACTGTGTGGTTTTTTAAAATTATTCTTTCTGATGGAATGGAAAATATGAATAAAGCTCTGTTATTGAATGTGAAAGTAGAATGGTGGTCTGGAGGAAAAACTCTTTGGCCCTTGTTTGAGTTGGGAGCTGAGCAAGCTGTTTTTATTACAGGGCACACTTTTTAATAGAAAGAATGGCAGAAAAACTATGGTCAATAAGACTTGGATATTTGGTAGACTTTTTCTTGAAAATGAACAAAGTAAGCTAGTTACTTCAAGGAAAACAAGACAGTGTTTGCTACCAACAATAAGGCTTAAGTGTTACCTCAAGCAAAAATTAGATTTTATAACACTTTCATTGTCCCCAGTAAGTCTGGAGACTTCTCAAAATAGAAAGATTTTGTGATTCAGTTGATGGTGATATTAATAATGTCGTTCTTAAAATATATAATGAAAAGTGTCAACACCTGAAAGATCTGCAAAACTCAGTGAATTGATATTTTCCAAATGTACAATGTTACAAAATCATGCATGAATAAAAGACCCATTCTAAATATAAGGCCAGGAGTTTTAGTGTGATTAATGCTTATTAGCATTAAGTAAAAAAGATACTTATTGAGCCCTAGCCTGTGTGGCTTAGTGGTTGGAGTGTCTTCCTGTACACTAAAAGGTTGTGGGTTTGAGTTTCAGACAGTGCACACAGGTGGCAACCAATCGATGTTTCTCTCTCTCTCTCCCTACCTCCCTCCATCCCCATTTTACTCTCTCTTTAAAAGCAATGAAAAAATGTCCTCGGGTGATGATAAAAAATGCTTATCAATATGATTTCAGATGCCACATTATGCCCAACCTTTAAGAACTTATTACTTGTTGAGTCTTTACATAGTATCAAAGACAGATATCCATAATTATCTGAAAAAAATGCCTATTAAAACCCTTCTCCCTATCTCAACTATCAATACATATTTATGAGAAGCTGAATTCTCTTCATATGTTCTGAATTTTCTCAGCCCAAACCAATATATAACAACAGAATGAATGTACAGCAATATCATTGGAGTTAATAAAAGCCTTTAGCAAAGTTGCACAATACATGATCAGCACAAAAATCACTGGTACTTCTGTACACTAGCAATGAAAATTCTGAAAAGGAAACTCAATTTACAATATCAAAAAGAATTAGTAACTTAGAATTTATTTAATCAATAAGATGCAAGAATTGTATGCAGAAAAGTACAAAAACAATGCCCAAATGAAAGAACATCAATAAATGGAAAGACAATATGTGTTCATGGATTGAAAACTTATTATTATTAAGATGGCAATATGCTCCCAATGAGATCTATAATTTAACTGCAAGTTCTATCAAAATCCCAACAGACTTTTTTGTAGAAATGGAAAAGCTGATGCTAAAATTCATATAAAATGGTAAGGGATTCCAATAATCAAAACAATCTTGAACAAGAGGATCAAAGTTGGAAGACTCACACTTCCAATTTTAAAACTTACCACAAAGCTACACTTATCAAAATACTTTACTGGCATTGGGGTAGACATGTAGATCAATGGAATAGAATTGAAAGTTTAGAAATAAACCTATCCACGTATGGTCAATTGTTTTTTAACAAAGATACAAAAACCATTCTATTGGGAAAGAATAATGTCTTCAACAAATAGTGATATGATAACTGGATATCTGTATACAAAAGAATGAAGTTGGACCCTTCCCTCACACCTTATACAAAAATTAATATTGATGAAAGACCTAAATATAAGCAATAAAACTATAAAGATCTTAGAAAAAGGCATGGGCATAAACATTCATGATCTTTGCTTTGACAATTTATTTTAAAACAAAAAAAGCCATTTAACAATAGCATAAGCAACAAAAGAAAAGTAAATAAATTGAACTTAATTAAAACTAAAAACTGAGCATGAAGGGCACTGTCTAGAGAGTGAAAGAACATGGCGTAGCGTGGAAGAAAATATTTGTAAATCATACATCTGGTCTAGGATCCCAAATATGCAAAGAACTCATACAACTCAGCAATAAAAAGATAAACACTCAATTTAAAAAATGGGCTAGGGACTTGTTTAGATATTTCTCCAAAGGAAATATACAAGTAGCCAACAAGCATATGAAAAGATGCTCAACATCATTAGTCATTAGGGAAATGTCAATCAAAACCATAATGATATATCACTTCATATCCACTAGGTTGGCCATAGTTCTAAAAATGTAAAATAACAAATGTTGGTGAGGATGAAGAGAAATTGGAACCATCAGACATTGCTAGTGGGAATGTAAAATAGTACAAATGTTGTGGAGAACAATTTGGCCAATCTTCAAAAAGTGAAAAATAGATTTACTGTATGACCCAGCAATTCTACTCTTAAGTATATACTCAACAGAATTGAAAAGCAGCATTCAAACAAAAATGTGTACATGAATATTTATTGCAGCACTATTTGTAATAGCCAAAAGATAGAAACAACCCAAGTTTTTCATCAACAGGTTAATGGATAAACAAAATATGACATACACATATGAGTACAATTGAATATTATTTGGCAACAAAAAGGTATGAAATACTGCTATCTGCTACCACTTGGATGACCCTTGAAAACATTATGCTCGGTGAAAGAAGCCAGGCATAAAAGGCCACATAGTATATGATCCATTGATATATAATATCCAGAATAGGGAATTCCACAGAGACAGAAAGCACATGAGTTGTTGCCAGGAGCCAGGGGAAAGGGGGAATAGGACGTGACTGCTTAATGGGTACAGGTTTTCCTATTGGAGTGCTGAAAAATGTTCTGGAAATAGTGGTAATGGTTATGAATGTACTAAATACTACTCAACTGTACACTTAACAATGGTTAAAATGGTAAATTATATGTTGTGTGTACATTACCATAATTATTAAACAAAGAATACAGTTATCTTTTATTAAGCCAGACATTAAAGAGATTTATCAAATCATAAATGATGCTACTGATCTCACTAAATATTTGTGTTTGACGGCATATATTTTGCATAAAAATATTTATGTTAATATGAAATGGGTTTACTTTTAATTGAATACATTTTTAAATTGTTCTGTTTTTAATTTTAATATTGTAAATATTGATAGCTATAACTAATCAAAAGCTTGAGTCCTTAATCTTTAAGAGAATGAAGGAGTCCTGACTCTAAAATGTTTGAGACCTACTAAGCTACACAGTATAGTGGTCAAGTTATCTGAGCCAAGTTTCTGTGTGAGTTTGAAGGTACACATATTTTTTACGTGTCAGTTATGAATCTAAATGTTAAAGATTAAGGCACATCTAGAAAAAAATCTTCTGATATTGGCTATCGAAATGTAAATTAGAAAGTTAGAAACTATATTAGTAGTGATCTGGAGGGAGGAGTTAAAGAAAGATTGGTGCTGGGAGTTGGGAGGGAAAATTGGTGGTGCAGAGAGCATTGGGAAACTCATGATTCAGGACATTAACTCAATTTGACAAATGTGTAATAATTCAAATGTGATTTTTCTGTTGTCTAAGTATCTGTGCTAATAATACATAATCTACACTATTATTATGAACCAAGTATTGTTCTGAGAGATTTAGTATGTGTTGTGACACTGTTATTTTTATTTTTAATAAAACATTTTGAGGAACAATTTGAAAGTAAGTTACCATCATCATGACACTTCACCCCTAAATACCTCACAATATGTCTCCTAAGGACAAGGACATTCTTTTTTTTTTTTTTTTTTTAAATATATTTTATTGATTATGCTATTACAGTTGTCCCGTTTCTCCCCCATCATTTCCCCCACCCTGCACACCCTCTCCCACCCATATTCCCCCCTTTAGTTCATGTCCTTGTGTCATAAGTTCTTTAGCTTCTACATTTCCCATACTATTCTTGCCCTGCCCCTGTCTATTTTCTACCCACTATCTATGCTACTCATTCTCTGTACCTTCCCCCCGCTGCTTCTCCCACGCCCCTGTTGCTAACCCTCCATATGATCTTCATTTTTGTGGTTCTGTTCCTGTTCTAGCTGTTTGCTTACTTTGCTTTTGTTTTAGGTGTGGTTCTTGATAGCTGTGAGTTTGCTGTCTTTTCATTGTCATATTTTTTATCTTCTTTTTCTTAGATAAGTCCCTTTAACATTTCATATAATAAGAGCTGGGTGATGATGAACTCCTTGAACTTGACCTTATCTGAGAAGCGCTTTATCTGTCCTTCCATTCTAAATGACAGCTTTGCTGGAAAGAGCAATTTTGGATGTAGGTCCCTGCTTTTCAAGATTTCAAATATTTCTTTCCAGCCCCTTCTTGCCTGGAAGGTCTCTTTTGAGAAATCAGCTGACAGTCTGATGGGAACTCCTTTGTAGGTGACTGTCCCCTTATCCCTTGCTGCTTCTAGAATTCTCTGCTTCATTTTAATCTTGGCTAATGTAATTACAATGTGCTTTGATGTGTTCCTCCTTGGGCCCAACTTCTTTGGGACTCTCTGAGCTTCCTGGACGTCCTGGTAGTCTATTTCCTTGGCCAGATTGGGGAAGTTCTCCTTTATTATTTGTTGAAATAAGTTTTCTACTTGTTGCTCTTCTTCCCCTTCTGGGACCCCTATAATTCGGATGTTGGGACGTTTAACGATGTCCCGGAAGTTCCTAAGCCTCTCCTCATTTTTTTGAATTCTTATTTCTTCCTCGTTTTCTGTTTGGTTGTTAGTTTCTTCCTTCTGGTCCACTCCATTGATTTGAGTCCCAGTTTTCCTTCCATCTCTATCGGTTCCCCATGCATCTTCCTTCATTTCACGTATTGTAGCCTGCATTTTCTCATCTAATTTGTGAGCAAAATCAACCAATTCTGTGAGCATTTTGATGACCAGTGCTTTGAACTGTGCATCTGATAGGTTGGCTATCTCTTCGTTGCTTAGAGGAATTGACTCTGGGGTTTTCATTTTTTCTCTGGTTTGAGCCATTTTTGGTGGGGTTTTTTGTTTTGTTTTGTTTTGGTTTTAGTCTGGTCGCAGCTATTACGTATGAGGGGTGGAGCCTTAGGTGTGCCTCAGGGCGGGGCAGCCCAGTCGCTGGGTTGTGACACTATAGGTGGGGGCGGGGTCTGAGAGGGAAGAATGGAGCCTGTTCCGCTCTCTTCTGGACTCCGGTCCCTTCCGCTGCTTCCCCTTCACCTGGATTATCTGCGCACGTGCGCGTGCGGTTACACAGTGAGGGGTGGAGCCTTAGGTGTTCCTCAGGGCAGGGCAGCCCAGTCGCTGGGTTGTGACGCTGTATGTGGGGGCGGGGTCTGAGAGGGAACAATGGCGCCTGCTCCACTCTCTCCTGGATTCAGTCCCTTCCGCCACTTCCCTTCTGCCTGGACCGTCTGCATGCGCGAATGTGGGACCCCGTGGTCAGCCAGCCGCCTTGTGCGTCCTCACTGGGTCTGCACAGTTGCCCCCCTGTGCCCGGGGTCCGCCAGCTGCCGCCTGGGCGCCCGAGGACCGCCAGCCGCCGCCCGTGCACCTGGGAACTGCAAGCCGCTGCTACTTGCGTTCCTGGGTCCGCACCTCCACTTTTTCCTACCGCGACTCCGCCCCTCTTACCGGTCTGGATGAATGGTTGTTGGACTTCCGTACAGTTCAATTTTCTATAAGTTTGGTTGTTTTCTTGTTTCTAAATATTTGTTGTCCTTAATTTTGGTTGTGAGAGGAGGCACAGTGTGTCCGCCTACGCCTCCATCTTGGCCGGAAGTACTCAGGACATTCTTTTCCATAACTATTTCTCAAGAAATATAATACTGATACAATCTTATTTTCTAATATTCAGTTTATAGTTAAATAACCAAGATTGCCCTGAATATATCCTTTATCTGTTTGTGTGTGTGTGTATTTCTATTTAATTTATTTTTTATTTTAAGATTTTATTTATTCATTTTTAGAGAGAGGGGAAAGAAGAGAGAAAGAGAGGGACAGACACATCAATGTGTGGTTGCCTCTTGTGTGCCCCTTACTGGGGACCTGGCTAGCAACCCAGGCATGTGCCCTGACTGGGAATTGAACCCGTGACCCTTTGCTTTGCAGTTTGGCGCTCAGTCCATTGAGCCACACCATAAACACACCAGGGCTGTATGTTTATTTTAAAATGAGATCCAGGATTTAATCAAGGTTTATGCATTGCATTTAGTTGTCATGCCTCTTTAGTTTCTTTTAATGTAGAAGAGTCCTCAGCTCCCCTCCTCCATCTAAAATTTTTGGTCTTGCATGACTTGGATATTTTTGAAAAACTAGATTGGAGTTGTTTTGCAGAATGTACCTTAACTTGCATTTATTTGATTATTTCCTCACGATAAGATTCAGGTTAAATATTTCTGGCAAGAATCCCACATTGGTGATGTTAGATACTTCTCAGTGCATCGTATCAGAAGGCACAAGATGCCAGTTGGCTTCATTAGCATGAACAAGCACTCTTCTAAGTACATAATGCATTTAATTTTAAAACAACCTATGCTGTAGTTATTGCTTTTATTTCTCACACTTCAGTACTTTGCGAATAAGGACACTAAGAGATTAAGTCTTTTGTAGATAAGGACACTATGAGATTAAGTATTTTGGCTAGTAAATAGTAGAGTACAGTTCTGAATGCAGTTCATTTCTGAATCTGCAAGATTAGATTACCCACAAAATACATTGTGAACAGACTGATTTTGTCATTCTTAAGTCATCATTTACCTTTATTTCAGAGTTTATAAGTGGAGGCCAGGAGATTGGTTTTGAAGCCTGTAGCGAGAATTCCTTTGGAGAGAGGTCAGAGTCCAGTACATTCCACCTCTACCACCCCCAGGAAAACCTGGTGTTGAGTCAGAATCACTTGGAGAACCTGACACGGAGTTTGTGGGACAGAGGGACTGGTCCCTGACTGACCAAGCAACAGTGGAAAGGTGAGTTTAACCCTACCCTGCAGTCAGAGGAATGGCAAGAGAAAGGTGTGGTGTTCTGAAGGCGAGTGTGGACATGACCAAAGGACTTAAATTGTCTGAAGATCTCACAACCAAATGATATATCTGGAGGAATGAAGTGACCCCTACCAAAAGGATCTCCTATGAACTGAAAGAAGGCAGGAGATGGAAAGTTAATTACAAGTGGCTAGGCCAGGAAAGCATAGCCCATGTAAGGTAACCCCACCAATGAGAGTTTCCGAATAACTCAATCAGGAAAGAACCTTTCTTTCTCTCTATATACCTATTACCCCGCTTTCCAAATCTGAAGGGGGCATAAAAGAACATAATGGAAAGGATAGGTATAAGAGTTGGGAGGAATCAAGAAAAAGAATGACCACACCCTCCTTCCTCACTGCAGGCTTTACAACCTGGATCAGGCTTAAGCATGCACAGAACTAATTCTCAAAGCATAAATGGGAGGTTAAGCTTTGCACTGTACTATCTGAGAATGAGACTCTTGGCTAATAATTGTAAATGAATGTTAAACATGGGCTCTGCCCAAGATTTCATCCTGGGGACAGAAAAGAATGATCAACAATGCAGATTTTATTCAGTAAACTGAATTCAGTGAAATGACTACTTAGGTATTGAAGCCCTTTCCAAAGTTTTCTCCTCATGTTAATGTCATGCTAAGCTCTGGAAAGAACGTTCTCAGTCACTGCCAGACTGCCTCTGACCTTTGCCTCTAATCGACGAGCAGTTGTTTAATGGTTATTCTTCTCCTGGAAAAATGTCCAGAATTGTGGGCTGTGTTGCCTTTGTGTTAACTGCAAACAGAACTCTTCCAGTTGTTGGATGGTACAGATTATCACTGACAACGTGAAATTTTTTCAGTAACGCCACAGAAATTCCGTCCTTACAGTGGGAGCCAGTCCAGACAACTGCAATCGTTTTTGTTTGGATGCTGTTTCTGCCCTGGCTGCTGAGCTCCGGAATAGGGACAGTGCCTTTCCACCTGCCTGTCCCACCCCCACTGCTGCATGTTGAAACTAGGCAGTACAGGCAGCACTCCGTGTCAAAGCTTTTTTCCTCTTTCAACTCAGTCCCATTCTGCCCCTCTCCTCACCTCCTTTCTCTTCTCTTCTCCTTTCAACACTGTTCTTAAAATGATCCAGCTTTTAATCCGTGGCTTTATGTTCTATTGCCAGCACCATTCTTTCTCTCTAGACCCGAGAGGAGATAGATGTGTGGGTTTTTTTGTTTTTTTTTTGTTTTGTTTTTTTTTTTTGATAGGAGGGAGGATGAACATCCATAGTAGGATTTGCCTTTGCCCTCTAGTTCCATTAGTATCAAGCGTCACTCAGTCCCACTCCAGCAAACCTAGACCTCATTCTCCAGTCCCTCAATGTACCCACAGTACCTGCCTCTGGGTCCCTCAAGGTAGCAAAGAGGGGAAGCCTGGTATTTACATCATCATTTTGTAAAAAGGATATAAGAAGAGAGCCATAAGAGGAAGAGTATCCTCCTTCACCTCAAATAGAAGTTTCCCTGCAAGTGCCTCATGATCAGCTGAGAGTAGGCCCAGGAAGACTGACGAGTGGGAAATTTTGGTGTATCCGGCTGAACAAATACTTCTTAATTAAAAGGGAGAAAAGGGACATTAATTGGTTCATGTTTATATTTATTGAATCATTTCACATAAGAGCTAAAATTGTTAAATAAACTGCATGGAATTAAATAAATGTCTTTTATTCTATTAAATGGTGATGATAAATAAAGAACAGAACAGACCGTCATTTTAAATTAGGAGGAAAATCATATGTTAGGTTAAATCACATGAAATTGCTGTTTTTCAACCATTTTGCCAATATCTGACCATTATAACCTGAGAAAATATCAGTTTCATGGGTTCAGCCTAATACTGATGTTTTAAAGATATTTCTAATAGTATTTCTCTACTGTAAATGAGTGATAATATGTTAGTCTAAATTTTTCTTTTGTATTATTTTCAATAACTTCACACTGCCAGTAGAGTGCATTGGCTGCCTAGAGATATCAAAGAAAATTTTTATTTAAAAATGTATGCATAGATGCATCTGGTTATGATTTGCCTTTCCTTTTCCCCAATTGTGTAATTCAAGTTGATGCTGCATAATTCTTTTTCCTTTTATTCCATCCCGTATAATGGCAGAACAACTACCAAAAGATGAATACTTTCAGTACCTTTCATATCAAAGCTGCAGCTTTCACATTCGGTTCTATTGATGCCGCATTTTGGCAGGAGATAAAGGGACACAGTTAAAGACTCTGCTCATACTTTGTTTTATTTGGGAAAATTTTCCTTTGAACTAGTGACCACCCATGATTTTATAATTATCAGAAATTAACCAGCTCAGCATTTCTTGTAAGATATATTCACAATTCACATCCTTGATTTTAGGAAAAGAAAAGAAAAGAGAAAAATGAAGGACTCGCAGAGCACTCCATTTTGTCTGGGAGTATTCCGCATGGGATCACTCTAATACAATGCCAAAGCTGTGCTTGTCTGGTCCCCTTTCAAGTACAATCTTAAAAAAAAAAAAAAAAAAAAAGCATCTTTACTTTCTGAGAACACTACAAAGAAGAAAAAAGAGAATTTTGATTTTTCTGAAAAGTGAGACAATTTCAGTGTAAGTTTTCTGATATGACCTGACTTATACACAAGCTACAGACAAAGCTTCAAAGCTTTCTGCATAGCACTCTTTTTTTCATTTTCTTTTTAAAAACCATTTTCTTGAGACATAGTTTGTATGCCATACAACTTGCCCATTTAAAATGTGTAACAGTTTTTGATATATAACATTGCTGATTTTTAAAAGTGGTAAACATAACAAAATTTACCATTTTAATTAACCATTTTTAAGTGTACAGTTTAGTGGCAATAATTACATTCACAATGTTGTGCAACCATCACTGCTGTGTACTTTCACAACTTTTTCATCACCTTGAGCAGAAACTACAGAGAGTGCTCTATATGCCTTCAGTGTGATTTGAAATTCTTATGGCTGTTTGAAGTCCTTTAAGTTAAGAAAGCTGACTGGACATTGGAAAGATAGAGTGCTTCAAAGTTAAGTCTAAAGCTGCTGGCACACATCTGTGTTAAGTGGACCAGGCACCCGTAATGTGCATGTACATGTACATGTATATGTATAAATAAATTTTGCAAGGCCCTGCATGATCCTCAAACACCCTATCAGTCAAGCATGTCTTCACTGAGCTTGATTTTCCCACCCAATGTGGGAAATAAGACAGTGGGAGCTTTGTTTTCAGTGTATTTGTTTGCTTGCAGTCAATGATTTCTCTTCAGATTGGAGAAGTCCTTGATAGAGCATTGTGCTCCAGAGAGAGCAGATCCATAACCCATCTTAGATGACTTCACCGTGTTATCTGGTATAGACTCACCCCACTGAGGATACCTGCATTGCAGCATCCTGCAGATAGATCCCAGTAGGAATGGTCTAGGTCATGGGGTGTTAGGTGGGAGACTCCTTGGCTCTGGGAAGTGTGCTGAAGGAGGGATAATGAAGAGAAGCTCGCCCTCTCTCACTGTAACCTGGTCCAATATATCAGTGAAGCTTCAAAGACACTTGGGGGCTTGTCAGGCAGATGTATACTTATGAATATTTCTCATAATTTCATCTTTGAACAATATCGATGATCTCTGCACTGAGTTTAGCCCACTGATAACTGAAAATGCACACAGTGAGTGCTTGGATTAAGATATCCAATTTATTTTGTGACCCAGTTCACTAGAAGTGTATATGATTGTTAAAAAAGTCTTGGAAGAAATCACAGTATTTTAAAATAGAAAAGGTCACTTTTACATTTGTTTAAAGGGGAAAATATTAATAAATTGATCTTATTAAATAGATTTAGTAGATAACATGCTTATCCTGGTTTTTATTAATTATGCTTCAATATGGGATATTTCAATGGAATTTAAAGCACTTTGTACCAAAGATTTAAAGATTTCATATTAAAAGCTTTACATCTCTCCTCCCTGCTCCTCCCCCACATCTCCCAGGAAATTAGCTATTTCAATTCAGCATTTGATAAGTTTCCCACAGACCACAGAATGTTTTCAGAAACTTTAAAATTCTTTTTCATGGTATTAGCAAGCAGGCATGTAAATGCAAGCTTATTACAATTACGCAAGGAATGGAAACCTTATAGTCTATTCTCATAAATAAAGTATAGACAGAAATCAAAATCTTGGCCCAAATAGAGTTTGATGTTAGAAATGAAGGGTTTGTTTGCATCGCCTGCTTCCAAACCTCAAGTAATAAATCTTGAAAGCTTCAATATTTATTCAACAAAATGAATGGCTGAGTCATTTCAGAAGAACTCTGACAAGCAGACAGACGCTGTCATGGTGACATTCCGATATGCAGTGTGGTTACTGAGCTTCACTGGGTTCCTCCCCCTGCCCTTAGAGTGAAATGACAAGCCCTGGGAAGCACCACACAAAGCGTGCCTAAACCAGAGGCAACTAGGAGGGAAAAAAAGATTTAATTAGCTGTTCTTAAAAGATTAAAAGTTCTATGTACATTCATATCTGATTTAAGGGTAAATTCCTTTCAAAGTGTGAGGAAAATGCTCTGAGACATCTTTCTTGTTAAGAAATAAACACAATCATTAATCTAAAAATAGTCTCAAATAGCATTTTTTTGTAAACAGATTTCTTGAGGAAAAATACGTTTAACTTTGGAAGATAAAGATTTAAAATGTTTTTCACAGGACATTCATTCATTGCTAAATAATGTAATAAAATATTGTATGTGGTGATAATAAAAGTAAAATACAGTATGTGTAATCAAATACTACTATTGTATATATTAGGTTTGTAAAGATATGAAATTATTTCTTAGAAAACTATATGTACATTTGGCTATTATTTGATCTTAATATTCATATCATGGAGCGATTCAACCATTACATATATATATTTTATTTATTCATATAAAAATATCCAGATATATTAAAGAGTGGTACTATTACATCATGGCAATGAAAATAAATTATTTTAAAATTTTAATGTCAAAATGCTCTTGAATACAAAATTATGAATTTGTAAACTTATGTAAAATTAACACTATAGTGTTTTCAACATTGGATTGGTTAACTCAGAAGAAAAACTTTCTCCATTGCATCTCAAATAGAGCTACACAGGAAATCATTGTTTTGTTTAAATGTTTTTCTGTCAATTGTTGAAATTCTACTATGTACCAGACATCACTATCTCATTCAATTTGTACATGATCCTGTGTAGTCAGCATTACAAGAATCTCCATTTTGCAAATAAGGAAACTAAAATGTGAAAGATTAATAAGTTTATCTAGGTTTGCTAAATCTGCCTACACCACACTATCACTTGGCATCATCTGGACCTAACCATGAGAAATGCTTTTATTTTTGCTCTTCTACACCTTTAGAAATTGAAATAGTGCTAATGAACTTACAAAGTCTTAGCATGTTCTGTAAGTAGGCTTGTTGAGGAAAAACATTTTTAACTTAGGTAAATATTTGCAGCAGAATATAAACATCATACTTCATCATTTGCTTTTCACTTACTAATTTTAGAAAAATTAAAATTAGATATTGGGAATATAGAAATTTGGAAAAGGGAGATATAGCCAAGTACAAAAAAGTGAAATTATTAATTTCACATTTAAAAAAGTCAGAGGGAGAGAGGTTTTGATGCTAGTGTTTTTCTGTTTGTTTGGCTTTTGTTTTGTCATCATCACCTTTCTGGTTTAAAATTCTAAAATGCCACCTCAGCCTGTTGTCTGTGATGGTCCAGGTTGACTGTTACCTTGTCAATCATCTCAGTCTTAAATTAAGGAGGAACTACTCATTGTACACTTCATCTATGCAGGGACCAAATCTTTTACAGAGAAGGTTGTAACATGCAAGATCAGAGATTTCAAAACAATCATGGTAAATCATGACAGCTGGTACCCTCTAGATAACCCACAGACAGAGTAGATAAGGTCTAGGGTATGGGGCATGGGAAACTCCTCATAGCTAACTCTTTAGGAAAGTATGAAACCATCTCCAGCTGGAGCTCTTTTTGAACCCTTTCTGCCACTCTCCTTGTTCTGGCTCCTCCCTCACACAATTGTACGTATGCCAACTGCCCTGGGGCTTTGGTATCAGTTTGTTTTGTTTTTCCTCTGCAAGTTTGACTGTGGAAGTCTTGTGTAGGATAGGAAAGATATGGAAAACGACTGTCAGGAGGCACGGTACTAATAATTTTCTAGTTCTTCCAGGTCTTCAACATTTAAGTTGTTTTCTGATGTAAGCCTAGAAGAATGTACTCCTCTCAATTTTCCAAGACCTTCCCTAGCTTTTCTGATGTGGTCCTGGTGGGTGGAAACAATCCTAGGGGCATCCCACACATAGACTTCCATGTAAAATGGCATTAGCCAAGATGGCAGCAGAGGGAGATTTTTACACCAAACATGCAAATAGCTAGCAAGATAATGGATAGAAATACCCCCAACCCAAACTAAACTGAGGGTTGGACCAGGGGAAGTGAGGCACATGGGCCATAGAAGTCAAAATGGCACAGGAGAGGTGCTGGACCAAGGAGGTCTGTCAGTCTAGCCTGGGTAAAGAAGGGATTGGTTGGGTGTGGACCTACCCAAAGCATGCACAAGTTCGGAAAGTTGATTGGTCATTTTGAGAAAGCACTTGGTTTGTCCCAAACCAACACTATATAATCCTAGGGATTATAATATAATCCTGTACTCATACAGTGTACTCATCTGTTCCCTCCATGACCACGAGGCCTTAGCCCCATGGCCTCCAGAATGGTGCCTCTCTCATTCTCTCTTGCCCACCTGGTGATGCACTGGCCCATGTGTTCACACAGTCTCTTGCTGAGGAGCACATGACCAGGCAGCCCCAGCAGCCTCATGGCCCATGGTTATGTGGGCTATATACATGCAGGCTCCAGGAAGGAGTCTGAAATGGAGAGCAGCTGGGAATAAGGTAAGCTACCTGGATGGGGACTAAGACCACTTAGCAGCTGCCTGTGGGCTTCAAAAAACTACTTTAAAATGGAGCAGCAACTCTGAACACTGGCTTTTGTCTTGGCTTTGCTGAGGATGGTTGGACTTTTTCCACAGCAGAAAGAGGAGATGGGCTTTGAGATGGGAGTCCGCCATTCTCCCAGATCATGCAGCCACGGAATAAAAACTCTTTCCTTTTGCATCAGCAGCTACCTCACATGTTTGGCTTTTATGGCAACGGGTAGCCAAACCTCTGTTTTTTGTTTGGTTACACAATGGATCCAGGGTACTGAAATGTGGATGAGACGTGGTTAGTTGTTGAAGTGTGAATTGTGTGTGTGTATGTACGGTGATTTTGATTTTAGAATACATCTCTTTTCTACCTGTTCCATTTCAAGGCCTAATCTTCTAATACTGAGAACTGAGAGGAGACTGGAAGGACAAACATTTCTTTGCTTATCAGCACAGTGTCCTTCTTTATGGTTGTTGCTGCGTCTCTGGATAACACAGACTAGATAGCTTCCCTATGACTGGCACGCTGACTTTCTCAAATGCACATAGCTAAATTCCGGTGGGTTCTCTGAGTCCTCCACATTGCATGATTCCTTGAAGGTTTGTTTGTTTTTTTTCCTTAATCACTTCCTTCAGCTACTGCCAAGAGTACACAGCCTCTTGATTTGAGGATCTGCCTACTATGTAAGCTGTTTCCCAGGTGAGGTGTTGGGAATTTTTGCTAAAGTGCAACTGTCATGGCATCTCAATCTATAGGAGACCTACACATCCTTGTACGAAGGTGAGAGCGGGTCTCTGCTCCCTTGCGCTTTTTCTCTGTCCTGCTATCTTTCTTTACCAATTCTCTTTTCTCTTAGGGGTAGAGCCAAGGCAGAACAACAAATCTATTATCCTAAACAGACATCTAACCAGTGGAATGAGTTGCCATTCTTTCCTCTCTACTATGATCTCCAATCTCTGCCACAATTCTGGAGAGAGAAAAGCCAGAACCTTCTCCCTGGGCTAACTATGCATGGCTGATTCTTTTTTCCTCTGGGATGAGAAAAGGGGCAGGTGATTGTCCTATTTTGTCTTTTCACCTTTCTAAAAACTCCTGGAGGCACAGTCTGGTCTCACTGTTTGGCAGCTGGCTTTAGAAATCAGGTACATGTTGTCTCTTTGGTCCTGGCTTGGGACAAATAGACAGTTCTAGGGGAGCAGAAAATGGCCCAACAGTACCTTGATGATTTTTAATATTGTTCAATGTACATAGCAAGTGGATGAGAAATCCCAGTTAGTGCGTAATTTGATGATAGCTGTTAGCTGATTTTTTTGGTTTCTTTTTATTTTTGTTTTCAAAGAGGGTGAGGACGAGGAAACTAGAGGTAAGTCTGTTAAAGGTTGGAATTATAGATCTTTATAATACATAGAGGAACCTAGTGGAACAGGAAAGCAAATTCTGCTATAGAAAGCTTCTTTAGGACTCAGACCTTATCTTTAGTCATTTTTGCAGTGAGCTCTGAACTTTTTGTTGGTCTCATGTCCCACTTCTGCTGCCTTAACACCTCAGAACTTTGGTGTCATTGCCTGACACCACTTTGCCATTCACTATCCTTCCAGTGGTGATCTTTTGGGTGGATTACTCGGAGTTGTTGTTGGCCAGGGTGACACCAAGAATGAAGTCCTCTCCTTCTTCCAGCAGGCAGTAGTAAGTGGCAATCTCAGCCTCCAGCTTGACCTTGATGTTCAGCAGGGTCTTATACTCTTGGACCTGGTGCTGCCCCTCTGCCTGGGTCTGGGCCAACTCTGAATCCAGGTGTAGCAGGATCCCCCTGATCTGGTCCATCTGCATGGCATTGTGTGTCTCCACCTCCCTCAGGCTGTTCTCTGAGCTGGCCTTTAGACTTCTCCTGGAGTTCAGGTCCATCTGCAAGGATTGGACTGTACATCTCAGCTCTGTGAGTATCATTTCAGCAGCTGCTATCTCAGTGGTCTGAGAGGTGACCACTGTGGTACTCTCCTCAGTCTGCTGGAACCAGTGCTTGTGTAGCTCCTCTTGGTTCTTCCAAGCCAACTCCTAATATTGTGCCTAGATGTATGATACGATCTTGCTGATGTCCTGAGATTTGGGGCATCCAATTCCACAGTCAACCCAGAGTAGGCAATCTGGTTTTGTAGACCATTACTTCCCACCTTGTGGTTCTTCTTCAGGAAGAGCAGCTCTTCCTTGAGAGCCTCGGTCTCTTTCTCCAGCAGCAGCAGCCTAGTGATATTGATGTCATCAGTGTCCTTTCAGAGCCCATTGATGTCATTCTCCACAGGCTGGCACATGGCCAGCTCTATCTTATTCTTGACATGAAGTCATCAGCAGTAAGACATGTGTTGTCACTCTGAGGAACAATACGGGCATTGTTCACAGAACTAACAAAGACCTTGATGGTCTTGAAGTAATGCCACCAGCCTCCAACCTAGGGTCCTTTCTTCTCCAGATATTCCTGGATTTTGCTCTCAAGTCTCTGATTATGACCCTCCAGGCTCCTCACCCTCTCCAGGTAAGAGGCTAGGCAGTCATTAAGGTATTGTCTAGTCTCTTTCTCCCTCTGGATGCTCCCTATGCCAGCTAGACCCCCAGCCATCCCCATGGCCAGGCCACCCCCTCCACCTACCACGAGCTGCCATAAACACTGGTGGAGTGGGACATGTAGATCCAGGAGGGTGAGCCCCCGCCCCCCACCCTCCCCCCCCCACCCCGCACCTGCATAGATGCTGGCTGTGCTGTCGTCTGGCTGGCTGTATGAAGCCAGGATCCAGTAGTTTGCTGCTTTCTTATTCATTTTTACATCTCCGAAGCATCATATATTAGTGACATGCAAATATTTGTGGAGTGAATTTATCAATTTTGGATACCAATATCAAAAAAGAACCTCTGCCCTGGCTGGTGTAGCTCAGCTGATTGAGCGCGGGCCTGCGAACCAAAGTTTTGCTGGTCGGATTACCAGTCAGGGCACATGCCTGGGTGCAGGCCAGGTCCACGGTAGGGGGCGCTCGAGAGGCAAATACATGTTGATGTTTCTCCTCTCTCTCCTTCCCCTTTCTCTAAAGACAAATAAATAAAATCTTTAAAAAAAAAAAAAGAACCTCAGAACTAAAATAACTTGCTTCTGCATAGAGCAGGGGTCAGCAAACTATGCCCCTTAGGCCATTTCTGGCCACTGCTTGTTTGTAAATAAGTTTTATTGGAACACAGCCATGCTCACCTGTTTGCATATTGTCTTTGGGTGCTATAACACTATAATGGTAGAGTTGAATAGTTGTGACAGAGACTGCATGGCCAGCAAGTCTAAAATATTACTGTCTGGACCTTTATAGAAAGTTTTTTGACCCCTGGCATAGAGGTTTAAAACTGCTGTTACACATGTTTTCTGTTGAGTGTGACTCAGTCACAGCATGGCTAACTAGGGTCCAGAGGTAATGGGGAGCACCTGGCTGTTTTTTCAGACAGAATAAGAGCAATATTGTTCTTCTGCTTATCATGATTTATGTCTTCTTTCTCCTACTTGATATGGACTACATGAGGGCAGAGATCGCAGTTTATCTGTATTCATACTGAGTGTCTGGTGATGCTTCTGGTTAAGTCGATACTTATTGAAAATATGCAGTGCAACTAGCAGGATTATGGTACTCTCTGAAGATGAGGCATCTCAAAAGTAGCAGGACTTGAAATATCAGTAAGCAAGAGATTAGTTAGGCAAATAAAACATCACTTTGAAGTAGAGTGTTCAAGGAAGTGGTAACACTATGGAATAGCTCTGTGTGAGACTGTTCAGGGAATCTCTCGGATTTTCTGAGGCTTTTTATTTCCCAAAGGACCAAGGATGTTTTTCATTTTCTGACTCAGGAGCAGAATACCAAGCTTAAAGTATCCTCTGTTATTAAATGCATTCTCTGATTCCTTTGCAGTGGGAAATTATTTCTTTTGGCTCACAGATTCTAATTCCGGATCTAAGAGTGGGGCCTCCTTGTCACTTATTTGTCTCATCACATCACTCATTCAACAAATGTTCAATGAGTTCCTACCATGTGCCATGTCCTTTCAGAGCCTGGATTTCAGCTCTGTTTTTCCACTGTGGAGTGCTAAGATGATAAATAGTAAATTTTACTGAGAACTCTACTACATATGGGTGTGCATGAGTAGAGAGCTGGGTGACTTGTAGCCTAGGTAGGTCTGCTCTGAATTTAGGAGTGGGGAGAGAAGGAGGAGTCTAAGTCTGTGGTAAGCTCCTTACAAGTCTTAATTTTCCTCCTGTCTCAGACCTGGCCCAAACAGAAGCCGCTGGCAGACAGATTTGGGCACTCTTAAAGTAAGATCCTTCTACCTTTTTTGGAGGGCAGGGAAAGTAGATACTGCCTACGTTTGGTTTTGTACCTTCGATGAAATTCTCATATGCCTAAATATAGATATCTGAGCTCAGAATGTCAAGTATGAGAAATACTTTTTCCAAGGAACTACAAATATCTTCAGAGAAGATTTATAAGGCTTCCTTAGTATGCAAGACTAACTAAATTGGAGAAGGAACAAAAACTGTATGACGTCAGCACTTTTCTTATAGCGTTTAAGAAAACTGTTCCTTACTGTGTGAAATCTAGAGTTATTGAATTGATTTAATGAAGATTACTGTAGAGAAAAGGCTTATAGTCCATCAGGGCTGCATTTAGAGAAAATTAGGAATTAGGTCTAATTTGCTTTCAGAACTTCCAACTTTTAGTACCCTTCTCTCTCAGCGGCACCTGCCACCTCCCACCTCCATATGCTCAGTAATCCTCTTTCTGTTTTCCTTAGCAAAGCCTGATTTCAAGAACAAATTCTTTCTAAGCTATAAGTGACAGAACAAGTTTAAACTATCTCTGATTTAGAAGAATTTGTACTTTAACATGGGATTATGCCATAATTTCTAAGATTGGATAGTGAAGTACATTGACTCTGGGAATCTTTTTGGTAAAATAGCCTTTCAGCCTCCTCACAGAACCCTATTACATAGGTCTCCCCCGATCCTCTGCCACTCCTTCCTTCACATGCTTTGAGTTTCTACTATATCCTAGAGACTATGCTCATGGAGCTTTGGTTCTTATGGACAAAAAAAATTGAAAATAAGGTATTTATCAGGTATAAATGATATAAAGAAAATAAAACAGGGTAATAGGCAAGAGTGCCTGTGGACATTATGAGGAAGACACCTGTGAGGAAGGGCTAATTGAGCCACCATTCAAATGAAAGGTATGATATATCCTTCAGGCATGTGAAAACTTCTGGAAACAGTGTACCAGAGGGAAAGCTTGTGCAAAAGTTCTGGGGTAGGAATGATTTGGCTATGTGTTTGAGCCAAAGCAAGAAGGTCAGTGTGATAGGGATACAACCAAAAGAAGGAGGCTTATACATGAGGCTGGAGAGAAAAAGAGGGACCGAATCACATGGTTCTTTTGGTTCATGTGAGGAATTTGGATTTAAATGCAATGGGTGTTTGTTGAATATTTGCAGCATTTGATAGCATCCACATTACTTCAAATACCTGTGCTGAAAATAACACCTATACTGCTTGCTGTGCTTTTATTCTTAAAGTCAAAATCAACAACTCCCTGGGGAAGCCTTCACCATTCCATGCAATCACTCCCTCTTGGAGTATCTCTAGCACTCTCCGGGATGCTCATTTTTTTTTTTTTTTTGCTTGGCATATTCTGCTTTTTGGTTCATTATACTTTCACCTAGAGAAAGTGCAAGTTCAGTGAACTCAGGGTTTAGAAATCATAGTTTTTCCTACAGTGCCTTCCAGTGTCATCTGCTTCCTAAACACTTAATAATAATTGCTAATGAATAACTTAGTTACTTGAGGTAGCTTTGTGAAAGTATCTGCTGAGTAAGTCCAGTTATGGAGAATGTGTTTAACCATGGATTTGGTGAAATGATGATTAAGACAGAATAATTTGTTGATAGACACTGACTTTGTCAGGGTCTTAAAAATTAAAAGTAACATTGAGCCACAAATACACCTTTAAGCATACAAACAATACCATAAAACTGTGGATTGAATATAGATTTTAGTAAAACATTTAAAATAATCTAGAATCTGTAAATCAACAGACTAAACATGTGTTTACAATAAAAATGTAAGACATCATTTTTCTAATGTAATTTTTTCCACTTTTACATTATCACTACGTGAATAACTGATTCAATGTTTTGACTTGTAAATCGTCTCAAGTTTCAGTTTCTCTACAGCAGGATATAGTCAGTACATCTGTAATTACTCTTTCAATATGTCCCAGAGATTTACAGCTTCTAGATGGAGTTCCACCTTTGTAGTTAAGCCTCCTAGGAAAGCTGTTCAATCTCCTTGATTGCTCTTTTAAGTTGCTCTTCTCACTACCTTTTCTGACACCTTGAAGTACAGTATTTGCATTCCCACAGTTTCTGTAACAGAATCCTTTGGCCTGAATACCTTTTTCTTTGATGCCCATATGTTTGTGACTGTTGCAGCTTAAGATGAGGCATTCAGCAACAGCCCCCAAATAATGCTGTATTAGTACACCTGGATAGCTGTTTGCACCTCCAAGTAACTATCTAGTTATTCCCAGTCTTAGGAAGTGTGCCACATGCTTTGTATTTGTAATTAGGTGACTCAGGACCTGGTCCTGCTTCTGCCTTTATCTGAACCAAGCAGTCAGCTCTTATGTTAATTTTTACCTACACAGAATTAGGGTTGAGGTATGGCACTGCTATTTGCTTATCTTTAATCTCCCTCTTGGTTTTGAAATTTCTTAGAATGCTGCAAGTGATTTAAACATCTCTGGTGCAGATAGGGATTTGCACGTTACTGATGATATGGTCTGACCTTGGAGATTTTACTGTTATGCCCTGGAAATAATTGATAACATTTGTTGAGGATTTACTACGTGCCAGGTGTAAAGAGTTTCACTTCATAAACATCTCATTCACACATCCTTTTAACAGTCGTATGAGGCAGGAATTAACAATCCTATTTTATAAATGAGGAGACATACTTTACCAGGTAAGTGTATGCGGGAGTAGATTCCTCATTTCCACGATTTCATCAATTTATGTGCAAATTCTAATGTGGTAAACATTTCAGGGGTGCTTCAACGTTAAAAGAAATGTGCTTAGGAATGAACGACTCACTAAATGGGTTTTCTCCCCGGAAAGAAAACCAAGAATTGCTTACAGGGTAGAGTTCCCTGATGTCTAAGTGAGCGGCTTTCCTGTTCCAAAGAGGGGATAGGGGCACAACAGAAAGTTTAGTCGAAAGAAAGTGCACGCTGCACGTTCCGCCAGGGGTGCGCAGGCAGAGGCAGGACTTGTGCATTCCTACTCGCAGGAAGGTCAGCCTCGGTGCCAGGTTGCTGGAATAGTCCATTAGGGATGGTCAAAGCAGGGTATTCCCGACGGCGGAGCGCGGACCTGGCTGCCCGCTGGGCAGACGAGGGCGCACTGCCTTGGACGACCACCCCCGCTCCGCTGGTCAGGTGAGCACAGCCAGGGGAGCCTCTAGTCCTATTGGAGCAGACAGAATACCGAGGGGGAGGAGGTTGGGGGTGGAATAAAGGGGAGGATGGATTCCCCCCTTCCTGACTTGATAGCGGGAGAGAGAGTAAGCATCCCCAGCAGAGCGTGGGGACGCGCAAGCGAGAGAAAGAGCAACGGTGTGTGAAGGGAGAACCGCTGGGGACCTCAGAGCGCGCTCGGATGTCGGTATCCCCGGGGCCAGGTAGGCTTTGACAGAAGGGAGCGTGCTGCCAGCATCCCCAGGCCCCAAGGGAGCGCCGCAGCATCAGTGGTGGCGTGGGATCGCTTCTCTGCACCTGTTGCTGGAGGTGGGAGGCGAGGGCTCCGGGAGGCAGGCTTGCCCCGGGCGCGGGGGCTGTGGCTAACGGGGCAGGGCCCACTCTTTCCGCGGCTGCGGCTGTGCGGAAAGCGTGGCGTTCCTGCCACCCGCCCTTTTCAAGGATGCTTAATGTCAAAGAAGGAGAGAAGTGAATGAGCGAAGGAAAAAGTTTCCTTTCGTCTTTTGTTTGGAACCCGAACCCTAGCTTTAATGTTTAAAAGTCTGCCTGGAAAATTACTAACCCTAAACGGCGCGCCATAGGTAATAATAATGGGAAGGTTGAGATAAACTTGAGTCTTATATTCCGACATAACGGTTGCGCCGAAATACTTTCAGTGAAATTTATTGATTTCAGGGGGTTTGGAATTAATGTTTTAAACTATTTCAAAATTGATTTTTTCCCTTTAAAACGAAAACAGCAATTATGGCAGTATTCATCAGGGGAAAGAAAAACCCCTCTAACTTTTGTTTTAAACTAACTCTTTACATTTCACAGAATTCAAAACCTTTGAAAAATGTGTATAGTGTGTTTATATATAAGCTGCACACTTTTTAAATGAATTACTGATATCAGATTTTAAGGGTGCATAGTTACTTACAATTAGAATAAAGCTGAAAAAAGTGCCTTCACTAATATATATTGTTATTTAAACATTCTTGCTAAAGAGTTATTACCTTAAATTTACTAAAGTGCTTGTCTCCTTCCCTTTGTGTGTCATTTATCAAAAGGGGTAGAAAAAAACAAACAAAAGGAAAAGGCATTAAGGGAAAGAAAAAATGATGTCCTAAGTCAGGATACAAATGAACACCAGCAATTTTGGGGGGTTATTTTACTAGGATACAAGGGATTGCCAAATACACTCTGAAACTGTGTTATAATAAAATATATTAAATGCATAGATCTGCTATTAACTTACAGTGACTTTGGACACACACCCATACCCTGGCCCTTAGTTTCCTCATTTATAAAGTGAAGGGTTTGGACTAGGTGATTGAAAAAACTTATTTTGGCTGGAAATGATATGTTCTAAGATTATAATGTTAAAAAAGTGACCAAAATGTGTACGCTAAAAAAACGTGTGACTGAATCTTATCTCCATGTTATTTCCCTGATAAATGACATCAGCCGTCATCCTGTATTGAATGCCTGCTGTGTAACGGATTCTGAGAAATGCTTTACATAGATTATTTAACACTCACAACACCACCATAAATTAAATTGTATCCCAATTTACACATAATGACTCTGAGGAGTAGAAAGTTTAAGCTTCTCATCCTAAATTCCCCTGGTTAGTAAGAGTTGGACCATGGATTTTTTCCCTGAGTACACTGAGCATTTACACTATACTGAATGTGATGACTAAAGGCTGAAACCACCTGTAAACACCAGCTGAGAAATAATCATAGACTAAAATGTAAGTCCATAATGGGGTGGAGGTAAATTATGGAATAACACTGAGTCTTGATATCATCAGATATAGAAGTTAACATTTATTATGTTTTCATAACAATTATAGTTTTAAAAAATTATGCATTGATTTTTAGAGAGTGATTATAGTTTTAAAAAATTATGCATTGATTTTTAGAGAGTGATTAAGAGAGACATCGATTTATTGTTCCACTTATCTGTGTATTTATTGGTTGCTTCTTGTATGTGCCCTGACTGGAGAGCAAACCCACTACTTTGGTGTGTCTGGATTACACTCTAACCAATTGAATCACTACACAGCTAGGGCAACAATTGTAGTTTTAGGCTGGACATATATTGATCAGACACTGAATGCCAGTTGCATTCATTGTCAGAAAATGATAACAGATATATTTGGAATACAAATGTTTTTATTGTAATACAAAGAATGATGACAATGTGGGAAGGCAGAGGCTAACGTCAAGCAAAAGTATTTCAGATAGCCTTCTGCTTCAAGGTGCCCTCGCCGCAGCTATACCCAAAGAAAATGAGGGGTCACAGCAGAATTAACTGTGACTAAACCCTTTTGTTCATATTCCCACGATAAATGATAATAGTATGCCTCACTTACTGAATGTCCACTCTACGCCAGGAATTCTACTGGGCCTTTTAAATAGATTATATTTAATCATCAAACACTATTAACTGTGATTTGTAGGTGAAGAAACTGGCTGGACCCACAAAGCAAATAAATTGTGCCTTTGATTAAGCGTGTGATCCTTTATTGTTCAGAAATTCGTAGGCTGTGAGCACAACATTGAAATCCTTAAACACTGGAGGAGACTTGGAGCCAAAATTAGACCAAACTCCTTTATTTTATATTTGGGAAAACTGAAAGCTAAAAAAATTAAGAGACCTACTTATATTCTATTTTTCCATTCATGATTTTAGTTATGTGTACCATTCCATAAACTAGTAAGTGACAAATATGTTAGTAGGTTAACTTGGTCATTAAATGTTTGATTTATTGCCATTTATCCAAATGCTGCCTCCTACCCTTTTTGTATAGCTGTCCTACTTTTATTGAAAATTCTAGAGTTGCCCCAAGTAGAATACAAAATCTTTGAGGACAATGACTATATTATATATTTCTCTGGTATCTCTAGGATTTAACTAAGTGGTTAATATATTGAATAAATGGCTTTGCTACCTGCTTATCTGTGACAAGTCATTATTTTGTGCATGGGGTCCAACATCTGCTCAGTCCTGGAAGCACTATGCTATCACCACTTTTACCTTGTGGAGAAAACAGTTGGACAGTTTACAGTTTATATTGTGCCCTTAGATGATGACTGTTTGATTTGATTATAAATGTAGTGTGTTACCATACAGATGGATGAACATTTCCCTGATTTTTTGGCAAAAGTCATACAGTTAAATATGACACACAGTTGAGTAGCTCTCTCTCTCCAAAAGTTACTTGGAAATAACTTTTTTTCTGGTTGTAAAAATAATGCAAAGTTATGTAGGAAAATTCAAATAGTACAGGAAAAAAAAAAAAGGAAAATCATCAGGAACTTCACTGTCAGGTTTTGGTAAACATCCAGCCAGAGAGATATCTTTCTTCTTTTAACTCTTGCTGAATTGGAGTGAGAGCTGAATTATTTATTGAAACCATTTACAGTTTAAAGCTCTATTTAGTTTTAGTTTTCTATCACTTCCAGGCAGCTCAAACTTCATATACTAAAGACATTTATTAAAAAATGAAAACATACTACTAATAAAGTGGACTTTTCCTGTCTCAGACACAGTGAAAGGGAATAGAGAGTTGATTTCCCCGTGTGTGCATGTCTGTTTTTCTCTCTTCACCAGACAGGGCTGGGGGCACAGAGGGCATGTGCATATGTATGGAGGGTTCACCAATAAGCCAGGATGTCAGGCCACACAGGAAGCCAGCACCTGTGCTCTGTTGCCCTGATAAGGTGTGGCAGAGGAGGAGAAGGGTGGAGCTGGGACACAGGAGGTAGTAATAGGACAAAGGCTGTGTTTTCTGATTCCATTGTGACACACTATATACTTTAAAATGTTCCAGACCAAGTCTCTCCCCCAGCCTCTGGGCAGGTGGTCATGGGTCTTTTCTGGTGTAGTCAGGCATAAGTCTGCTGTAGCTCAAAATGAGAGCAGGATGCCAACAGGCATTTCTCATTCATTTATTCAGGATTCTAATAAATCCAAATGGACCTCCTTTCATATTAATGGGGAAGTTTGCTGTTGGAATAGTTGTTCATAAATCAGTTTTGAACCAATATAAAATCATTAGGTATAAAGAGGCTGGGGTCTCTTTGAGGAAGGGAATGATAGCTCTTTCATATGCATTTGAATGTAATTACATTGAAAATATTCATGTCTTAAAGATTTTATTCGATTATTTTAATTTCATAAATTTGTTAGTCAAAATTCCTTTTCCCTAGGCACGTTTTCTTAATTTGCACTGTATATTTGGGCATAGAATTCTTTCATGTTTTAACTTTATTAGGGGCTTAACAGGGCTTAAATCCAGCCATCTGTTCACATCTTGGCACATCAGCACATTGGAGGTGCTGGTAGGGGCTACATAAATTTCCCACATTTTAAGGGTTAGGGAATGAGCTACCTTTATGAATAGATTTCAAATGATTCTCAGCAAGACAATAGTGCCAAAGTAGAGTGAAAATGCATTGTATTCCTTGAAGCACAAGGTCCCCTGTCTGCCTTTGGTTTTGCTGAAAGGCAATTAGCATTTCAACTAGCCAATTTGGTTTCATGCAACGAAGTACTTGGGTTTGTAATTTGTGGTTTTCTGTCTGAGGCTGTTGAGCTCTGGCTCTTAGGTAATCCTCTCCAAGTAGTCTTCTTTCCAGCACAGTTATTGTTGCTGGTCTTAAATAACTAATCAACAGAGAATTTTCCTTGCCTTCAACTATAGGGTGCCATAGAGCAAGGAAAATGAAATGCCAAGCTAATAAGGGGATGATTGTAATTATTAAATAGTTTATTGAAATGTGGCACAGGTTGAAAGATACAGAATAGCTTCAAATAAAATGCAGCTTCAAAAAGGCATTGTGTGGCATTCTTAATAGTTTATTTCTGCATGCGGAATACACAATAAACAGAAGGCATATATATTGGAATTAATTAAGATCACTTAAAATTAACAAGAAGGAGCAATTCTTATTTATATTGACTTTGCTCTCTTTCTGCAAGAAAGAATTCTATGGGGAATACATGTAAAAGAATAATTTTTTCCTTAAGTGTTATAACAAATGAACAAGTGCTCTCAGGCATATTGTGGAAGTAATTCAAGGGTTTGTACTTGTGTGCTCATTGAAAATAAGATTTTGTTAGCTTCTTTAGTCATGAATTCTGATAATGAATTAATATTAATGTACTTCATGTATATACTTAGATACCTCTAAAGGAACCACTGTATGTTATAATCCTTTTGTCAGAATAATTGAAATGACATTATCCTTTAATCCATGGGGCAGTAATTCAGTTTAGCTCATTTCTCAAGCAACACTGTTTTTCAAAGTTGTACTTATGCATTTATTTGGAAGTAAAATAATATATTTTTTATTTTTCAAATGTTTAATTGAAAGAATGAAAATATGGAGAAATATTTTGGATACAAGTCTTGCAAATGAGCAATGTAATTTTGAGAATATACAGGTCCAGCAGAAGTAACGCCTGCTTGAGTGTGGTCAGTAGGGTAATAATATGGGTGTAATCATTTATAGTTCTAATTTGAACATTCCACCTAAAATGTCATATGGTGTACTTGAGTGTGATATTGTTTTGTTACAGAATTACATGTTTATGATTTTGTAATAAAAGATTTTGTAATAAAAAAGGGGCATTGTTTGTGCTGGACCCTGTATATGAAAGAATTGCATTGCCTTCTATACTTTCAATCTGTGATATAAAGAAAAAGCCTTATCTGCAGCTACAGTGAGAGCCATTTGTATATTATTCACCTAAGTTTAATAGCATTGATGGCTTGCCTGACCTCTGGCAGACTGGTCAGGTAAGGATGGAAAGTGTTCTTGGAAAAAGTGGTACTTGATCTGGTCTTTGAAAAATGGTGGAGGAGAGGAAGTAGGGAGAGGTAGAGAGAAGGCCCCGGGGAATAGTTGGATCAAAGGAGCAGAGGTAACAATCAGCCAGATAAGTTGTCCCAGATACACCTAAGATCAACTTGACTGGAACTGTTGAAAGAAAAGAAAGAGATGGCTGCAAGTACAGGGTGAGTTTTAATTAAAAAAAAAAAATGAGACACAAGTCACTTAGCAAAGAAAAATATCATCTTTGAAAGTGATTTTCAGTGGTATTTAATATATTTACAAAGTTGCGCAACTGTCACCACTCTCTTCCAGAATATTTTTATCACTGCAAAAAGAAATTACTAATCAGCTTTCACTTCCTATGCTCTCCCCACGCCGCTTTCCCTGGTAATGAATCTACTTTCTGTCCCTATAGATGCACATGATCTGGACATTTCATATAAATGGAATCATATAGTAGATGGCCTTTTGTTTCTACCTTCTTTCACTTACCATACTGTTTTCAAGGTTTGTTAGGTTGTAGCATCTATCACTACTTTATTTTTATGGCTGAATAATATTCCGTCCTATGAATATTTTGTTTACTCATTCATCAGTTTATGAACGTTTGGGCTATTTCTACTTTTGGACTATTATGGACATTTGTATGCAAGTTTTTGTGTGAATGAGCATGTGTTTTCAGTTCTCTTGGTTCTATATCTAGGAAAAAAATTACAGGGTCAGTAGGGAGGGTGGATAAAAGAGGGAGGATGCATTTATTTATTTATTTTAATTATATTTTATTGATTATGCTATTACAGTTGTCCCAGTTTTTCCCCATTTATCACCCTCTACCCAGCACTCCTTACTCTCTGAGGCAATACCTCCACCAGTGTTCATCTTCATGGGTCATGCATAGAAGTTCTTTGGCTACTCCATTTCCTATACTGTACTACATATCACTGTGGCTATTCTGTGACTACTGATTCGTATTTCTTAGTCCCTTCACCTCTTCACCCATTCCTCCACACTGTCCTCCCATATGGCAACCATAAAAATGCTCTCAGGATCCATGATCTATCTTGTTCTTCTTTTTGCTTAGTTTGATTTTTAGATTAAATTTTGATAGACATGTATTTTTTGCCATTTGATTGTTCATAGCTTTAATCTTCTTCTTTTTTTTTAAATAAGTCCCTGTAACATTTCATATAATAATGGTTTGGTGATGATGAACTCCTTTAGGTTTTTCCTGTCTGGGAAGCTCTTTGTCTGTCCTTGGATTCTAAATGATAGCTTTGCTGAGTAGAGTAATCTTGGCTGTAGGTCTCTGCTTTTCATGACTTTGAATATTCGTTGCTAATCCCTTCTAGACTGCAAAATTTCTTTGAGAAGTTAGCTGACAGTCTTATGGGAACACCCCTGTAGGTAACTAACTGCTTTTCTCTTACTGCATTTAAGATTTTTTTTATCTTTAACCTTTGGCATTTTAATTATGGTATAATTAAAATGGACTGGGCCTATTTGCATCCATCTTGTTTGGGACTCTCTGTGCTTCCTGGACTTGCATATCTATTTCCTTTACCAAATTAGGGAAGTTTTCTTTCATTATTTTATCAAATAGATTTCTAATTTCTTGCTCGCTCTTTTCTCCTTCTGGCACCCTATGATGTGAATGTTAGAACACTTGTTGTCCCAGAGACTGCTTACATTATCCTTGTGTTTTTTTTTTAAATTCTTTTCTTGTTGTTCTGATTGGTGGTTTTTTGCTTCCTCATGTTCCAAATCATCAATTTGATTCTTGGCTTCATCTGCTCTACATTTGTTTCCCTGAAAATTGTTCATTTCAGTTAGTGTGTACTTTGTTTCTGACAAAAATCTTTGTTATGTTGTTGGAGGTCCTCACTAATTTCCTTGAGCACCCTGATAACCAGTGTTTTGAACTCTGCATCTGATAGATTGCTTATCTCCATTGCATTTAGCTCTTTTTCTGGAGTTTTGATCTGTCCTTTTATTTGGGGCACATTTCCTTGTCTCCTCATTTTGGCAGCCTCCCTGTGTTTGTTTCTGTATTAGGTAGAGCTGCTGTGACTCACTGTCTTGGTAGTGGGGTCCAATGTAGTGGGTGTCCTGTATGGTCTAGTGGCACAGCCTCCTCTATTACCCAAGCTGGGTACTTGAGGTGCACCCTTTGTGTGTGCTGAGTACACCCTCTTCTTGTAGTTGAGGCTTGATTGCTGTTGGCAGATCAATGGGAGGGATTTACCCAGGCCAGTCATAGGCAAGGACTGGCTGTGACCACTCATCGCCAACCTCTGCCATCCATGGAGGATCAGCTGTGCAGGGGCAGGGTGGTGGTGTTCTGATGTAGTATGTAGCTATCCACTGGGTGCACAGGCTCTGGGGTTTCCTGGGTAGTGCAAACCAAGGTCAGCCCCCACCTGTGTTCTGCCCCAGGCCACCCAGCATGAGCTGTAAAGCAATCTGAGATGGCTGCTACTTGTGCTGGGCTTGGAGATTCCCTGGTGAAGCCAATCTGTGAATCTAGGCTGGCTGCTGTTAGTGCTGGGCCTGGGGGCTTCCTGAGGCCAGCTGTTGCTTGTTTAATAGGAGTTAGGAAGTTGTGAAGCATGAGCCTAGACTAGCCGTTCTTATCAAAAAGTCACAGGTAAATCTCTTTCATCTAGTAAGCATTACTTTGAAAAACCTCACTATAATAAAAACATTTCCAAACCTCAGGACTTCACTTCTTTTAAAAATTTGTTAACCAAAATTATAAAGAATTGGAGAGAATCTTTGAATACCAGTGTAAAGCTATTTGATAATTGCATGGCCATTTTACATAATTTTCAGTACCGTTCCTAAAGAAAGTCAGCCAACTTTGGAAATTGTTTTTGTTTTTAGGTGACTAAGTCAGTACTGTGTTTACTACTTGAGACCTTGGAATTATATAATCAATGTAATTTCCAGAAGCTGTTTTAGCTTGCGGGGGATTTTACATCATCCTCTTTTTTTTAAAAATATATTTTATTGATTATGCTATTACAGTTGTCCCATTTCTCCCCTATCATTCCCCTCTACCCTGCACACCCTCTCCCACCCACATTCCCCTCTTTAGTTCATGTCCATGTGTCATAAGTTCTTTAGCTTCTACATTTCCCACACTATTTTTGCCCTCCCCCTGTCTATTTTCTACCCACCATCTATGCTACTTATTCTCTGTACCTTTTCCCCCTCTTTCCTCCTCCTGCGCCCCTGTTGCTAACCCTCCATATGACCTCCATTTCTGTGGTTCTGTTCCTGTTCTAGCTGTTTGCTTAGTTTGCTTTTGTTTTAGGTGTGGTTGTTAATAGCTGTGAGTTTGCTGTCTTTTCACTGTCATATTTTTTATCTTCTTTTTCTTAGATAAGTCCCTTTAACATTTCATATAATAAGGGCTTGGTGATGATGAACTCCTTGAACTTGACCTTATTTGAGAAGCACTTTATCTTCCCTTCCATTCTAAATGACAGCTTTGCTGGATGTAGGTCCCTGCTTTTCAAGATTTCAAATATTTCTTTCCAGCCCCTTCTTGCCTGTAAGGTCTCTTTTGAGAAATCAGCTGACAGTCTGATGGGAACTCCTTTGTAGGTGACTGTTCCCTTATCCTTTGCTGCTTCTAGAATTCTCTGCTTCATTTGAATCTTGGCTAATGCTCACAGAATTGGTTGATTTTGCTCACAAATTAGATGAAAAATGCAGGCTACAATACATGAAATGAAGGAAGATGCATGGGGAACTGATAGAGATGGAAGGAAAACTGGGACTCAAATCAATGGAGTGGACCAGAAAGAAGAAACTAACAACCAAACAGAAAACGAGAAAGAAACAAGAATTCAAAAAAAATGAGGAGAGGCTTAGGAACCTCCGGGACATTGTTAAACGTCCCAACATCCGAATTATAGGGGTCCCAGAAGGGGAAGAAGAAGAGCAACAAGTGGAAAACTTATTTGAACAAATAATAAAGGAGAACTTCCCCCATCTGGCAAAGGAAATAGACTACTAGGACGTCCAGGAAGCTCAGAGAGTCCCAAAAAAGTTGGACCCAAGGAGGAACATGCCAAGGCACATCGTAATTACATCATCCTCTTTTTATTTCTAATACTCATGGGTGATATTAATTTGGGGGTTGTCCATTTATTCATTGATTGTGTCCTGAAACATTCTTTCATGGACTTGAAAAGCACACTGAGCTGGTGTCCTCTGTGTTCATATTTTATTATAGCTACTGACCTCAACATTTGTTTAGATGGTATAATGATTTATAATGATATTTTAAAATCTCAATGATTTAATGGCACCATATGTTTAGAAATCCCAACCCTACTCTTCTAGGCAGCCAACACCTTTTCCTTCTCTCCCCTGGCTGTCTTCTTTCAACACAGAAGATGAATATGACCATGGATAGGATTAGGCTTCTGTTCTTATTAAATCATGTCAGCCATAATTAAATCCATGCTGACAACAAATTACCTTGCAAATGGAAAATCACTGTAGGTGTGAAATTGTACATATGTCCAATCTCATTACATCATCAAGCATTAGGTATAGGGTTGTTCTATTCACTAGACTATGCTATCCAGTAGGTTATGTTGCCAGTAAGAGGCTGTTTGACTAAAGAGAAAAGAGAATAAATACATGTACTTTTCATTTAATAGCATTTTTATATGATAGAATGTATAGATATAGTGACTTTTTAAAATTATTTTGCCTATAATATGACTATTAGCAAGATTTCTTTGTTAATAGTGAATATTAATATAGTACTGTATTTAGTTTTTAAAAACCAATTTCAAAGAACTTATGCACCCCAATGTTCATAGCAGTGTTATTTACAATAGCCAAGTGCTGGAAATAGCCTAAGAACCCATCAGTAAGTGAGTGGACAAAAAACTATGGTACATTTACACAATGGAATGCTAAGCAGCAGAAAGAAAGAAGGAGCTCCTGTCCTTTGTGAGAGCATGGGTGGATCTGGAGAGCATTATGCTAAGCAAAATAAGCCAGACAGTGAAAGACAGATACCATATGATCTCACCTATAAATAGAACCTAATCAACAAAACAAACAAATAAGCAAAATAGAACCAGAGATTTGGAAATAAAGACCAAACAGTGACCAGAAGGGAGAGGGATAATGGGAGAAAGAAGGGGAAGGGTCATGCAAAGGAACACAAATAGAGGACTTATGGGCATGGACAATGAGGGCGGGATTGACTGTGGGAGTGGGGTGGGGGCAGGGTAGGGAGTAAGCACTGGGGAAAAAGGAGGGACACTGTAACAACTGTAACTGAAAAATAAAAAAATTCAAAAATTTTCAATTATAATAGACATTCAATATTATTATATATTAGTTTCAGTTGTACAGCATAGTGTTTAGCCCATTATATATTTTATCAAGTGATCATCCTGTTAGTTCTAGTATCCACCTGGCACCATACATAGTTATTACAATATTATTAACTTTATTACATGTGCTGTATTTCACATCCCCATGACTGTTTTATAACTACCAATTTGTACTTCTTAAGCCCTTCACCTTTTCACTCAGTCACACTATCCCACACCTGTCTGGAAATCCTCAGTTTGTTCTCTGTATATATGAGTCTGTTTCTGTTATACTTGCTACTTTACTTTGTTCTTTAGATTGCACATATAAGTGAAATCATATGGTGTTTGTCTTCCTTTGACTCATTCACTTAGCATAATACCCTCTAGGTCCATCCATGCTGTTGCAAATGCAAGATTTGATTCTTTTTATAGCCAAGTAATATTCCATTGTATATATGTACAGCTTTTTTATCCACTTGTCTATTGATGGGTATTTGGATTGTTTCCAAGTCTTGGCTATTGCAGACAATGCTTCAATGACCGTAGGCGTGCATATATGCTTTTGAATTAGTGTTTCAGGAATTTTCAGATATATACCTAGAAGTCAAATTCTTGGGGTTATAAGAAAGTTTCATTTTTAATTATTTGAGGACTCTTCATACTGCTTTCCACAGTGGCTGCACTAATCTGCATTCCTACCAATAGTGCACGAGGGTTCCTTTTTATTCACATCCTCACCAGCACTTGTTTCTTGATTTATTAATGATAGCCATTCTGACAGGTGTGCGGTGATATCACATTGTGGTTTTAATTTGTGTTTCTTTGATGATTAGTGGCATTGAGAATCTTTTTGTATGTCTGTTGGCCATCTGTATGTCCACTTTGGAGAACTGTCTATTCAGGTCTTTTGCTGATTGTTCAGGTCTTTAACTGGATTGTTTGTTTTTTTGGTGTTCAGTTGTATGAGTTCTTTATAAATTTTGGATAGTAACCCCATGTTGGATGTATCATGGGCAGATATGTTCTCCCATTCAGTAGGTTATCTTTGCATTTGTTGATGGTTTCCTTTGCTGTGCAAAAATTTTTAGTTTGATGTAGTCCCATTTGTTTATTTTTTCTTTGGTTTCCCTCACCTGAGTTGATATATCAGACAAATATCAGAGAGTTTATTGCTTATGTTTTCTTCTAGGAGTTTTATGGTTTTGAGTCTTACATTTAATTCTTTGACCCATTTTGAGTTTATTCTTATATATGGTATAAGAAAGTTGTCTAGTTTCCTTTTTTTCTCATGTACCTGTCCAGTTTTCTTAACACCATTTATTGGGTAGACTGTCTTAATGCCATTGTATGTTGTTGCCTCTTTTGTCATACACTAATTGACCATATGGGTGTGGATTTATTTCTGGGCTCTCTATTCTATAATCTATGTGCCTTTGATCTATGTGTCTGTCTTTATGCTAGCACCATGCTGTTTTGATTACTATAGTCTTACAGTATAGTTTGATGTCAGGTGGCATGATTCCTCCAACTTTGTTTTTCTTTCTCAAGATTACCATGCATTTTGGAGGTCTCATTCGTATAAATTTTTGCATTATTCAGTCTAGTTCTGTGAAAAATGATATTGGTACTTTGATAAGGATTGTGTTGAATCTATAGATTGCTTTGGGTAGTATGGACATTTCCATGATGTAATTCTTCCTATCCATGAGCATGGTATGTATATACTTCCATTTATTTGTATCTTCTTCAGTTTTTTTTCCAATGTCTTTGAATTTTCTGAGCATGGGTATTTTACTTCCTTGCTTAAATTTATGCCTACGTATTTTATTTTATTTTTGATGTAGTTGAAAATGGGATTGTTTTATTAGTTTCTTTTCTGATAGTTCATTATTGGTGAATAAAAATGAAAATTGAGTTCTAGATATTTATTCTGTATCCTGCTACTTTACTGAATACATTTATCAGTTCAAGTAGTTTTATAGTGAAATCTTTGGGGTTCTCTATATGTAGTATTATGTCATCTGTAAACAATGACAATTTTACTTCTTCCTTTTCAATTTGGATGCCTTTCATTTCTTCTTCTTATCTGATTGCTATGAGTAGGTCTTCTAGTACTATGTTAAATAAGAGTGGTAAAAGTGGACATCATTGTCTTGTTCCTGATCCTAAGGGAAATTCTTTTCACTTTTCCCCATTGAATACGATGTTAACTGTGGGTTTGTCTTATGTAGCCTTTATTATGTTCAGAGATGTTCCCTCTATTTCCAGTTGGCTGAGAGTTTTTATTATAAATAGGTGCTGGATTTTGTCAAATGCTTTTGTATGCATATATTGATATGATCATATGATTTTTACCTTTTATTTTGCATATGTGATGTATCATGTTAATTGATATGCACATATTAATACCAACTTTGCATCCCAGGAATAAATTCCTCTTGATAATGGTATATGATCTCTCTAATGTATTGCTGCATTTGGTTTGCTAATATTTGTTGAGGATTTTTGCATCTTTGTTCATTAGGAATATTGAACTATAGTTTTTAAAAAATGTCTCTGGTTTTGGAATCAGGATAATGACTGGTCTTGTAAAACAAGCTTGAGAGTCTTTACTCTTCTTGCATTTTTTAAAAATAGTTTGAGAAGGATAAGTGGTAATTCTTCTTTGAATGTTTGGTAAAGTTCATCTGTGAAGCCATTAAGTCCAGCATTTTGTTTGTTGGGGCTTTTTGATTACTGTTTCTATTTTGTTGGTGTAATTGGTCCATTCAGATTTTCTGTTTCTTCTTACTTCTGCCTTGGAAGATTGTTTCTAGGAATTTATCCTTCTTACAGATTGTCCAATTTTTTAACATATGGTTGTTTGTAATATTTTAATAAATATTTGTACTTGTGTGCTATCAGTTCTCCATTTTCAATTTAGATTGTATTTATTTCGATCCTCTCGCACTTTTCCTCGATGAGTTTGGTTAAAGGTTTATCAACCCAGTTTATCTTTTCAAAGAACCAGCTCTTGGTTTCACTGATCCTTTGTATTGTTTTTTTAAGACTCTATTTTGTTAATTTTTGCCATGATCTTTATTGTTATCCTTTCTTTTTTTAAAAAAAGATTTTATTGATTTATTTTTAGAGAGAGGGGAAGGGGAATGAGAGGGAGAGAAACAGCAATGTGTGGTTGCCCCTCCTGTGCCCCCTACTGGGGACCTGGCTCAAAAACCAGACGTGCCCTGACTGGGAATCGAACCAGAGACCCTGTGGTTTGCAGGCCCATGCTCAGTCCACTGAGCTTCACCAGCCAGGGCTAATATCCTTTCTTTAACTTACTTTTCTTTTATTTGTTGTTCTTTTTCTAGTTCCTTTAAGTGTAAAGTTAGATTGTTTATTTGAGCTCTTTCTTTGTTTCTTGAGGTTGATCTGTAACGTTATGAATTTTCCTCTTAGTACTGCTTTCTCTGTGTACCATAGATTTTGTGTTTGGTGTTTTCATTCTCATTTGTCTCAAGGTATCTTTTAATGTTTTCCTTGAACTCTTTGTTAACCCATTTACTGTTTAGTAATGTTATTTAGCCTCCATGTGTTTGTGGTCTTATTTTTCTCTTGTAATCGATTGCTAGTTTCATACGATTGTGGTCAGAGAAGATGCTTGATGATTTCAACATTCTTAAATATACTGAGACTTGTTTTGTGGCATGACATGTGGTCTATCTTTAAAAATGTTCCATGTTCACATGAAAAGAATGTATATTCTGCTGCTTTGTGGTGGAATGCTCCCAAAATATCAATTAAATCTACTTGATCTAATGTTTCTTTTAAGACTGCTATTTCCTTGTTCTTGTCTGAAAGATCTATCCACTGATGTCATTAGGTGTTAAGTCCCCTACTTTGACTGTATTATTGTCAATCTCTCCTTTTATGTCTGTCAATATTTGCTTTGTATATTTAGGTCCTCTGTGTTGGGTGCAAAAATGTTTCCAAGGTTTATATCATATTGTTGGGTTGATACCTTCATCATTATAGAATGTCCTTTGTCTATTATTGTAGCCTTTGTTTTAAAGTCTATTTTTCAGATATAAGTATTGACATCTCAGCTTTTTTTATTCCTATTTGCATGAAGTATGTTTTTTTTTTTTTTTTTTGTTTTTTTACTTTCAGTCTTTGTGTCTTTTGATTTGAAGTTGGTCTCTTATAGACAGCATATATACGGGTTTTGTTTTCTTATCCATTTAACTACCCTTTGTCTTTGCGTTGGAACATTTACACAGTTTACATCTAATGTAATAACTGATAGGTATGCAGTTATTACTATTTAATTATTTGTTTCTTTTTTGCCATATTTCTTCTTTAAGAAGTCTCTAACATTTCTTGTAATACTGGTTTGGTGGTGATGAAGTCCTGTAGCTTTTTCTTGTCTGTGAACCTCTTAATCTCTCCTTCAATTTTAAATGATACCCTGCTGGGTAAAGTAATCTTGGTTTTATGTCCTTGTTTCCAGTACTTTGAATATTTTCTGCCAATCCCTTCTGACCTGAAAAGTTTCTGTTGCGAAAGCAGCTAACAGTCTCATGGGAGCTCCCTTGTAAATAACTGTCTTTCTCATGCTTTTAATGTTTGTTTGTTTTTTTTTTTTATTTGAACCTTTGCCATTTTAATTATGATGTGTCTTGGTGTGCTCCTCTTTGGGTTCCTTTTGTTTAGCTATCATTGTCTCCATGTGGAGACATCTTTCCAAGCCAATGGGTGCTATCTTTCCTGTGTTAAGCCCTCCCCTGCATGGCCAAATCTGAATCTTCAGCAGCCTGGTGAACTTTACTGGTCCTTCCTTCAGGCATTGCCATGAAGTCACATAACTCAGTTTTTCCTTGTTTCTCTCAAGCGCCTGTCCCACTGCTGGAGCGCAATGCTAGTGTCTGTGATGAGAGTCTGTGCACTGGCCATTTAATAGGATACCTTGGTTTCCAGCAACCTTCTGTCTCACTCTGACAGACAGAATTCTGTAGATTTTCATAGCCAGATGTTGTGTAGACTCTTGCCAGCACTGGTGTTCTGGGCTGGTGAGCCTGGTGTGGGTGGGGCTGAGACCTTTTACTTCTTGGGGGCCCTCAGCAGCTGAGATATCCCTCCAGATTCTAAACCACCACATGTGTCCGTGGGCCAGCATGTTTTGTGTCTGAGCTCCTCCTACCAGTCTCAATGGGTTTCTTCTTTATTCTCTGTTGTAGGACTTATTTTGGATGGATATCCAGGTTGATCGTTTTGTAATTTGGCTATAATTTTCATGTGGTAATGGGAGGAGGTGAATGCAGCACCTGCCTACTCTCCTATCTTGACTGGAATCCTACTGTATTTAGTTAAAAGCATGTATTTCAACTAATACATGCTGGGGAGCTGGGGCTTGTATTCTTGACTTGAGCTTCCAAGATATAATCTTGACAAATATATTTAGTCTCTGTTTCAGGTTCTTTATCTGAAAATGAGCGTAATAATAATGCCTGTCTTATACTTTAAGTGGTTGCCATGAGGGTCAAATGAGTTAACACAGGTAAAGCAATTAGAACTGCATCTAGCACTTAGTAAAGTTAGCTGCTCTTAGCTAACAGCACCTGAAATCCAAATTATTGTCACATGTGAAATCTAAATTATTGATGAGTAAGATGCCTAAAGGATACCTTCTTTCTTAGCTCCTTTTTCCTCTCTAGATTCTTGAAGAGAATTTAAATTTACCTTGAAACTGCTAGAGCTCAAGCTTTAAGTCCTAACAGGTTTTTTTTTAAACTTTTGTAGGCTTTTTTAATTGTTAGCACACTAATGGATATTTATTTATTTATTTATTGAGAGGGGGTGGGAGGAAGAGAGGGAGAGAAGCATCAATGTGTGGTTGCCTCTCGCATACCCCCAACTGGGGACTTGGCCCACAACCCAGGCATGTGCCCTGACTGGGAATTGAACCAGCAACCCTTTGGTTCTCAGGCCAGCACTCTATTCACTGAGCCACACCAGCCAGGGAGATCTTTAGTCTTTTTATTTTCTAATATAATCATATCCTTGCAGCTGGTGTAGCTCAGTGGATTGAGCGTGGGCCTCCGAACCGCAAGGTCTAGGGGATCGATTCCCAGTAAGGGCACATGCCTGGATTACGGGCCAGGTCCCCCCACTGGCAGGGGGAGCACAAGAGGCAACCACACATGATGTTTCCTTCCCTCTTTCTTCTTCCCTTCCCCTCACTCTAAAAAAAAAAAAAACGAATCTAATATAATCATATCCTTGAGGAAGTCTTTGCCGAACCTTCAGACAGAGTTTTACATCATTCAGAGCCCTATTTCTGTTGTGTTTGCTGCTTTGACCCATGAGTTTTTCTAGGGCTTGTTTAAAATTTCCAAGAGATGCTGCTGTTTTTTAGGTTTTGATATTTTTAATTTTTAAATAAATTTTATTTTATTCAGAACACATGGACCTTATGATAGCCACTTTTGGAATTTGTTGTCTATTTTCAATTTTTAGAAAGCTTTCCTATGTGCTCAAAAGAACATTGTGTTCTCTGATTATTGGAATGTATTCAGTATGCCTATGAGATCAAGCTTATTAACTGTGTTGTTCAAGTCCTCCATATCCTTCATAATTTTTGTGTGCTTGATATGTGAGAGAGAACAAGATAGGGGCAGATATTTAAATTCCTCACTTTTCTTTTGGAGTTCTAGCAATTTTTGTTTTACATATTTTGAAGCTATGCTTAAATGTATTACCTGGTAAATTTACAATTTCATATATAACCACTGTCTTTATATGTAGTAATACATTTTGCTCTGAAGTTTGTTTTGTATGTTAGTAATTGATACAGTAACATTTTTGTACTATTTTCCTGTTATCAACTTGGGAAAGAAGAAAATGATCCTTGAAAGGTCTAAGATATAAGGAATGTTGACTAAGTAGAGAGAAAACATTTGGATAAATGAAGAAACTATGAGTCATAGAATTCCATGACCAATTCCAATGTTAAATATTGAAAGTTAAATAAAACAAGATATAGCTTATATCATAAACATATATCATAATGATAGTGGGGTTTATGTGACAGATGGTCTGTATTTAAATATTCTAAGATCCTTTTATTGTTCAACAGTAAGGTAAAGATATTAACCTTAAACTTTTAAAAAGTTTACAGGACAAAAATGGAATCCTAAAGAACAAACAGATAAATCTGTATGAGTACAGAAAAGGGAAGCAAGAGAAGAAAAATAAAACTATTTAAGCATAGTGCAAAAAGCACAAAATTCAGAAAATCTGAATATAAGACTAATAATAATAAGTGAATATAAATTGAACTTTTCAGGAAGAATGCAAAGATTATTAGAGAAGATCAAAAATACACAATTAAATGTTCTTTACAAGACTCATAAAACATAAGGACACAGAAAGGTTGAAAGCCAGAGAATGCAAAATAACAATTTTTGTGTTTAATTTTGTACTTTGTTACTTGAAGAGGAATGCCAAATTATGTATTCTTCAGCTGTAACCAACCACTATAAACCTTAGTGGCTTAAAATAACCATTTATTTTGCTCATGTATCTGCAACTTGTGTAATATGTTTGGTAGGGCAGGCATGGTAAGAAGTGAAAACTGCCAGATTTTAAAATTTGGGCCTGGAACCTAGTACAGTATTCACTTCCATTGAATTCTATGGTCAAGTGGCCACAGAGCTTAAAGAAGAAGGAACATAGGACTTCTGGTCCAGATGGAGGCATAGTTAAACACGGCTTGCTCTTTGCACAACCATACCAAAAATTACAATTAAACTACAAAACAGCTACCACCCAGAATCATCAAAAAATCAAGCTGTACAGAAGTCCGACAACCAAGGAATTAAAGAAGTCACATTCATCCAGATGGGTGGGGACAGGGTAGAGAAACAGAGATGTGGGACACTGAATAGGCAGTCCCATACCCATGTGTGGTGGACAAAAACCGGAAAGGATACCTTGGGAGCAAGGGATCCCAGCCCAACAGATCACCTAGCTCAGGCTTCCAGTGCTAGGAAGATTAAGTCCCCATAAATTCCAGCTATAAAAACCAGCGGAGGTTGAAGTGGCAGAAGAAACTGAAGGATTCTCAGGTGTCTTCTCTTAAAGGGCCCACGATGGACTTAGGACTTACATAGACTCATTCCCTCTGGGTTCCAGCACCAGGGCAGCAGCTGGAAGGGCACCAGTGGCATATGCAGAGAAGCTAGAGTCTGGCATCAGGGAGAGTGCCTTCGGACAGCTTCCTTCAGGACAAACTCCAGAAGCAAGGCAGCAGCATTGTCCCCTTTCTGAGCCCTCCCCCACACAGAGCCACAGAGTGGTTATACCATATCAGAGACTCCGTCAACTTGGTTCACATGGGTTGCCTCATTCTGGAAGTTACCTAAGGCTCCACCCCACCCAACTTACTGGTGCACTTTTCTACAATAGGCCATGCTACTAAGACAGGGCATCAAAGCAACTTTACCTAATGCATAGAAACGAACACAGGGAGGCTGGCAAAATGAAGATATTAAAAAATATGGCCCAAATGAAAGAAGAGAACAAAATTCCAGAAAAAGAAGTAAATGGAGATAAGCAACCTATCAGATGCAGAGTTCAAAACATTGTTAATCAGGATGCTGAAAGAACTCATTGAGTACTTCAACAGCATGAAAAAGACCCAGACAGAGATGAAGGTTACATTAAGGAAAATAAACAAAAATCTATAGGAAACCAACAGTGGAGGGGATGAAGCTGTGAATCAAATCAATGATTTGGCACACAAGGAAGAAAAAAATCATTGAGTCAGAACAGCAAGAAGAATAAAGAATTACAAAAAAAAAAAAAAAAAAAAAAGGATAAGCTAAGCAGCCTCTGGGACATCTTGAAATGTACCAACATTTGATCATGGGGTGCCAGAAGGAGAAGGGAAAGAGCAAGAAATTGAAAACTTATTTTAAAAAATACTGAAAGAAAACTTCCCTAATTTGGTGAAAGAAATAGACATACAAGTCCAGGAAGTACAGCAAGTCCCAAACAAGATGGACCCAAAGAGGACCACACCAAGACACATCATAATTAAAATGGCAAAGGTTAAAGATAAAGACAGAACCTTAAAAACAGCAAGAGAAAAGTAGAAAGTTACCTACAAAGGAGTTCCCATAAGACTGTCAGCTGATTTCTCAAAAGAAACCCTACAAACTAGAAGGAACTGGCAAGAAGTATTCAAAGCAACGAAAAGCAAGGACCTACAATCTAGATTACTCTATCCAGCAGAGCTGTCAGTTCATTTCTGCCCATCTTAAAATAATTTTTTTTTTGATACTGAGTTATTTGAACAGGTTCTTTCTGTATTTTGGATATTAACTCATCAGATAATGTGATTTACAAATATTTTATCTAATTCTGAAAGTTGCCTTTTCATTTTGTTGATAATTTTCTTTGCTGTGCAGAAGCTTTTTAGTTTGATGTAATTCCACTTGCTTATTTTTGCTTTTATTGCCTTTGCTTTTGGAGTCAAATCCAAAAAAATCATTGCCAAGACTTATGTCAAGTTGCTTACCATCTATTTTTTTCTTATAAATTTTTATGATATCAGGTCTTACACCCAAGTCTGTAGTCCATTTTGAGTTGATTTCTAATTATTTCATCCCATGAATGATCTTTTAAAAAGTTATTTTACTGGGAGTTGAAAACCAGTGCTTTTCTAGCTCTGTCATCCTGGCCACATTAGATGGAATTCTTTAAGAAACAACTTTTTCCTTAACAACTAGGCTCTTTGGTTACCTGGAAAAGGAGTTTATCCAGGATGGACAGGATAAATATTTAATTTCCCCCTGTTGAATGTTAATTTCAGAGGAAGGAGTTGATGCTCTAGTTCCTTTCATCTGAAGTAATGAGATTTATTTATTTATCTATGTACTTATTTTAATATTCTTATGAGTGTCAGATTTATATATTCAGTATGTTTCAAACAGTTGCTGTCATTACCCTTTTAAATGCACAGAAATTTTTGTCTTTGACCAGTGAGGACACTTTCATGTTCTTGTGCCCTGTTGACATTATTACATTAATCTTTGATAGCCTCTTTGCTGGCACAAGATGTTTGGTTCATTTTACATATTTCCCTCCCCAGATTTCAGTTATTTCTCTAACGTGCCTTGGTTCCTTTTAGTGGGAAGTGGTGTTTAGAGACAAAAATCTGGGTATTAGAGATGCTTACTGTAATTGAGTTGACATTATTTTAAGCCATTTTTAATGGACAGAGTCAGGAAGTATGTATGTTTACAGAGAAAAAAGTCATGAGGTGAAGCTAATATTTTCAACTTAAATTTAACCATACAGAGACTTTACATATTTTCTTTGACTTTATTGTTATATCTCTTTTCTCTTATGTAATTACTTATTATTTGCTGTATCCTACAGTATGTGTAGTCTTAAAATATATATTCTATAACATAAAATACATTTTCAAATGTATAATCTACAATAAAAAATTTAATTGAAGCATAATTATACTGATATTACCACTGACAATAAGAATACTAAATGAAGCATAAGCTTTCTTGGTAGCTGCATTTGTCCCTAGAATTTATTCTACGTGCAGAAAGTGAAAATACTATGTTCTAAAGTCACTAGAAATAATTATTTTGTCTGTTTGATTGTATCATCACTTGATATACAGTTGCAGTATTGGTTTGTTTGCCTGTGTATAGTTATGTTTGCAAAAGAAACATTGGGGACATCTATCAAGGGTTAGTAAAAATGGTTACTGATAAGGGGAGGAAAGGAATAGGTGGATGTAAGAAAGAATTCTCTAAGTATACCTTGTTATATATGTTTAAGCTTACATTCATGTAAACATGTATTCTGAAAATACAAATTAGGTTAAATTTATGTATACCTGAGGATATCAGATAGTTTATTGGGTATATAAGTCTAGAATTTAGTGGAGAAGTGTGGCTGGAGATGTAAATTTGGAAGACTATGTTGAAGCAGTGAGGCGAATGAGATCACAGTGAGAGGGAGCGTAGATGGAGAAGAGGTTGGGACAGGGAGCTGGAATATTCTATTATGTAGAGGCCAGGAAGAAGATGGATCTAGCAAAGGAGCCTGAAGATTGCCTCCTGAGTGAGAAGGAAAACCACATGAGTGTGGCATGAGGAAGCCACATGAGAAAGTGACCATAGAAGGAGTGACCACCTGCCTTTTCAGTCATTCCTTGTATTATGTTTCTAGTCTATCCTAAGCCACAAGTGAATATTTAAAGAGTTATGGGAGGTAGGTGAATTTAGGGAAACGGGAGTGAGTTAGAGTGAGAGGGCATGTGCTCTGATAATGAAAAGCAAGTCCAAGATAGAAGAGAAATTCAAGTAAGCCAATTTTTGAAAAAGTTTTAGACTAACTACCCTTTAATAACCTCAACCTTCTCAGTTGATTTTGCAAAACTTAAAAGGAACTCTCTATTTAAATTAGGATTGAGTTAAAATTTAAAGTTCAAAGAAAGAATAAACAAAAATGAGTTGTATTTCATGACATAAAAAATACCAAGAGAAAAATGATATAGATATCGTTTTTAAAGTTGATTGATTAGCCTAAATTTCATATTGAAGAAAGGGACAATCAACATGATAGAAAGTGAGGGCAAAGTAGGTGGTGTAATTTCAAAGTCTTCTGTACCCTGGACACATTGATCAAAGGCAAAATAATACAAGAAGCAAGTCTGAGGATGACGTTACCTTCTTAGAAAAAGACTCTCTGTATTTCAATTTATGACACCAGATCTTCTAAGGTAAAGTCAGGAGATGAAAGATATCATAGTTGATGCACACAGTGAATTCTATAAAAGGCTTCCTTTTCATTTGTGAATTTTCTTCAGAGGTATGTTTTAGGTATAAAGGATTTCATAGGAAGATATGAAATAATGTGTGTGGGGGACTGTGTGCTCTAAAGTAATGTATTGTTCAAAGAAGATGATGGGGACTGGAAGATAAGGAAGAAAACAGCTTGGGTAAAGTACAAAGATGATGAGAGATTTGTCTGTATTCTTTTTTGATAGTGATATTTCTGCCTTTTTGTTTTATAAAAACACTTGGGTACTAAACATATCCAGAAGTTCCCTATTTTGGTTATGGGTTGAGAATATATTCATATAATTCTCATTATAAGGTTGTAACTTAAGTTATAATTAACCCCTGGGAGTTTATATCCACAATTCAGGTGTTAGAATGAGGGTGTTAAATAATTTTAGTTTTAGAGCTTAGCTTCAGAGTATTAATTCTTGGTATTTTGTTTTTCAAAAATGTATCAGAAATAACCAAAGTAAAGTGTATTCACTATAGAAAGTATGGAAAAATGCAGAAAAGCACAAAGGAAGAGCAAAATCATGTGAAATTTCTCAAGATTGACCACCGTTCCTCTAGTTCTTTTATATGTTTCTACTCACTTGTATACAGAAATGTGTGTGTTTAGTATTTATTTTTTATGTATTTTATTTTAGATTAACATATTACATCATATAATTCATTTAAAATCCATGATATTTTATAATATGATAGTCTTCATTATTTTAAATAGTTATATCATAAGGATTAAAATGACATATTATATTTGAGGAATTAATGTATATTAAAATGTAGGGATCATGAAGAGAGATGTTTAAGTTATTTTTTGCTGCATAAATAAACCATACCAAAACTTATTGGCTGAAATTAATTTATGATGATCTCTTACAGTTCTGGAGTATGAAGGGCTTAGCTGGGTTCTTGCTTGGGGTCTATCATTGAATGGCAGCCAGACTCTGGCTGATGATGAAATCATCTGATGCTTAATCAGTCATATGTCTGGTGCCTGGGTTGTGATGTTGTGTTTGGATATTACACATGTTTTTCCATAGCTAGTGTGGACTTCTTCAAAGCATGTGGTCTCAAGGTAGTAGAAATCTGCATCACAATTGGCTGCTGCTGGGGAAGGCATTCCAAGAGGACTGAGCAGAAGCCTCAAAACTTCTTATGACCTAGCTTCAGAAGACCTGGAATATCACACATATTTCTGCCACTTTTTATTGGCCAAGCAAATCACTAAAACCCTGGGTTAATGGGAGAGGAATTAGATTGCACCTTCAGGGGAGGAATAGCAAAGAATTTGCAGCTATCTGGAATCTTACAAGTGACGTCATCCACTTTTAAAGTGGAATAATGCACTCTAATGCCACTTTGCTATAATAAAAGACACATACAGCCATGTTATATATTTAACTACTATTTCTTGAGAAAACAGATACTTGTGTGTTTACTTTTAATTTTCTAAAAATAAAAAAGTTATCAGAGTACAATATTGTATTTTCCTTACTTTTTACCCTTGAACATTTTCTCATGCCTATAAATATTCTTCATCAACAATTTTAACAACTTCATATTGCTCCAAAATATTATTTTTTAAAAATAGTCTTTACACAAAGATTATCTCCTGATGTTACTATATTAATGACAAAATAATTTCAGTTTCTCACAAGAATTGCACAGAGGTTAAGAAAAGCAATATAAAAGACTAATAAAATAACTAGAGATCTGCTAAAGGAAAGCATAACTGCTAGTTGCTCATTATTAAGTAGACATTAGGAAATTCTGAATGATTTAAAATGTCAACTAATCGGGGACTGTTATCTTGTTGTTGTTAAAAGGGAGGGAGAGAAACAGCAATGCATGGTTGCTTCTCGTGGGCCCCCCACTGGGGACCTGGCCCATAACTCAGGCATGTGCCCTGACTGGGAATCAAACCAGTGACCCTTTGGTTCACAGGTGGGTGCTCAATCCACTGAGCCACACCAGCCCGGGCTAATCACGGACTTTTAAAGTGAATTCCTATTTCAGTTGCAAAAATTATTTCAACATAGAGTCCTACTTCTTGATATATCTTTATGGAAGCTTTTGTTAATAAGAATTGGGTGAATTAATAAAAATAATGCACAGTTATTGTATGGTTACTATAAGTTAGGCAATGTGCTAAGAGTGTTATGTATATTACTTCATCTAATACAACTACCCTTTGAGGTAGATAATTTAATTCCACATTTTCATGGGAAAACCGAAATTATGGACACAGTTGAGTTTTAGAGACACTAATCCACTCCCTAAGCTAACATAGGTGGTAAGACTGAGTTTGGATTTAACCTTGGCTATGTGAACTCAAAATAAGTGTTTCTAAGTTTGTGTAAGTTTCTTTTTAAAAATAATAATAAAACAGAATTGATCAAAGATTTTTGAATAAGAATCAAAAACTCAAAAACATGTTTTATATGTGGGATTTATATATGTACATATGTATATGTGTGTATATATGTGCATGTGTGTATATAGTGTGTATGTGTGTGTGTGTATAAAACACATAGACACAGACAACAGTCTGGCGAGAGCCAGATGGAAAAGGGGATGGGAGGTAGGTGGAGATGGGCAAGGGTGGGGGCATGGGGATTGGAAAAGACTTTGCTTGAGGCGGTGGGTGCACAACGTAGTGTCAAGATGATGTTTTATTGAGTTGTACACTTGAAACCTGTATGGTTTTGCAAACAATGCCACCCCAATAAATTCAATTAAAAATTAAAGAATATGCACAGTAAGATGCATAAAGCATCATGCCCCTTCTGGAGATCAAATTATAATGGATGATGAACATAGTTATAAGTTGAGGAATAATATTATAAATGACTTATAAGACAGAGGTGCTAACCTCATCTCTGCTATGAGGATGCAGAGGCAGGAGGCAGAGGAAAAGGGATGTTGGGAGATACAGCACTTAGTTTTGCATTTAGACATGTTGAAAGCACTGGTAGGACATCTGTGTGGAGATACCCTGTAGTCAGTTGACAGTGTCTTGAGCTCAGCATGTGGGATTGGGGCTCTATTAATCAAAATAGTTTGCTAGAAACTGTGGGGTAGCTATATGGAAGTGTCTAGGTAGTTGACAGTATGCGTCTAATTCTACAGGCTGTAATTAGATGTCGATAGGGGAAAACTTCTGTGGTCATAGGTTTGGCAAATGATGGAATAAATATAAAGTTAAGTGTGTGTTTAGGCCTTCTAGGTGCTTGTTATATGCTAAAGTATTTGAATACTTAAAAAAATACAGTATCTATACAATCTTATTTTCTTTTTTTAAAGATTTTATTTAATTTTAGAGAGAGGGGAAGGGAAGGAGAAAGAGAGGAAGAGAAACATCAATGTGTGGTTGCCTTTTGCATGCCCCCACACTGGGAACCTGGCCTGCAACCCAGGCATGTGCCCTGACTGGGAATTGAACAAGCAACCCTTTGATTTGCAGGTTCGTGCTCAATCAACTGAGCTACATCAGCCAGAGCCAATCTTATTTTCTAAACATAATTCACAACAGAATTCTTTAGTCTGGTCAAAATGTGGGCAAAGCGTTGTATCAGATATACTTGGGGGAATATTGGTTGGAGCTTATGTGAAAATTTAAGAGTTGGAATTAGGAATTTTTAATAGGGACTAGGAAAAGTTTAGATTGCTACGAGGAAAAGTTTGAATTTGCTATTGAAGGGAAGGATAGAGTTGAGGTGGAAGCATGAAGAAGAAGCAAGGCTGAGGATGGGGGATTGTGTGAAGGTAAGAAGGACTGCATTTGGGGGACAGGGAAACTGGAGAGAGGAAACAAGGGAAGCAGGGAAGAGAAGAGGTGGGTAGATTAATAGGAGTAAAGAAAGAAACATGAACAAATGGGGTCAGAAATATAGATGTTGGCTTATTCTTAGAGGGAAATATGGGTGTTCCATATTTGGAGATAGTCTGTGGACATGGAGAAAGAGAATTTTGAGGGAGTGGAAATAATCCCCCTTAACTGCTTGAAATATAAAAATTTAAAAGTGGTTGATTATTATTGATGTATTAATGAAAGCAAAGAAGAATAAATATTACTCTAATTTCAAATATATTCAGATACACAATTCATTTTTAGTAACTGTTCACATATCAGTGTGGAAGGTATAGTTAGAGATAAACACTATTCTAAAGAGAATTTACCTTTTCTTTACCTAGGAAAAAGAATTTCAAGATGGAATTCTATTTTAATATCTTGATTTTGGTATGTGTATTGCTGTGTGCCCAGGGCTGGGGTGATGCCTGGCATGTGGTAGAGACGAATTTTTTTTGAATGTCATCAGATAATGAATGAATGTTTGAGCTATAACACATCACTAGGGTCCACATGCCATGCATGGGTTTCCTTTAAGCTCTTCCAAACTCATGTACTTGAATGAAAAGACTAAGCTCATGAAAGGACTTGACAATAAACTCTAGCTGGAGGGAGCTGGTTAGGGACTCTGTGGGCTGAAGATAGCCCTAAAGAAGTGGTATAGGCAATAGAGTGACACTCCTCTGAAAGATGGTGCTGACTTGTGCCAGGAGCAGGGGCCAGTGTGGCGTGAAGGCCATGGCCTGAAGCAGCAGGCCTGGGCAGATGGAGGGGACCAGGTTCAGACAGGGCTTCAGGTCCTGAGGCTCAGTGGCACCTAGAACACTGTAGACTGGGGGACACCAGACCTTTCGGAATGCATAAGCCACTGGTGTTCTTGGAGCATTCAAGTAGGAGCCTTCCGAGAGGTAAAACTGGATTTCCTTACAGCACAGTGCCTGGCATCTTAAATAGGATTTAATTTAATATGGAGAAATAATAACTCAGTTGCATATTTGCACCATGGGTGTTGTGGACTAGTTCATACTTGTTACGTAATGAGGATTCCAAGGGTTTTATATTTTTCATTACAATCATCCGTAAGAAATTTTAATCAAATCTAACCCTGTTATCTCCCCATAGTATAGTACTGACACAGAGTTTGGGCTGCATTTAAAACAACAGCTACAACAACAACAACAAAATCATGTAAGAAAGAAAAGAGAAACATTTAAGTTTGGAATACATGTAGGTGGTAGATTATGACCACGAAAGACCCAAAAGAATGGAAATTTAAGGTAAGAAAAGAAAAAAAATTATGTGAGTTAGAAAGAATGCTTTGAGAAAGGCACAGATGTAGTTATAAAGCATGTTCATGAAAACAAGAAAGAATAAAGTCAATGTGTTATTTGGCATTCACTTCTTTGTAATGAGGAATTAAATTAAACCTTACAAATCTCATTTAAAATTAAAAATCAGATCTTGGAAAATGTTATTTATAGCTCAGACCCATCTCAGTGATCTGTTATTGATAACTTCCTAAGGTTTCCCTGTACTGGAAAAGTTTCAAATTTGACAGAGAATTTAAAAATATTCTGATAGATGTTATTAACATTTTTTATCAGTAAAAAATGAGCCTGACCTGAGTTTCCTCTGGAGTTAGTGGCATTTCCAGAGGGTGCTTAACAGTGTTCAGTGGATTCAGTGAAGAGCATCTTAATATTTGGAAATTTTGACCTGCTTGATAGAGATACTTTTGTAATCTTACCAAGCATGAAAGGGATTTATAAAAAGTGGATTTGGGGCTTTATCATGAAACTTTTTATTTATAAACCATACTATATAATTGGACAGCAAGAGAAACTCATTCTCAGTGATTTTCCTTAGAGATGCAAGTGGATTGACAAAACATTGTAGTATACTGAGATGACAGTAAGTCTGTTTCTTACAAGTTCAATGCATGTGAGACAGATGGAGGAATAAATTAATATTGTGAGGTCATTAGCTTCAAGCCTCCTGGGATGGAAATACTTGTAGTCTAGGCTTAGGTTTTACAGTTTTTAAAGTTGTGGAGGATCATAGAAGCTGGAGGAAGTGTAGAGGGTGTACCGACATTTAGGTTTCAAATTAAGTCTTTTATTTTAACGTTAAAATTTTATACAGTTTTTGAGGCCTTATGGAAAATTGTTAATTGAAAGGATTAAGTATCTAAAAAAAGTACTTTGTTTAGGTTAGGAAAATGGATTGCAAAGCACATAAATACCTTACAAATGGGGAAGAGGAATCAGTGACCTGGACCGTAAATGATCTAATACTTTACCTAATTCACTGAACATCATGTTTTTAGCCAGTGTGCTCACTTTAAAGAAACTTCTTTACCTTAAGAAAATTCAGGACAGACCAAACAACAAAAGGTTTATTTTTTTGTATATCACTGTTAATGCAATTCAGTGTTGTGTCAAAGTTAATAAGTAAAATGATCACCAGAAAATTAATATTATAAATAAAATTAAGACTCCTTTTTATTAAAACAAATAAAAAATAATAAATTAAAAAAACTTCATTCTACTGGGAAATAAGAGAAAACCCAATTCTAAATAATTTTTGTGTTACAGATAAACTAATATCTGCAGTAACAAACTCTTTAGAATATCATAATTGCAAGAACTCAGCTTATTAAAACCTGTGAGATACAACCAAAACTATACTTGGAGCAAGACCATAGCTTTTGGGCCTAAACAATAATGATAACTTAATTAATGTTCAATTTATGAATTAAAAATACTATAACAAATCACTCGGGGTGGAGAAATTGATAAAGATTGAAGAAGAAATAGATTAATTAGAAAACAGATAATTTGCTGACTTTATAAATAAGCGTAAGGTGCAAAGAGCCAGATAAGGTCAGTAGTGTTAACTTCATTTTATACATAAGGAAGTAAACCCGTGAGGTTAAATGACTGCCTGAGTCGCCCAGCAAGCGTGTGGCACAGTACTCTAAGGGCACAGCTGGCAAGCCCTTCTGCACTAACCAACCAGTCTATCAGGCCGAATTATGGTGAACAGTTTAGATCCTTAATGCTAGAAAATGGCTTGCCAAATGATATAGCTAGAGATGTTACAACTGCTTCAAGTAACTGGTTGAAGAACTATAATAAAAACCAGCTGTCAGTTGGAGGATGGTTCTGCCATGGGAGGGTCTAGCATGCCCAATCCTCTTTTCTTTGGCCTCTCGACCATGTGGACATTGGAAGTCTAGCACCTGAAATCTGTAATACTCGGATGAATTTCTTCACAGGTGCCTCACAACTCCCCTAATGCTATAGCTGTTCTTTTTTTCCTACCCTTTAACAGTTGAGGGAACTTGAGACCCAGAGAAGTGAATTGACCTCTACAAAGTCACACAGCTGGGAAGGTGTCAGACACTCCAGAAGAGCCCAAGGTTGACTGTAAGGCCAGTACTTGCCTCCTATTAGAGATGATTGGGGGGTTAACATCCCCAGGGTCACGTTACCCCCAGGGGCACTGGCAGTGTCTAGCTAGAGGCTTCATAGCATCTATGGAAGAACCCCAGGTGGGCACTGCCAGGAATGCTTTGCTGTTGCCCTATAGAATCAAATTTCCCTGGTACACTGCAAGGAGGCAGCCCACATGGAGTTTATGTGTGCATATGTGTTTATGTGTAGACACACAGTTGTGCTTGTTTTTCCTCCTTTGAATGACAGGAATATAAGATATATTTTGCTTTCCTTTTTGACCGTATACTGAGGAGACATTGGCAGGGGTCAGGAGACCAAATTGTCCAAATAAGAGCTGCTGCTCAATTCAGCTAATTGATAAAGTTTATGTAAAAATGCGGATTCAGATTTGCCAGGTCTAATAACTTTTCAAAATAATCTTGAAGTCCATTTTTTAAAATGTAATATCTTCAAATTTTAAATCTTGGCAAAAATTCTTTTAGTTTTATTTTGGAAACACAATTTGGACTAAAAAATCGTGTCCGTAGGCCTCTTCTGGGTTGAAGCTTCTGGACTTACTACATACAGCTCTCATCCCCTGAGTGCTATGAGTGCAAACAATTCATTTACAAAAATGCAGGTGCCTAGATGCTGCAGTAAGAATAGATGATTTTCAATAAGTTTTTAGAATAGGAAGAAAGTGACTGAGAGAACCTTTTTTTTTTGTAATACTGAATATCACAGGAAAGAAAGACTAGAAATGAAAATAAAGGTGTTTTCAGTAAGACCTTAGTTTAAAAAATGACTTCTGTGACTTTTGTCTTTGAATTCTATGAGGAATTACAAATTATATTTGTTTGCTAAGAATTATAGGTGGCAAAAGTCTATCTTTAAATTTTTTGAAATTATGTTTTATTGATTAAGCTATTACAGTTGTCCTGATTTTTCCCCTTTGCCCCCCTCCACCCAGCACCCTCCACTCCCTCAGACAATCCTCCCACCGTTGTTCATGTCTATGGGTCATGTGTATAACTTCTTTGGCTAGTCCATTTCCTATACTGTACTTTACATCCCTGTGGCTATTCTGTGACTACCTGTTTGTTCTTCTTGTTTGCTTAGTTTGTTTTTAAGATTCAATTGTTGATAGATAAATATTTTTGTCATTTTATTTATAGTTTGATCTTTTTTTCCTTAAGTAAGCCCTTTTAACATTTCATATCATAATGGTTTGGTGATGATGAACTCCTTTATTAGTTTTTTCCTTGTCTGGGAAGCTCTTTATCTGCCCTTCAATACTAAATAATATCTTTGCTGGGTTAAGCAATGCTGGCTGTAGGTCCCTGCTTTTTCAAGACTTTGAATATTTCTTGCCAATCCCTTCTAGCCTCAAAAGTTTCTTTGAGAAATCAGCTAACAGTTTTATGGGAACTCCCTTGTAGGTAAGTAACTGCTTTTCTTTTGCAGCATTTAAGATTCTTTATCTTTGGCATTTTAATTACGAAGTGTCTTGGACTGGACCTCTTTGCATCTATTCCTGGACTTGCATGTCTATTTCCTTTAGCAAGTAGGGAAGTTTTATTTCATTATTTTATCAAATAGATTTTCAATTTCTTGCTCTTTCTCTTCTTCCTCTGTCACCCCTATGATGTGACTATTGGTGTGTTTGAAGTTGTCCCAGAGGCTGCTTACACTATCCTCATTTTTTAAATCCTTTTTTTCTTCTTGTTCTGATGTGTTTTTGCTTCCTATGTTCTGTATCATTGATTGATTCTTGGCTTTATCCACTCTACTTTTGTTTCCCTGTAAATTCTTCATTTCAATTAGTGTGTACTTCGTTTCTGACTGGATCTTTTTTATGCTGCTGAGGTCCTCACTAAGTTCCTTGAGCACCCTGATAACCAGTGTTTTGAACTCTGCATCTGGTAGATTGCTTATCTCCATTTCATTTAGCTCTTTTTCTGGAGTTTTGATCTGTTCTTTCATTTAGGTCATATTTCTTCATCTCTTCATTTTGGCAGCCTCCCTATGTTTGTTTCTATGTATTATGTAGAGCTGCTGTGACTTCATATCTTGGTAGTATGGACTAATGTAATAGGTGTCCTGCAGGGTCCAGTGCACAGGCTCCCCTATCACCCAAGCTGGGTACTTGAGGTGCACCCTTTGTGTGTGCTGAGTACACCCTCTTCTTGTAGTTGAGGCTTGATTGCTGTTGGCAGGTCAGTGGGAGGGATTTATCCAGGCCAGTCATGGGCAACGATTGACTGTGACCACTTACCACCAACCTCTGCCCTCCATGGAGGATCACCTGTGCTGCAGGGGCAGGGTGGCAGTGCTCTGATATGCTCTGTAGCTATTCACTGGGTGCACAGGCTCTGGGGTTTCCTGGGTGGTGCAGGCCCCACCTGTGTTTTACTCAGGGCCACCTTGCCTGAGCTATAAAGCAATCTGAGATGGCTGCTACTTGTGCTGGGCTTGGAGATCCCCAGGTGAAACCAAGCTGTGAATTTATGCTGGCTGCTGCTAGTGCTGAGTCTGGGGCTCACTGAGACCAACTGTTGCTTGTTTGATAGGGTTTAGGAAGTCATGAAACATGACCCAAGGGCAGCCATTCATATGGCAAAGCAGCTTGGGTGAGCCCAAAAGTTGTATGGGTCAGAGTCTCTGGGGATCTGCCATGCGGGTCAAACAGTGTTAGCCAGGTAGGTGTAGTCTCAGATAGGGCACCAGCTTGCTGGCTCTGTGTGGGGAGGGTTTAGAAAAGGGACAATGGCCTCTGTTCTCCATGATGCCAGGCACTTAAGTTACTCCCTGTATACCACTGATTCCTTTCAAGCCGCTATCCCAGTGCTGAAGCTCAGAGGGAGTGAGTCTGAGTTGGTGAGTCAGTGTGTGGGTTCTTTAAGGGGAACTGCTTGGGGTTCCAGCTGTTTCTTCCACTGACTCAGTCTCTACTGGTTTTTTCAGCCAGAAGTTGTGGGCACTTATCCTCCTGGCACTAGAGCCCTGGGCTGGAGGTCTAGTGTGGAGCTGGGACTCCTTACTCCTGAGCTATCCCTCCCAAATTTTTATCCACCACATGTGGGTGAGGGGCCAGCCTGTTCCAGGTTTGTTTCCCTCCGGCAGCTCTGTATAGATCTAGTTTCCTTAATTCCATAGTTGTGAGACTTCCATTCAACTTCATTTCTGACAGTTATAAGTGACGGGTGTTCTCTGTTTTAGTTGTAATTTTGATGTGGTTGTCTCACCCATATGCCACAACCTATGTGTCGCCTGTGCCACCATCTTGACTGGAAGTATATTTTTAAATTCTTACAATCTGTTTGCATAACTTGAGATATTGTTTATTGATTCTGTTAAAGATAGAGGGGTGCCATCTAATGGTAGGTTCGTCTAGACATGTGCTCCGCATACTTCAAAGGAGCAAGAGGTGTTTCTTCTCCCTGACAGAGAGACCTTTCACACACTCAGATTTAGCAACTGTGTGAACAAATCTTGACTGATTTTATCACTTCTGAATTTGCCTCAGAGGATTTAGTGTAGTGACTCTTTCATTTGTGCTTTGCCAAAGTGGGCAGAGAAAGCGCACAGTTGAAATCCATAGTCTTCTAGATCCCCACCTACCGCTGTGCATTTCCTTGGTGGGCATTTGTAATCCAAATATGAGCAGCTTGAATGACTTTTATGATCTGTTTACTTGGTGACTCATGGGAATGGGAGTACATTGTCTGATGCAAAATGTCAAGCTTAAATCTTGGGAAAAAAAGATTCAAAACAGAAATCCAGATATGTTACTTATAAGATTTTATATTTTGTATCAAATATTTACTTTCTCATTTGTGTTAATTGACATGTTACTTTTTCTGGAAGTAGTAGTCCAAACTGTATGATTGTTTGCTGAAATGACTATTGTGTTGTCAAAGTCCTTTGTGCGTGCCAGGATGCTTCGTTCTATCGTGCTTACTCATCTTAAAAACAAAAAAGTTGTGTTAAAGCACCCTTCACAAAATTTATAAACATACACTCATAGAAATACCAAATGAGCACATGCCAAAGATTTTATTCAACCAATTGTTGAGGAAACCAGTAGGGTGTTAATACTGGTTCAAAGAGCTTTTGAAAAGCTAATTATTTTTTAAAAAATAATAAAGGAATCTTGACATAAGATTTCCAGGTTAGTTATAAAATTGGTAAATGTCCTGCTGGGCAATAATACTGTGACAAAAATTATTTGTACCTCTACTGGATGAAAATTTCCAAATTTATATGTAACTTCACTAAGTCTGAAACCTTTTATCAATAGTAAACAATTATTAAGTTGAATGAAGTACAGTTTTTTTTCTCTTGGATGGGTCTCTGCCCTGTGTGGTATTAAAAGTACATACCACCCACATTTTTTGCCTTTTATCCAAGTTTTTGATACTTTTTCTTAAAAATGATCACTATTGATGAACCACATGTTTGTATCTATACAATGAGAATCAAAGTCCAATGAAGGCCACTGTGTTTGGCCCTGACAAAAATAAATATGCTTTTCTTTATGACATTGTATTTTCCTGCCTTCCCATTACTTTAAGAGGATGAGTTAATTTATTCATTCACTCATTTTCTTATTAAATAAACATATATTAAGGGCACATTATATGCAAAGGACTGTACGAGGTGCTGGGAATGCAAAGCTATCCAAGATGGGCAAGCTCATCGTTCTGAAGGTGTTTTTGTTCTAAGGCAAGAGACGGAATAAATGCAAATTACTATAAGTGCAATGACAGAAACAAAAGGCTGAGAAGATGTCAGAGGACAACTTTCTTTACATACAGAGAATAGAAAGGTCATTCTGAGAAAGTGATATTTAAGCAGAAACTTTTGAGAAAGGGTCACATGAAAGGTGGGAAAGAAGAGCCTTAGCCCTCTGGAGCAACCAGCCATGGTGCCAATGGAAGAAAGGGCTTGGCTCATTCAAGGGTCTGGAGCAGTGGAGTGGCTTAGTGAGTGAGGGTGGAGTGGTGTTGATAGAAAAGATAGAATCTCCTTATGCCAGGTCTGGTAGTTCATAATAAGGAGTTTGCATTTTAAGTGAAATTAGGAGCCTTTAAAGATTTTTTTAAAGCTTTTCTATTATGGGAAAATTTAAGCATACACAAAAGCAGAAAGAATAATATGGTAAACATCCATTAACCCATTACCCAGTTTGAGACTAGATAGCAGGTATTTTGATTCCTAATGCATGATTAATACAAAAGTAAGTGAATGAATTAAAAAGTTAGTTGAAAATATGAAGGCGATGAAATGTTGATAACACTTAATGGGAGACTCCAAAATGTTTTGTAGAATTATGACGGATTTAAAGTAATCTGGAATATGTAAGAAAATTGAGGAGAATATGAACTTTATGTATGTACTTTTAATGTTGGTTGTACCTAAATAACCTAAAACTTTATAGTAAAGGGTTTTTCTTTTTTAGCTATCTGTGTAAACCTACATAGCACAGGAGAGGAGATAACAGCAATGCAGTTTTTCAGCCAGAAGGCAGATGGATGAGTAGTAATTGGCTTAGCAGACCCACAGCATCTAAATCGAAGTTAGCATTCCAAGAAATAGCCAAATTTGCAAAGAACATTAAAAAGGTATGGGAAATGGTAGCACTGGGTACCTCAGTAACTATGGGTGGTGGGTGAGCAAATAAATGGGGTGACAGCTGCTCTGGGATAGTCAGGTTCCTAGAATCATCATCTGTCCATTCCATTCTGTAGTGTTGTGGATTCCCCTCACTCCTGCAACTCTACTCTTTACTCTCTGGGAAAGGTAAAACTGGTTGCTTGCCTGAGGTGAGTTTGAGGGTGAGTATCTGTAGAGAAAACAGGAGATTAGATAACCATGTGATTCCTGACTGCCCAGGCTCCAGACCCTTTCCCACCCTTGGTTCCAGAAGTCTTTGTAGTTACATCTGCATTGTCTACATAGCAGAATGGAAGATGTTTTTTCAGGGGAGGTTGATCATCGCAAGAGTAAAGTGTTTTCTAAAGGCACTAAAATTGAGACTTTCTGATAAAAGGTTTACCCATTTCACCCACTATTGACAAGCTGCACACTCTCCCATGTATTCAGAATTTCAAATTGTCATTTTGGTCTCTTACTCTTAATCATATGCATATATACAGAGCCACATATTTGGAACATTTAATCATCATTTTAGTCTCCTTGGTTACTTTTTGCAGGTAACCAAGAATTACCAGATATCTGAAGAAATCTTCCTTTTTAAAAATTTATTATTATTTTTAAAGATTTTGTTTATTTATTTTTAGACAGAGAAGGGAGGGAGGAAGAGAGGGAGAGAAACATCAATGTGTGGTTGCCTCTCATGCACCCCCTACCTGGGACCTGGCCCACAACCCAGGCATGTGTCCTGACTGGGAATTGAACAAGCAACCGTTTGGTTCTCAGACCCTTTGGTTCATAGGCCTGTGCTCAGTCCAGCCACAGCAGCCACACCAACCAGGGAAAAATCTAGTACAGAAGATAAATTCCAGAATAACAAAGCAACTTAGAGGTAAAAGAGACTATAAAGAGAACAGAAAAATATTTTAAAAGAATTTTCTGAGATATAAAAGGTGGCATTGGATTAATGGAAAGATAGCAGGATACCATTAAATTCTTAGAAAATGAAAACAGTAGTATAAGTCAAAAAATCAGTATAAAAATTAAAATTTAATGATAAATTAAATTCTCAGAAAGTAGGGCAGAAAATGAAGGATTAGAAATTAGAATAAAAGATAAGAAAATGAGACAGTCAGTTTCAGAATATCAATATCAAATAATAGGAGTGTTAAGATGAAGGAGCAGTGAAAATGGAAGGGACAGATTGTTGTGAAATAATACTGGGTTAGCCAGAAAGTTCATTTGATTTTTTTGTGTAAATTGACTCCAGTAGCACTTTGTTGCCTTTAACTTCATTTGAACAGTTTTGTTGAATTGTATTGTGACAGCTGTCATATCAGTGTGCATTTAAAAAAAAAACCTATGAAAATTGGTGAATTTTTGTGTAGCCATTTTAATATTGAAGATGGAAGAAAATACACAACATTTTTGGCATATTATGCTTTATTATTTCAAGAAAGATATTACAACATGTTTTAAATGAAAATGGCACTGAAACACAAAAAAGGATTTGTGCAGTGTATGGAGAAGGTGCTGTGACTGATCGAACATGTCAAAAGTGGCTTGCTAGAGATTTCTCACTGGATGATGCTCCACGGTCAGGTAGACCAGTTGAAGTTGATTGAGACATTAATTGAGAACAATCAATATTGTACAATGCGGGAGGTAGCTGACATACTCAAAATATCCAAATCAATAAATCATTCATGAAAATGAAAAATGTTTCTTTTATTTTATGGAAAACACTGTACAGGCTTTTTGGCCAACCCAATATAAGAAAATTTTCCAGGTCTGAAACATAAGTTCAGATTGAAGGAGACTGACTGAGTGCTCACCAAATGGACAAAGATAAACCCATTCCAAAGAAAATCCTGTGAAATTTCATAACACTTGTGGACACAGAGGAGAACTTTCCAGAGTAGGGAACAATACAAATAAGCAAACACATACAGCACTTCAAAATCAAAAGGATTTTGGATTTTCTAACAGCAACAGTGGAACAAGGCTTTCAAAAATAATGGAAGAAAATTATTTTCTCCTAAAATTCAATATCCAGTAAAAGTATTAGTTAAGTAGAATATTAATATCACAATAATTTCTAACATACAAGATGTAAATGTTTATCTCTACACACCCTTCCTTAGGAAATTACTGGAGGATGTTTTCCATCAGAACAAGGAAATAAATCATAAACCAAGTAAGTCAAGAAAGAGGAAAACAGCCCTGTCTGGGTATCTCATTTGGCTGGAGTGTTGGCCCATATACTAAAAAGCTGCAGGATTGATCCCTGGTCAGGGCACATCCCTAGGTTGTGGGTTTGATCCCTGGTCTGGGTGTGTACAGGAGGCAACTGATCGATGCTTCTCTCCCTCTCCCTCTCTTCTTATCTCCCTTTCTCTCCCTCTAAAACTAATAAAGTATCCTCAGATGAGGATTAAAGAAGAGAAGAAAACGTAGAATTAACGAAGAGGAGATCATACATAGGAAAGAGTGAAAAGGAATCCCAGAATGCCTCTTGTGTTCCAAGTACAGAGGTCAAGTAGTCTTAATTAATGTGTCTTTGACAATGTGTAGTCTAGGAAAGTGCAAGTTGCCGTATTTCACCTAACTTTCATTAGATGTTGAATCGATAGGTATAGTGAAAGTCAGTGGAAGCCATTATTTTATTGATGAAATCTACAATGATGCTGGTGTGTAGTTGAGACAATAAAGGTGTTCCCATCAGGAATGTCTACAGTGAAGTCTAGTATCTATCTATTATCTATCTATCTAATCTATCATGTATCTATCATCATCATCTATCTACTGTCATCTTGAAAAAAATGTGTTGATTTCCGTATTCTGTATACAGAAAAAAACAAAATCTGTTGCAGGAATTTTCTCCTATGGTAATAACATCTTAGTATATGCATAGATTCTCACTTGAGACAGATGAATTTGATAACTGCAATTGACTATATAGGAGAGGCACATGGCTGGTGGGGGTGGTGTGAGGGAAAGTTATTCTTCATTGTTTACCTTTTTTCCTTTTTAGTACTGTTCCATGTGTGTAACACATGTTTTAAAGATGGATAAAATAAAAATATATTCCTTAAAATTTTAAATAAGGTAATAAACATTTCCATATAGTTTAAATAACTATAAGAGACTTTCCCCTTTATCATTTAAAAATATTTAGTATTTTCTCTACTTCTAACATTACATTTATTTTAAAAGTTGCATATTGAAATTCTGTATGGAGGAAGGAAAAGTTCAATTTTTTGTAGTACTGGCCAAGTACAAATAACACAGATTAAGAATTCTTAGAGGCTGAATAATTGATGATATGAATGATAAAACTTCTCTTGTTCCACAGGAGTAATTCTATAGTTTTAGAATGCCCTTTAGTAAATGTAATAGAATTCAAGTAATTCTAAACTCGAAAACCTTGCTCCATTAGGATCATATTTTCAGTATTAATTACCTGGTGGCCATATCGTGGGAAGATGCTTACCATAGCATTGGCCAGGAAACAGTTCAAGCTAAAAGGTCAATACTGCACTAATAATCTTTGTCTTTTCACTGTCCTGGTACTCACAGATGTGCAGTTGTTTATTCTGAAACTTAAAGGCACAAAATTAACTTTCCAATTGACAAAAAGTTTTGAATGAAAGTTGATTACTGCAAAATAAGTGGAGTTAATTGAATTCTTATATTTTTCTTTATGTTGTCATCTACTGGGTCCTGATTCTTACCTATTTTATTCTATTCATTATTTCTAAAGACTTACTGAACTTGAAATAGAAGACTATTTCCATTTACTCAGAATATACTATACTTGCCATCTTTCCTAAGGTACCCATTAATAATAGACAAGATGGGAGGAAAGTAATAACCTAGATAAAAAAGACTTAAAATTCATGCTTATTATGATATATTGTGGTGAAGAATGTTGTTTTATAAATGACATTTAATATGTTTATGGGCTAAATAAGCCAGGTGGGGACTAATGTTAGCAAATACTAGTAGGTTTTCAAAAGAGAAGAAAGAGCTAGCATCCCAGAAAAAACAAGAGAAAGGAATTAATGCCAGCTGAATTTAAAGAAACATGATATTAGGGTTCCTTGTAACAAAAAGAAGGATATTAACTTTTTCAGAACAGTGAGTTAGTGCGGTACACTCCTGTCTTGCTTTGTTCTATTGTGAAGACATCTTTTGTTTGCCTTGTATCCTAAGTTTCCCTACTAGTCATTGTCAGTTTTGAGGTGGAGGGGAAAATATCGCAGAAGTGGTTGCAGGTAAATAAGAAAGGTGGCTAGTGTGGTGTCCTTTCACAAATGTTTAGAAAAGATTAAGACTGTTGAATGTCAGAGTTGAGTAAGAGGGATCTTCCACTTGGTGTATCTTAACATGAGTTCACCATGTCACAGATTGAGATTAGTGGACAAAGATTGATGTTGCAAATGACAGAAAATCCAGCCCAAGCTGGCTGTAGCAGAAAATATAATTTATTGCCTCAGTAACTAAAAGGACAGTCTAAAGCTGCATTCAGGAACCTGAGCTTGGTTATCAAGGCGTGGCTCCTCTCCACCTCTTAGCTCAGCCTGGCTGTGTTGGCTTTATTTCCAGGCTTTGGAAGAAACTGGCTCCAATCCCATTGTCCTGAATCCAGTAGTACAGGATTCCACTGTATTCTTAAGTTTAAGTAAAAGTCTCAGAATTGTGTGTTGTTGGCTTTGATTGGCCCATCCCTGTGAATATCTTGGACCCAAGGAGCATATCTGTGGGTCCTCGTGTCCTCAATCATTAGCACAGTGTGTTGCAAAATATACAGTAGGATGCTAGTTGGAAATGAGAGGATTAGAATATTGCAATAGGGTGCCATCACAGAGCAGGAGGAGAACTCAGTAATGCAAAAAGTATTCTTTCACAATTGTGACAGAATATGAATTAAGCACATTATGATATTTCAGTATGTTGCTTGAAATTCACTTTATGGAGGTTTAAAATAGGTGGTCTGGTGGGTCACATAAAACTTTTATTAAAACTAATGAGAGAAAAAGTGACCTGAATAGATGTGACTTAAGTGTTATATTGGTTACTATGCCTAGTCTTTTTAATTTAACAAAGAGAGTTCCAAAGACTAGATTTATAGTATGATGGAGAAAAAAGTACCCAGTTACTCTGAAAAAGAAACTGTTGGGCATTCATGCAATTATGGCTGTCTTCTAATGGGAACTTCACTTACAAAGCTTTTTCTTCATCTTTTTATTTCCTTTGAAGGCCATCTTTGTCTCAACAACTTTTCTTACAAGTTGAAAAGATGAAAGGAGAAGAGATTCAGTTATCAATGATGTCACAGAATTTGAGGCATTTCCAAACATGCTTGTTTGTTTATTTTGCATGATCCCAGAACTCACTGATGTACTCCAAATTAAAGTGAATTTACTGATTTAACTACAAGGTATTGAAGCTCTAATTGCCTGGGAAACTTCAAGAGTACCCATTCCCATGTATAATGTGCACCGATGTTTTTAGCCCAAACTTTCAAAAAAAAGTCTTTTTTTAATTTTTTAATTCAATTTTATTTATATTTAGAAATAAAGCTGATTTTCATATTACAAGGTATTATCTTACATACAGATATTGTTATTGCTTCCTAGAGTTGCATTTTAATTCATAAGTGTGAATAAAAAATTTAAAGCATTTGTGTAGATACAGAATTAGTACTCTAACGCCCACCTTAATTTTTCCCTCAAAAATTTATGCAAAAAAGTGCGAATTACACATGACAAAATACAGTAAGTTCTTTGGCTTCTCCATTTTCTATACCAATCTTATTATCTCCCTATTTTGTATCTACCAATTATGCTTCTTATTCCCTGTACCTTTTTCCCCCTCCACTCTCCCAGTTGATAACCGTTCAAATGATCTCCATATGTATGATTCTGTTTCAGTTATGTTTTTTTACTTCATGTTTTTTTTTAGATTCAGCTGTCGATAGTTGTGAATTTATTGCCTTTTTAATGTTCATAGTTTTGATCTTCTCTTTCTTAAATAAGTCCCTTTAACATTTTATGTAATAATAGCTTGGCAATGATCAACTCCTTTAGCTTTACCTTGTCTGGGAAGCACTTTATCTGCCCTTCCATTTTAAATGATAACTTTGCTGGATAGAGTAATCTAGGTTGTAGGTCCTTGCTTTTCATCACTTTGTATATACTTCTTTGCCAGTTGCTTCTTGCCTGCAAAGTTTCTTTTGAGAAATCAACTGACAGTCTTATGGGAATTCCTTTGTAGGTAACTCTCTGCTTTTCTCTTGCTGCTTTTAGGATTTTCTCTTTATCTTTAATCTTTGGCATTTTAATTATGATGTGTCTGATGTGGTCCTCTTAGGTACAACTTGTTTGGGACTCTCAGTACTTTCTGGACTTGTATGTCTGTTTCCTTCACCAAATTAAGGAAGTTTTTTTTCATTATTTTTTCAAATAAGTCTTCAATTTATTGCTCTTCTTTTTCTCCTTCTGCCATCCCTATGATTGGCACATTTGGAGATGTCCTAGACTCTTCTTATACTGTCCTCTTTTTTTTTTTGAATTCTTGTTTCTTCTTTCTGTTCTGGTTGAATGCTTATTTCTTCCTTATGTTCCAAATTGTTGATTTGAATTGCTGACTTCCTTCCCTGTAGATTTTTCTTTATTTCACTTAGTGTAAACTTCATTTCTTCCTATAGTTTGTTGCCATACTCAATGAGTTCTTTGAGCCTCCAGATCACCAGTGTTTTGAACTCTGCATCTGATAGGTTAGCTATCTCAATTTCATTTAGTTCTTTTTCTGGGGTTTTGTTCTCTTCTTTCACATGCTCTGTATTTTTTTGTCTCCTTAGTTTGGCAGCCTCCCATATTTGTGTATTGGGTAGGGCTGCTTTGACTCCCTGTAAAAAGGCTCCTGTTAATTGTGTGGGGTGGAGCCTTAGGCAGTGGCCAGGGTTGGGCAACCGGCATCACTGCTTTGTGGCATTGTATTGGGGCAAGGTTCAGAGAGGGGACAGTGTAGCTGCCCGGCTTCTGGGGATGTGCCCAGGATTTGCTCCATTTCTAGCCATGTCACCTGCTCCCTGTATGCGACAGCACCCTTCCAGCTGTTGCCCTGGTGTTGAATCCCAGAGTAGATAAGTTTCTGTATGTTTTAAGACCATGCTGGTTCTTTAAGCAGAGTTTCCTGAGGATCTAGCAGTTGTTTCTGCTGCTCCAACCCCCATTGGTTTTTACAGCCAGAAGTTATGGTGATTTATTTTCCTGGCACTGGAACCCTGAGCTATGCAGTCTGGCCTGGGGCTGGGATTGCTCATTCGCAAGGTATCCCTCTCCTGATTTTTATCCACCACATGTGAATGTGGGACTGCTCATGCCCTTTCTGCTGCTGCCACTAGTTTTCCACGCCACACCTTGTCCCCTCACCTCTCTGCCCTGTCTCCATGTCTCTGCCCCTCCTACCTGTGTGTATGAATGTAGCTTCTTTAAATCCTTGGTTGTTAGACTTCCATGCAGTTCAATTTTCTGACAGTTCTGGGTGTTATTTGTTTTGAGATTTAGTTGTAATTCTTTTTGTGGTTGCACGAGGAGGCAAAGTATGTTTACCTATGCTTCCATCTTGACCAGAAGTCATAATTGTGCAGTTTTATGGTAGTTTTGATTATTGTGCATGAATTTAAAATATTGGAATGCTTTGAAATGTTTAGCATAAACAGTGTACCATATGATTCATGAGGGAGATGTGTGATTTGTAGGAATAAAATGTAAGAGACAATATTTTGCAGTTATTGAGTATAGAGTTTGGAGTTTGACTCCTGGGTTCAAATCCTGCCTAGCAACTTAGTTAGCTAAATAAGACTGTATAGGTTAATATGTCTTAGTTTCCTCGGCTATATAATAGGGTGGCTCTCAGTACCTTCATCATTGAGATATTGTGAAGATTAAGTGTGTTATTGTGTATAAAGTGCCTGTAAAAATACTATATTATCATATGCTCTTCTGATAACTTTCTATAGGTCATTATAGTTTTTTCTGTAGGATATATGGAATCTTAAAATATAATGTAGTAATACTAAAAAAAATATGAGAAGTCTGCATAAAATTCAAGCATACAAGGTCTGGCCAGAACGTATCTAGCCATGTAATATGAAAAATAGAGACATTTATTGAAGGAGATACAAGATACAAGAAACATTGTACATAGGACAGTGATGCCTCAGTCCCCTTCAAAGTAGGCACTTTGGGACCTCACACAGTTCTCCCAATCACCATCAGCTACCCTGTTGTATTTTCCTGAATCTCATCAATGGTATGAAGTCTCTTCCCTTTCAAAGGTGATTTTAGTTTTGGAAGAAGCCAGAAGTCACAGGGCACCAAATATAGGCTGTATGGGGGCTGAGTCACCTGGGTGATTTGATGTTTCGCCAAAAAACTCTTCAATAGACATGATGCACCAGTGGGGTGCTTTGTCATGATAAAGCTGTCAATCACCTGTTGCCTATAGCTGGGGCCTTCTGAATCATTCAAATAGATTCCATGGAGGAATATTCAAGCTACATGCAAAATTTAACACAATTCGTTGTTCTACTTGCTCAGTCATTTTGAATGCAATGGCCACACAGTAAACATGCTCACTCAACAGCATCTACTGCCTCCCCTGACTAGTAAAGTGAAGTTGTCATTGTTCACACATGCTCATTCCAATCCACTCTCCTTGGCTGCCAGGTTACATCGATGTTGTGCAAACTGTTCTCATTATATTAACAATGGTTGAACTTTTTCTGGGATAATAGGATAGGCCTATTACTGGTTTGAAAAATTCAGTATTTAAAGCTACTAATGTGGTCTATTGTATGTTCCCTCCAGGATATGCTCATCACACCCTTCCTCACTCTCTGGAACAGGATCAGTTGCATTAGAATCAACCAGCTGTCTGTTAAATGCATATTCCTAGGCCCTACCCTGAACTAACTGGATCTGAATTCCTGGGTGTGAGAATAAGAATTTTAACAAAGGTCTGAGTTGATTCTTATGCAGGACAGATTTTGAGAACTTATGTTCCTAGCCATTCATGATTCCCCTTTCTCATGCTGTAACTCACTTCCATTATTTCTCACTTAGAACTTTTTCAGGTGTTTTATTATTTCTCAGCTTAAGGTTCTGTCACATCTCATGTTCAAGAAATTGAGATTTTTCTTTCAAAATCACAGTAGACCAAAGTTGATCCTTTTTTTACACATCCAAGGCTTGGATTACTTACTACTTCCTCACCCTTCCATTCTGTATTCTTTTTCTCACTCCTGGTGCCTTTCTTTTCCACTATTTGTCATAAGTGAGGTATGAAATAATTTTGGCGTTAGCATTCCACAACAGATCTTCTTCAGTTGTCTTTGGTCCAGTCCAGAACTGCTCTCACTTTCCTGCCCCACCAGATTTTGCCTTTTTTCTCTCTCTCATATTTTTTTTATTTCCCTTCTTTCCATACACATTCTGGTGTAGAAGTCAGGGCAGAGTTTGCAGCTAGTAAGGGAGAACTATTTTATTTCTTCCAAGTCCCTTGGCCCCTGGCAGGCTTTCTTGGAGAGAAGGCACAGGTGTAAAAAAAAAAAAAGTGCCCTGGTCCTCCAGAATCTCTGTCCCTTTTGGCGTGTGTCTCTTCCTTGTACTCTATCTAAACTCTGCATTCCTGTCTGTGGATTTTGCTGCCATAAGCATGTGAGACATTAAGCAACCTCAGACTGCATTGTTAAGTGACTGAGAAAATTGCATATAAACCCTAAAATAAATCAAGAACTTGGTTCCTGATAAATATAAAGCTATGTATAGCCATGTGGCAGTATCACATACATGAGAATTACATTACTTCTTTACCAAGGTAAAAGATTAATAGGGAGCATTTTTGGTTCATAGAGTTCGTAATGCACCTCTCCTTTAAAATGCAGGAATTTGTTATGTTCATGTGACTGATCATATAATCCATTGGAATCTTAATGATCCGTGAGATAAATTGTTCACATTTTTAGAGGTACATCTACATTACAAAACAGCAGTGCTTTCAAGAGGCCACTGCACTGTTGCGCTTTTGAAAGCACGTGAGTCACACAGTGCTGCAAGTGGGAACAATATTGATGACTCACCAACGTACACATTGTTGTAAAAAGCAAACAGTAGTAGTCATGGAAATACACACTTGCCAAATTCGCTAGCTTTGAAAACAACCTGGACATTTTCTAAGATGTGGCATTAGTATTTTAACTAGTAAAATGGGAAGAATTTAGGTTCTAGAAATTTGTTCTTTGAAAGGATTAGAATATCTTTGTATAACTAAAAACTTTTAAAAAGCATTTTCAAATAAGATAATTTTAAGGAAAAGGTAGACATAACAAAGAAATCGGTTTATAGAGTTTCAATTTCAACTGCTTTATATATCATTTGCAAGAGTTGTACAATATTTGCACAATCAAATAAATAGATAAGTAAGTTCCATTAAGATTATTGATCAATTTGATAATTTTTTTTGTTTCTGTCTATATTTTAGTTTTATTTGAGGGAAGGACGAGATTTAATTGTGTCCATGTTGCTACTTGGTTTTTTTTTTTTTAGAATAAATTAGAGGGTCAAGTTTTATAATAAACTAAATTTAATAAGTTTAAGGCTACTTATAACTATTATCTTGATATATAAGCTAAAGAAACAAAACATAGTTATGAATAGTTAAAGAGAACCATAGAAGAGTTTGTGATATCTAGTTGATCCGTGATCACACATTTGAATTGGATGACTTAATATTTGCTTTATTTATATTTTAGTTGCTTAGTATCTAAGTTTTTACTCTGTTTATGTTTGTAGACAGCACAGCCTAATGAAAATATATTAGATATGTTTTGTGAACAAAATTTTTTTTTCTCCTTTAGGGATGCCCTCTGCATCTTTATTAGTAAATCTTCTTTCAGCTTTATTCATCCCTTTTGTCTTTGGAGAAACAGAAATAAGGTTTGCTGGACAAACAGAATTTGTAGTTAATGAAACAAGTACAACAGTTATTCGTCTTGTTATCGAGAGGATAGGAGAACCAGCAAATGTCACAGCAATTGTATCGGTAAGAAATGATTGTGGTTTTATCCTTATTGAAATAAATATGAAATTTCCTAGCTTCAGTGACAAGAACTTTTTTTAACTGTTTGAGATTCTGAGTAGTTTGATCATGATAAATGATTTGCACTCACACTATTCCATATATAAAGCTTTGTAGAGCATTCCAAGGTAGCGTGTGTGTTTGGCCATAATAGTATTTTAAAGATATAGGCTGATTATTTTAAAATGTCCATATTTGTATTTTAAAACAAACAAAACAAAAATGTCAGTAAGCATTTCTAAGTAAAAACATTTATTTTGGGTAATTTGGATTCTAGTTATCTCTGCTTGGATATATTATCTGTTGTCAAGTGGCTTTAAGAAAATGCCTGAAATATTTAAAAGTAAAAAAAAATGGCAATTAAAAAATCCTTCGTTGTATTGGATAGCCCTTTATTTTTAGGAGAAATTAACTATATTAACTTACATAGAAATTAGGTAGACTTTGTTAAACTCTCGATCTATCTTATACACAGTTTAATTATTGGAAGGATTTAGTGTGTATTTGTGTTTATGTTTAACCAGAAAGTACTGTCACATGACCTCTAAGTGTATTACTATATTTGACACCCAAAATATTTGAAATTTTCATTTGCAAAAATAAGTTCTTAAGCAATAGGTTAAATAATCGCTTCATGAACCATTGTGAAAAGAGACAAACTACTTCTACACAAATCCAATATTGTACTTTTGTGCATTTTATTTTTAAATTTATTATGTGTATGTACATATTTATTGAGTTCATTTCTAATTTGAGTATATGTTATACTTCATAATCATGTAAATATAGTTTTGCTTGTATCTTAATTTTTTCAGGTTGATCTGTTATTTTCTCAGCCTCTCTTGATGGTGATGTCATCATTTTCCAATCATTCCTCATGTATTTTTCATTGAGGTTTCAATTTGAGCAGTTATGAATATCTCTCTAGTGGAACTATTTACATACACATTGATTTTGCATATTTTGGATCATTAAATGATTTTGGGGGTTGGATTACCATGTTTTTCCCTTTTTAATGACTCTTGATATTTAATACTTTCTAAATGACTGTGCCACTTTTTATAAGATATATGAACAAGTTTTCCAACACCCTTGAAAACTTTTGGATTAAGTATTTAAAACAATTTATTATTACAAACAAAACCTGGAAATTGACTAAAATTTCTCTGTACATGTTCATTTTTATTTGTACTAGATTATAATTTTTTCTAGTAGCTAAATTATTTATTTTGAGTTCTTTAGCAGAAGAAATCTCATTTAGAGTTGCACATAAAGTTGCTCCTTTATAATTTCGTAATTATTGCTCTCTTGAAAATCTTATTAGCAATGCTGATATTACAGAATGATGTCTTAAAAAGTTAAGGAAAAGTTTATAATGGCTAATAAATTTTGACTACTAAAAGAATTGGGTCTTTATTGGAATTGTGGGAGAATATAAAGAATATTTCATGGTGAAAGTTTTGGAAAGAGCAGTTTCTTTGAAACTGATAGAGAAAAATTAATTTTCCAGATATACTTTGGCAGGTTACTTTCAATCCTACTTTTGGAGCGTTTTGGCTACAGTTTGTCTTGTTAGGTTTGCTGTAATCCACTTAAGATCAATCAAGAGGCAGAGAAAAAATATCCAAATCATACTTCCTTTACAATTATTACTTTTCTATGCCGTGATTTATTTACCTTCCAGAGCATAAACAAATGTTTTTGTGTAGAATCATTCCTTTTTATAATGCTTTTTGAAGGTGATTTTTATTAGTTGTTAAATATTTGCCTATGTATATCCTATCTATAAACATTAATGGCACTTGATGGTTCCTGTTTTTTTCTTGTTGATTGCTCCAATTGGCATCTGGGTTGCTTGTCCTAACACTGTGTTATGTGAGAACTATCTATATTTTGCATTTGATAGCTGTATGGAGAGGACACCGGTGACTTTTTTGACACATATGCTGCAGCTTTCATACCTGCTGGAGAAACAAATAGGACGGTGTACATAGCAGTATGTGATGATGACTTACCAGAGCCTGATGAAACTTTTATTTTTCACTTAACATTACAGGTACATCTTTCTTCCCCTCTTAACCTTAAACTGATGAAACTCTTGCCTTGCTTAAAAATCTATTTCTCTAGAGATAAGCCAGTTTACGTGACCGGTTGTAGTTTTCACAGAAGCCAGAACTGGAAACCTATTTGAAAGTTCTACGGCCTGGTTATTCCTCAGATAATCTTGTTTAGAATATCCTACAGCTAGTTTTTGTATCTATTCAGTCTGTTTAGGAATTACCCTGACACATGCTCAAGAAAACCTTGTCTTCCCTTTGGCCCTTGGCTCTTTTATCCTTTTCCTGCTACCAGATGCACAAATCGTGACCATGACTTCTAAGTTCAAAGCAGAAAGATACAAAAAGCAGTCATGGGAGTGGGAGGTCCGTATGCCATAGAATAAATTCAGAGTGTCCCTGGGAAAAAGGCTTAAATAGCTGAACGTTTCATTGTTCTTTATAGATTGATCCGTTAGGTTGAGGCAGTGACTGATAACAAGGCTTTAAATTTTCTCAAGGCCATTGAGAATTTTTTTGAATAATTATATTGGTATGATTAAATTTTCATGAAAATGATACTTAAAACAGTCATATTTTGCTTTTGTACATTTTCTTCTATATTCCTGTATGCAGCTGTTGAATACAAGAAATGTTACAGACAATTCTCACATTTATAGAAAAATTGTTATAGTATCTTATCTTTAATTTGGCTCTATCATTTATGGAATAACTAATTCTTAACTGTCAGCACTCCTAAAACATAAGAAAAAGAGTAATTTTTTTCTTTTTATTGAATTTATTGGGATAACACAGGTTACCAAAATTATCCATGTTTCAAATACACAATTCTACAATGTGTCATCTGCACACTGTATTGTTTTCACCACCTCAAGTAAAGTCTTCTTCCATCACCATTTATCCCCCCTCTATCCCTTTCTACCTCCTGTTATCCCTCTTCCCCCCGTACTCACCACTTTGTTGTCTATGTCCAGGAGTTTTCTCTCTCTCTCTTTTTTGGCCAATCCTTCCACCCCCACCCTCATGGGCACTCCCCAGCTGTCAGCCTGTTCTCTGTGAGTCTGTCTCAGTTTTGCTTGTTACTTCAGTTTGTTCATTAGATTCTACATGTGAGTGAAATCATATGGTAGTTTTTTTTTCTCTGACTTGCTTATTTCACTTAGCATAATGCTCTCCAGGTCCATCCACACTGTCACAAAGGGTAAAATTCTCTTCTTTTTTATAGCCGAGTAGCATTCCATTGTATAAATGTACCACAGTTGTTTTATGCACTCATTTACTGGTGGACACTTGGTTTGCTTCCAAATTTTGGCTATTGTAAATAACACTACAATGAATATAGGTTTGCATATATCCTTTTGAATTAGTGATTCGGGTTTCTTCAGATAAATTCCAGGCAGTGAAATTGGAGGACCTAGAGATGGCCAATAGACATGTGAAAAGATGCTCAATGTCACTAATCATCAGAGAAATGCAAATTAAAACCACAATGAGATATCACCTCACACCTGTCAGAATGGCTATCAGTAAATCAACAAACAAAAGTGCTGGTGAGGATGTTGAGAAAGGGGAACCCTCATGCACTGTTGTTGGGAATGCAGATTGATGCAGCCACTGTGAAAAACAGTATGGAGTTATCTCAAAAAATTAAAAATGGGAGAATCATGTATGAATAGATTTTATACTGCTTATTTTATTCCCTGTCATAATAGTAATAACATTAGAATAATTATAATAGATATAGTATTACTAACCAGTGAGTACTTATAATTATAATAATTTATAGTTCAATAACCAGTGATTAATTTCCAAAACTTTTTTGAAGAATTCTTTCGGCACTTCTTTTTTTACAAATAGACTCAGTTTGAATCTATTTTCTTTATCTGTGAAGAATTAAAAGTATTCTTGTATTTTTATTCATATTCTTAATTACTTAAAGAAACAAACTGTTAAAATGATTATTTCCTCTTATTTTTAATTTGTTAATTTATTTTTGGGATTTTATTTTAGAAACCTTCAGCAAATGTGAAGCTTGGATGGCCAAGGACTGTTACTGTGACAATTTTATCAAATGACAATGCATTTGGAATTATTTCATTTAATATGGTATGCTACAATTTGATTAATCTTGTGGTTGCGAGATAATAGTTTAATTTTTTGATTATTTGTCATGATGTTACTTAGTATGATTGTCTGTTTGTAAAAGAAATTTTAAATATATTGATTTTAGAGAGAGGAAAGGAGAGAGGAACTTCAATTTGTTATTCCACTTATTTATGCATTCATTGGTTGATTCTTGTATGTTCCCTGATGAGTGATCAAACCCACAACCTTTCTGTATTAGGGTGATGCTCTGACCAACTGAGCTACCCAGCCAGGGCAACTCTTGTAATACTTAAGGAAAATTTGCTCTAACTCTGTCCATAGTCCACATTCTATAGATCATCCTTTTGTTCTGAAAGGTTTCTTTGAATTGATGAGGCCTGTATGATCATGGTTACCTCTTATCCTAATCTTTTTCTGTTGATCGTTCCATCTGACTCATTTGTTATGTCCTTTGGTGGTCTCTAACTTAGATGTTATCTTAGTTGGTTCAATCTGTTACAACACATTACCATAGTCTGGGGAACTTAAAAACAACAGAACTTTATTTTCCATAGTTCTGGAGGCTGAGAAGTCCAACATCAAGGTATCAGCAGATTCACTGTCTGGTGAAGGTCCACTTCTTGGTTCATAGACAGCTGGGTTTTTGCTGTGTTCTCACGTGGCGGTGGGGGCCAGGGAGCTTTCTGGAGTCTCTTTTATAAGGGCACTAATCTCATTCATGAGGGCAAAGCCCTCATGATGTAATCACCTCCCAAAGGCCCTACCTCCTAATATATCACATTACGGGTTAGGGTTTCAACATAGGAACTGGGGCCAGAGAGGGGGTGGTAATAAAGAGAACACTGATGATGGTAATAATAATCACCAGCATTTACTGAGGCCTCACTATGTGTCAGGTACTAGGATAAGCACTTGATGTGAATTATCGCTTTGAAACCTCATCGTAACCCTTTGAGACAGGCATTTCTGTCCCCATCTGTGAACAACTCCATCTCAGTGTCCGCTGGAGAGATGGGCCCCACTGCCCTAGTTAGTATGCACCTGGCTGCTTCCCTCTTCCTCCTCTTCTGTGCTGAGTTTGAGCCAGCCAAGCCAGCACACTTAACATTTGAAGTCCTGGCTCACTCTTTTGCTCAATAATCATGTCCTGAACAAGTTACTAGCAGTTGTCTGCTTTTCAATGGCAAGCTGACCAATGATGAGGAAACGGTGGTGGGGGGCAAAGCTGAGTGGTTGTTTCAGTGAGCTGTCCTGGTCTGGAGACGCAGCTCATCTCCGTGACCTGCTGGGCCCCTGCGAGCGTTTGAATTTGTCATCTTTCAACTAGATAACCTTTAGAATTCCTCAGCAGAATGGCTCGTTGATGATAGAACCAGGTTAAGAACCTACATCTTTTGCTTGACTAGTTCTGTCTGTGTTCCTTTTAAAACAAACAAACAAACAAACAAACAAACAAACAAACAAAAAACCCCTTTAAATGCTTTTATTAGATGCAGTTAGTGCTGGGAAATACCGCATCCTTAAGAGTGAAACGTGGATTTCTTTGTCTGTGGAAATGTCATATTTCTGAGGTAACAGTTTACACCACCTCCTGCCTCTGATTGATTGTCTTTGCTCTTCCCTGTAGCCTTTTTCCATCACAGTGAGTGAGCCCAGGGGCAGAAATGAGTCTGTGCCTCTCACTCTCATCAGAGAAAAAGGTACCTATGGAATGGTCACTGTGACTTTTGAGGTACGTTTATTCTGGAATCATTTCAAATGGTAACATGTTAGAGTTCATACCAGATAGCAACCATTTTAAAAATCAAGGTTCTTTGTGTAAGAAATGTGACCCTTAATAAATATGAAATAAAAGTAAATACTTTTATTATCTTATGAATGTCATGGTTAATATAAAAATGTTTTCCTTGTTACTTGACTATACTGTGCTTATAGGGAACACAACATATCATTTTCGATACAGAATACTAATAGACCACAAAATAGAATAATAATGATGTTAATCCCTCAAAATTCATAGAACTTTAATGATAAACCTTTTCAAGGCTATACGTTTTTAGAATGCCCATGGGTTACTTAGGCTTATATAGAGGTATTTAGTATGTGGTCTTCCCTATTAACTTTTCCCATTTCTTTAAAATACTCTTAATGGATGGTGTTAAAAGCAGTTACATTCCATCGTGGAGGTCCATAGATATCATAGCATTTGACGTGAATGAGATAGGCTGTGGGCAAGGTGTATTTCTTAGGGTGTTAGCTGTAACCATTTCATTTGATTGCTTACTGACTACATGCTCAGCATTGAGTCATCATATTGCTGTTCTATGAGTTACATATTTAAACCTTCAACTAATTTTTGTGTTTTATAAGATCCAAAATATGATCATATGTGATTTTGAAACATTAAAACATTAGAAAGTCTTGGTACCAGTTTATATCTTAATTATTAATTATAATATGAATAAAATGGATAATTGGATTTATGTAACATAGTTCTACTGAAGCATAGAAGAGTTTGCTTGTGCTCATGGAGCCCTACATCATATGGTGGTTATGGTAATTACAAAAGAAATAAAATTCCATAAAGCAGTGAAGCATGAAAAATATAGTGAACACTAATTAAATATGCAGTATTCTTTCAAGTTCAATGTAGGAACTTAAGCAGTATTTTAAGTGCTTAGGGATATGCAGTTAGATAATAAATACACTTCTAAATTTTTTCTGATAATAAATATGGGAAAATTTTGAAAAATTGAATGCAGAAAGGATAACTCATCAGTTATAGTGTTTTCAACTTTGCTGTGGATATCTGAAATTATTTTATTGGATCTTGAGTCTTCTGTTCTGCTGAAATACAGCACTTAGTATTTCCATATACTGTTCTAGGACTTTCCTCTGATGCTGTTTTCACTGCATGTAAATAGAAACTTCCCAGCACTAAGTCTCTCTCATCCTTTTTAAACGTCTACTCCATGATGCTTACCTTCATCTGACTCATTTATTTATTTATTATTTGTTTGTTTTCATTAAACGTAAGGTCCTGGTGGGTAGGGAGTTTGCCTTGTTCACTGCTATATTCTTGGTACCTAAAAGAGGCCTCAGGCACAAAGTACTTAATAGTTTTCAAAAAATAATTTTACTAAATCCTCATATGTAGTCTGTTACTTTATTATGCTCTTTAAAGATGAGGAAAATACTGCATAAAGTGGTTGTATGCCTTCCACAGACCATGGTGGAACTGCTATTTGATCCTATTAAGAAAATTTATTAATTTTGAATACTTTCCTCTCAAGAAAAATATTTATGTTTTTTTCCTCAGGTTTAATACAATGGTTGAGATAAAATGGAAAGCTTTTAGAAACCATGTAGTTTAATGTTATTATAGTCAAGATCTATAATTATAGGCTTTGACTGTTAATTGGAAGGGCAAGCTTGCATATAGGTTTGTATAATTCTTGCAAAACATTTTTTAAATCCTCTCCAAGGATATGTTAATTGATTTTTAGAGAAGTGGGGGGAGAGAGACAGAGACAGAGAGACAGAGTCAGAGACACAAGCATTGATGTGAGAGAGAAACATCCATCTGTTGCTTCCCATACGTGCCCCAACCGGGAATCAAACCCACAACCTAAGTATGTGCTCTGACCGGGAATCAAACCTGCAAATTTTTTGGTGCATGGGACAATGCTTCAACCAACTGAGCAGCCCAGCCAGTGCTCTTGCAAAACATTTTTAAGTAAACTTCAGATTTTTGTCAGCTGATGTCACCATAATGCTTTTTTATGCTTGTGAAATGTTTTATATGTATTTCTTTGCAGATAGAGGGTGGCCCAAATCCACCAGAAGAAGATCTGAGTCCAGTTAAAGGAAACATCACCTTTCCCCCTGGCAGAGCGACAGTAGTTTATAACTTGACAGTACTTGATGATGAGGTGGGATAATGTGAAATGCTTAGATGGGACAAGGATTCTGTCTGTAGTACAGACATGTTAGAGAATATTGTGTCAAAGATTAGGTTGTATTTGGTATTTGAAATTATTCAAGAACATAGCTCTATGTAAAGTCAGTATATTGGGCCAGTCATATTTTGGATATAAATAGCTATTTTGGAATATATCTTGTTAATATTTACCTTATTAATTCACATATTCATATTAAGTTGTAGATCTAAAAGCTGATGAACCTGAACATAATTGTCAACCACACGTAGTACAAAAATCTAAGCATTTTGTAAAAGCTAATGATTGCTTTTGGTTAGTGATTTCAGTTTTGAGCAGGTATAGTACTATTTACCCAGTATAAATATTTTACTATAAAAGCAAAGAAATTTTTACTGTGATTGATATTTGGATGGCTATTTTAGATGTTCACATTCATAGAAAGGCCTTAGTTATTTTTGCATTTCAGATTGAAAGTACCAAGGGTTTAGATGTGCGACTGCTGAGGAAAGAACAAATTTGAACAATGTTCAAGTATATCCCTCATGAGCCAAACAAGAGAAAACATGACTTTTAATTTAAAAAAAATCTTAGTATTGCCAGGGGTAAGAGGAATAGCTGGAAATTTATAATGATTTGTCTACCTTCCTACAAAAAGAAAATGAAACCCAATCACAACAAGTCCCAAGAGACGGAAAAAAAGAAGGCATTATTAGAAAAGAGTGTTGCTCCTGAAACAAATGAAATATTAGGTAGCAGTGATAACTAGTTTGTCTAGTTCTAGAAGCTAACAAAAACCTTCTGGTTTTAGAACCTAGAACAGTCGAAATATTATAATTTGGGGCAGTGATTAATTATGCATTTTACTTGTAAAATATCTTCTCAAGACCTGATGTACAACATGGTGATGATAGTTAATAAGTATAGTATTGTGTACTTGAAAGTTGCTGAGAGTAGATCTTAAGTGTTCTTACCACACACACACACACACACACACACACACGAGTAAATGTGTCAAGTGATGGATGTGTTAATTATCTTGATCTTGGTAATCATTTGATATCACATTGTATACTTTATATATATTTGTTAATTATCCCTTAATACAGTTGAGGAAAAAAGGATCATCAATCAAATCATATTTTATCTTTGAGATAGTTTTATCTCTTACATTGATTGCCACTGATTGAAGTAAAAAGATGTATTTTTTCACTTTTATTCATAAAATAGAATTTACAGTGAAGGAACACTCAAACAGCCCATTGGAGATTATCTCTAGGATTTCCGTGCAGTTTCCAATATATCTATATCTACATCTATATCTGTATATCTATCTATATCTATATCTGTACTGATCTACTTCTATATATCTATATCTGTATCCATATTTATCTATATTCATATCCATATCTATATTCTATGTCTGTATCCATATCATCTATATCTATATCTATCTATAATCTATCTATGTACATATTGTAACAATGTCAATATTTTCCCTAGCAGTGACTCTTATAGCTTGTTCTCCAGAGGCACAGGATGTGCATTTTGGAAATCATATGATTAGTATCATATGTTTAATTCTTGAATTTGAAACTGTTTGGAAAGAAACAAGAATAAATCACGTGGTTAAACACTGACAATTAGTATATGATGCTTAATGCAGTTTTCTAGATTATTGGACCTTGAATGGTGCTTCTGACCTTACCAACTTGATAAAACTAGTAAGAATGTATGTTCATTTTACTGTCAAATCTTTTGAGTTATCTAAAGAGTAATCAAGGTTGAAAGACATTATACCTATACTTACTTTATTATCTGTTCATACCATTACCTTATGAACTTTTCCTTCCCTATCTAAAATGTATTACTTCCTTTAGAAAATATTTCAATAAATGACACTAAACAGGCCTTTCTATAGGCTCCCTTCAGTTAAAGATTTTTATTTTTATGTAATTGTATTGAAACATAGTGACTTTTTGCACTTTGGGTTCTTTGCCAGGTATTTTAGCTATTGATGTTTTACCACCGTTTATATTTCTTTGACAGGTACCAGAAAATGATGAAATATTTTTAATTCAACTGAAAAGTGTAGAAGGGGGAGCTGAGATTAACACTTCAAGGAGCTCAGTTGAGATCATCATTAAGAAAAATGATAGCCCTGTGAGATTCATCCAGAGTGTTTATTTGGTACCTGAGGAAGACCACATACTCATAATTCCAGTGGTTCGTGGGAAAGATGACAGTGGAAATCTGATTGGATCCGATGAATATGAAGTTTCAATCAGTTATGTTGTTGTAACTGGGAATTCGACAGCACATGCCCAGCAAAATTTAGACTTCATTGATCTTCAGTCAAACACAACTATTGTTTTTCCGCCTTTTATTTATGAATCACACCTGAAATTTCAAATAGTTGATGATACCATACCAGAGATTGCTGAATCATTTCATGTTGTGCTACTAAAAGATACCTTAAAGGGAGATGCTGTACTATTAAGCCCTTCTGTTGTACAAGTCACCATTAAGCCAAATGACAAACCTTATGGAGTCCTCTCGTTCAACAGTGCCTTGTTTGAAAGGACAGTTATAATTGATGAAGATACAACATCAAGGTATGGCATGGCTACAATTACTTTACTATAATATTCCAAGATTTAGTGTTTGTGGTATTGGACACAATGCTGAACTCTTGAGAGTATATGTCATTTCCTCTACCATGGTTCCCCTATTTTCTTTCGTACTTTGGAAGTGATTTAAAATGAAAGTGAATTCCTATTATGGTAGTTTCCTAGGATGTATCAATGTATCGTATCCTTCATGTTAAAAAAACAATCATTCTTCATGATACTGGTTTTTGTTTTTACCAATGTGTGATGGCCAGCCTGACAGTGGAAAAGTCCATCTCAGGGAACTGCAGTATATTATGTGATTGTATACATTTCTTTTTAAAAACTCTTTAGATTTGAAAATATTACAGTGGTTAGAAATGGCGGCACCCATGGGAACATTTCTGTGAACTGGGTACTGACACGGAACAGCAGTGATCCCTCACCGGTAACAGCAGACATCAGCCCAAGTTCTGGAGTTCTCCATTTTGCACAAGGGCAGATGGTAGCCTCCATTCCACTTACTGTTGTTAATGATGACATTCCAGAAGAGGCAGAAGCTTACCTCCTTCAGATTCTGCCCCACACAATACAAGGAGGTGCGGAAGTGAGCGAACCAGCAGAGGTAGGTCTCTTGTTGTGCTTTACTTGTGTGAGTATTTCTGTGCAGTAGAAGAGCCAAAGAATTTGATCACACAAGTCACATTTATGCGCGCTTCAATGTGATGGTAAGAACAGTGGTTTTGGAAATAATCATTGCTTTGCTTGCCCAAGGTTGTCCCTTTGTTAATAAAGAAGTTCATACCTTTTGACCCAGCAATTCCACTGCTTGGATTTTATCCTAAGAACCCTGAAACACCAATCCAAAATAACCTATGCACCCCTATGTTCATAGCAGCACAATTTACAAGAGCCAAGTGCTGGAAGCAACCTAGGTGCCCATCAGTTAATGAACGGGTCAAAAAACTATGGTACATTTACACAATGGAATTCTATGCAGCAGAAAGAAAGAAGGACCTCCTACCCTTTGCGACAGCATGGATGGAATTGGAGAGCATCATGCTAAGCGAAATAGGCCAGGCAGTGAAAGACAAATACCATATGATCTCACCTTTAACAGGAACCTAATCAACAAAACAAACAAACAAGCATAATATAAACAAAGACACTGAAATTGAGAACATGCTGACAGTCACCAGAGGGGAGAGGGGAGACAATTTCAGGGGAAAAGGAGAAGGGTTTAGAGCAACAAGTATAAAGGACACATGGACAAAAACTATGGGGGGGTGGAAATGGGAGGAAGGTGGGGAGGGCTGGGGTGGTGGGCTGGGGGTGGGGTAAAAGACAGAAAACTGTACAATATCAACAATTAAAAAAATACTGATTAAGAATAAAAAAAAAGAAGTTCACTCTTGAAAAATTCCACAAACTATAAATTAAGAGGGTTTTTCAGAACTGTTTTTGACTCATTTTTTATTGTAGTGCATATAAGAAGTGATCAGTTTTAGATACAATATATAAGTAAATATTAAAAATCAGACAAGCCTAGAAACTAAACAGTTTGGTAATCTCAGATGTGAGAATTCTGCATTTTAATATTTTATTTCTTTATCTGCAGCTTTTGTTCTACATCCAGGATAGTGATGATGTTTATGGCCTCATAACATTTTTTCCTATCGAAAACCAGAAGATTGAAAGCAGCCCAGGAGAACGATATTTATCTTTAAGTTTTACAAGACTAGGAGGAACTAAAGGAGATGTGAGGATGTTTTATTCTGCACTTTATATTCCTGCTGGAGCTGTGGACCCTGTGAGAGCAAAAGATGGCATCTTAAATATATCCAGGAGAAATAGCCTCATTTTTCCAGAACAAAAAACTGAAGTTACTTCAAAATTACCAATAAGAAATGATGCATTCCTTCAAAATGGGGCCCACTTCCTAGTACAGGTATTTTAATGATTAAAATAATCATAGCTTTGGTTAATTGGAAGTATACTTATCTATGTGAAAAAGTTAATGAACCATTATTTTGCTCTCATTTATAGTTTGGGTTCTATGGTTAGTTATTATAAGTTACTTAGGGAGTCCAATGAAAGACTGTTTCTGCTCCTAAGGCATATAATGAAATAAAACAAGGGTTTTATAAAGTTGAAATTTTAGTCACATGATGATAAAAGCATTATCAGACATGAAATGCCGGTTAGAATATAATGGATGGCATAATGAAGTAACTCACAAACTGTTCATGGGGGAGGACCAAGGGAGACAGACAGACATGCACATACCCACAAGCACACACACAGAGATTTGTTACTCTTTTGAGTGATCTGATAAATTATGACAGGAATGGATTTTGTAGGATAAATGTTTTTTCATGATGGATACATTCAGGGAAGGCATTCCAGAAATAAAAAAGCAGTATGAGAAAAATTGTAAACTGTAGCTTTTAAATAATATACCAAAAAATCTGTTTCTTTGCCTATTAACTCTAGATAGCATCTCTGGGTTTTCATCTATTTAACAAGAAATACATATTCTTCTATCTTATCACTTTTATTTCTTAATTTTTATTAACGTTTTTATTGTCAAAATTTAAAACATTTGTGCTCACTTATGATAGTATGGTTATTTTTTTCCATGCATTTAGTTTTGGTTGATTCTGAAAATTAGAAAGCAATAAAAAGGTGTTTATCAAACTTTGGTAATGTAAAGAAATGTAAAACAGATTCAGATAGTGTGAATGATAAAGAGTGTAATCTCATGTCACTGTGTTTTTTTGCCAGCTGATATATATCAAATAAAATAGCATACTCTATCAATTTTTTGAATCAAGTCACATTTAAATTTGTTTCATAATTTTACTTAGACTCTTTTTGTGGTTTATTGCTTTCTTTGGGGTTTTGAATTGCCCCCTATATGCCGTCCTCACCATGTTAGGTCTGTCAGCTGTCTAACATACATTGAATATTTAGTTCATTATGTTGCTTTCTATGCTTTCTTCATACCTGCTCCCTGGGACCTTTTGAACTGAACTTTTGAATTTTCTTGATCTCTTGCCTTTTCCTTAAGTTATGTTTTAGTTTTGTTATAGTATGTCTATCCTCAAATACATGTGCAGAAAACGTATGTGCAAAGTAAACTTTTTGAGTGTTCGAGCATTGAAAAATAAATTTTTGTACAGATTGTTTTGATAGAAATTTCTAGTTTAAAATAATCTTTTCTTCAGATCTTGGAAAGTTTTGTCTTGTATAGTTTCTAATCTGAAATTTGAGGGGAAAAGAAATAATTTACCTTCTTCGGTAACTTGTTTTTTATTTCTGAAAGCTTTTTTCTTTTAAATTACTTTTTGGTGTTCTAAATTTCACATGGTTGTGTTCCACCTTGGTGAGCACTCGGTGGTGTGGCCCCTTTTATTTTGAGACTGTTGTCTCTTTTTTTAAGCTGAGCTGCCAGCCCCATGCTTGTACTGTTCATGCATTTCTTGAGAATTCCTTGTGAAGGGATCTGCTGGGTGATATGTATATATATTTTGTGGGGGGTACCTTTTTGTAATATGCTTACCCAGAGGGAGGCCTTTTCTCAGTGTTCTCAAAGGCTTTGTTACTGACAGGACACCCTTTTCTTCATCTTTATTATTGTTATTGTTGTTGTTGTTATTTTATTATCTCCTCAAAATGAGGAAATTATGATATGATGCATATTGCTGTGTTTGAGGATTATCCACTCTTTAAAGACCCATGTTTCTCTTTTTGGAGTGATGGATGAGTAGGACATAGTGTTCTTTACATTGTGTTTGTTGCCCCTGAGATCAGTGGACTGTTCTTGTGAGATGGCAGCTGGATGGTGGGAGTCTGGGGTTGAGTGAGTGGACAAGCTCCTGGGCCTGGCAAGAAGTTAGAGCAACTAGCATACTGCTACCAGAACTCATTCAAAGATGTGTTCAGAAATTTTAATAAGAAATTTAAGTTTGGCTCTATATAAAATACGTCATAACTAACTTTTTAAAGGTTGTTTTATTAATATATGTAAATATATGCTTATTTCACCAGTTTTCCCTTAGAGTAGCATTTCCAAACTTAGGAGTTTTTAAGAATGTTTGGGAGAAAACTTGTCAAGTGGAGTTTCAGAATTTAATGGAGATTTTTGTTTTTTTCTTTTTCTTTTTGGTTGCCATGCTCTCTTTTGCCTTCTCTGCTATCCGTGTCCTCAGAGCATTCTTATTAATATACCATATTTTGCCATGTACAATGTACACCCACATTTTTGGTCCAGACTTTCAGGAAAGAAATCTTTCATCCTAATGTTTTAATCCAATTATTTATTTATTTATATTTAGGTACTTGTTTTTTGTCTTATAAAGGAATTTTAGCATTTATTTTTGAACTTATTATAGTACAAGAAATTTTATGTAACAGTTACAAAACACAAAGGCAAAAACAAGGTACAAGAAATTTTATGTGCCTGTAACAAATTTACGATATTTATACATCATAGAAGGCCAAGAACTCTTCATCACTATCAATATCAGAAGTTATTCCTTTCTCGAGATACACTTTTAATGCATAAGCATAAATAAAAGAACTAAAAACATTTATATAGATATAGAATTAGTACTACCCAAGTATAATGTATATCCTTAGTTTTCCCTCAAAAATTTGGGCAAAATGTATGCATTATACATGGCAAAATATAGTACATTCTTTCAGTCAGTTCATACTGCTACAAAGAATACCATAGACTGGGTGGATTAAACAACAGACATTTATTTCTCACAATCCTGGAGGCTGGGAAGTCCGAGATCAGGGTGTCAGCATGTGGGGTTCTGGTGAGGGCCCTTTTTCTGTGTGCAGACTGATGTCTTTTGCTGTGTCCTCACATAGTGGAGAGAGAGAGGAAACAAGCCCTTTGGTGTCTCTCTCTCTTTTTTTATTGTTATTCATGTACAGTTGTCTCCATTTTCCCACCACCACTTCCATCCCACCCCCAACCTCCCATCCTCAATCCTTTCCCTCTATGGTTTTGTCCATGGGTCCTTTATATATGTTCCTTGATGAACCTTTCCCTTCTTTCCCCCATTATTTCCTTTTTCTCTGGTTACTGTTAGTTTGTTCTTTATTTCAATGTCTCTGGTTCTATTTTACTTGCTTGTTTGTTTTGCTGATTAGGTTCCACTTATAGGTGAGATCATTTGGCATTTGTCTTTCACCGCCTGACTTATTTCACTTAGCATAAAGCTCTCCAGTTCCATCCATGCTGTTGCAAAGGGTAAGAGCTCTTTCATTCTTTCTGCTGCGTAGTACTCCGTTAGGTAAATGTACCATAGTTTTTTATCCATTCATTTACTGATGGGCACTTAGGTTGCTTCCAGCACTTGGCTATTGTAAATTGTGCTGCTATGAACATTGGGGTGCATAGGTTCTTTTGAATTTGTGTTTCAGGATTCTTAGGATATAATCCCAGAAGATGTCTCTTCTTATAAGGGCACTAATTTCATCATGAGGCCTCTACCTCCCAAAGGTTTCATCTGTGAATACCATCACTACTGGGGATTAGAGTCTCAATGTATGCATTCTGCAGAGACATAAGCATTCAATTCATAGCATATGTTTAAGGTTTTTTAGTCTCTTTTATCTCAGTATTCAGTTCTCTCTTCTGTATCTTTGCACTTTTGCATGGATCACAACTCATATGAGAACCAGCTTATTAAAATAAGTGAAAGGAAGCAAAGGTTTCACAGTTGCTTTTTCTCTCATGGAAGCCAAGGCATCCTGGTATTCCTGTAGGCACTGCAGTGATGGGACATGTGTTTGAAACTGATAATGAAGAAATGTTGATTTTGATTTGTAGAGAACGTTTCTATTTTAGCTTTTGGATTTCTTATGTTGCTTCTGCTACTTTTTACTGTGGGAGACAATATTAGTAAACTTTATATTAAACTTTTAGTCTTTTAAAAGTATTTAGTATTTCTATCTAAGTGGCTGCAGAAAATCTCTATGTAAACAAAATCTTGTTAGGAACCTTCTGTGGGTCAGATATTATCCTAGCTGTTTTATGTTTCAGTATGCTATGTGAACATGACAGAATTTATTTTTAGTGACACTTGAAAAGTAAGTTAACACTTGAAGAAGCATGTAACATCTGAATTTTTGGTGATTCCTGGTTAGAAATCTGTTTGCACTACTAATTCCAAATTGAATTCTTTATCTATCTGTATATTCAGTAAAAACAAAACAAAACAAAGGTGTTACTGTGCAGACAGTTAATTTAATACTATAGGGAAAAAAGGCATTATTAGTCACTGACAGAATTTCTTCAGGTTCAACAAAAGCTGTAGGCTCTGGAAGGCGGGTTGAAATTAGAAGGTTGTGGAGTTTGTATAGTACATAATGGATGAACAACTCAAGAATGGGAGGCATCAGACTCTGTGTGGAAAGTTGAATGAAACTAAAGAAAAGAGAATCTGAGACAGGAGCTCCTCATTCTTCCGTAATCCTCTCAGCTAAATACATCAGTCTAAGAGACAACTTTTGGCAAGCATGGGGTTACTAAGGTGCTGCCCAGTTGAAATCTGTCTGAAAGCAAAGAACGACTCTTTATGAATGGAGCAGTTTGATTTAGCAGATGTTTCAGGATCCCAGACAAAAAGGCTTAGAGACCAGGAAATAAGCTATGTAAAATTTGCATTTTCCTTTTGATCAGTTCACTTCATAGCCTTCTATATCTTCTTTCTTTATGCAAGATGGGGAAAAAGTAGGTTTACAACTGTTTATATGGAAAATAATACAATAATTAATAAATAACATTCCAAGAATAAATGCTGTGTTCACATGCTCACAACTGTCAACCTACTTTCCCCCAAGCAGTATTTTTCAAAACATGATATTTAGAATTAATTCTGTAACTTTTGATAAATGTATATAAATTATGACTTATTTTCTTTCTTTTTTAAAGAAAGTTTTGAAATAAAATTGTATTGAGTTTTTTCCCCTTGGTGCTTTAAACAGTTTTATCAATTTTGTGCTTTGTGAATACACAGGAACAAGAATATTCATTCACAACACGTGCTTATACATGACCAATGTACTTTATAAACATTTTTTGCCTCCAAACAATGCACACTTTATGTTTATATGCCATTCATATATACACATTTTATTTGCTTATTCTTTGTGCTATTTTAAAAGGTAAATATGTATGTATATGGGTATATATATATTGCTTTTTTCTAGAAAGAATGGTATTTATACTTACATGTTTTTAATTATTTATCTTTATGTTTTATTTACTTTATAAAGTAAATTAAAGATACTAAAGAATCACATGTTTTTTTAAAAGATTTTATTTACTTATTTTTACAGAGAAGGGAAGGGAGGGAGAAAGAGAGGAAGAGAAACATCCATGTGTGGTTGACTCTCAACCACCTCCAACTGGCACCTTGGCCCACAACCCAGTCATGTGCCCTGACTGAGGACTGAACCAGTGACCCTTTGTTTCTCAGGCCAGCACGCAATCCACTGAGCCACACCAGCCAGGGCAAATCACATGTTTTATTTTACTTAGTCTGTATACCAATATTTGACAAAATTTGCCAGTCTAGTTTTTTTCTTGGACTTAAATAAATTTTTACCAAATATGAAAAATTTAAATTTATTTATTTATTTAAAAATTTAAATTTAATATTTATTTTATTTTTGGCATTACCATTTAGTTCCCTCATACTCTCTTCCCCCAGCAAGCACCACATGGTTGTCCATGTCCATGCATCCTTTTTCATTTTTGCTCAACCCTTTATGTTTTTCTATATGATTTTCAAAGCAAAGTATGTGACATTTTTAAAAATCATTTATTTTTGCCCTTTTAAAATGCATGTTGTTCATCAAAAATTGTGAGAGTATGGGTGGGATCAGTACCAGTTTAGTCCACTTGTGGAAAACCAACTTAAATCAAAGGCATTTTCACATTATAGAGTCTAATAGAGAGGTCTAGAGTAGGAGATTCATGTTTTAAGTTCAAAATTGCTTTTTAACTTAAAATGGCCATGCTCTTTGCAGTTCTGTAATGATTATTCCTACACTCAAGTATTGATAAGTTGGGTTTTGAAAAGTTAGAATATTAAGATGTTGAAAGTTTGTGATAGATCAGGGTTCCTACAGAGATCGGTTCGTGTTGGAGAGATGAATCAGCAAATATTTATTGTGTAGCTGTTGCATTTCAGGTCTCTACCATATACTGGGGAAATGCTGAGACAGACATAGACCCACAAGGACTCCATAGTCCTTTTGGGAAGTGAAAGTCTGGAACACCCATAATGATGATAAGTGAGCAATAATGGAATTAGAGTGAAGTCTGAGTTTAGTGAGAGTAGCAATAGAAGTTCAGAAAGAAATAGGATAAAACAGGCTCGAGAATCCAAGGAAATCTTCATGGAAGAGAAAGAAATGTAGTTGTTCTTTAAGAGCGGGTACACTTTGGACTTGTGAAATGATTAAGGGAGGCAATTTTGGGTGAGGAGGATACAATGGAAGTTACTCTGGTGGTCATGTTCATTAATTACAGGGACTGTACATGTGTTGCATTTCTTTAAACATAAAAGCATGTTAAGTCATATTTCGAGTTTGAATGGTCATCTGAGTGTGAATAGTCTTTGCTAGAGAAGGGGTCTGGGTGACTGATTAGAGGTGTGGACCAGTGGAAGAGAGGAAAGAGATGTGTACAGGAGACCATTCTGTGCGATGTGGGTCCAGCTCCCACTCGGAAAGGCCAGTGGAAAGCAAGGTCTGATGCACAGGACCCACACCCTATTCCGATGGGATAGGTTCTCCCATGTGGAATCAGGCCTGCATTGTACCTATGCCGCTTTGAGACTTGATTTTTGCTCAAACTCCCTCACCCTGAATTGAGGCAGCAAATATTTACTGCATATCTTTAAAGTAACTTCCTAAAATCTATGCTAAGCCTTCCGAGGATGAGTGTAACCAGTTCAACCACTTTTCCCTTTGGATTTGCAAATATCCTTCTTCTGTAATGTGATTAGTGACATCCTCTCCTTTGTTTTCTGTAAAAAGTAACCACCTAAAGTGAACCTGTGCATTAATAAATGAGGACAGTCCTCAATGTGATGTGCCCAGAAAAGCAATAAAAGTTTCTTAAGGCAAGGGTTGGCTGGCTGTCGTCTTGAGAGAGTGGCTGAGCCATCCCTTTTCCTCCACAGGACTCGATAGTCTGTGTGAATTTGTCTCGTGTGAATTTGTCTCATGTCTCATCCACAATGCTGTGGACATTGCTTGCCAGTGTCCACATCAGATGTGGACAACTCTCTGATATTTGGTGTATCTGTAGTTGGGTACAGGTAACAAGGAGGAAAAGCAGATGGCAGAGCTGGTGATGGTGGTGGTGAGGAGACATGAAACAGAGAGTGGTTTTGAGTTTGGATATTTTGTCTGCAAAGCTTCTGTGTGATGTTTATGCCATATTTAATGGCAGTGGGTTATAAAGTTTTTGAAATTTGAAGGAGCTATCCAGACATTATTAGAGAGAGTGTATAAATTATAAGATAAAGGTCTTAGATAGAACCCTGGGAAATAATAATAACTGAAGGGCAGAAGGAGCTCAGGAAACCAGTACAGGACATTGAAACGGGACGGAGAATGAACAAGGAAGAAAATGAAGATGCTGAGTTATCGATTGGTGGCTTTTATCCATATTTACTTTGTTGCCCCTTGCAATTAAGACATTTTTTAAAAAAAATTTCTGTTCTATTTTTTATTTTGTCTTGTTTGTTTATCATAGTTGGAAACAGTGGAATTGGTGAACATAAATCCCCCAATCCCACCTATCAGTCCTAGATTTGGGGAAATCCGAAATATTTCATTAGTGGTTACTCCGGACATTGCAAATGGAGAAATTGGCTTTATTAGCAATCTTCCGATTATTTTACATGAACCAGAAGATTCTGCTGCTGAAGTGGTAAGTAGGCTGTCTCTTATCACTGGGGCCTAATGTGTTTGAGATAATGTACAGACACTAATTTTTTTTATGGGGTTAGTATATAGAGTTAACAGATAGTGAAAAGCTTCACCATTTACAGCCAGCCTTCAATATGTAATTTGAAATAAGTAACTGATGAATGTGTGATTTTCCATCATCTTTTGCCATATCTGATAAAATAAAATTAGCATTTTATTTGCTTACAGCAAAAATAGTATATTTTGGTCTGGCTGCTTTTAGATAATGCTATGACATTTGATAGAGTGCCAGCCAAACATAATTTTGGGGGAGGGGCAAGTCATGTATACCACAGGACTGGGATACTGTGCTTGGTAGTGGAGGTGATGGTGATAAGTTTGTGGAATGCCTAATCTTAGGAATTCTGTATTATATGTGTATGTGGGGAAATTACTGCATACACCTCCACCCCACCCCGACATAAAAATGTGTTCACATATATAGCACCCTCCTTGCGCCCTCTACTCTGCTTGAATTTTCTCACCGTCTATCTAGGGACCTTCATCCCTAGCATTCCCTGAATCATAGCCCATCTCTAAGACAGTCTCTCACACTTGCATATGATTTAACTTGGTTTGAGGTTCAGATCAGGAATGAGGAAAGCGGTTTATGATATCAAAGCCTCACGTCAAAATATGGTGACCAGAACTTTCTTCGTGTATACATTTGATTCTGTATATTAGCAGAGAAGCTGCATTTTCAAGATGGTTTTGATTTTTTTATATTTTTCTTTTAAAAAAGTAGAAAAAAACTAAAAAGGATTTAGCTTGCTCTTAGTGTACATCGTTTTTATTCATTTGTCTTATAAAGCTGTAAATTTACCATTTTATATTTTTCTCTTGAGGGAAATTAGCTTTTGGGGAAAGTTTTGGGCTCCATGACCTTTCATTCCTCCCTTCCTGGGAAACAGCAGAAAAAGTGAGTTTCCCTTTGTTCTCTTTGTCCCATCTACAGCCTGGACCACGCCCATTCCCTCTGGTGATTTAAGGGTGCAGCCCTCTGTTACACTTTCTGTCTTCGTAAGAATCTTTGCTCTGTAGCCTCTAGCTTTGACCACTGCTAGCCAGATTAGCAGAATTTTTAGTGAGGAAAATGTCTTTCTTCTCCCCCTCCCCAAGATGGGTGGTGTTAAAGGGCAAAAAGCAAAGAGAATACCTTATTTAGGAGTTTAAACAGAATAGTTTATTTACAATGAAGTATTTGTTTATTATATATTAAACTTCATGATCTACAGTGTCCTTTTATTATATATATTTAATATGTACTTAAATAAACTACCAGATACAATTCATTTCAGAATTATTTTAATAACTTCCATTTATTTAGCTCCTACTGTGGCGAGGTACCCTAATCCTCACTACAAACTTGCCAAACAGGGAACCACTAACTTCATTTCGCATGTCGACATTGAGGTCCGAAAAGTTAAGTGACTTGCCTAAGTAATCCAGAGCCATGATTTGAAAATCTGATTTTGTTTGCACTGCATTATATTGTACTGCAATATTATTATATTGTTTAGAAACATTTCATATTGTTACTTATATTATTGTTTTCTTATATTGCCCCTTATCACTTTAGGATGCATTTTACATAACATATATTTTTCCCATTGTAATTACAAATATTTATTTTTGTTTATATTGTAACATTACATTAATTTGGTTTTTTTTTTGGAGAACCTCAGATGGAAATTTACTCTTCAGCCAAATTGTTCTATTTTTTTATCACTCTGTTTTTTTAAATATTTGTCTTTTTGTTTAGCCACCCCTAGTTAGGTATATTTTTTGGTGGGGGCAATTTTGTGAATTTGATTAACAAAAAACAGTAAGTATAATTCTATCAAATTATTTTTAAGCATAAAGAAAGGCTTGTGCAAATGTTTTGAATGTTATTTAATGGTTCACTTTTTCATGCAGAATAATACATATATTCACATAATAACATGTGAACACGATCACTGAAAAGCTTATATAATTTGTGACTATGTAGGAAATTGTTTTGTTTTTATAAGGTATACATTCCCTTACATCGGGATGGAACTGATGGCCAGGCTACTGTCTATTGGAGTTTGAAGCCCTCTGGCTTTAATTCAAAAGCAGTGACCCTGGACGATATAGGTCCCTTTAATGGCTCTGTTGTATTTTTATCTGGGCAAAGTGACACAACGATCAACATCACTGTCAAGGCTGATGACGTACCGGAAATGAATGAGACGGTGACACTTTCCCTAGACAGGTAATGACCCATTTAGGTATTGATTGCTTAGTGATGTTTATATTTTTGAATACTCAAATAGTTTTTTTTTTTTTTAATTCTTTACTCCATATAAAGTAAAAAGAAAAATCGAAGAGAGAATGTTCTGCCCAATCTCTGACTATTCCGTTGTTTGTTGATAGCCTCTGGTTTTGACAGTGTGAACTTTTACCCTGCTATTCATTGTGAGGAAAGATTTCACAGAGAATTTCTAGAGAGTTTAAGATAAATCTTAAGCATAGCTAATATGTTGTTGTGTTAAAAAATAGGCAGCAACAAATCTAAAATATTAGGTTAAACAAACAGCCCTGCTGCTTTTGTTTTCACCAGGGGAGAGGATTAGAGCTGTTTTGAGTGAGTTAAAAGAAACTGTTAATCTTCATATAATGAAATTCTTTTCTTTTCATGGAATTTAAACTTTAAATAATACTTGTATTCCAGAGAATCAAAAATAATGCACGTTTAATGGTTATTTTTCCTTAATAATAAGGGTTCACTTAACATTTCTCTGTGGGTAGTTTATATTAAGAAAAGATCACAGTCATCATAGAGATATTTTTAATAATTCAGAAAACTTTCCAAAAATGAGAAAAACTGTGTTTAATTGATGTTAGTTATTTACATCAATAACTAACAGAAGAAATCAAAAAGAAGTGTATTTACTACAGTTCTGTTTATGTGAAAGTTGTTAACATATTAAAGTTAATGTGACTTGAGGGTTTTGAAAAATTCATATTTTTAAAGCAGTAAAATTTGCAGATAAATTTAATAGGCATTATTTTATACTATATTAATCAAGATTAAAGTAGTAATTATTTTATGTGACCCCTATTCCTCTCTATACTTTCCTATCAGCCTCTTAGAGGTTTTCCTTTGAGGGTGTTTTGTGTAAACACATTTCATAAACCTGATGAGTATTTGTTTTTTTTATTCTAAAGAAAAATACAGAATATAGAGAACAAATTGATTTAATGCCTGCTATTTATTTGATTTGTTTTTGCAACCATATTATGCTTACTTTAAAAAGTAAAATAAAACAACAAGAACAAAACAAACAAAACAAAATAAATATAAAATACACTGTCTAAATGACTTGTGGGCTTAACATATTTTACATTAAATCTTAAGCAAAGATATTTCTTATGAAAAAATTAGTGAAACATAAATTGAAAATCTTTTTTTTTTACTTATGTGCTTTTTTTTCTTTAAGCTGATTTTGAGTACTTACTGAAGCAATGGACAATCTTAAAAAAAGCTAAAGAAAAATGAACCTCAGTTATAAATAAAAATGTAGCAATCCATAGAAACTTATGAATTCAGCTGAGTTTCTGCACTGGACTAAATGTTTGAAGAACAATTTAAATTTTACTTCTACAAGTGCATAGTGGCTCTTCTTTATATTCTTTCAAAATAGTCATTTTTAACCTTATATAAACTTTTGAAATTAATTAAATATAATTTTTAAGTTTTTTGTCTTTCTTTTCTATGGGTAAAAACAGTTCACAAGGAAATACAAATAGTGGGGTACAGAGTTTCAGAAATCATTGTTCTTCTCGCTTTTGAAATAGAGGACATTTGTTCAATTTATACTAAAATGTTTTAATTCAAATAGTAACTAATGCATACCAGTATTATCTCAATTTTGCATGAATGAGAATGGGCTAATTACATTTGAGTGTCCAAGACACATTTGTATTTCACTAAATAAATATAAGAATAAAATATGTGATTTGAAATAATATAGTTTATAGAAACTTCCATCTCACATTTGCAAATTTTTAAAAACACTAGAATGAATGAATGCTAGTATGTGTGATTGCAATAAGTTACAATATAATGTTGTAACAAAAAATAATACAATTGTATTTACAGTCTATAGTTTTAATGAGAAATTTAAATGCAAATTTTCTGTATTTCAACTACAGATAAAAGTTTTCCTGGTATCGAACAGTTTTTAATGATTTTAATGCCATACCAGTTAAAAATATTTTATTGTTTACTTTTCCCCAAGTCGGTAACCAATTTTATGCCAATTTATTTTTTTTAATTTTGATATATGTGCTATATAACCCCTTATTTATAGTGTTATTTGACTTTAAAACTGAAGCAATAGGTCTGTATATTTTGATGTGTGTTTTTCAATGCTATTTGAAAATGTCCTACTTTGGGGATTTGAAAGTGTTTAGATTTCCTGATTCAAAGTTATATTTAAGTAATATTTGTCATAGTTAAATGATACAATGATATGGCTTCTTGTAAATGACAAGAGTTATATTTTTCTCTGCTTGTAGAGTTTTTATTTTTTCCAAGCACAACTGGCTTTAGATCTGAGGATAGAGGTTTTTATTTTTTTTAAACCTAATTAAAGCTGCTAAGCAATTATAAGCTGGGCTGAATGAAATTTGCTCAGCTGCTGCGGTTTGTAAGCATGCACTGAGCTTGGCAGGCCCCAGCGCCTTGGAGCAGGCCTGGAAAGGAATGTCTTCAATGGGTCCTGCATGCTGGCTGGCCATGGGGTCATCTTCCCTAAGTGGGAACTGCCAAACCCCTTGCTAGCATTTGTCAATAGCAAAGAACTCAGTGTGCAGAGTTCCCATAAAGTGCACATTACTAGCTCACGGCGGGGAAAAAGAAGAAAGACTTTTTTTTAACTCTGTTTTTCCCTTGCCACTCTAAGTTTCTAGCAATATTAGTGAGATTTTGGCAAATGATCTTTGTTTCCTTTTCCCCCTTCCCACCTTCCCACGCTTCTTTATGTGTTGACAGAGTAGAAACTGAAAGGTTTGTCGTGTATTTTGGGTAAGTGTACAAGATAATGCCTAGTTTCTGTGATTCAACATTTTGCTTTGCAAGCCATTGTTATGGAGACAGCTGCTGTTCTGCATGACCAGAGGTCTTGAGAAATGCTGCTTGTCCACCTGCCTGTGCATGCTTTGTGTGTACTGTTATTTCTTAATGATAAGTGAGCTTGTAGGAAGTCTTTTTCTCTGAGTTTTAGATTATGAATACATTTAAGATAATCTGATAAAAAGTTTGACAATTAATGTATTTACATATGAGGAATTAAAATTTTAACTTTCTTTAGAGTTTACACATGGTGTAGGAAAAAGTTAATGTGCTGTGTTTGTGAAATTCTCACTTAACATCTTTATGCATCCTGTAGTTTGTTTAACAGAGAATTTGTAATTAAAACTCTTGTTCAAGCAGTTTCTGCCTATATTTTTTCAGCTCTATAAAGAACTTTTAAAAAATTTGCTTTTTACCTAAGAGTAGCATATTTTTAAAAAGTTAAAAACAATTTCTGTGTTATGCTCCAAATGGGTTTTTATATTTTGTATTGTGATCCCATTTTCCTGTCTCCTAGCTTAGTAATTAAAATTAAAGAAATTTAATTTAAATTTCTTTAATTTTAATGAATAAAAATATTGATGTGAATGAAATATGGGAACATTTGCTATGAAAATCATATGACTGCATTAACAAGGTAACACACAACTGTCCTATTATTTGAGCTAATCCCTTCTGTGGCCACTAGTATGCTAGATATTGGTTGTCAAGTTTCCAAAAGTGAGGAAAGGATGTGAATTCAGATTCTCTATTACATAGGAAGTGAGCTATCCTTTCTACATATTAATTGTGGCTTCATTGTGGTCCTGAGGTCTGTTCAAGAGTACTTTTTGGTTCAATAGAAAGTGACATTTGGAAAGGTTTAGAGCAGCTTGCAGGGTTGAGAATTCTCAAAGAGCATGCAGGCTTTTAAACTCTCAGAGCCTTGTAGTCTGTCCCTTTGATCATTCTAATTATACACTGAACATAAAAACCAGAAATACAAAACATCTGTTTTAATATGTTCTTTTGAGATATGTTGTATAGGAATTGTTGTAACATGTGATGCACTTAAGATCCACTTGATTCCATTTTTTATATAGACTACATTTAATACATGAGATTAAAATTGAGGTGAATAGGAACATATAAAAGGTCAAAGAAGATTTCTAAAATACAATCACAAAGAGGGAAAATGTTTTTCCTTTTTGATCCATGCATCCACATAGTTACCCAACTTTTATTCAGTTAGTATAATCTTAGGTGATGAATTTTAAAAGAAATTCAAGTGTATGTAAAGTTAAAAAAAATTTAGTTACCTGTATTTTTAATCTTACAAATTAGTTTTTCTAAAACTGGAAACAAATCTGTAAATTTGGTACTTAATAAGAGTGCAATATATTTGCACCCTTTGGTTACTGTATTCTTGGTGTACATATGCAGTGTTTGGTTTCAGTCAAATATAAAGGATATGATGAATTCAGAAATAGAAGTTTTCCCATAAATGTTATGAGTTTTTCCCTTAAGTGATTTTAATATGCTTAAGTTCAATTTAAGTTGTTTAAACTCCTAGTAATCTTTATATTCATTATCTGAAATTATTGTAAATATTTCCTTACAACCCTTTAAAATTCAGAAGTAAGACTATAGGTAGCGGGTGTCTTTTTCTCCTCTGACTTCTTCAGGGTCAATGTGGAAAATCAAGTGCTGAAATCTGGATATACCAGCCGTGATCTTATTATTTTGGAAAATGATGATCCTGGGGGAATTTTTGAATTTTCTCCTGCTTCCAGAGGACCCTATATTATACAAGTAAGTTGAAAGAAACTTCAATCTATTCTGTACTCAGAACTTCCGAAGAATTGTAACAGACTTGAATTTTTGTGGACTGTTTTTTCTGTTTTATTTATTTATTTTTTTTTTTTAAGGAGGGAGAATCTGTAGAGCTCCACATCACTCGATCCAGGGGAGCTCTCGTTAAGCAGTTTCTACGCTACTGGGTAGAGCCCAGAGATAGCAATGAATTCTATGGAAACACAGGGGTACTGGAATTTAAACCTGGGGAAAGGGAGATTGTAATCACCTTGCTAACAAGATTGGATGGGATACCAGAGGTACAGGACTTTAATTTTTTCCTTGTGCTTTTGTGGAAAGTTGATAGTACGTAGTATATTATTAAGTGTAAATATTTTTAACATTGACAAGAGACACAGGAAAGGAAGTGGATAAGAATGGATTGAAAAATACTTGTGGTTGAAAAAAGAAAAAAATGCTTATAAAACAGAATAAGGCATCCAAATTTGAAAGATGTATGTTTGCCCTACAAAAAGAAATACCGAACAATAGGAAACTTTGAGTGTGTGATCAGTTTTCATCACCTTTTAGTTCTATGTCTTATTATATGTCTTCTGCACTGACTGTAACTTTTAATGATATGGTTTTGAACTGAAGAAGTTTTTCTTAAAATTACTTTTTAAAAAGGAAATAAATTTAAGTTTTATATTAAGGGTAGCAGACATAGTTCCATGTGCTTATGTAGCTTTTAAATTGATATTATTTTTTTACTCTCGTTAGTTTAAATGACTAGGTCATCAGTGATAAGGTCTAGTCTTCTTACCATTTTAGAGTAGTGTCATCGTGTATCTTTTCCCTTTTGGGTTATGTACACTTATATCTGGTGTCTCTTCTTAACTGATGGGAGAATGTTAAAACTTTTTAAGGAATAATATCAACTCTTTTATCCTTTGAGTGAGTTATGTGTTTCTAAAAAATTGACTGTATTAATATCCTTGAGTAAATATATTTTTTGCTTGCCCTGAAAACTTCAGATTTTTATTTTTCCTAATTTGACATGTTCATTTTAGTTGGATGAACACTATTGGGTGGTCCTCAGCAGCCATGGCGAACGGGAAAGCAAATTGGGAAGTGCTACTGTTGTCAATATAACAATTCTGAAAAATGATGATCCTCATGGGATTATAGAATTTGTTTCTGATGATCTAATTGTTACGATAAATGAAAGTAAAGGAGATGATACCTATAGTGGTAATTTATTTTGCTTTTTATATTCTATTACTGTTTACTGAAGAGGAAATTAATAATTTTTAAATTCATTTCTTTAGCAGATAGTTATTTTTAGTTGTCTGTCTTAGAAATGACATGAAGTGCAGAAATTGGTATTTTTAAAATGATATTTAAGATGGCTATTTTTGTTTCATACATTGTGATGATACTGATGATTTCAGTTATATTTCGATTTCAATTAACCATATGTGGTGGAATTCAGACACTTGGGAATGAATTGAATCAAATAGAAAAAATTTTAAAACTGAGAGTAACTGCTACGGAACTATTGCAGTACTCTGAAATGAGACGTAGTTTATTTTTAAAGCAATTTTTTCTGGGTAAGGAAATCACTTTTGAGTGTGCAGCTTCCTCTAGCTGGAAATGTTAGCAAATATCCTTATAGGACTTTGTGATAGGTATATCTAATTAATCACCATTCTGTTCCAAATGGTGAATGACTTTTGAATCCCAAGTGTGGTAGAAATTGATTGAGTCCATTTGTTTTATCTGTCATATGCCTACAAAGTGATAATAACTAGGTGGAGGCACTTTTACATGTACCTTGGAGGCTAGGCTAAGCCTAGCCAAATAATTGGCTTTTATCAAAAAGAAGTCTTATTTTTACTTTTGCTTTTTTGAGCAGTTTCTTTACTCATCATTTTAAAATTAATATACACTCACATATATTATACACATTTTTATTTTACAGCTGTTTATGGTATAATAAGAAATCGAGGCAATTTTGGTGACGTTAGTGTATCCTGGGTGGTTAGTCCAGACTTTACACAAGATGTATTTCCTGTCCAAGGGACTGTTTTCTTTGGTGATCAGGAATTTTCAAAAAATATCACCATTTACTCCCTTCCTGATGAGGTAAGTGTCACATATACAATTCTCTCTACTTGTCATTGCTTAATGACATTTTCTTAAATGATTAAATATCTGATAGTATATCTTATTGTGAGTATATTCATAAAGAACTCAGGTATGATAATGTATTAGTATAAGCCAAAAGAGAAATAGTTTTTTTGGTTTTCCTGAAGGCATTCTTAGAACTGATAGTGGCCAGAGACACTATGTAGGTGTTAAGTATCAGGGATTCACAGTTGGGGGAGAGGTGAAGTGCTTGCCCGTGCTTAGGCCCTTTGAAAACAAGGGTGCCATCTGCTAAGTATCCTATGGTAGCACCCCCAGAATCAGGATTGTGGACCAGACGGATCATGGTGGATTTAGCATGATGTTCATCTTACTGATAATGAAGAGAAAGAACTTGGTAACAGTGGGAGTGGACCTTTCCAAGGGGAACTGCATTTAGAATAGCTGGGAAAGCCTATCTCCTTTACTTCCAACTTGTCCCATGAGAGACAAAATCCAGCGCTCTTTTACGATGCGAAGAAGTCCAGCTCCTCTGGATGAGTCGAAAGAGAAACAGGGTCCACTTGGGGATTCAGATAGGCTCCATGATGTGGGCAGCCTCATGTTGGTGACACGTGGGAACAAGGTCTTTATGACATATTTGGGTGAAACTTGAGTGGTGTTTGTAAGTGGCCTTTGAGAGCTAGCTGAGCTTTCATTACTATTATGAACTCAGTTCTAAATATGTCCAGAAGTTATTTTTCTGTTCTATTTTTTCTTGTAATCAACATATATCCCATTTTTGTAAAGAATAATTTGTAATATTTTTATTTTTAGCTTACATAAGGCAAAATATCTATTTATATTAAATTTTATAATGAGTCAAAATAAAGCAACTGGCTGAATGCACATGAAAATTCTGGGGATGGGGCCTAAGTCCTACTTGAATAATTTTGGGTGGTTCTGCCTCAGAATTGGAAATCTAGATTAGCTGTTATCAGTTGAGCTCTATGTTTTTAAAAAGATAAAAATAGTTTAGGAATATACAGGGTCCAGCATAAATAACACCGCTTTTTTATTACAAAATCTTTTATTACAAAATCATAAGCATGCAATTCTGTAACATAACAATGTCAAACTCAAGCACATCATATGACATTTTAGGTGAAATCTTCAAATTAAAACTATAAATTATCACACCCATTTTATTACTCTACCAACTGCACTCAAGCAGGCGTTACTTTTGCCGGACCCTGTCAAATGGAATTGTCTGTGCAAATTATCTGACTTAAATCATGTGTAACATTTTTCAAAAGATTCCAGAGGAAATGGAGGAATTTACCATTACTCTACTTAATGCCACTGGAGGAGCTAAAATAGGAAATAAGACTACTGCAACTCTGAGGATTAGAAGAAATGATGACCCCATTTATTTTGCAGGTGGTATTGTTATTGTTTTTTAGTGAGCTTGCGTCTTTCTTGAACAGTATGTGTATGCATTTTTAATTTTTTAACTGAACATTTTTGATAAAGCACAATTGATGCTTGTATAAATATGATTCTATGATTTGTTGAAATGATCATTATTTGACTTTTTTGAGGTTTTAACAAATGTTTTTAAACATCTTCTGAAGGGAACAAATAGTTTGTTATCCTTGTTCTCCCTCCACCTTCAAATTCCAAGGTATTTTCTTTCCTTTGTTCAGAAATGAGTATTCTTCCACATGACCTCTTCAATCCACAGTGTAGCCAGTTCAGGCCCTGAGTATCGTACGTAATGGATGATCACTTACTATAGTAACTAACATTGAATGGACATATAAATCACAGTTTCTCCTTTTTTTCTGCCACTTTAATAGTTTCTTTAGAACTGTCTTCTGGCACTTAAGACATCTTTTAGTTTTACTTGTGAGATTTAATTGGTGTCCAAATACTCCTTAAGCCCTTTTTTGCAAGATGTTCATTTTACAAATGCAGGAATCTTTTACACCTCTTGGCATTTTACTGATTCATATTCCTAATTTTTGGTTACTATATACTTAATTAATTCATCCTTTGTTCAGCCTTCTGCTAACTGCTGTGGTGAAATTAAAAATAAGATATCTGGGCCTTTTCTCAAGGAATTTACAGTTTAAATTTGGAAATGAGGTGTATGGAATAGTAGACAGAAGATTTCAGATCTAACTGATGTAAGTTACTAACAAACTGGATTTTGAAGACAATGGATTCTGTAGGATTTAGGGCAAGAGGAAGGCCATTGACTAGAAGTAATCAAAGGAGGCCTCATATAGGATTTGGGACCAGAGATAAGTCTTTAAGCAAAGACACATTGGAGGGCATTTCTTGTGGGGACAGGAAGAAACATAAAGTGACCAGAAAACATGTAGATAGAATATGAAAAGTTCATATGTTCCTTCTTTTCTTTATGAATATTTCAGAACCTCGTGTAGTGAGGGTTCAGGAAGGTGAGTCGGCTGACTTTACAGTTCTCAGAAATGGATCTGTTGATGTTGCCTGCACCGTTCAATATGCCACGATGGATGGGAAGGCTACTGCCAGAGAGGGAGACTTTGTTCCTGTTGAAGGAGAAACGCTTGTTTTTGAGGTTGGAAATAGAGAGCAGAGAATATCTGTATTCATTAAAGAAGATGATATCCCAGAAACAGATGAACATTTTTATATAATCCTCTTTAATTCAACAGGTAAGTAAACTGTATTTTTATGGCTGATCTGTTGTTTTGGTGCTTTTATTAAGGTGACATTAAGTACTCCTGGTCTAGTAGCCAAATAGTACTTAACCAGCATCTATGACTGTTCCAAAGCAAAATTGTTTCATTGCTTTCTTGAGGGATGGGGTGAAGAATATATGTTGAACCTTCATGTATCTGGTATACTCTATGGCATTATTTTTTATCTTTTTTCACAGTGTAACACACATAGAAAATAATGATATTATATAAGAAATAAAAATATTGTACTAAAGCTATGCTAAACTTTGTCTAGTCACCCAGTGGCTTGCGGCATCAAGGATTCTGTGATGCTTGCTCTTCTAGCAGGGTGTTGAGCGTACTGGTTGGGAAGCTAGATTCTCTAGGTCACTAAGTACAATTGACTATTTGATAATTCTTTGAAGCTATTAGCCATAATGAATGACAATTTGCAAGGGGGAGAAGATACGCTCTTCATTCTTCTTCGTACTGTAAGTGAAGTAGGATGTTTTAACTCCAATATTTGGGCCCTGAGAAGGTTTTGATTCTACCGTTAGTAAGTTGGAGGAGCTGTGGCATATTTTAATATTTATTTTATTATTTTAAGACTACAAAGAGCTATTTTTTTCCCTGAACCTTTTGAGAGTAAGTTGAAGATACGATTCTTCATCACCCCTGAAAACATTGGTGTTTTCTACACATAAAGACATTCTCCTACATAACCACAATATGACCATTAAAATCAGGAAGTTAATATCAATACAATCATCGCCTCAGAGTCCATTCAAATTTCCCCAGTTGCCCCAATTATATTCTTTGTAGCAAAACAATCATTTCCTGAATCATGCATTGCTTTATTTTTTCTTTTTTTAAATATATTTTATTGATTATGCTATTACAGTTGTTCCATATCTTCCCCATCATTCCCCTCCACCTTGCACACCCCATCCCACCCACATTCCCCCCCTTTAGTTCATGTTCATGTGTCATTAGTTCTTTAGCTTCTACATTTCTCATACTGTTCTTGCCCTCCCCCTCTCTATTTTATACCCACCATCTATGCTACTTATTCTCTGTACCTTTTCCCCCTCTCTCCTCCTCCCACTCCCCTGTTTCTAACCCTCCATATGATCTCCATTTCTGTGGTTCTGTTCCTGTTCATGCATTGCTTTAGATTGTCATGTCTCTTTAATCTCTTCAGTCATGAGTAATTCCTCAGTCTTTCCTCGACTTCCATCATCTTAAGAGTATGGAAGATTATAGACTAGTTATAGAATGTTCCTCATTTTGGGCCCTGGCTGGTGTAGCTCAGTGGATTGAGCATGGGCCTGTGAACCAAAGGATCACGGTTTGATTCCCAGTCAGGGCACATGCCTGGGTTGCAGGTGAGTTCCCAGCAGGGGATGCATGGGAGGCAACCATACATTGATATTTCTCTCCCTCTCTCCTTCCCTTCCCCTCTAAAGATAAATAAATAAAATCATTTAAAAAATGTTAAAAAAAAAGAATGTTCCTCATTTTGGGATTTGTTTAATGTTTCATCATTATTAGGTCCAGGTTTGCATCCTTGGCAGGAATTCCATGGAAGGTGATTCTGTACTCTTGTCCTGTCTCCGCAGTTGGCACACACTTTTGTTCTGTCCCTTTATTGCATGTTCAATTTGACCAAAATTTAGGTGGTGACTGCCTGCCTTGTCTGCTGTACTTTTTCTTCCTTGTAATTAGTAAATTTTATGAGGAAGATACTTTAAAATATGCAAACATCTTATTACTCATCACACTTTCAATTATTATATTGATATATTTGTCAGTATGGATTCATGGTTTCTATTTAATGCATTGGGTTTTGTTTTGCATCGTTATTTCTTTTGATGGTCAAATGTCCTAGATTCAGCCAATGGTACCCTGTTCAAGATGACTTCTTTGTCTTTTTGCCATTCCCTGTAATTATTTGAACATTTTCTTCTTTTTCGCGTAGCAAGATGTTCCAAACTCCTCTTGTACTTTTCCTTTCACTACCCTGAAGTTAAAAGTTTCTCCAGGTAACCCTGGTTCCTTTTAGGGAAGAATGTTGTTTAGAAACCAGGATCTGGCACTAGGTGTGCTGATTGTCATTGTGGTTACGCTCCTCCTAGGTCCTCATGGTGTACAGAGATAGGGAATATATGTATGTATGTATGTATGTTTTTATGTATACATACGTACAGTTTACATCTCTAGTTCTGTGTCCAGCTATGTGTGTTGAAAACTGTTAGTTTACCCCAATATCTCCATTTCTATCCAGTATCACAGGGTTCATTCTCCTTTTCTCCCTCTCCATATTTGTCTCTCCCTTGTCTCATAGAGTGAAGGAATTATCTTTAATACATTAATACAGTTAGTAATTTGATCAATTTCCCCTGTATGTGACCACTTCCAATTGCTTCTCCTATTCTCTTTCCACAGTGAGATTGTCTTTCTTATCCCACTAGGGTTCAAGCTTCCTGCTCTAGGCCAACTCCTTCTCCCCTCTGTAGGTGCCTTTATACTCCACACACCCCATCATCCAATAGCAGCTTTTCTATCATGGAGATTTCTTCCTTACCCTGCATAAGCTCTAACACCTTGTGCTGATCACTGGTGCCCTGTGCTCCACCCCCATGTGAATGACTACTGCATGCTCTGACTTGTGCATTTTGGACTGAAATATTTAGAGAGGAAGAGGGAAAGAAAGAGAGCACTTAATTTTTGTTTGTGCTGTGTTTCTCTGTCATTCTCCCTGTCTCTTTGTCTCTTGTCTCTATTTGTATCTCTCTTCATATTCCCTTTTCTCTCTTTCTCATTTTTCACATGACTTAACTAAGAAAATGTTTAAAAAGTAATAAGTAGGAACTGTCATCCGGTGAGAAAAAATTTGACTTCATACAATAATGGCTACAAAAGAAATCTCACAGTTGCACAAAACGCAATTAGTGAGATCTTATGTAAACTAAAAACATCTTAGTGAATCTGATCACTATCCTAAAATTTAAATGAAAGAAATTTCTATTAGGGGAAAAGACAGAAAACTGTACTTGAACAACAATTAAAGAAAAGAAATTTCTACAGATAAAATGCTTTTGGTGAAGTAAAAGTAGAAAACAAAGTTTTGCTGTGAGGTACAGAAAGCTGATGGAGAAATGACTTTGTTTTAATAAAGTGAGTTTATTTTGTGAGATGTGTTGTCAGGGAATTACATTTTTGATTTTGAGAGACTGAGTGAGCAAGCACGAGGTGTGACTGGGCCACTAGCCTGAGGTCTGAAGGTGCGGTGTACATACTGCCACTGCATCTGTCCTCAGTGGTTTTCTAAAAATGGTGACAGCTGAGGGTCTAATGACTTCAATTGTGAAGACTTGGACTACAAATATTTGTGTTCTAGAACTTGTGCTTTTTATATCTTTCCTTAGTTCTTTTTCTCTCCTTTTATGATGTCAAAACATTGAAGACCTGAGGGGATTGAGGATGGGAGAGCTGGAGCAGCAGCATCGCTAACCTGACCTAGTGACGGCAGTGGGTGTTTATGCTTGATAGTCATTGTTCACAGTATATGCCGAGATTGAATTATTGGATCAAAGGATTTGGCCATCCTTAGGGCCCTTGTTAAATATTTTCAGTTCTGTCTGTGGAGAAACAGAATGAGTTTTTAGCATCATCTATGCCATGTTGCATGACAAATGCATATGATAGCCAGAACCCTGCCAGAATTAGGTTTTATTATTTTTATTAGATTTTATGACATAATATTTTAAGTTATTTTATTACTCTATATTGTCAGTATTTTCTGTACAATGATTTGCTATTTTTTGTGTTTTTTCTCTTTCCAATGGCTAATTATCAAGTAAGTTTGAGTACAGTTGTATATTTCTATAAATTATTTTAATGTGCTGGTTTGCTCTACATATAGTTTCTGTTTCTATCATTTTAGTTTTGGTATTCTCATCCAATTTTGAAAACTTTTTTTGTATCAGTTCAGCTAATACTCATAAGTAACTTCTGTATACCAGTAACTGAACATCTACCCTGCTAGGGCATAGAATTGACTAAGCGTTTGTCTAAGGAGCGTACAGTGAAATTGTGTGTGTGTGTGTGTGTGTGTGTGTGTGTGTGTGTGTGTACTAATGAAATGCAGTCATTGTTATGATAGATTGACAAAGCGTGAAGTGCTGTAGCAACACGGTGGAGATACACTTAGCTTAACTTGGGAATTCAAAGAAGAATTCCTGCAAGAGTGGTCACTTGAGCTGGGTTCTGAGAAGTGGTGAAAGTTAGGTGAGTAAAGATGGGAAGAACTTTTGCTTGCACGGGAACAGCCAGAATAAAGAGCAGTGTAATTCAGAGGAGTGATGAGAAGAGACCTAAAACACTGGCAATAGGTGAAAGAATTGGAGTAGAGAGGAATCAAATTTAATACCATAAACATTGCTTTGTTCTAAGATCAGATCAAACTCTGCTGCCTGAAGGCAAGAATTAAAGGGAGGCACTCAAACCAGTGATTCCGATTAATATGGACAGGAGTAATTTTATGTTATCAGTAGTCCATTTATTATTTGTTATGAAATGAAAAATCAACCACAAAAATCTAAAAATTGATAAAGCTATGTTTTTGATTTCTAATTAAACTATTGAAGTGATATTCTTATTGTGAAGAAAAGTATCTTGTATGTTTTTCAATAAAATATTTCTTCTGTAATTAGATATTTCCTCAAAGACAAGTCACATGAAACTTATTTAGGCATCTCTCTTTCCTTGATTTATGACCTTCAGTGAGGAAATTGCTGAAATTTGAATTTGATTATAAAGTATTTATTAATTAAAAGACAAATTTAACAGGAAATGAACTACTTTTTGTTATTTTTACTTTTCTGTTTTTGCTTTAGGTGATACAGTAGTATATCAACATGGAATAGCTACAGTGATAATTGAAGCTAATGATGATCCAAATGGCATTTTTTCTTTGGAGCCCATAGACAAAGCAGTAGAAGAAGGAAAGACTAATGCATTTTGGTAAGCATATTTGGATAAGAAAAAATTAAAATTGGGTACACTAAAATGAGATCTTCTGATATATTAATCTTTCAAAATGAAAAAATTAGTTAAGAATTGAATACTTCCAACATTGGTAGCCTGAATGAATTGTAAACTTTTTTAATGCTGTTGCCACTTGTTGTAAAAAAACAAACAAACAAAAAAAAAAAACCCCTACACTTTAGCTGGTGAGCAGAAGTTATTCTCACGTTCCTCACCCCAAGTTCCATCCTTTGTCAGGACTGAGAAACTTACATAGCCAAGGTCTTCTGGAATGCCTCTCAAATGATACGGGACTATCCTCACCCTGTGCTTTGCTTGTGAAGAACATTTGCCATTTCATATTTTTTGATTGGGCTTAAAATTTATCTTTTAGTTTGGTCTTTGAAGATGATGACTTTTAAGATTGCTTCTCTTTATTATTTAAAGTTCCTCACTTATTCCCTTTCCATGAGATTTTTCATGGTTGCTCCGTAAGGACTGCCTGGCTGCTTTATATTAAAGATGGTAAATAGAAAAAGTATGTTTCTGAGAAAATACTGAAAGCCTCCATTAGAGTCAGAGTCACTACTTATAAATATTTTATAAAAATTAATTTTTTTCAATTTACTATGTAGGATTGTGAGACACCGAGGACACTTTGGCAATGTTTCTGTGGCTTGGCAGCTGTTTGAGAATGATTCTGCTTTGCAACCTGGACAAGAATTCTATGAAACTTCAGGAACTGTTAACTTTATGGATGGAGAAGGAGCCAAACCAATAATTCTTCATGCTTTTCCAGATACAATCCCTGAATTCAATGAGTTTTATATTTTAAAGCTAGTAAATATTTCAGGTGCTGTGTTTTCCTATCTCTTATATTTTACCACTAAAATTTAATATTTTACATTTAAATAACTAGACCTGGAGAGAAAAATACGGTTAATGAAGAAATAAGTGTATCTGAATAATCAAAATACCCTTTTGATAGAAGTGTTATTTGTAATGTTTATTTTGTGGTCTTAGCTTGGTTAAATTGTATGTATGGAGACTTACATTCATCCTCAAACTTGTAAATAGAATTTTTACCCACCCAAATATAGTGTCTCCAACAAACCATTAGTAAAAGTTAGGAAGGACAGATTTATGGTAGCTTGAAGATTGATCAGTTTTTCAAACAACCAATTTTCCCATCACCTTTGGTTTTATCAGACCTCACTAATTAATATTCTCTTTTCATGCTATCCTGGTTTTAAATGAAATTATGCTGAATACCATTGACAATGTGGTACAAGTTGTATGGTAACACTATTATTCATTGATGAATGAGTAAATTATTGAACCAGAAGTTGCAATATAAACCTTTTGCCTTTACCTTAAACTAGAAAGTACTTAAAATTCTGGTTTCTCATTTATCAAAATTTTCTTATAATAGGTGGGTCCCCAGGTCCTGGGGGCCAGCTAGCAGGAACCAACCTCCAGGTGACAGTAATGATTCCATTCAATGATGACCCATTTGGAGTTTTTATCTTGGATCCAGAGTGCTTAGAGAGAGAAGTAGCAGAAGATGTTCTCTCAGAAGACGATATGTCTTATATCACCAACTTTACCATTTTGAGGCAGCAGGGTGTCTTTGGCGATGTACGCGTAGGCTGGGAAATACTGTCCAGTGAGTTCCCTGCTGGTTTGCCTCCAATGATAGATTTTTTGCTGGTTGGAATTTTCCCAAGCACTGTGCCTTTACAACCACACATGAGACGTCACCATAGTGGAACTGATACTTTGTACTTCAGTGGAGTAGAGGGTGCATTTGGAACCGTTAATCCAAAATACCATCCTTCCAGGAACAACTCAATTGCCAACTTTACCTTTTCAGCTTGGGTAATGCCCAATGCCAATACCAATGGATTTGTTATAGCAAAGGATGATGGTAATGGAAGCATCTACTATGGGGTCAAAATTCAAACCAACGAATCCCATGTGACACTTTCCCTTCATTACAAAACTTGGGGTTCCAATGCTACCTATACTGCCAAGACAACAGTCATGAAATATTTAGAGGAAAATATTTGGCTTCATCTTCTAATTATTCTGGATGATGGCATAATTGAATTCTACCTTGACGGAAATGCAGTGCCCAGAGGAATCAAGAGTCTGAAAGGAGAAGCCATTACCGATGGTGAGTGTTATCTTCACAACTAGGACACTGAATCTGGAATTTTTAAAAATTTGACTTCTTAAAAAGGCCAATAGGTATTTTAAAATATGTTTGTGTATTGGTTTAATTTCTTTAAATGAAACTACATGCTTTCACAGACAATAAATTCTGGGCTGAGTATTACAGAAATGAACCAGGCAAAGTGTTTGCCCTTGAGGTACCTGAAATAGGCTCTGAGAGAGAGATGTTCAAACAGATTACTTCAACACATTGTAGGGAGAAAGAAAAAATACAAAGGAGGAACATTAATTTCTCTTGTGGTAATGTGGGATGGGGCATACTATTTCAGGTACAGAAAAAAGCAAAGGTGTAGAAATGTGAAACAGCATATTGTATATGGGAACTGCTGCTAGCTCAATGTTGCTGAAACTGGAGGGTGATGGGGTTAAGGTTAAAGAGGAAGCAGAAGAGAAATATTACTTTGAAATCCCTAGTAGTTACAAGGGTTTATAAGGAGAGACTGGTAAATTCTAGAGTGCTTTGAAGAGATAATCTTTGTTGTCTTTAAGCTGGAGGCTGTTTTCTTGAGAAACAAATCTGCATGTTTACACACAATACTGGTAATCTCCATTATAATCACCAATTCCCCTTTCAGCCCCTCCATCCTATGATTTGATTCTGTTTTTCACTTAGGAAGTAGAGCAGCCCTTCTATGGTTATCGTGTAACAGAGTATTTTCCTTCTGAACCTCCTGCATTAGGTATCTCACCCGGTTCACCTACTATTGGCATTTCTAAGAACATAAGAGTAGCTTTTCCTGTTTTTAATTTATGTAAATGGAATTGAGCAGTGTGTATGTTTGAGTGTCTGGCTTCTTTTGACTAGTATTGTTTCTGAGGTTCACCGATACTTTTGCCTGTTGTAGACACTTCAGGTCATTCCCGTATAGTCAGTCCAGAACCACTGGAGCAGGCATGGGACAACTGTGGTAATACTGTGCAGGATTCATAACTTCCCTGAAAGAGTTATCTGGGTAGTGATGTATGAAACTGCCTTGAAAGGTGATATCGATAAGAAATATTTCTTGTACTTCCTCCCCAAATCACTGCTAAGCTCTCATTTTACAATGGTATTTTAGTTGGAGAGGGAATAAGTAGAGACACAAGAATTGGTGAATTCCTGAAAAGGGATGTTATTGATATATAGTAGTATTGTTGGGCTGCATTCTGTTATTACCCAAAACTTGCTTATAATGTTCCCGGAAAGAAAAGAATACTTCTTTTTCTACATCCATTGCACTGGTTTTATGGATAAAGAATTTTATTTTGTCCACAAAAAACCATTTTTATGCATTCTCTCTATTTCATTTAACTCAAGATGAATTTCTAACAGATGAAGCCTTGAAGTTTTCAAAGAATAGTCATACTGAAGTTTTAAAATTGTGACTGAATTAAATTATTCCATTCTTAGAAATGTCTTTCCAAATATACACACATATATACACATATACACATACATGCATACATACAAAATATCGTTTAGTACAAAATATCTTAAATTTCAGTGATTACTGAATCATTTTTTCATCATAACAGAAATAATGTTAATTTGAATATATTCTAGTTATGCAAAAGCTTTACTTCTAAAACCTTTCTGTAAAGGTGCTTCACTGTCTGATTCACACTCATAATTGAGGACAGGATAGTAGTGCGTATTGGAGCTTTTAAACCCATCTCTAATTTCAGGTCCTGGAACACTGAGAATTGGGGCAGGAATGAATGGTGATGACAGATTTACTGGTCTGATGCAGGACGTGAGGTTCTATGAGCGGAAACTGACCCTTGAAGAAATTTATGAACTTCATGCCATGCCAGCAAAGAGCGATTTACACCCTGTTTCTGGATATCTGGAGTTCAGACAGGGAGAAACTAACAAATCCTTCATTATTTCTGCAAAAGATGACAATGAAGAGGAAGGAGAAGAGTTGTTTATCCTTAAACTAGTCTCTGTATATGGAGGAGCTCGCATTTCTGAAGAGAATACTACAGCGAGATTAATAATACAGAAAAGTGACAATGCCAATGGCTTGTTTGGTTTCACAGGAGCTTGTATACCAGAGGTAAGTAGTGAGCTTGGAGAATTTCAGAGTCAAAAAATTTGCTGTGGGTGGATTTGTTTGGAAGTGGGCTTTCTTTCATTTGATGACATAGCTTGACTATCTACTCTGTGTCCAGAAGTATGAGGAGTCAGTGGATGCAAGTGTAAATTATAAGATCTTTGCTTTTGTAAGTTCACAGTTTGAGTCAGAATCTTAACGAGCTGATAGAAGTAATAACAAGTTAGCAAATGAAACTTTAGTAGTTATCTTTAGACTTAATGCACTTTACAAAATGTGCCATTATACTCCACATGTAATTACATTACTTTTTAGCTATTTGAGTACCACATAAGCAAATGAAATAATATGTATCAAAACCATCTGTGAATAATTGTAATCAACACTTTATTAAATACAATGTTTTGAGGAGTTTTTTCCCCACATGTGAAATGTACGTTCAGTAGTTACAGCATTCTTCCACGTTGGGTATAAATGCTTTTCTTATCAACCTTCTTGGCCAACTTAATTAATTAGGCAGTTTTACTGTCCTTATCAGTTCTTTCCAAGTTTTTAAAGATTCGTAATCATCTTGGTTTCCTGCTCAGTAATGTGAGATTGCGTGAAACTGCTTCACAGGTGTCGTGTGTGACAGCAGCAGCTCAAGGCCTGTGACAGGCTGCCAAGGAATGAGAGAGCCTTTCCCTTTGCAAGTTGATTCCTGTAGTTTTAGAAGGGTGTAGATGGAAACTGAAGTGATTAAGAATTATGTGAATGGATAGAGCTTGAAAAAATATATCTAGGACATAGGCCTCATTGTAGCTCAAGTTGGGGTATTCAGTTGGGGTTTGTGGCAGTCATCAAGAAATGTGCGCATAGTGGTGATTTCCTGTACTGGAAATAGAGTCTCTGAGAGTAGGAAGGATCAGTGTCATACAGATCTATAACTTAAATATGTTTATTTATAATGATAATACCATTTAATAGATATTCAGTCATCAAAGAACTTCACATGTTAAGTTTTTCGTGTGCCTTTCTGACAATCCATAATGTAACTAATAAATATTATTTTCTTCACTTTATAGGATTAACAACTGAGGCTTAGAGACCTAAGCAAATAATTAACCCAAGTTGAATTATTTGAGAGAGGATCAAATACCTGGTTCAAAGCTTGGCAGTTACTAGTACTCAATAAATATCAATTTTAATGGAAAGAACTGGATTTTGAACCTATGTCCTATGACTTCTAACCTGTTATTTTCCTTCTATATTTTGGTATCATTGTGTCTATTTTTAAAAAGACAGGTGGCTCCATCAGGGTGAGAATCAGTGGTGCCAGGTAAAGCCAACTTTCCCTCAGTTCCCCCATGACTGGCACCTGCCTATGGCTCTGACTTCTTGTGTAATTCTCTTCTGTGCTCAGTGTGTTTCAGCCAGACTTGCCCTGTTTCAGTGTCTGTCTCAGGGTAGCAGCACTTCCTAGCCACTCTATTTGGACACTCTTCTCCCAGATCTTCATAATTAGTCATTCAAGTCTCAGGTCCAAGGATGCCTTCTCAATGAAGACTTTCTTATTTAAAATAATCCCCCTTTTCTTTCATTTGATCACTTTTCCTTTCTTCACCTAGTTTTACTTTCTCTCCTAGCATTGATCACACTCTTAAATTCCCTTTGTTATTCATAAGTATGCTTATTTATTTGTTATTGGTTTTCACCAAAGATGAAAGAGCGCTGAGTAAAATGTCTTATTGTTCATTATTTTATCTCTAGCACCTACAGTGGAACATAGTAGGTACTCAAAAGACTTTGTTGAACTTATGAATGTATTTTAATATCAAAACATGAAAAGGCTTATAAAATAAAAAATACTTTCAGGTACTGTTAAACTGCATAAATAGCCAAACTGAAAAAAAAAAAACTCCAACAAATTTCAGAAACCACCTAAATTTGAGTATTTCTCTGGCTTTTTAGGCCATTGTAGAAAGTTTTCAAAGCTGGTTTGTCTCACAAGTTCTATTTCTATATTGTGTTGGCATTGGTTCAGCTTCCTCTAGGTATGTGACTTTGCCTGTTCCTGGAAATCTCAGAATTTGAATGAGGTCAATCAAGCCTTTGATCGTAGAAGACTGAACTTCCTTATGAAGGCCTTAGCACCTGTACTAGTAGAATTGCTGGAAAGAAAAAGAAAATGTGATTGGTTATTCTCTAAGCCCACATGAGAGAAGTAGAATATATCTGTATTGGAAAGAGTCAAGTTTAGATGGTTAATATAGGAAAAATGTTGTTGAGTCTAAAAGATCAACCATTGGCCATGACCAGGGTTCCTCAGTTGGTTGGGTGTCATCCAGCAAAGTGAAAAGTCACCAGCTCTGTCTGGTCAGAGCTCATGCCTTGGTTGTGGTTTGGACCCCCTTTGGGGGGTGTTGAGAGGCAGCCAGTGTTTCTCTTTCTCTCTCCCTCCCTCTCTCTCTAAAAATACATGAAATCTAAAAAACAGATTAAACATTGAACTTCATTGTAAGGAATATTACATAATTTTTATTTCTGGAACTAATAAGAGTAGAGGTAGAGAACTACTTTTACCTTGGAATGATTTGAAAGACAGGAGTAATACGGAATAGTTTTATATCATCATCATCATTATCATGAATAATATTTATTGCTTACTGAAGTCATTCTCAAAGTGTAGACCAAGGAGCCCTGAAATGTTTCAGGAGTTCTACAAAGGTGAAACCTCATTTTATAAAAATGCTAACATGACTTTTTCACATTATTGCCAATTGCAGTGCACAAACAGTGATTGCCACAAATGCTGTCTTGAAGTTTCTTTGTACAATTCAAGGCAGTGGCACTAAACTCTTATCAATTGTCATTGCTTTATTCCTTAGCGCATGTCTGTAGTCTAACAAGTGCCAATTTTCACATGAGAATACCTCTCATGAAGCAGTACAAAATATTAATTAGATAAAATCTTGACCCTCGAATCCCTGTGTGTTTAGTGTTCCATATCACGAGATGAGAGTCACAAATAAAGCAGTTCCGTGTTAACCACACATGATTGCTGCCCTGAAGAAAAGTACCTGCTGGTGCAGATACTGGGTTGTGAGTTTACCGAGTTACTCTTTTTACAGAACACCAATTTTGCTTGAAAACGTGGCTGACTGGTAACATGATTTTGGTTATTTGTATGTGGGTATCTGGCATACATCTTTATGAAAATGAATGAAGCAAGTCAGTGACTACAAGAAAAAATACCTGACAGTACTTGTTTCCAATGATAAAAATTTAAGCTTTCAAACAAAAATTAGAATTTTGGAACACTTGTATCTGCCAGAGTGAGCTTGACTGTTTCTCAGTACTTAAAGACCAAGTGAGATTTATTATCTTGCATAATAAAATATGTCAACACTTGGAAGATCTGTACCTCAGTGAACCAATAGTTTACAAATAATCAATGCATATTGTTATAAAATCATGCATGGGTAAATGATTGATTCAAAATGGAAAACAGACCAATGGATTTTAATGTATTAGAGTATGATCTCACATTCCAACTTAACTCTAAGAAACCACCACTTGTTAAATTTTGGTTATAGTATCAAGGGAGAATACTCACAACTATCTAAAAAAACTACTAACTCCTCATTTTTCAGTTATATATTTATATGAGGCTAGGTTTTTTTATATACTACAACCAAAATAACAAAGAGCAGTAGACAAATTGATTGCAAAAGGAAATGTTAAAACCTAGTTGTCTTCTATTAAGTTTGACATTAAAAAGATTTGTAAAAATGTATGGCAATGCTCTCTTATTACTAACTTTAAAAAATATGTAGTTATTTCTAATAAAATGTGTTGCTTTTATGTTAGCATGTAATGAGTTTATCATTGCTGTTTTAAAATGAATTAATATATCAATTATTTTTCAATTTTCATTTATAAAGTGGTAATATCAACAGATTTCACCAACACAAGCAAAACCTCCTCAGTGTTCTCAATAATTTTCATGAGTGTTCGGGGGTCCTGAAATTAAAATATTTGAGAACTGCTAATTTATTCTATGCCTGTAATTGTTTCCAGAGCTTAAATTCATTGTTATTTGCTTCATTTCCAGACATAAAAACCACTGTCACTTCTTTAGATTTCTTTCAGTGACATAAAAGTCAACTTATTCTTCTTTAAAAAAAAAAAAAAGGCAACTTATTCCTTTAAAAAATGCTGAAAGGAATAGAGATCCTTTAAAGACTTCTAAGTTATATTATACTTTTTACATATTTTATAGATTTATATAACATACAGTAATATTAGGCTTAAAGTAAAAATATAATCACATGTTAAATAATGAAAATATGCAGAATATGATATATTTTACTCTTTGGCATATTGAAAGGGATGATAAATATTTTTTGTTTCCTCCTAACCAGGTATGCCATGTCTTGGCAAATAGCAGGGGATTAATAAATTTTAATTACGAGAATGCGTAAGCCTGTGTGCAGTTTAAAGCCATGATGGGGCCCACCTGATGAGGCTCTCGTTGGATTCCAAGTGCTATTTGCCATTGAACGGATGACTGGTTTTTGCTGGTTTTATAGCCTAGTAACCACACCCTCATGTTGCCTTACCATCTGTTGTTATTCTGTGTACTTTCTATGTTGTTTTCTCACCACCTTGTTTCAGCCCTATTTTTGTGTGTGCTGCAATCTTGCGTACCACGTAATTATAAAGTAATGAGATTGCTTTTTGTAATAACTCATAGAACTTTCTAGTCTCATTATTTTACTCTTATGACTAATATTGATTGTGTTTTATATTTATAAACTCATGACTTAAGGATACATTTAGAGACAGTTTGAGATGTTTGTAAAAATGAGAATGTTATTTAACTTGGACTGTGTTTGGTTTTAAGTGCCTGCCATATGTTATGTGGATACTGTCCTTTAGATATAAATGACATTGATATATAATCTGATATCACAGATCATCACCCAAGCATGAAACAAAATAAAAAATTAATTGGATGTGTAATTGTTTAGCTTTAATCTTCTATTTCAATAGAGAAAGCCAATTCATGGCTCAGAACAGTACATTCTTTTTTCTAGGAAAATTATTTCAAGTACGCTTCTCATACTTAACATTTGAAATTACTGTTGTGCTGATCTGAAGATCTGGCAGACTCCTGACTTGAAAGAGCAAAGAGCAATGGCTGCTCTTGTTTTTTGTGAAAAACAGAGTGATGATGGTTTTGATGATTATTACTTGATCTTGTGCTCCTTTATATATTGGCCTAAACAGTTGCTTGTATCATGAATCTAGAGTTCCATCGACTATTTTAGTAGTAGAAAAAAAAACATTTAATCATTTATTCTTTATGACTTTATCATATTCTGGTATTAGTAATTTTATCCTCTGGTCTACTGTTTCCCAAATTGGACAACCTTGGTCAGAAGTATTTAATTTATATTCCAGGACAAAACTCCTGATTCACGATCCCATTTTTGAATCAGAATCTCTGGCAGGGGGATTGGATGAGAGGCAAAAAAAAAAAAAAAAAAGCTGAATTAAATTTTATTTTTTAAATGGCAAGTTTCATATATACCTGAAAATAGAGTAATGGACCTCAGTGATCCATCATCCAGCTTCAAATTTTTTTATTTTTATTTTTTAAATTTTTATTTTAATTGTTGATCTTGTACAGTTTTCTCTTTTACTCCCACCCCAGCCCACCACCCCATCCCTCCCCACCTCCCTTCCATCTCCACCCCCCATAGTTTTTGTCCATGTGTCCTTTATACTTGTTGCTCTAAACCCTTCTCCTTTTCCCCTGAAATTGTCTCCCCTCTCCCCTCTGGTGACTGTCAGCATGTTCCCAATTTTAGTGTCTTTGGTTATATTATGTTTGCTTGTTTGTTTTGTTGATTAGGTTCCTGTTAAAGGTGAGATCGTATGGTATTTGTCTTTCACTGCCTGGCCTATTTCGCTTAGCATGATGCTCTCCAATTCCATCCATGCTGTTGCAAAGGGTAGGAGCTCCTTCTTTCTTTCTGCTGCATACAATTCCATTGTGTAAATGTACCACAGTTTTTTGATCCATTCATTTACTGATGGGCACCTAGGCTGGTTCCAACACTTGGCTCTTGTAAATTGTGCTGCTATGAACATTGGGGTGCATAGGTTCTTTTGGATTGGTGTTTCAGGGTTCTTAGGATATAATTCCAAGCAGTGGAATTGCTGGGTCAAAAGGTAGATACATTTTTAGTTTTCTTAGAAAATTTCATACTGTTTTCCATAGTGGTTGTACCAGTCTGCACTCCCGCCAACAGTGCACTAGGGTCCCCTTTTCTCCACAACCTCTCCAACACTTGCTATTTATTGCTTTGTTTGTGATGGCCATTCTGACTGGTGTCAAGTGGTATCTCATTGTGGTTTTAATGTGCATCTCTCTGATAGCTAGTGGTATAGAGCATCTTTTCATGTGTCTCTGGATCCTCTGTATGTCCTCCTTGGAGAAGTGTCTGTTGAAGTCCTTTCCCCATTTTTTTAATTGGATTGCTTGTCTTCTTAGAGTGGAGTCATGTAAGTTCTTTGTATATTTTGGAGATTAAACCCTTGTCTGAGATATCATTGGTAAATATGTTTTCCCATACAGTTGGTTCTCCTTTTATTTTAATACTGTTTTCTGTAGCCATGCAGAAGCTTTTTATTTTGATGAGATCTCATTTGTTTATTCTTTCCTTTATGTCCCTTGCTTTAGGGGACATATCAGTAAAAATGTTGCTGCGTGAAATATCTGAGATTTTCCTGCCTATGTTCTCCTCTAGGATTTTAATGCTGGATTTTCATCCAGCTTAAAAATTTATCAGCCTTTTGCCAGTTTTGTTTTATCTTTTTTGGTTGAAGTAATTTTTAAGGCAAATCTCAAATATTATGCATTTCTATGTAAATACATATGAAAGATGGATTTTTAAGTGTCCTAGGTAAGTTTTTAATGGACCTTTGACATTTGAAAGTTCTTCTTTAACTGGAAGTGTACTTTATTGTATAGATGATTACTTCATTAAATTTTCTATGAAATTTTGATGTATAGCACATATCATCACACACTTGTATTGGATATGGCTAGTTTCCTTCTTCTTCTCCCCATCTCTCTCCTTCTCTTTTTACCCAAGGATATGTTTATTGATTTGAGAGAGAGAGAGAGGGAAGGGGAGAGGGAGGGAGGGGGGGAGAGAGAGAGAGAAAGTCAAAAGGATTGGGGGTGAGAAAGAGAGAGAAAGAGAAAGAGAGAGAGACATCATTATGGTTATGAGAGAGAAACACTGATCAGTTGCCTTCCATATGCACCCTAACCAGCCCACAATCTAGCTATGTGCCCTGATCCAGGATTGAACCCGCAGCCCTTTGGTGCTCAGGATGACACTCTAGGCAACTGAGCTATCTTGCCAGGGCTTATTTTTCTTCTTTTTAAAACTGAATACAGTTATAAGGTGGTAGATTTTGATGAAGACTTTACTAAATGAAAGTGTGGTCAGATAGCTTTTCCCCATGTGATTCTTTAAGCAAAAACCTCTTTCTTAGTCCTGGGTTCTGTGTGATACTGCTTAGTGCCTTGGTAACAAGTTGTAAGGAAACACTACAGATTCCTGAGTGTATCTTTGCATGTATTTCATCCATGCTTCTTGCTAAAAAGAGAGAATTGAATATTCACATGCTGGGATTAATGGCTTATTAATTTAACATTCAAAATATTCTGATTGAAATTTAAGGTGGGAAAATGGAGCAGATCTGTTCCCATTGTGATAGGAATCAAAATACATGAAAATTAATTTGCTTTTTCAATATGTAAATAAATATATATAGTTCTTGATAAAATACAGAATTTTTTAATGTAACTTCTTTTATTGTTGGGTATGTGTGTCTGTATTTTAAAAGGAAGACATACATATTTTTAAGCATTTACTATATTACTAAGTACCATGTAAGGCACTTGTTTAATCTCCACCAAAATCCATGAGACATTATAACCTTCAGTTTAAGAAGAGCTCCCTGAGACTGAGAAACCTTGGTAAGTGGTGGAGGGAAGAGGTTCAGCAGTGTTTGATGTTCAAGTCATGCTCTTTCCCCCACACATTTGTCTGTGTACCAATTGGCTATGATAAAAATGCTGATGCGCATGCCTAGGTGGAAATTAAATTAGATGCTCTATTGAGAACCTGGGACTCTTTGCTGCTTTCTCTTATCTTCAGCCTCTTAGGACTGGAGGGATGCACCTTCAGAACAGTGTATTCTGCCATAGTTTGAAAGGTAGGTTCCTGAAATCACCGCGCTATGCCAGATTGCATAATGAAAAACAGAGCTTATGGGAAAGATGGGGTAGGACAACACTACTCAGAAACTTGGCCAATGACCTGTAAAAACAAAGATAGGGATCCAATTTTAAAAGTTTTACACACTAAATGTTCAATACTTCAGTATTACAATAAATATGGCATGTACCTTGAAAAATGTTTAAGTTTTCTTGTGGAAGTGGGTGTCATAGGAGTTGGCACTAGTATAAAGTGATGCGAGGAGGGTTTTCTGAAATTCATGTCACATTACGTGCAGATCAGTGTGACTGGTAACACATGTGCTGAACTGAGGCATTTGGCAGGTGTTTGAGGTGTGTGTGTGCCTGTGTGTATGTATGTTGTGTATTCCTACATGGTTTGTTTTAAGCAGGTACAGTGTTCACCATGTTTCTTGTGGATGAAATCACAAGTAAGCAAATGTAGAATCCACGTTGTGTGAAAAGTGTGGAACAATTTCATGATTTCAAAACTAGTGTTATAGCAGAACTGGTTGTACTCAGTCCTCTTCTCTCCATCTATCTACACCTGCTGCCTGGGTCATCTCACCCAGTCCTTAAATACCATTTATATAATTCTGTATTTATAAACAATTTGCATGTGGACTTAAATACCATTTGTATATTGTTGCCTCTCAGATTTATAATGGCAGTCCTGGCTTGTCTCCAAAATTTCAGCTGCCTAATTGATTCATCTCTTCCATATTTAATAAACACTTCAAGCTGGACATATTTAAAACTAAAGTCTTTGACTTTTACTCCAAAACCTGTGGCTAACTGATGGAAGAGGAAAAATCAAGCCTGCTGCAGAGCCGGCTGCCTGTCAGGCCTGACTCGGCCTATGTGTTGATGCTTGCTGACAGTGGGCTGCCCGCCCTACTGCTTCTTTCAGCAGTGGCTCTGAAGGATGACCTCAGAGCTCTGAACAGCTCACTCAGCCACTCATCTTCTGTGAAAGGTCTGATGTATGAAGATACATGTATACCTAAGCTGCTGATGACATGGCGGATTGGTTGGGGGCTCAGTAAACTTAAGACTAGAGACAAGTAAGTTTATTAAGTATGAGGAACATTTAGCAAAAGGCTCTCAACAACCAGGAAGTTAGGAGGAAGCACCTATTGGCTGTCAGCCAAACTCCTCCATGACCACAGTGGCATTCATAGAGTGATGGCAGGGATCAAGGCTTGGTAGGGGCCTAACAACAGGAGGTTCTTCTTCCTAAGACTGAACTAACAACTGTTGCTGTGAGAATGTTCAAACTGCACATGGCAAAGACCAAAGCTAAGCACTTTTCAGTGAGCTAGTTAGTGGTAGATTGATCCCTTTACTCCAGAGGGGTGCAGCAACTCATTATTGTTGGCCTGACAAAGACTCAGCAAAGATGTCCGCTCAGGGACAACACCTTGTAGGGTTGGAGTGTTGTCCTCCAGTCTCCATTATATGTATCCAGTGGCCATATCTAGTTCTGTGTCCCCAATAAGTTGACCACATGAGCTCGGGCAGCCAGAGGTGAGAGTAAGACTGGTCCCATCTTCATTCTTCTCAGTGGCCCACTACCAGAATTTGTGATGTCCACTCCCCTGCTTTAGTCTCCCCTGGATTAGAAGTTCTGGTTCTGGTTGGGTCTGGGGGTGTTTACTAGGAGACAGACATACTGAGGGTGCCCCTGAACAACCATCTGATTGTTTCGAGCTTCTCATGCAGGTAGACCAGTGGGCAGACAAAGGAGTTATAGTATTGCCCCAGGAGTTCTTGATCTTTTTGCTGTGAGGCACCAGGGTTGCTGCTACACTTTGGAGTAAGAGTGTTGATGCTCAGTGAAACTCAGAGGATTTACTGGTATATCTGGTACTTCCATGCTCATTGGGAACTTAACTGTTGCCCATTTGCAGACAACTTTCAAGTCTGTCCTCTCTAATCCTAATGTCAGTACTGAATGGTTCTATCTAATGCTGATCGCAGAGGTGCTTTTGATTATATGAAAAATGATGACACTTTATATAAAGATTTATATTTTGAGCTCTGTTCATTCAGAGCTCAAAATATAAATCTTTTCTTATAAATTATCTGTTTTTTTATAAATTATCTGTTCACTTAAAAGTAAAATTACATCGAGAGACTGAGAATTTCAGAGGATGAAGACCTTATCCTAAAAGATATTATGACTTTGTGCTCCATAAAAAATTTTAAGCATTATCTTAGTGTTTAGATAAAAATGTTTTCTACATCAACTAACATATAACACACACACACACACACAAATGTGTAACATACATATACAGTCGGCCCTCCATCTCTGAGGATTCTGCATCCTTGGATTCCACCAAATGTAGATTGAAAATATTTGAAAAAAGTTATGTTGTTGCTGACATGTACTGTGTAGTGGTACATAGTTGTGGGAGTCCTATGATGGCTGTGTCTGCACTGAACATGTACAGACTATTTTTTTTTTGTTATTATTTCCTAAGCAATACTGTATAACAACTATTTACATAATATTTATATTGAATTTGTTATTATAAGAAACCTAGAGGTGATTAAAGTATGAGGGAGATTTGTGTAGGTTATATGCAAATACTACATCATTTATATTCAAGGGACTTGAACATCTGCAGATTTTGGTATCCGGTGCTGGTGTGGGTGGTCCTGGAGCCAATAACCTCTGGATAGTGAGGGACGAGTATGTATATATCCAAACTATATAAACATGACACAAATGTCCTCATTGGCCTGACTGTTGTCTCCCCACCAGACATTTCTCAAGAAAATCCCTACTTGACACTTTATACCACCCTCAAGATGACTTCATCAGATCCACCTGATTATGTCTTATGTTCAAGGCTGGACCGTTCTCCCTGATGCTATGTTTCACCCCCTACCCTGTAACTTCTGCCCCCAGTTGTTTTGACTGTGCTGAGTTCATTATAACATTGGAGTTTGTCTTCTTCTTTACAGTTATCCAGACAAAGAGCTGTGCTTTTGTTTAAAAAAATCTTTTGTAACCATAGCATCTAACACATTGGCTGGTCCACAGGAGGTATTAATGAATTAATTACATGTACAGTTAACTTATTTTCATTCTTTTTGCTTTATTTATCCTTGTAAAAGAATGGGATAAAATGAATGGTTTCAAATATTATTTTTAGCAGACAGAAATATATTTGGAGGAATGCAGAGGCCTCCTTACAGTGGTAGAAAGTTACAGAATTAAGGTTATGGTACAGGATTTCATGCAAGCATTGTAATTTTATCACTGATTTAAATTGGCATATAATTATAATTAATTTATGTTCAATTTCAGGTTGCAGAGGAGGGATCCACCATTTCATGTGTAGTGGAGCGAACCAGAGGAGCTCTGGACTATGTTCATGTTTTTTACACCATCTCTCAGATCGAATCTGATGGCATTAATTACCTTGTTGATGATTTTGCTAATGCCAGCGGTACTATCACATTCCTTCCTTGGCAGAGATCAGAGGTAAACCCTACCTTCTCTGTTACTTTGAAAGCCTTCTGGAAAGCTTTTTCTGATCTGTTCTGTAATTTGTTTACAGCTTCTTGATATTTAAGCAATTTAAAATATTTAGGTGATTAGGTATATGTCATGGTATAACATATTTTTGTATTTATTTATGAAAAAGAAAAATTAAGGATTTTAAATGATGTGTGTTATAGGTTTATCTGTTTTTAATCCCAATGTAATAAAAATCATTTAGCTTGGAGGTTTATTATTGTGGGTTTTCTGTTTTTACTGATACAATGGAAAACTGCAGAATTCTTAATGGTATTTTTTCAGTCAGCCAATGAAAAATTCTTATAATATCATTTTATTTTTATATTTGAAAAATGAGATTTTTTTTGAAAGTACAGTTGGTCTCCAGTTTTACCAAAAACATTTGATGAACCGTGAGCACATTTCTAAATAGATGCTCCAGAAATAAATGACTGTTTTTGTAAGTGAAATTGGGATGGGACCTCCTACATCAGAATTTTTTTACATTCTTTTAGTCTATCATGTTGGACTATTCATCCCAGTATAATTTTTCATTAAAAAAGGGGAACGGTTTAGAGCAACAAGTATAAAGGACTCATGGACAAAAACTATGGGGGGGTGGAAATGGGAGGAAGGTGGGGAGGGCTGGGGTGGTGGGCTGGGGCGGGGTAAAAGACAGAAAACTGTACAATATCAACAATTAAAAAATACTGATAAAAAAAAAAAAAGGAAGTAGCTTATAGATCATTAGGGATAAACAGTAAAATAACTTCAGGCTTGCAGATGTAAACTTTGAGGAATTTCTCAGGGATTTAGGAGGTAGTTAAGTGGATGAAAAAGATAAAATTGAGGGAAGATTTTTAAATGTTCCTAAGATTTAAAGAGTTAAGGCTAAAGAAGAACGATGAAATCTCCATAATTTGGGGAAAGAAGAGAACAAATTCAATAGTCTATAACAAAAGTGTTTTGAGATAGCATTCGGTGTTAGTTTTCAGATTGTTTCTATCTTCCTTTCTGGGAGAAACCAGGAAGTCATCCTACCTTCACTTTGGACACTAAGTGAGTCTCCGAGGCCTGGGTCTTCTAGCTCCAGGACAAATCTCAAACCCATCTATCCTTCTTCCTTTTTGTTGTCACAGTACTAGTTCAGAATCTTGTTACTTCTTATCAGTCACTTCCTAACTCAAGTGACTGCATCATTTCTTGCTGTGTCCACTCATTTATATTCTGCCACGGTACTTATTCTAAAATGGAATTCTTATTTTGCCAATCTCCTGTTTTATGAATTCTTCAATTTCCTCCCACTCGCTATGGAATGAAGTCCATTTTTTTTAATGGTAGCACAAATGGTGTTTGTGATCTGAGCCCTGATCATCCATCCTGCCTTATCTTTCTCTCTGCCTCAGTGGTCTAATTGCAGTTGCCCACCTGCCATGTCCCTTCATGCCCCTGTGCCTTTGCCAGTGTCATTTCTTTTATTAAGAATGTCTTTTCCCATCGTTACTTATAACTACGTATTATTCATTAAGATTCACTTCAAACATGTCTGTTGTAAACCTTTACCGAGTAGAGTTGGTTGTTTCTTTCACAGTTAACTTTGTACATAATTCTATTATGACATGTTTACATTGCATTTTAAAGGTTTTTCTCTAGATCTCTCTCCTGCAATAGACTGTGTACCTTAGGCACAGGGGTCATTTCTAACCCTGTCACATTGTAGATGTCAAAACATCCTCATTCAATTAATAAAGGGAAGATAAATTATTTTTCACTTCAAATATTGACTTACATTTTGTGAAGCATGTCTGAGTTACTGCTACTCCCTTTTATAACTTTGTTTGGGCATATTGCTTAGGCCAGACTTCTAAGGCCCATTATCAATCTGTTTTCTAAAATGTGGTAAGTATGTCAGGCCTTCCTTAGGCAGGAACTAGGCATGTGTCTGTTGCCCTTTGTCACTAACTACCCTACTGCATCCTATCAGATTACATGCAATTCCTCAGTTAGGAACTCTATACCCTGAGGTTGGTATTACGACTGTTTTTGATACAAAGAATGTATGACATATCAACATATCATATACTATGATATTAATATACAAAAATGTTACTGCTTAGCACACATTATTGTTTAAAGAATTAATTTTTCAGATCTCTTTTTCTCTGTGTAAGTTTACCTAGAAATGTCATGTTAAACAGTAACTTCAATTAAATATAATTTAATTGCTATTTGAGTTTTTTCTAGGAAGTGGTAAATAATTTATACATGCCTCACTGCTTAATGCCTCTGGCTTTTTATATCCAAAGGTTCTGAATATATATGTTCTTGATGATGACATTCCTGAGCTTAATGAGTATTTCCGTGTGACATTGGTGTCTGCAATTCCTGGAGATGGGAAGTTAGGTTCCACTCCCACCAGTGGTGCAAGCATAGATCCTGAGAAGGAAACGACAGATATCACCATCAAAGCCAGTGATCATCCGTATGGTAACCAAGCCCTTTTGCCAGAATAATCCTCTCTTCTCTGGGTGTACTTGGTCTTGCTAAGAAATTCTTAAGGGATTTTTTTTTTTTTTTTGGCAAACGATTGGAACTGTTTCAGACCCTCTTCCTTCTAAGCTGCTGTTTTGAGGGACATTGTTTATGAAGGAAAATATAAAGATCAATTTCTGAAGTTCAATAATATATTTTGAAAAGTGTATGTAGGATTATTTAAAATGAATGAAAGTATTTCTATTTATGGCTATCAAAATTTTTTGATTTTGAAAATTATCATAGTGTCATAGGTGAAAACTTAATCAAGTACTTTGTAATTTATATTTTTAAGCTTTAATAAGTGGAGTTATTACTATATGTTTATATTAATATTTTTGCTTATGCTGAAAAGTTATAATTTTCTTAATTGGGGAACTATTATATTATAGATGTTTGTCCTAATAAACCCAGACTGTTTTCTGCATTGAAAAGTAATAGTTCTTTTATAGGAATAAAGCAAGAACATCTATTACAGTGTCTGTATAGGAGAAGTGAGAGGAGGTTTTCATAGTTCAATTTTTAAAAGAATTGTTGCATATCTTAAGTTCAGGTACGAATTCTGGATAGCCAAATATGAGTAAATGTTTGATAATATGTACTTTAAATCATCGTCACTGTTCTTTTTATTGATGTTTCTTTTTTTAAGCTTTCTTTGGGTAGAGACAAGAAAATAAACATTTTAATTTTTAATATTCTGAAAACTAAATGTATTCTGTGTCAAAACCATGTTAGTTAAATCTTCTTCAACGAAGTCCTTTCTAAATGAAAGCCCACAGAATTTTATGCTGGTTTTCAGAATAATCGTGCAGGGCTGTTTCAAATGAATAAGCAATTGTTCCACAGATTGGAGCAAGAAAGCCCTGCCTCTCTCTGTATTTGCCAGGCTTGCTGCAGTTCTCCACAGGGCAGCCTCCTCAGCCTGAGGACGCGATGACGCTGCCCGCCAGCACTGTTCCACAGGTCACTGTGAAGGAGGAAGATGGAGAAGTTAGATTACTGGTCGTTCGTGCACAAGGACTGCTGGGGAGGGTTACGGCGGAATTCAGAACAGTGTCACTGACAGCATTTAGTCCTGAGGACTACCAGGTAAATCAATGAGTCCTTCTGAAGTGGTGTTTGCTCTTGTAAAACAGATACAGTCCTCTTGGAGGATTGGAAGGGACTTGGGACTGTACCTGGGATATAATAAACAAGGAATAGAAGGACTGATAACCTTTTAAGTTTATGTCAATTAAAGTACTTCAGTCCCTTGAAGCCTGATACTTAAATAGTTATCGTAGGCTTCACCTTTGCTTGTTTTAACGTTACAGGTCTTGATCAAATATGTTTAAAATTATGTTTATTATACATTTTGAATCCTCTTGTCTGTGCCTATCAAACAAAATCAAAGTTATAAAGAAATTATATATTCGTGTCTTTTCAATTTTAATTACTTTTTTTCTCCAAGTGAGAATCAGTGTGATACTAGCAAAACAAAACAAAAACAAAACCCTCCAAAAAAGAAAAAAAAGTCTAGGATTTTGATCTGGACAAAACTGTGTTTAAACTGGTCTTCTATCTTTCTTAACCTCACTTTTCTTATCTGTAAGACAATGGTAATGACTGCTGGGCAGGGCAGCATGGTTCCGAGGACTGCTGTCTGTGTTTCAATGGTTATATACTACACATGCACACATAGTAACACTCTGTAAACACTACCTACCCATCCTTATTATCACCAATAGTCATATGAAGCAAATGCTCATAATTTCTTCTTGGCTGTACTTCTCAGGAAGTACATTATATCTTTCAACATTTCTGTTTTCCAAGAGAATCCTTTCTTTCTGTTTTTTTTTTTTTGTTTGTTTGTTTTTTAAATCTAGTAAGACTCATACAATGGTGAACTGTTCAGTAATTTGTATACACTTTTCCTACTAAATCCCAGAATGCTTGACTAATTAATTTTAATTTATTTTGGCAATAGTCCAGTAAGCAAAGTTTTCTCAGGTTTCTTCTTTCTCAAACTCTCCTTCTCTTGTCCTGACATTTATTGTACCTTTACCTAGTTTCAAACATACCCCACAAGACATCTCAGCTTGCTTAGTGTTGTCTCCTGGCATTCTCTCAAAGAAACATTTTAGTTCTCATGTTGATGGTATTCAATTTCTAGGTAGTCTACACATTTCCCATCTTCCATTGGATCAGCATTTTTAAAATTAGTTAAGAAAAAAACAAAACAAAACAAACAAAATAAACCTGTGGTCCTCTTCTGCATTACTGTTGGAAAGCTGATGATACCCTTGGAGATATTTCTGAGGATTTCCAGGGGGGCTTACGTGTCCTGTTTATCACTTGTTACCATTTTGAAACTTTGCCTTTATCAGTTTTCTATGGTACTTCAGCTATCTCTGGTCTGTATTAACATAGGAGTAAGATTTCTTATGCTGTGTATGTATGTGTACATGTGTATGTTAACAGGGAGGGCGGGGCGTGCCGGGAAGGACCATGTACAGAATATCAGATAGGCAACTGAGTATCAGATATCACTGTTCTTAACCTTATTCTCATATACCAAGGTAGAGGTGATCCTCACTATCCAGGTGTTTCCTTCAGCTCTTGAGTGGGTTGTGCTGACATAGTCTGGGGAGTCAAGGAGGGCTTCCTTGGGGAATTGATATTTATGCTGAGCTCTGAAGTTTAAGGAGGAGTAAACTAGGTGAAGGGGGAGGAATTACTTGAGACAGGTAAAAAGGCCCTAGGGAAAAGCACAGAATAGTAATAAGGTCAGTATTTCTGGAATGTGGAGAGCTAATTGTGGTGATAAAAGATAAGGTATGCAGAGACTGGATCATTCTAGGCCTTACAGATTACATGGCTTTGATTTTGAAAACAAGGAGAAGTGATTGAAAGTTGTTATGTATTTATAAAAGATCATTAGGCTGAACCATGATGAATGTTTTAGAAGATACAGATGCTGAATGCAGAAAGACCAGTAAAAAGTTCATTTTGTGGAGCAAGGCAAGAGGTGATAGTATCTTGGACTAGGCAGGTAACAGTATAGATACAAAGAAGTAGGTGGGTACAAGCAATATTGAGTTAAATAGCAGGATTTGGAGATTGTTTAGTGTGAAGGATAAAGCAAAAGAGGGTGTCAAAAGTGACTCACTGTTCCTGCCAAAACAACCTGCTACTCTACCGTTTCTTGCTGTGGAGAGGATTGGTTAAGGCATAGATTTTAAAGAAGATCAGAATTTAAAATTCTGACAAATTATAAGAATATTCAAGATAGATATTGATATTTAAGTCTAGATATCAGAGGTTAGAAATAGAAATTTGGGAGCTAGCAGCACATAAGTTATATTAAAAGTCTAGAGTATGATAGTCTTATCTAGGGAGAGAAGAGAGACTCTGATAAACAGCAGTTTTTAGAGGTCACAGGAGAATGTTAAAATTGGCAAAGAATACTAAAAACAGTGAGCCAGAAAAGGTAGGAAAAACAGGAGAGTATGATATCATGGAATACCAGAGTAGAACATGTTTTCAGAAGAGGAGGTGGACAATTGTGTAAGATTTTGCTAAAGTCAAGTAAGATGGTTTCCTAAGACAGTCACATGTTTTTTGCTAAAACTTGTAGAATTACTCCACTGATGACTATACTCCAGGCCAAGTTAATCACTTCCTTTCTTAAGCTAACTGTGACTTATAGTAGTTGTTATTCTATTTGAATTATTATATCACATACTTACACTTCTTCTGGAATGTTCTTGATGGAGTTAGATATTTGTCTTGGCTATTTTTGAATCTGAAACATCGAAGATGGTGCCATGCACATGCTATGTGTTTGATAAATATTGAAAGAAGTTAATAACCGTGTGATTAAGTGAATTGGTACTTGGGTTCCTCATTTTAGCTTGGAGATCATTAATTGCTTGGCAAGATGATATATATTTGTACATACAAGCTAACATTAGAAAAATGTAAACAGCTTTAATATTTATGCTAAGTCAAGGGGAAAATGTTTGTGTAAGAAATAACATGTGAAAAAAGGGCCTTAGGTCTTCGAATTTAAATAGTTTTTTGTTTTTCTTGTAGTATATGAACTTTTCTGATGGGAGATCTGTATTATGAATTGCAGTTTTAAGTATAGTCAGGGAAAACTTAATGTCCAATGGACCGATATTTATTATTGCATGGAAAAATTCTCAGAATGGAAATGCCATAATTATTATGTGCTGAATATTTAAATTGCTCAGTGCTATAATTTGAGTAGTTTTAAATATACTTGTTTCAATGAGATGAATTTCGTGCATCTCATTAAATTAATTCTGTGGGAATTTGTAGATGACACCTCTTTCTCACTTGCCTGGACTACATTTTTGATGAACAAATGAGAAATAAAAAATTTATGTAGTTTATTTAGTTGGGGAATATTTATTTGGAATTTATATTGAACACTCTACATACCACTTAAGTATTTCCAATTTTATATTTTACTCATTTTCAAATTATTTAAAATAATTTGGGGCATAGTAAACATTCTCATTTGCACATTCATATACAGAATATAATCTAATGAACAGATCTTTTATTTGCATTTCAGAGTGTTGCTGGTACCTTGGAATTTCAACCAGGAGATAGATATAAATATATTTCTGTCAACATCACTGATAATTCTATTCCTGAATTGGAAAAATCTTTTAAAGTTGAATTGTTAAACTTGGAGGGAGGAGGTAAGACTGATCACTCAAAAATGTCAAATATTTGCTTGTCCACTCACCACAATTGTATATTCTTAAGCAAATGTGTTCCTTTGAATTAACGTTAACTTGTTTTTTCTTAAACAAGTGAATTACTAACTTGGAAAGAACAGCCTGAATGTTAATAAATGTTTAATGTATATGGTAGATAATTTCTGATAGATTATCTTTTTCTTGGTAAAAAGAAAATTTCCATCTCCCCACATAAATTTATAATACTAGCTTTAGAAGTTAATATTAAACTCATAGTTTTATTTACATCTACTTTTGCTGTGAGGTTTGGTAAATTCCGAGTTAATATCTCTAATATTTATTATAAGTACACTGTGTACTGTGGTGTTTTATTCCCCTTTTATTACCTATTGCCCTTTTCCTAAAGTAGATGTGCTTTTAGAATGAAATAGCTTAATTGTACTGACTCAGCAAACTGTAGTTGTCAGTCATAGTCGATGCCCCTAAAATCACCTCTTTCCTTCGATCCTTTTTAAAATTTTCACAATAGGCCTTTAGAGCTACCTCTAGGTGTCTCACAGGTAAAAACTAGTCCTTTAAGGTAATCTATTATGAGGTGATTATCAATAAAACAGGTCAGCAGTACCTTATCGTCTATTGTGATGTTCAGAAAGCTCTGAATATTAAAGATTTTTGGAGTCAAAATTCATTTTGTGGCAAAACTCATCTGTGTTGAAGAGAGGCTAGTATAATCTTTATTACCCCACTTAGATGAACTATTTCAATGTGTTTCTTTGCAGAAGGATTAATGTATTTGATTATCAGATGCTACTGGGTTGTTACAGAATACAGGTGATGTGTACCACATAACCTTTGTAAATGTAAGAAATTGAGAGTTGTTATGGTATTCATTCGGACTGTCTCTTCCATGATATAACCTGGCATTATTATCTTGTTGTTATCTTCATATTTGATAAAGAAAGTCTTGGAACTGTATACGTCATCCAAAGGGAGAGATTGGGCAGGACAAATATTGTCTTTTTAGTATGTAGTGAAACTTCAGGTTAGGTATGCAAGATTTCCCCAAAGTTCCCTTCCCTGTTTTCCCAAAGACCAGTGAAAGCAAAGGTGGGCAAGCCAGGGAAATGATTAAACAGTGCCACAGTGTGGTCCACTGCATGAACAGTAAAAATACACAGGGTGACCAGTTTGGCAGGTAGCCTGTAATGATAATAGCTTTGCGCATCCTCTACAGAGGAGTCAGTCCTCAGATGTCCAAATCATTGTTTTCATGACACGACTTCATTAATCAAAGGGTGCTATACATTATTTGAAAGTTGTTCTTTGTATTACCTATACTTATATTTAAAAATACTTATGTAATTGAGAATATGTCAGTGATCATTTTCTATTGATTATAAGGAATATCAAATATTCTTTAGATATGATATTTGTGATCCTGTGATACTTGGGATTTTATGTGGAAATTTCTTTCCATATCTCTATAATATGCATTGCTATGTATAGATTGGGCATGTATGCTCATTTGAACACCAGTGTTACCATTTCTTAGTAAGCAGTAGTGGCAGTGTATCTGATTCCTCCTCCACCCAAGGGAGCTGGGATTGTGGGTAAAGGAATGTAGACACTGGCCTCCACTCTGTGAGTCACAGCCTGGGATTGCCCAAGAAGTGGAAAAGCTGGTAGAGCTAAACTGTTCTGAGGGTCAAGGAAGTAGCCCTTATTTCAAGCTAAAACTGTTTTGTCTGTAAAACTGATTCCACATAAGATAGACACCTGAACTGATGTTTTATGCTAGCCAGAGAACATTGGTGTTGAACTTCACTCTTCTAACAACTTATGGATAATATGGGGGCAAAGCCATGCCTTGATTATTCCCTAAAATCCATTTTGCCTCTTCAGTTTCTAAAGTATTTCTGGTTTTGGGTGCCAAAATTCTCATGTCTGGTTTAACCCAGTCCTAATGAGGGGAACAGAAGAGCAGGGCAGATCTTAAACTAGCATGCCAGTCGAGGATGCTAGTAGAAGCACATAGGTATGGGCGTGGCTTTGTGTCTCCTCCTTCTCTTTTTCTCCGCTGCTACTATTGCTACCCTTCCTGTCTTCATTGCCAGCATTTGGTAAAATAACGGTTGGGGGATAAGGTGTATTGGAAGCAAAGGTAAAAGTACTTTCTCTTAATTATAGTCCTTATATAAGGCCAAGGTACTTTTTTTTTATATTTACATCAATTCTGTAAAAAGCAGCACCTTTTATAGGTGAGAAAAAAGCAAGGTACCAAGAGGCTTAGTGACTTGCTGAAGAGTGTGCAGCTGGTGGTATCTCTCACAGCCTGGGCTGAGGCAGACTTTTAGACTGCTTGCCTACTCTACAGTGTTAAGTGCAAAACAGTGACCAAGTCTGAGAATGGTAAAAATGGTGGGAATTTGAATACATATGGCTAGAGAAATGTTAGATGCATTTCCCTAATTTTGAATTGGTTATTGTGAGTGGTAAGGTAATTGTCATAAGCATATAGATCTAAGTATCGCTTACATACACAAACAAATATTTTTGAAATATTTTAAATATTACAAATAATTTACATCGCTATAAGTGAAAGTTTAAAATTAAATAGGCAGAAATGGGAAATACCAATTATAACTTATATGAAGTGTTTCCTGAAGCTCTGAATGATGTATTTGTAAAGTTGGTAGCTTTAATTTATACTTTTACCACTTAAAAGAATCTTTTCTTTTGTGAAAGAATGCATATCATTGGGTGAATATTACTGCATTTTCCTCTTTATTGAAATACGTTTTAAGAACTTTCAATTTTCTCATTGTGTTGATGTGTGTTGTGTGGGTTGCATCTCTGTGTTTCTTCATGTGAAGTGACTGCTGAACTCTATAGGGTTGAAGGCAGTGGTAGTGGTGATGGGGACATGGAATTCTTCCTTCCAACTATTCACAGACATGGTAAGCAGCTGTTTCAAGGCCCTTTACTGTTCTACATTTAACTTTTCTTTTTAGAGACAGTATTAACCAATTATTGACACTGTGTGCAGGTCCTTTATATATTTTTTCTCATTACCCAACCTAACACCTTTATGAGGTATCATTTGCCCCATGTTATAGTCATCCAGCTAGAAATTGATCAAGTCTGAATGAAGTCTTTGCCTGCCTCCAAAGCTCAGACCCTCCTCTCTGTATCAGTCTACTGCAGTTTCCTGATTCTAACTGTGATGGAAACTTTGCTTTAATATCATTGACAAGTGATGAGTGAAAAACATTTTACAGAGTTTTGAATATCTAAAGAGATAAATAGAACATTTATATTTTCATGTTAAATGCTTCACTTTGTTTCCCCCCCCCCCCCCCCCAAAAAAGAACCTTGCATCTTTATGTGTAGCATTTAATCAAATTAAATGGGATGCCCTGGCTGGTGTGGCTCTGTGGATTGAGCACCGGCCTGCGAACCGAAGGGTCACTGGTTCAATTCCCAGTCAGGGCAAATGGCTGGATTGCAGGCCAGGTTGCCAGTGAGGGGGTGCACAAGAGGGAGCCATATATTGGTGTTTCTCTCCTCCTTTCTCTCTCCCTTCCCCTCTTCCTAAAAATAAGTAAATAAGATCTTTAAAAAATAAAAAAACACCCTTTAAATAAAAAATTAGAATAAAAAATGGGAAAAAGAATTTGAGAAGAAAAGAAATGGGGAGAATAAGTTGCCAATTAATGGAAGGAAATAGTGAAAAGATGATATTTTTTAAAGTAGACTTATGTAAAAAGGGAATGATGGGGGAGAAATGGGACAACTGTAATAGCATAATCAATAAAATATATTTAAAAAAATAATGTAGACTTATGTACAAATATGATTCAGCTTTTTCTCTCAAACATTTTTTTTCATATTAGGAGAGAATACGTAGAGTACTTCTTCTTAAGGGAGATCTTTTTCTAATCCTCAGATGCTCTTTTTTCCCAATGTCAGGGATTATATTAGTGTCAGAACTCATGTTCCACCCCTTCATTCCTATCTTCTCTTAGCGCATCATGTACCTTTGTATTTAATTTACTGCTTTTGGGTTTGTTTATTTTTTTTGTCTACATCCATTAATATGACATAAAAGTTGAACATACTTCTCAGGAAAAGAAATACTGCTTTAGACTTTGATATCTTTTTAGCTATAGGATTGGACTGTTTGGGACCAGGAGAGATAGATTTAGAATATCATAATATGATGAGAAAAATAGGCCTAAACTTAATGCACTTTTGGAAATCAAGAATTGTTTCAGTAGATTGACAGAAATCATAGGGAAATTACTGTTTCATAAAGGTAAGAGTCATTTGGCTCATGTTCTTTCGAGGTCAATAAAGGTCGTGAGAGACTTTCCTCATATACTCTGTGTGGAAGAATGTTCTCTTTCACAGAGAAGAAAAGAAAAACAAGTTTTCCTTATTCATCTGCAAATGCTTAGGCAGCACTTGTATGTTACGTTGGTGCCAAAATAAAGAAAGGTCATAAAAGCCTGAATGTGTGTGGCAACCATTTGCGTCTGCCTTTCTTTCTGAAACAAATTAGAAGTACTCAATGAATGGTACAACTCTTTTCAAATGGGTATTGCATGTCTTTTCCTTTGTTTTGTAAAGTACTGATTGACATTTTCTTACTATTTGTTGGAACTTATTTATACAGCCAGCCTAGGAGTGGCTTCCCAAATTCTAGTGACAATCGAGGCTTCTGACCATGCTCATGGAGTATTTGAATTTAGCCCTGAGTCACTCTTTGTCAGTGGAACTGAGCCAGAAGATGGGTACAGCACTGTTATATTCAACGTGAGTACATTTTTTCTGTAGTCTTAGACATTTTCTTTTCTTTTAAAATTTGTATTGTGTTATGAAGGTGTACTTTGCATCATTTTTTTTCTATGTAAGTGACATGAATGAGCCTGGTGGCACAAACAATACAAACTGACAATGAAATAGTGATTTAACATTTGTCTTTGTATTTGGTTTTGCGTACAAATTCATCTTAGGATTCTGAGGATTCCTGACTCCTTAAGAAATGTAATGGAGCTGTATCACCTAAACTTTTGTGTTAATTCAGATAGTCTGTGCTAACAGATTTCTCCAATATCTCATTAGTTTACTACAACAAAGATCTGCTTGCCACTTGTGCTATGTGTTCAGCTGGAACTGGCAATCATTGACCACTTAGGGACTGAGGATTAGAGAGGCTGTATCTCAAAAGGTGCTTCTGTCTTCAAGAAGGAGGAAATGTGGATGAGAAGAACTACATGTTGACTCTCCAGGCTTTTTTCTGGAAGTGATTCACAGCATTTCCACTTCTCCTTGTCTAATGCAAGTCACATGACCATGCTAATATTAACGGGTAGAGAAGTGAAATCCTGTCTTATCTCTCTCCCAGAAGGAAAGAAAATCTGAAACATTCGTGAACAGCAATAATAATTATTTTAATAGTGTGCATGTGTATTTGTTTATGTTTACTCTGTGTTGTTTCAGTAGGAATTAAGTACTGTTTTTTTAAAGATTTCCTTTTTAGTATTATTTATTTATTTATTTTTAGAGAAAGGGAGAGAGAAAAAGAGGGAGAGAAACATCAATGTGTAATTGCCTCTTATGTGTCCCCAACTGGGGACCTGGCCCACAACCTAGGCATGTGCCCTGTCTGGGAATTGAACCAGACACCCTTTGGTTTGCAGGCTGGTGCTCAATCCACTGAGGCACACCAGCCAGGGCAGAATTAAGTACTTTTCTGTTGATAAATAGCTTAGAGCAGCTAGAAGCTTGCTGAGCTTCTTCAGATTGTATACAAATGAAGAAAAATCACTCAAAATATATCTCTCCTGTACTATTATGGTGTATCTTCAGTAAACTCTTGTGGAGTAAATTGAACAACTTTAGTAAGGATGACTAGTTAGTCAAGAAAGAAAATAAAAAAGATTATGGGAGAATATCAGTTTTATAAAATATCTGTCTCAAATTTTATTTTGAGACATTTATATTTTAAGTATAAATAAAAATTACTTTTAGTTGTACCTTATTTGGAGCATTTTGAAAGTTTTTTATTCTTAACATATTGACAAAAAGTTGTTTCTTTCTTCTTAGACATATTTTATGTAATCTTGGGTCAAATATATTTTTTGGTTTGTTTTTTTGTATTATGTTGAAGATAAAGGAAATATTGTAATTTATTTTTAAAAATGAGCTTTATAGCTAACTATTCATTTAAAAAATCACTCATCTGTTCTTTACAATGAAATATACCATCTTTGCAGTTAATATAAAAATGTTAATAAGTGTGCTTTAATACACATTTTTAATTACATTTGCTTTATTATATTTTGCAGAAAAATACAGCTATAGTGTAGATACAAGCTAAAAATGCTCAATCAATACTTCATTTCATGCAACAATCACTTTTTAAGTAGGACTCTCTGAGAGCCTTCAAAAATCGGCAGTCCATGGCCTCTGCCTTTAAGAATCTTACATTTTTGAGAAGAGCTTATATAAAATAGAAATTTAATATTCTGCTATTATCTGTGTTTATAATCCTCTAAGTCAGTGGTTTTAATGCCTCTTTTAACACATGTTAATATTCAATATTTTATAGATTGTGAGAAATCATGGAGCTCTGTCTCAGGTGACTTTGCTTTGGAGCATAGACTCTGATCCTGATGGTGATCTTGCCTTCACCTCCGGCAACGTCACATTTGAAATTGGGCAAAAAAGTGCCAACATCACAGTGGAAATATTGCCGGATGAAGATCCAGAACTGGATAAGGCATTCTCTGTGTCGATCCTCAGCGTCTCCAGTGGATCTTTGGGAGTTCATACTAACGCCACATTGATAGTTTTGGCTAGTGATGATCCTTATGGGGTCTTCATCTTTTCCGAGAAAAATAGACCTATTGAAGTTGAGGAAGCAACTCAGAACATCACGTTGTCAATAATAAGGTTAAGGGGCCTCATGGGAAAAGTCATAGTCACATATGCAACACTGGATGATATGGAAAAACCACCCTATTTTCCACCTAACTTAGCCAGAGCAACTCAAGGAAGGGACTACATACCAACTTCTGGATTTGCTCTTTTCAGAGCCAATCAGAGTGAGGCCACAATAACTATTTCAATTTTGGATGATGATGAACCAGAAAGGTCAGAGTCTGTGTTTATTGAACTACTCAACTCTACTTTAATAGAGAAAGTACAGAATCGTCCAAGTAAGTAACCATTACTGTGCTATTATTATTATTAGAAGTAAGAATTCTGTTCAATAAAACAATAAATTAAGAATTTGGTATAGTAGAAAATTCTATAAAAATAGCTCTAAATTTGAAAGCACCATCTTACAAAAGTTGACCTATAAGGTAAGTGGAAGTGGGACACTTAAAAACAAACATGAAATCATGACAGGATTAACCAAAGAACATTTATGTATGACCCACACCGACAACAATATGGGGATTGACTGAGGGAGGGAAGAAGGTGGGGCTGGGTGGAGGTGGGAAAGCAGAGAAAAATCGGGAACAACTGTGATAGCATAAACCATAAAAAATCTCCGTTACATTCCATCAGTAAAGTTTTGGAAGTGTCTGCCTAATCCAGTGTAACTGCTCTCCAGTGCTGCTGTACTATATATTGTAGCTTCCAAAACATTCTGGAATCAACCTGGGGATTCCAAGGACAGTCCTGGTAGAAAGAGCCTGAGCCTCTCACCTTGATCCACGCTGGGAGATTTCTTAAGCAACAGAAACTCTTTATATTGGTGGAGAGCTTGCGGATTTGGCAACTGCATGAGCTCAGGACGACAGGGCTTGTGGAGCAGTAAGAAATTCTATAAATTTGTGGGCCATTCTTAGAGTTGAGGAGAAGACACTGGTTGGGGAAATGAAAGAAGGATGAAGAGTGAATCACATTGGGTAGAGGATCTGGTATAGAAGCTTCTATGAGAAAGTATAAGCCACCCTCCCTGGAGTGGTTGTGGCTCAGTGACTTTGTAGAGAGAGCATGGAGTTATGGGTTCAGGGCTGGGCTTGAGCTGGTGGATCTGAAAGGAGTTTCTTTGTTATAGCTTGTTCACTAGTCATGCCTTTCTAAGTGGTCATAAACTTTAGAAAGATGAGAGGAGTCTAGATTTCCTGGAATAAAGGAACAAGTGAAGGAAGAAAGATTGATAATATTAATTTAAGATCAACTTAATATCAGTTGTAGGGCAATATTTATATGAAAACAAGCAAAACTTTTTTAAAGAAACTGGAATTATGTAATCCAAAGAGTAAGATATCCAAGACCTACATGTTGACCATGTTCGGCCACATAGATTAATGTTTCTTACACGTAAATTTCTTTACCTTACTGTAACTTCTAAACAGATATACTGCACTGTAAGCAACATTCTTGCCCACAATGTCAGTAATTGCAGTTCAGGGTTATAGAAGGAAATTTACTTTATAGGATAATTGCTAACATTAAGTTTTCAGATAACAATTGAGGTTAAAATTATCATACAATACTTCAACCTTTTTTCTCAGCAAGATTTAGAATCAGTTAAAATAGTAATAAATTGAAATGAAATCCAATAATTAGTCTTATTAAGTAAAAATTATACAATATAGCCTGGTTTTCAAGGAACACACAGTTCTTTGAGTGAGGGAAATAAAACGAGGGATTATCACATATACCAGTGACTAAGAGCTGTGGGTGCTGGTGTCAGGTAACTCATGTTCCAATGTGTAGCACTGAACTTGGACATAATTGTTTTTAGCCCCAGTTTCCTTATGTATTATATAGAAATATTATAGGATTTAAATATGATAATATATATGAAAATTAATATAGTATCTGGCACATGCATTCAGTACATGTGAACAATTATTTATAATATGGTAAATGTGCTATGGAGTGTGAGAAATAAATGATGTGTATTTTATGCTTGAGTTCAGGATAGGCATAAATAATACTATAACATAATTAAAAAAGAGTTAAGTGCAAATCTGTGTGATACTGATTCAAATTTGAATAGGCACACTCAGTGGGAGCTGGTAGGGTCTCTGTTACTCTACTCTGAGTGTAATCAACTTTCAGAAGTTGATGAGGAACCGTGTGTAAGTGATTAGACAAACCCTACAGGATGGCTTTTGACTGTGTCCACCAGGTAATAATATGATAACTTAGGTGACTTCCTTGACATCTTTGTGGTCCTGATTCCTCAGCTGTAACTTGTGGACCATATTACTGACCACATACAGATGGCATCGGGATTAAATGACTTGACGTAAGAAAAGTTCTTAGAACAATGCCAGGCAAATAGTGCACACTCAAAAAAGTGTCATCTGCCGCTACATCTCTCTATGTCACTGCCATTCTTTTCTAATTTAGTTGAATTTAATTATATTATATTGATTGATAATTGTGACTTTATAATATAATTTAGCATGATCTGGGCATATGTCATTGAAATTAAATGGTGTTATTAATTGTTTTTAGGTTACATTGTCTGAAAAGGTTAACTTTTATTCATGATCACATATTTCCAAATATCATTGTTAGGAATATTGTAAATATGACCTCTAGAAAGAATACCAAAAAAGGAAAAAAAATGAATATGAACTCAAAATTCTTTACTTCTAACAAAAGTTTTTTGATGGTTTATTTGTGTTAAAAGTTTTTTTTTTTTTTTTAATGTTTTGGCTCTGGTTGGAATTTAACCTAGAAAATAAATGAGGGAGGGTTTTTGGAAAGTCCTAAATGCCTTCAAAGTAAGCCTTGCTCTCTTGAAAATCAGTGGAAAGTAAGAAGGTGACCTTAAGAGTACTACATACTCTTTTATAGCAGCATTTGGGTAGGATTGAGGCTCTTTTTCCAGATGAGGTAGCTGAGTGACTGCTAACTGAAGGGGTGGGGAAGAACAGCTTTGTGAGGGAGGTCAGCTAAAGCAGAGGCAATAATTTAATTAGAGTATGATGGTTTGCTGCAGCTGGTCTTTGAGGGCAAGAGGCTAAATTACTTTCCAACTCAATTTTGTAACTGAAATGCTGTTTTTAAAAAAAATTATGGCATGCTGGTAACTAATTAGAAGATCATAATTCTGCAGGTTTCATCATTATCCCTTGTAATATTATGCAAAGCGATGATTTATTATACTTTAATCATTTCTTGCCTTTTGACAAATTGCTGGTACTTACTAAAATATCTTTGTAAGTTAACTATTTCTTTGCTAAGGATTCTATAATAAAAGTCTCAATAGAATATAAAACTATAAGGATAGGGACTTTTTGTTTAGTTGATTTTTGTACCCCCAATGTCTAGATTAGTGCTGGTACATAGCAACCAATAATTTTTTGCTATAAGCATTAGAGAGAAAACACTAAATGATGAATGTATTTGGCTGATGGAATCTTGGGGAGGCTTAATGACTTTTGTCCAGTTCTTAGAATTCTGATACATTGAAATTTCTTCTCTTTTAGTTCCAAATTCTCCTCGCCTTGGGCCTAAGGTAGAAACTATTGCTCATCTAATTATCACTGCCAATGATGATGCCTTTGGAATTCTTCAGCTCTCAGCTCCAGTTGTTCGAGTGGCAGAAAATCACATTGGACCCATTATCAATGTGACGAGGACAGGGGGAGCATTCGCAGATGTTTCGGTGAAATTTAAAACTGTGCCAATAACTGCAATACCTGGTAAGAAAACACCTCTAAGGGACAGTGAAGTGTTTTAGAGGGGAATTTTAGCCTTGATTAACAAAGCTACTCCAAGATGTAGTTAGAAAAATCAGCCAGAAAACAATAATACTCTTGTATCTTTTGAAAGCACAAATCTAGAGCTTTTATCATGTATTTATGTCAGTGATTCTGTAGAATTTGTGCAAACTGTTGGCAAATTGTATATGAATTTAAAAGCTATGATGAATGCACAAATCAATGCAAAGTAAACTAAGGAAAGCATGGTTAGTCTTTCTCTGTACGTACCTTTGAGTTTTTTGAAAGGTCCTCCTGTAAATGATACCGAGGCATGCAGGATGTAATGTGCATCCATGTGATTGCAGTGTTTGGCAACAGTGTTTTGTTTTGATCCATTTATCTTGCTTGTTTGTTTATATTTATGAAGAACATGGCAGAAACAATGGTTAGCATTAACTATTTTATGTATAAGCAAAACATTTTCATTGCCAAATGCAAACATCAGGAGACTGACTGCCTTCTTTGGTGGTGCAGTTATAGCACCTAGAGGGAGATTTGCGTAAGAGCAATTCAATTAGAATCTTTCTAATATGTACTGAAACAAACATGAGTGTGGATGGATGGGATAACAGGCTTGATCTTTTGAGATAAATGATCTGTACTTGAGACTTACTTGAAAAGATAATAAACCAGGCTCATTTAGTCCCTAAGTGGCATGTGTGTGCGTGTCGTGCTTGGGCACACACAACCCCTGACCAACTCCCACTTGCACACACTTGGGATAGCAGCCCAGAGCAATGCCTGACTGCCTTTAGGGGGTCTTACATATTCACGGACATTGAGGATTAATCAGCATTCTAGGAAATTTGCCTTCTGCTCCATGGGAAGCCTCTCTCCTTTCCCCAACTACTCTTGGATCGGAAGCAAAGTCACCCTGAGCAGTAGGTAATAGCAGCTTCTAATCTAACTTTGTAGAAAGGGTCATAGTTTGCAGCTATCACATTGATGATGCTGATAAGCCTCTCTATGCAACACTATATGTGTCTCCCCAATGAGATTAGAATTCTAGTTTTGTTCTTTGTTTTAAAAGTGTCATATGCATTTTTGTAGATAAGGAGCTATCTTGTGATAATGAATGCCTCTGTGTCTATACCTATATCTGTATCTATATATCATCTATATATGTAGATAGCAAATAGAATAAATTTTATATATCTATCTATCTTTCTAAACATGAGTGAATAAACTCAAACACCCTTAGGAAATCTTTTTCATTGTTTTGTGATATCAAATCCATTTATTTTTAGGAAGAGAGGTAAAGTCTTCTCATTTAGAATAAATGTAGTATTATCAAAAAAGTCTTTCCAAGTATATCCATAAAATTTGATACATCATAGTGTTTCCCTAGCAATATGCCATATTTATTATATTTTGGAATAATTCTTAGCATTTTGCTTTTTGTCTCTGTAGGTGAAGATTATAGTATAGCTTCATCGGATGTGGTTTTGCTAGAAGGGGAAACCAGTAAAGCTGTGCCAATATATATCATTGACGACATTTACCCTGAGCTGGAAGAATCTTTTCTTGTACAACTGCTGAACGAAACAACAGGAGGAGCCAAACTAGGGGCATTAACAGAGGCAATCATTATTATTGAGGCCTCTGATGACCCCTATGGATTATTTGGTAACCAGATTAGTTTGTATCTCTCTTTTACTTGTCTGCATAGATCATACATTTCTTTATTTTTAGAGATGCAGAATTGATTTGATCAGGTTTTCTTTTTAACATATGATATACAGCATCTTTGTATACTCACTGGCAGTAGTTAGTAGTTATTTTAAAAATCAACCTCCCAGCATAAATATGGAAGTCACAATCTTTTAGGCTTTGAAGTCACTTCTAGCTCCTTAGTGTGTTTTGTGCATCTTAGAAAAGTCTTTAAAAATTAATTTACAGAAATTTACACAGAAGTATGGGGCTTTCTTATTAAGTGGGAAACTGGCAACATCGAGCCCCATCTCCTACGCTGATTGCATCAGTCACGGGAGCCTAATAGCAGCTGTCCCTTCGGACCAGGCTTGTGTTGTGTGGTTGTGTGTTATGTTAGCCACAGAACTCACTAGACCCACTTCACTCACGACTGGGGGATGCCTGACTCCTGTGGGTCTCTGGGCTTGCAATTTCTGCTTCCATCATAAGGAAAAAGAATTTGGAAATTTTGGTAAAATTTGGAAAAGCTGGCTTGACCACTTTGTATCATAGCATGTTACTCTGATTTTACGGAGGTTAGCTATTTGGATTGCTTAAGGGGAAAACATGGAAGTGATTATAGGATGGCGGTTGGGTAGCTCTGAGTTGACTCAGTTTCATTTTGTATTTGAAATTAACTCTGCTCTGTCCTTCAGGTTTTCAGATTACTAAACTTATTGTAGAGGAACCTGAGTTTAACTCAGTGAAGGTAAACCTGCCAATAATTCGAAATTCTGGGACACTCGGCAATGTTACTGTTCAGTGGGTTGCCACCATTAATGGACAGCTTGCTACTGGCGACCTGCGAGTTGTCTCAGGTAATGTGACCTTTGCCCCTGGGGAAACCATTCAAACCTTGTTGTTAGAGGTCCTGGCTGACGACGTTCCGGAGATTGAAGAGGTGAGAGGAATGGCTAGTCTAGAATGACACTGTAAATCATGGCTTGTCTTATAGTGACTAGAACAGATATTGTGACATTTATAGAGGATGTCATAAATTATGCAAGGGTATTCAAAATGTGGCATTGTGAAAGTAATCCTTCCTTACAGATAACAAGAATATTCTAGAAACAGGTCTTGTGTATGTACCAGTTTACTAGTGTAAGAATTTTTTCATACAATTGTATTTTTCCACATTTTGGTTAAATGATTCAATACCTATATATCTATCATATATTTTGCTACATTGATTCATATAAACTCTTAATTTGTTTATATCCATATTCCTTTTGTGCTTGAAGGTGGGCCGATCTTAAATTAGATTTTTTTCACTCATTCATTCATTCTTCAACAGTTTTGAGAATTTACTGTGTGACAAATACCATGCTAGATATAGCTGTCTGATATTTATTTTTCATGATAAAGAAGCAAGATAACAAATAAAAATAGAATCTCAGTGGGAAAGTTGATTTATCAATAACATGTGTTGGCTGAAGATCATTTTAATGTGTAAACTTTAAGTATTATTAAAACCTAGATCTCATAAAATTATATTTAATTGTATTTATTCTTTAATAGTATCAAATTTTTATAGAGCGGAAGTTCGTAAAATTTCATTTGAATGATAATTATGTCACTATTCACTCCTAAAATATTAGATATTGGTTAATACCTAAAAAACATTTCTCTAAATTTAAGTGGTATTATGACACGGTGTTTTTTTGTTTTAAATTTTTTCAGAGAATTTCCATTTAAAACAATGTGGGAAATAAAGCAAAATAGATTAACTTTGTAAAACAATATGCAATATTTTCCCTAAATAAGAAAAGGAATAGGAGATAAAATTTTATCACTGAAATGCTAAACATAGCAGGGATCTCAAAATTGATTCATGAGATTATATCACTGAATATTAAGGAACTTAAATAGCCTATTTTTAAATGTATAGTATGCTCTAATATTAAAAGTTCATGATGGATTATTCTGTTACAAGTTGGGTTTGTAAATATAATAGGGGAATTTTTATGAGTCTATTTATATTACATTCCATTTTGTTCTTGTACTTGTATGGATATGTTTAATTTTTTCTCTTGCATCATTCTCAATTGCTTTTCAGAACTGGGATTCTGTTAAGGAAGTTTTCACTGTATTTTTAGGTTATCCAAGTGCAACTAACTGATGCCTCCGGTGGAGGTACTATTGGGTTAGATCGAGTGGCAAATATTATTATTCCTGCCAATGATAATCCTTATGGTACAGTAGCCTTTGCTCAGTCGGTTTATCGTGTTCAAGAGCCTCTGGAGAGAAGTTCCTGTGCTAACATAACTGTCAGGAGAAGGTATATGAGTTGGCTACTTTCGGTGGGGGTGATGGGAATTGTGGGTCGGTGGGAAAGGATCTCTTGTACAACTAAATAATTTAGGTTTCAAGGTTTTTATGTAATGTAAATTATTATAATTTGTTAAACGATTTATGCCTATTAATATAAAGAGCTCATTATATTTATCGTACTTATTATTAGTGAAATGGATTACACATTATTGGATGTTCTAACTTCAGAAATTTGTTGATTTTGTGACTTGTTGGAGTTAGAACTTAAATACAATTAGCTTGTAAATTAAAGAACATTCATATGCTGAGGTGGTTAATGTTCAGGTTCTATTTTTTCTGCATTTCTTTTGTGAGGCAGCCTACAGCTCACTGAATTCCTTTAGAAATAGAAAATATGGACTTTGGGGACCCTTATGGCAAATAATTATATTTCCTCAAAATGCACTCATGCTACTATCATTGTTACTTTGTTTCAGTGAAATCTAGTCATGAAAATTAATTTTCTATTTCTGTTTGATAATTTTAAAATGGTTATGATTTGCATACCTTACAAGGTATTTTCATAGCTTGGTAGAAAGAAAAGTAATGTATGATCAAAACCTAGGAAGGTTTCTTTACATGAGAAAAGAAAATATTGAAAGACAAGGGTAATAAAAAACATGGTTGTGTTTGTGCAAGTATGTTTTATACTTAAAAAGTGAAAATTGGAGTTAGTATTTGTCTCCTCTGTGTGTAATCCACAGATTGCTTTGTGTGCTTAACCTGTGTTTTAATTGTCCCTCCACATTTTAGCGGAGGGCTCTTTGGTCAGCTCTTGTTGTTCTACAGTACTTCCGATATTGATGTAGTGGCTCTTGCAGTTGAGGAAGGTCAAGATTTACTGTTCTACTATGAATCGCCAATTCAGGGGGTGCCTGGCCCGCTTTGGAGAACCTGGGTGAATGTCTCTACAGTGGGGGAACCACAGTATACTTGTGCCACTCTATGCCTCAAAGAACACGCATGCTCAGCATTTTCATTTTTCAGTGCCTCTGAGGGCCCCCAGTGTTTCTGGATGACATCATGGATCAGTCCAGCCGTTAACCACTCAGACTTCTGGACCTACAGGAAAAACATGACCAGGGTAGCGTCTCTTTTTAGTGGTCAGGCTGTGGCTGGTAGTGACTATGAGCCTGTGACAAGGCAATGGGCCATAATGCTGGAAGGTGATGAATTTGCAAATCTTACAGTTTCCATTCTTGTGGATGATTTCCCAGAGATGGATGAGAGTTTCCTAATTTCTCTCCTTGAAGTTCACCTCATGAACATCACAGCCAGTTTTGAAAACCAGCCAACCATAGGACAGCCAAATACTTCTACAGTTGTCATAGCATTAAATGGTGATGCCTTTGGAGTATTCGTGATGTACAGCATTAGTCCCAACACCTCGGAAGATGGCTTATATGTCGAAGTTCAGGAGCAGCCCCAAAGCACAGTGGAGCTGATGATCCACAGGACAGGGGGCAGCTTAGGTCAGGTGACAGTCGAATGGCGTGTTATTGGTGGAACTGCTACTGAAGGCTTAGATTTTGTAGGCACTGGAGACATTCTCACTTTTGCTGAAGGTGAGTGATGCTTCTAAAACCATTTTAGTTCATCCTAGTAAAGTCACCATGTTCAATTTTTATGATAATATTCATAAGAGTTCTTACTTACTGTGTGCATTCTTACTGATATGTGAAAGTGCAGTATGGTTTTGCAAAAATAGCAGTTAGTTAGTGGGTGACATGACATGTAGGTTGACATGGCTCTACATATGTATCCTTTTAGTTTATTCAATAAAGAAGGGTTTCAGGGGATGTGGGAATTTTTTGCCTTTATATGTGATAGGAGGGCCTTTAAAGAAACAGAATGACAAGTGTAAGGAAAGTTCTGGTTTTGTAAGGGAAATTACGAGAATGAGCCATGTATCTACCAAACACATGGCTAAGAAGAATACCCATAGATAGCTAAAAATGAGTATTAACTGGGAAGCTTTTTAATATGCATTAGACAAATTGGGATAAATCTTCAGTGAAAGTAATTGGAAGTATAAATAGTATGATGTTTGGTGACTTTATTTGTAATTAGGCTGAGTGGCAGATCAATTTGCTGCTGTTCTTAGATTTGGATGGGATCGCTGTTGTAAGTTTTCATGAACAAATAATTATGGGTAACTTGGTCCATTAAAATTAGGGCCAGATTCACTGACTCTTTTTCAGGGCTGGTTGAATCATCTAATGTTTAAAGATTTGGAAAATTCATATGTTTAAAGTAGGGTTTTTTTGGCATGGAGAAAAAGTGTTTTTACTGAGATCACTGTTTAAATCCTGATTTGGACAATTATAGATTCCATACAATTTTTTAATGTAGTATTTTTCTGATTGAAAAAGTGATGTGTACTCATTAAAACCTCACTATATACAGAATAATAAAGGAAATAAATATTCACAATTACATCTCTTAGAACAGTTCATTGCACCTTTTGTTGTTTAATGTTTTGCATAAACTTTTTTTGGAAACAGTAATTGGGGATCATAATGCATTTATCGTATACTTTTTGAAACACCGAATCAGTGTATATTTTAGAGTAAATTTTTAAATAGTATAAAACATTTCTACAGTGGTTATTTTCTAGTAAATAAATGATTTTGGGGATAATGAAGTATGACATACCTAATGGAGTGGGGGGCACAGGTTGGTAGTGGGTAACTTTTCTCCTTTTTTCAAAGGAAGTAATGAAAATGTAATAAACAGGGAGTGAAGATGAAAATTTAGTTAGATTCTCCAGTGGCTTTAGTAACTACCAAGTTATCATAGAAAGTAGCCCTGGCTGGTGTGGGTCAGTGGATGAGTGCTGGCCTGTGAACCAAAGCGTCGCCGCTCTATTCCCAGTTGGGACACATGTCTGGGTTGTGGGTCAGGTCCCCAGTAGGGGATGCACAAGAGACAAACGCACACTGATGTTTCCTTCTCTTTCTTCCTCCCTTCCCCTCTCTCTAAAAATAAATAAATAAAATATCTTAAAAAGTAATAGCATTATACAAATTAGTATTACTTTGAATTGTAACTTTAGCATCACATAAAATGGACTATACAGCTAATGTAGATTCTTAAATAATCTAAGTCTTTTGAGGCAGTTTTGATACTGTGACTTGAGGAGATACACCAGAGTTAAGAGGGAGAGAACATGAATGCATTATCCCCTTTCTCCTTTCTCCTGCCTTTTCTTTCCTCACCCTTTTATCCTCTTTGCAGAACGTGACAAAGAATTAAATGGGAGGCACTGCAGGCCAAAGAGCAAAGCATTGTTGGGTTTAGGGGTACTCAACAATGGGTTTAGGGGTACTCAACAATGGGTGCAATCGGGTCCTAGACCAGATTGCAAAGTAGATTGATTGGCTCTTGTCACTGTCACTCATCCTTTGAGATTCTCTTCTGCCTCTTTCTTTCATTGCCCTATATCCTGGAAGCCGGTATTTGATGCTTTCACCTCATCTAGTTACCCAAAGACTCATCTCAGGCTGGTTTGCTCAGAAGCTGCCATCTCTTTCCCATTTTGACCACCGTTCCCTAGGATTCTTTTCAGTGAGGTATTGGCCTGAGTACCTGATGATTATTCACAGCGATGCCAGAATGCGAATAAGATTCCATTCTCCGAGAGGGAGCTCTTTCTAAATAGAAGCTCCTCTAGAAGCTCTTTCCCTGGCTGGGCCATTGTCCTAAGCTAAAGACCAGGAATGAAATCATGATTCTTTGAAATGATCCTACCCTTTAAATTTCCATGATTCAAAATGTCCTTTTCCACAATCTGTACATACTAACAAAATTTTAGTGTCTTTTATATCAAAGGATGTAAGTTAACACAAAACATTTCCTTACAGTGGCACTAATATTGCTCATGATATTGAACTATTATTATAATTTACTTACATATTTCTACTTTTTAAAATTAAAATAATTTTGAGCCTTTGTGAATTCTTTGTGATGTTGGTTTTTTTTATTTTATTATTCCATTATTTTTTTTATAGGTGAAACCAAGAAGACAATCATTTTAACCATTTTGGATGATTCTGAGCCAGAGGATGATGAAAGCATCATCATTAGTTTGGTGTACACTGAAGGTGGAAGTAGGATCTTGCCCAGCTCTGACACTGTTAGAGTGAACATTTTGGCCAATGACAATGTGGCGGGAATTGTTAGCTTTCAGACAGCTTCCAGATCTGTCATAGGCCATGAAGGTGGGTTCCTTTTTTGGTTGAGCACATTCATTCTCTTTTCCATGGATGCTATTTTTTGTTCAGTCTTTTAAAGTTTCTGACTTTTTTAATCCTTTCAATATTTTATAGGACTTTGTGTGCTAATGTGCATGGAACTTATTTGGGAGAGGGCTGTACAGTGAACTGTTTAACTGTATTTATGAGCCTTGTGGATTGGTATTGTGTTCTAGCTTGCCACTCCACGCTGGTGTGATTTTAAGGAAGTTAGGATGCTTGGAAACCTGGATGCTCAGCTTTCTCATCTGTTAAATGATGGCAAATATCACTTACTTCATAGGTTTCTTTGTGAGGCTTGAGTGAGCTAATAAATGTGAACTGCTTAACATAATTCTTGGCAAGTGTGTATGTGCTCAATGGCAGCTGCTCATATCAAACAGTAAGACATTGGCTCCCTGCTCAAAGCAGATAGTGGTTTGTATGCTGTGAGTACAGTGCCAAACTAGAAAAATTATTAAAACGTTCATTTTTTTCCTTAAACAATTTTTAAAATTCTTGCTTAATATTTTACATTATATTTAAGGTGTTGCATATACAGGGTAGGGAAAAAGTAGGTTTATAGGTGTGAGTACCTGAAACAGAGTTTGTTCTTGCATTATTTTTCATATGAACAACTGTAAACCTACTATTGCCCTGCCCTGTGTGGGCTATTGTTTTGTGAAAAAGATCTTGTAGTGTTTCTTGTCTTTGAATAAGCCTGTTTGTGATAAAACTGGTATTTACAGCCTGTGTGTCACTAGAGTTCATATTTAGAAATAAAAAAAGTTGTACCTGAAAAAGATAAGAAATGGAAAGGATATTGATTATGCATTTGGACTTCTATTTTACAGATGAGGAAACTGAGGCACAGAGATAAAGTGACTTGACAAGGTCATGCAGCTAGTTAGTTGCTGTGCTGGAAACTAAATGTATTTTTGTGTTACCTTTCCATCTCACTGTACACCCAACTTGAGGGTTTAGTTTATCCATGCAAATATCCTGGCCATTTCCCAACACTCTTTCCTTTTATTAGTGGTCTAGAATCTCATGTTGTCGGAGAAATAGTGAGTGAAAGTGACTAACAAATAGCCTCAAGTTCAATCTAAAGACAGATCATCAAAAAATTGTTTGTAACATAATACAAGTGGAAAGTCACTGCAGGAAAAGTTAATCTTAATAGTAATGACCGTAGCAATAACATTTATTGTTTTCTCTGTGTCAGACATTTCACACCCATTATTTCACTTAATTTTAACAGCTGTTCTGTGAAATAGGTCTAAGGTGTACACTAGATTTCACATAAAGAAACTGAATTTTAGAAAGCTAAATAGCACCATTATTCATGGTGAAGCTAAACCCAGTGCTATCTGAGTCCAGAGCCATGCTCTAGGGCAGTTTATGAGAAGAGACCTTGTTTTGCTGGAACCGAAGTCTGCTGCAGAAATTGGCAATTTAGGAACTTTGGGCAAATATTTCAAGTGCTTAGAGTTGGAAGAAAAATGAATTTGAGTAAAAATGAAACTGGTGAGAGAACCTGCCTCTGTCTAGGTTAAAAGTGGAAATCGGATATTTACAGGTAGTAGTTGAAATCATAAAAATTAATAAAATCTTTGTGGATAGAGAAAGAAAAAGCACGTTGTTAAGGATAAAGACGTGAAATACCAGGCTAAGGAGCTAGGGAAGGGAAAAGATCTGAGAGGAGGGAGAGAACGTTCTGCCAAAGGGGTGGGAAGAGACCAAGATGAGAGTGTGTTCTCATTAGCTATCAGCAGCAATCAGTATGTCTCATACTAACATGTGCAACAGGAATGTAACTTTTATTGCTTACATGAATGCCCCTTAGATTTCTTATATTTTCTAAATAGAAATTGGTAGGAGTTTCTTTTTTTTTACTTATTTTTCTTTTCCTTTATTTCTACACCTTTTTTAGAGTCTAAGTTAATTTTCTTTTTCAAAAACATGATATGTAATTAAAGAATTTAGTATTTTGAGTGTTATTCTTTATATTACTGTGAAATTGCTTAGACAAAAGTGTAACAAGCTCATGTTTGCCAGATTGAATTAATGAAAGCTTCATCAAAGATAACTGATAAGAAATGGGATTTTAAAAATGCCATGTGGGAATTTAACAATGCTAGCATTGCTTTTAGCCTATTCTGGAGTTTCATTTATATGATTAGATTTAAAACATGGACTATACTGAACTTCTGGCTCTAGAATGCATTTTCAGTACATGGGGAGGAATTGGTTTAGTGTTTAACAATGTATTGAATTCTGTAGAATCTTTGTCCTAAAGCAACTGAACAAATGTCTAGTGGTAAATATTACTTTCTTTCAAATATAATGGGAAGAATTAGAAATAGGGGTAATAGACTTTATTTTTACTGTGGTTGCAAACTGTGTATAAAAATGCTCTTTAAAAGTCTATGTGAGATATTTCACTCAGTCATCTGACTTAGAAGCATCATCGTCTCATGTCATGTTAATGGATTTAAGGATTTTCCTTTTCTCAGAGACAGCATGAATCCTTTCTGGCAAAGATCTGAACAAGAAATATGATTCTTAAAAATTAGAACACCCAGACAGTTGTCCCTTAGTATCCGTGGGGGTTGGTTCTGGGACCCCTGAGGATTCCAAAATCCACGGATACTTAAGTCTCACATAGTATAGTATTGTCCTATAATAGTAAATGGCATAGTGTTTGTGTATAATATATGCACATCCTCCTGTATGCTTAAATTTATCTTTAGATTACTTACAATTCTAATACAATATAAATAGTTGTTAAACAGTATTGTTTAGGCAATAAGAACAAGAAAACTGTACATGTGTCAACTTTTTTTTATTTTGGGTGACTCCAAGGCAGCTGAATCATGTAATGTTTTCCCCCCACACATTTTTGATCTGGTGTTGGTTGAATTTGTGGATGCAGAACCAATGGATATGGAGGGCCAACTATATTAAAAACATTCAACTTTCTTAACAGTTCGTATTGATAGTTTGTGTTTATTATTATTCATATCCCTATAATGGTTTAAATAATTTTCTATTATATAAGGTAATCACTTTCTTAGATGGTACATGTATACAGTGTGTACTTATATCTATTAAAATATCAGCATGTTTTCTGCCTTTTAGTTTTCTATTATTTTTCTATATGTAGCTGCTGTTTGTTTACCTTTGTAAAAAGAATCCTTGTTTGTTTTGGTAACAAGTGTATAAAATACTCAGAGTTGTTAAAAAGTACTTATATTCCTATTTCTTATCAGTGTTAGGCTAGGCCTAGACTCTATAATACATCTGCTTTAAAGTATCATCAGTTTTTGGTGGACTTTGTAGATTTTATATCAGGATGCTTTTCCAGGAATGTAGTCAGATTTCTTGGTACACGAGGGCCCTTATTAGTCCTTCATCTGGGGCAAAATCTGGAAGGCAGTATAGTACCTGGTAAAAATGTATGTTATCAAAAAAATTTACCTTCCCTTCTCTGACCTACCTTCTGTTCTTCCCATTCTGGAAGACTAAGCACTTGTTTTTAAGTTGTTTCTTTTCTAAAAACTGTTCTTTGACTTTTCATCCAGGTAGAAGGTAACATTCTAGTAATATCTCCCAGAAGGCATTTAAAATGGACCTAATACCTTCATTTTGATTATTTGAAAAAATTTTACACTGTCAAGTTTTTACATAGTTTGCAGTAGGCTCACAAGATTATGTGTTGGAGGAATGCTTTGTTTGTATTTTATTTATGTGTGTGTGTCATGCTTCAAATTGTATTTCTTGCAATATTTTCTTTGCCAGTTTCTTATATGGTAATTTGTTAAATTTTCAAAGGCGATATAAGTGGTATTAGACTTTGAGTATTTTACATGTTTACATATTTTACAAGTTTATAGGATGATTTTACTTTTTTCTCTCCTTAGCATTTTATTTTAAATTTTACCTTACAATGATATATTTATTTCCAAATTTCTATATAGAATCTTGCAACCATAATTTTTAAAATTTATTGTGAGTATAGGGTCCCCTTCAACATGGGTCTCTATTGACCTACATTTTGTTTTCTTGCCACTTGTATTGTATTGTATTTTTAGCACTTATCAAGCTTCCGCCATTTTCTTTTTGAAGTTTTACTAGATTTTATTGCTAGGTTGTATGATTTTAAAAAATTTGAAAGTCATGACTCTATAAATCTTCCTTTTGTGTCAGCACACAACACTGTAGGTGAAAACAGCTTAATAACTCCTTTTATACAACTCTGTCTATGCCTTGCAGTAATTAAGCCCTTTTAGTTCAACACAAACCCTCTATAAGCAATTTTGTATAAACCACAATAGAGAGACCCCAGGTATTTATAGTAGTACCTGTATTTGTTTGTATGAGCTATACAATTATAAAGTTTTAAAATAGTATGCTGACAATTGTGACCAGTTGTACAGTCTTTCAGTTATAGCCTAACCTTTTGATAATCTGACTCCTAAGTAGCCATTCCTAAATGTTAAAAAAACAAAAACAAAAACAAAAACAAAAAACAAGACACAGGCTACTAATGGAATGGTAACTAAATTTTTTTATATTAAAACACTTAAAAATTTTGTACATTGAACATTCAAGTGTTTGAGGAAATCTTATTTAAAAGTCTTTCTGATACTTTTGCCTTTTTATATTTCCAACTCTCCCAAGATAATTCACTGTCTTAAAGATAAGTGTGCTTAAATTTAGTATGAAAGTTCAATTTTGTTTTTTTACTAATTGAAATTAAGATAGTTTCCAAATTGGTTAATCTATGATATTTTTTCCAATTTTTATTTTAATTGTTGATCTTGTACAGTTTTCTGTCTTTTATTCTCACCCCAACCCACCACCCCAGCCCTCCCCACCTCCCTCCCATTTCCACCCCCCATAGTTTTTGTCCATGAGTCCTTTATACTTGTTCCTGTAGATCCTTCCCCTTTTCCCCTGAGATTCCCTCCCTTCACCCCTCTGGTGACTTTCAGCCTGTTCTCAATTTCATGATATTTTAATTTAAGAAGACTTTCTATTAGTAATATTTGTTTTATCTTCAGAAATTTAAAAAGTGGCAGTTTAAAAATATGTCAAAAAGTTGTTTATATTTTATTGTTCATTTTTACTCTGCTGAGTTAAAAACTGTCAGATGTGCTTATTTGGATAACTAAGTAAAAGTGATATTTTTAATGACTATGCATGGATTTCAACTCTATTTTTAGGCTATAAAATTTGAAGTCTACGTTCTTTTAAAGCCTTTTACGGATCATTCCATTTTTTTAATAATAATAATTACTTTTTAGTGCTATGGTCCATTAGTATACCTTAACTTGCGTTCATCATCATGCAAGTCTTTCGAATGGAGCATACTTTCAGCCAGCCACATGGCTGTCAGCAGCAATCCATGGGAGCTTACAGTCCACTTTCAGTAGTTTAAAAGAAATGACTACAATGATTTTATTCAATTTTACAAGGTGTTATATGAGAAAGCCAGTAATGAAAAGTATGTAAAATACCTCAATTACCCAGGAAGGATAACTGTAACTTTGGCGAAGTTACAGAGATTGATGTACAGATTTGACACCTTTCCTTTGTATTTCTTTTTATAAAACATAATCATTGATGGTATATGTAAGTTATAATTTAAAGAAATGTGATTTTCAGGTATTTGCAAGCATTTTTATGCATGCATTGTGTAAAATCACATTGCATATCAGTGTAAGGAATTGTGTCCTTTTGAAAAGTGAAGGAAAATTTACTTGTGCTATTGTTAGTTTTGACCACAAGGATTTTATTACTCTTTTTAATTTATAGAACATTTATGTTCTGGTGCATGTTTTGGAGTGTATGAAAGTTTGTGTTTCCCATTATAGCATGTGCTTTTGTAACTTTTACATATTGAACTTCCTGAAGTTCTGCTAAATAGAAGTATTTAGAAGTGAGATCCCTGTGTTAATAAACAATAAGCATGTATAAAGCTTCTAGAAAATTCAAAACAACTGCTTTATAATGTTCTGAGATTTTTTGTAATGTAATGTTCTGGGATTTGTAATGTAATAGTTGCATGTCTGGGATTTGGGTTTTGCTGAGTTCAGATGTTAAATTCATTTTCCATTAAGCATTTATCAATCTGTACATTTTACTTACAGGAGAAATTTTGCAATTCCATGTGATAAGAACACCCCCCGGACGAGGAAATGTTACTGTTAACTGGAAAATTATTGGGCAAAATCTAGAACTCAATTTTGCTAACTTTACTGGCCAACTCTTCTTTCCTGAGGTAAGACCACTGAGAAGAGCTTTACCAAACATGTAGAGAAAGCAGTGCATTTTCAGAAAATTGGGAAAGCTCTGATTATGTAATGCAAAGATTAATGGAGGCTGCTGGGAGAGTTACTTGCTTGCAACCCTAAAGGAAGAATATTTACTTGAAGAAAGAATTTCTGAGACTTAAGGAATGGATTTGTTTTTCCATATGTGCTTGGTAGACCTCCTTCAAAGAAACAGAAAATGTGAATGTTGTTTTTGAGCTGAGCTCTCTTGCTACTCTCCGGGCCTCCCATTGTTGTCAACTGCATCCTTCTGAAGATGATGGTAGTAGTCCCTTTTCTCTTGCTCCTCTCTGTCTTGGAACTACAAATGCATGGCAACAGCGAGCATAGCTCTAAAAACAAATGTCTTTTTATGTCCTTATGACAAAGGATTGCATGAGGGTAGTATTAGAAATATCTTTTTGAGGTTCCATTGAGAGATTCTGATAGTTTGAAAGAGGTGATTGTTGAGAAATAACCATAAAATCACTTCTTAGAAATTTGGCACCACTTTCTTGTAATTCTGTCACCTTTCTGTTTTCTCCACATTCACTTGGTGAATTCTTGTCTGAAAATGTGTTCAATACTTTTTATTTCCACTGTCTCAATATTAAGCCAAGTGCCTGTATCTTGGGCCTTGAGTACTGCATTGGACTTCTAATCCACGGTCTCCCTGAAGCACTGGCATTCTCCCTGTTCTAGTTTTCTTTTCTACTCACCACTGCCACAGAATCTCCCCAACGAAATTGCTTTGTCTGAAACGGCCAATAGTGCTGCACTGTTCATTGGATAAGATCTACAGGGACCAGCTCAGCATTTGAGATCCTCTACAATTAGTGCCTATGTGCCTTAAGCCTGATTTCTCATTAGTGAATGCTTTTTAATTTAATTTATTTTTTAAACCATAGAACAGTTTGTTTACATATGCATGATTTTTAAGGCCAATAAAAGTAGGAGATTATTTTGTGTTTAGGGATAGTGCAGGGATGAATTGCTTTCTGTTTGGCACAGGGGTCACTGGATAAAACAATCAGTGTACATTTGTTGGATGACAACATTCCTGAGGAGAAGGAAGTTTACCAAGTCATTCTGTATGATGTCAGGACACAAGGTAATTAAGAATTCAGTTTAAAAGTTTTTGCTGGTATATTAACTCTCTTCAGGAAAAAGTAGTAGTTACTATCTGTATATTTAGTAATTAGATGCACACTAATTAAAATGTTATTTATATATCGTTTGTTCCTAAAGATGTTGAATCCAAAAAACATCAGCTCAGAATGAGAATATATTATCTTTATGGACTCAGAAGCAACCTCTAAAAATTTTGCTAAATATTTTCTTATTGAATAAAATGTATTTCCAAAGGAAGAATTTTTTGTAATTAATTTTATGCTAGTAGACCAATTTGGACCTATTATATGGATATTTCAAATTCACTCAGCTTAAGCAAATTATATGGACACTTTTCCTCAGTTTCTATTCAATTTTTTCTGATTCAGATGACTAGTATAGTAAATAATGACAATAATAGGTCAAGTGAAAAAATTCATAATGTGCTATCTAGAAAAAGGAAATTAAAAGCTAGATCATGTTATTCAACCTGAAGATTTCTGTTAAAGAAATGAACAAAATAGAACACTTTCTGTCTACTTTAATATGTTTCAGAGAGCATGATTATGCTTTAAGTATTTAGAAGTTAATGCCCAATCACTGTCAGAGTTCTTTGGTCCTGACATTTTTAGGAGTTCCACCAGCAGGGATGGCTCTGCTTGATGCTCAAGGGTATGCAGCTGTCCTGACTGTGGAAGCCAGTGATGAACCACATGGAGTTTTAAATTTTGCTCTTTCATCAAGATTTGTTTTGCTACAAGAGGCTAACGTAACAGTTCAGCTTTTCATCAACAGAGAATTCGGATCTTTAGGTTTGTGTTGCTCTAGAATGAATGGGTTTCCAGGCAGATGCTTTTAAGTATCCTACTTGTGTGGGTAAAAGCCATTGCTGATATAAATCAGGACAGGAAAAAGCATTAATGTCTATTAATTCAGGATAGGACTTTATAACTTCTTTATTTTTGAAAGATTAATGGAATTTTACATCATCACAAAATGCTATGTAACAAATAGTCATAAAGTCTTGGCATTGTATAATATTAATGTTGGCTGTGGGTCTGCTAACTTAGGCTGGGCTTGGGATAGCTCTATTCTATACATCTCTCATTCTTCTCCTGGGACCGGGAGACATAACAGAAAGCAAGCAAAAGCATGCCAAGCCCCCTGAGGTCTGGGCTCAGAACGAGCACATCATCACTTTTACTTTGTACTATCAGCTAAGACAAGTCACACAACCAAACTGGAGGTCTAGAGACAGGGCAGTGTGCCTGTCCACAGTGGGATGTCACTGAGCCATTACATGGTAGAGGTCAAAGATATGGGAAGGGATAAGATGATGGGAAGATGATGGGGCTAATTATATAAGCTATTGCAGGTGCTTTTAGGAAAGCCAGTGATTTCCTGATGAGATTCTATTTTAAAAGTTTAATTATAAAATCTTTTCCAATCCAATTCAATTAGGAGCCATAAATGTCACATATGCTACAGTTCCTGGAGTGTTGAATCTAAAGAACCAGACAGAAGGAAACTTAGCTCAGCCAGATGTCGACTTTGTCCCGGTAGTTGGCTTTCTGATTTTAGAAGAAGGGGTAACAGCAGCTGCCATCAACATAACTATACTTGAGGTAAAACTCTTATTTTGCATTATTGTTTTAAACCTCAATAACCACATAGAAAGCAGAAACTGATAGAATATTCTAGTGCCTTTTTATCAGCTTACCTCTTTGTGATTTTTTTTAAAAACTATACAGGCCTTTCTGTTGTGGTTTAAATAGGCTGGTCTGCTGTTGTGTATTTTATTGTAGAAACATCTTGTGATAAAGATAGTTTCCTTAGGGCATTCCCCGTTAGGATATCGTTGGCCTAAGTGATTCTATAGGAGCATTTTGATTATTCCAAGGGATTAATCGTACCAGTAAATCCATGTAGGTCAGCCTTTTAGTTGTTAAGACTGGTGAAATTAGAGGTACTGAATGACTTACAAGAGAGTGAAGACATAAAATGTCGTTATGGTCACACTGAATTAATCATCGGTGACTCAAACTGTGTTTTAAATGATTTTTCATATTGTGAAATCTTGTGCTGTTTTGGGACTTACTGTTTCAGTTACCTAAATACATTTACAGTAGGTTGGTGAAAGCAGGACATATGAAGAGGGTAGGAGATGGTGTGCATGCAGGGATAGGGGGGAGAGAGAGAATGAGAATGAATGTTGACTTAGAAAAAGATTTTTCTATTACTATATATTTGGGGGCTCTGTTTTGAAAAAGGTTTGATTTCTCAGAGGCTTTTTACTTTCACAAAACTATAAGTAGTGTAAACCATCTACCATCTGAAGTAACTTGTATTTTGTTGATCACCATGGCACCGTGACCTAGTCTGATAGTATGAGAACTCTAAAGCCATAAGATAAAAGGTAATATTATGTCAGTATGTCACATACAACGCAAGATTTTATAAAACTTTAAGGTAAGTCTTATTTCAAATATAATCTATTAATGTAACTGCATATAAATCAATGGATCATTCCTCTATGTTAGTTTTTAAAGCAGGAAATGTATAGCCACCCTTCTTTTCTTTAAAGAGTCTAATTTTATGAACACAGGGTTTGCAGTTTCTTTCTTTTTTATCTCCTTAGGTCTTTGGAGCTCTTTCTATTGCCTGAGTAGAGTAAGAGTAAGAGTTTGCAGGCTTGTGTGCACAGAAATAAGTCGGGTGAGGGGGCGGTGATGTGGGGAGAGTTGTTGCGTGGGGGCAGGTGTGGGGCAGTTTCTTCTACGTCATGGACTCTGTGACTCTCATTAGTCCCCATAATACCTAAGATAGTTTAGACACTCATCTTCATTTTCTTATTTCACATGGAAACATATCTCCATTAAATAAGAGGAAGAGAGAAGTGTGTATTGGTATACACACACTGATACTATATATACATGTGTACACATTAGGTTTCTGTGTAAATAAAAGGAAGAGAGAAGTGTGTATTGGTATACACACACTGATACTATATATACATGTGTACACATTAGGTTTCTGTGTAAATGTTGTTGCCTGACATAGACTTTGCTAGTCCTCTTGAGCACTTGCCTTATTTTCATGGCTATTATGTGGGTAGTATTTAATAGTAACAGTGTAACAAATAGTTATCACTTTTTAAAGGTCACTCTTTGGCAGCCTGGTACTCCAAACATTATTTTTAATCATTATGATAATTTCCAATGTAGTTATTATTTTGTCATTATAAAGATAGCAGAATTAAGGCTTTAAAGTGTAGGTAACTTAATTTAAACTTTAACAATTCAGTACTAGGTCTCATAGTATTGTAGTCTTCATTCTAATCATTGGATATTCATGTAATTTCAAATCTTTTGCTCCTATTATATTTAAAATAGATTAAGCTTATATATTTATATACTTGGTTTACATATAATATTAATATAGATTTTTAAAATGATATATTAGCCATTTCATGTTGTTCAACCTAATAATTTATCATACAATCAGGTATAAGTTTAATACTGGGTTGGCCAAAAAGTATGGCCAACCCAGTATTATGATTTTTTCTATAAAACAAAGGACACATTTTTCATTTTCATAAATGACTTTATTGATTTCGGTATTTTGAGTATGTCAGTGTACCACGTGGGTTGAATACCCACATTGATTGTTTTCAATTTTAATGTCTCTATTTGATCGCTGTCAGCTGCTGAAAATGTTGCGTACTTTCTTACATCTTCAATATTAAAGTGGCTACGCAAAAATCCACCAATTCTGGTAAGATTTTTTTAAACGCACACTGATATGACAGCTGTGACAATACAATCTAACAAAATTGTTCCAAATGAAGTTAAAGACAACTAGGCACTACTAGAGCCATCTTACAGGAAAAAAAAAAAAAAAAGAAAACAAATTATTTTGGCCAACCTAATATCTTTATGGTTTTTTAGAAAATGCAGCTTTATAGATGTATAATTGACAAATACTGCATGGTATCACATAAAATTCTAAGATATTTAAAGTGTATACTGTGATGATTTGATATGTGCATACATTGTGAGAGGTCCCCCATTTACTTAACATATCCTCACGCATTTATCTTTTTCTGTGTGCGACAGCATTTAAAGTTCACTCTCCTGCACATTTCCATTACACAGTGTGGTGTTATTACTTGTAGTCGCCACGGTTTGTATTCAGTCCTTCGACCTTCTTCATCCTATAGCTGAGTTTGTACTCTTTTACCAATCTTTCCAACTCCTTGACAACCAGTTTTATTCTTTTTGTATGAGTTTGGCTTTTTAAAAAAATTTGATTCCACATATAAGTATACATGCAATATTTGTCTTCCTCTGGCTTATTTCACTTAACATAATACTCTAAAGGTCAATCCATGTTATTGTAAATGGCAGGATTTAGTTTTTTCTTGTGGCTGCATAATATTCCACTTCGTTTGGGTGCGTGCGTGTAGTTCATCGTCTTCATCCATGCATTCCTTGACAAACACTTGGGTTGTTTTTCTATCTTGAGTATTGTGAATAATGCTGCAATGAACAAGGGGGTGCATATATCTCTTTGATATCCTGTTTTAATTTCCTTTGGATATACACCCAGGTGTGTAATTATTGGATTATGTTTGTTTTTTTAATTTTTTGAGAAATCTCCACATTGTTTTTTATAATGGCTACATCAATTTACAGTCTCACCAACAGAGAATAAGGGTCCCCTTTCTCCATGTCCTTGCCAAGACGTACCTCATGTCTTTTTGACAATATCAATTCTAATAGACATAAGGTGATAGCTCACAGTGGTTTTCATTTCCATTTCCATGACGATTAGTGATGTTGAGCATGTTTTCATCTACCCGTTGACCACTGTGTATCTTCCTTGAAAAAATGTCTATTCAGTTCCTTTGCACATTTTTAATCAGATTGTTTGATTTTTGGTATTGAGTTTGTGAGTTCTTTATATATTTTGAATGTTAAGCACTTATCAAATATAGGATTTGGAAATTTGTTTTTCTTCCGCTGGTTGCCTTTTTCATTTTGTTGATGGTTTCCTTTGCTGTGCAGAAGCTTTTTCCTTTGATGTAATCCTTCTCATTGATTTTTGTTGCTTTTGTTTTTGGTGTACAATTAAAAATTATTGCTAAGACATGTTAATCTTTTCTTTTGTGTTACCATTTTTATATTTTCTGTATACCAGTAAAGCATATGTATTCATAAGATCATTTACAAAAAAGCTTGTGAGAGGTGATTACTTTGAGAGAATATTATAGGGAATTTAATGATTATAAATTTTGCAGGATGATATACCAGAACTAGAAGAATATTTCCTTGTGAACTTAACTTATGTTGAACTTATCATGGCTCCTTTAACTTCATTTCCTCCTAGACTAGGTATGTTGGGTTTTTGTTTCTTTTTCCTTACTCACTGCAAACAAAGTAAAGTTACTTTGTTTTTTAGTCAGAGTGGTCATTGTGATGTTTGTTAATATCAGCTATGTGCTGGGATGCTGGGTAGAGGGAAGAGGGACAACAGTATGGTGATTGCAGAGGGAGGGGTTATGGAGGAGGATATAGGGGTAAATGGTGATGGAGTTACTTGACTCGGGGAGGTGAACACACAGTACAGTGTGCAGATGGCGTGTTGTGGAGCCCTGCACCTGAAACCTGTATAATTCTGTTAGCTACTATGATGCCAATAAATTTAATAAAAAAGGAAAAAAAATCAGTTATATGTGAAAATAACTATGCTTTTAGGTTTATTTTAATTTCGAGATTATTGTATCTTGTAGTTTTGACCAAAGAATTATTGTTTGATGCTTTTTACATCTTACAACTGTTTTATAACCAAATTTGTAATCTTTAAAATAGAAGTAATTCTTAGGAAGGCTTTTTTTCTGTTAAAATTTAATTTGCTATTTCCATTATGTCTCCAAATCATCAAACAATTTTATTTTCTTTTAGGGTAGGCAGAGCTTTTATTGTGTGTGTTTGTTGTGTTCTCGTTTCTTTTTTGACTTGTTATCTCTTCCTTTTCATTCTTTAGAAAAGACTCAGTTAATTCATTACAGACTGAAAGGTAAAACTTGAACCTTAGTACAAATTTATGTAGACTATTTATTTTTAAAACACAAACTCCTGTTTGTGGTTTGGACATTTAATATTGGGAGATTTTGTTGGAAACTTTTAGGTGTGATGGCCCTGTAGGGGGCGGTCATGAGTAGCACTGAGGTAGCCTGGGCAGAGGGGAAACTAATCTGGGTTAAAGGAGAAGCATGGCCAAGGGCAGTGGCCCAGGGAATAGGGGTTTCTCATTCACTTCTGAGGCTCAACATGACAACTTTGAAAACATCAAAAGGAATCCATCAGTTTACAACATACTATTGTTTGAAAAATTTCAATTCTTTTACAAAAGAAATAAATTACTCTAATGACTGGCTGTTTACATCAAGTGCTTATTAGAAGATAATTATCATTCATACTAAGAAAACTAATAAAATAGTTCACATTTCTTTCAAACTCATATTAAAGGCAGTTTGAAGAGTTTAACTTTTGTTGAGTGCTTTCTGATGCTCCCGTATCAAGTGATTTGTATGTTAGTACCCTATTCCTTATTAGCTTTCCATTTTACAGATGAGGGAGCTGAGCCTAAAAGAAGCTAAGGAACATGCCCAAAGTCACACAACTAGGATGGTGGAGCTGGTCTTCTGCTTTGCAGCCTCTAGTCTGATGGGCACAGATTCTGATGTTATATGATTTCCTCAACAATGTGCTCTCTTCACTCAGAGAGAATTACACTTTCTATACCCTTTCCCTACTTAGTTGTCATAAGTACCTCATATTAAGGTAGTGCCTCTGAAATTTAAAAAGTAAAGGACAAGATATTAAAAAACAGAACAGTGGTGACTGGGTTAGTTACTATTTCAAGACTGAATAATGCACATTGGTAACATATGGAACTGAGTGGACAGAATACAAAAGGGTAAGGAAAATTTACTTCAGTATTAGTCTGGCTTTATTTCTCCTAACCATTTCCCCACCTCTCCTACCTGTCTCACCTTCTTTTTGTATCTGTCTCTGTGTGTATCTCTTTTTTCATCTGCAGCACTCCCTTCCTCTCTCTTCACATTTCTTTCTCTTTTCTTGCTCTTTCTATTTTCCAACTGTCCCCATTTTCTTTTCTTCTTGAAGTGGATTAAAATAATTGAAATAAAACTGTAGCCCTAGTTGCTTCTTTCCTATTCTTCTGAGTTGATTAAATTTCAGTAAGTCAGTGGCTTTTGTTAGCAAAAATTTTTCTTATTCAGATGTTATAAGCATTTATGTTTATTTTCTTAAACATCTTTTGAAGAATATCACCAATATCTCTAAATTAGGAATTAATATAGTCTCAAAAGAGATTATCTTTAAATTCTGTATCAAATAGTGCTTTTTAAATCATTTACATTTATGTTAAGTTACAGTTCTATGATTTTTTCAGATTCAGAGGGCTTGACTGCACAAATCATAATTGATGCCAACGATGGTGCTCGAGGCATAATCGAGTGGCAACATAGCAGGTAAGCCCAAGGTCGCCTGAGAGCCCTTTCTGAGTTCCAGACTCTTTACTAGTTATAGAATAAAAGCTTATAAGGAAAAATGTATGTATTCTTTTCATCATAGGTTGGATATTAATGAAACCCAAGGACGTTTAACATTGCTAGCCCAAAGAAGCCAAGGGGCACTTGGCCACGTTTCCTTGTTTGTGTATGCCCAGAATCTGGAAGCACAGCTGGGGCTGGATTACAGCTTTACCCCAAAGGTGAATTCCTTGAAAATTATAATGATTTAGGTCCTGTATAAGTAAATCTTAAAATAATAAACCATGATATATTCCATAGTAAATTAGGGCAGAAGATTTCCACATGGTAGCTCTCTTCACTATTTTATTAAAATATATGTTTAATTTTTAGTACTATTCTAATGATTATTCTGTATTTTATTAATTGACTGCAATATTTAATACAGGAGAGTTATGGTATTAAAAATTTTAAATCATTAGGTGACCTTCTCAGAGTGTTTCTTATGCTTCTTAAAAATGTAACTCTTTTATTTCTTTGTTTTTACTTGAGACACATTTAGTGTTTTAAAATACTTTTTACTTTGTCTCTTCATTTCTTTTATTGCTTAACCAAAAGTTTACTCCCTCTGCCACAAATTTTATTTTCTAAACTTAATATTGTTGATTTAAATTTAAAAAGATCATGCAAAAATAAGGAAAAAAAATCCCTGTTAAATAGTTTCTTTCACTCTTACAACTATATTGTGTTTCTTTCCATTCTGCAAAAACACAGAACATGTATAAATATAATACTGTCTATTTTTACTTTCTTGACCAGATTCTTCATTTTGCTGATAGAGAAAGGTATAAAAGTGTTGACATCATGATTCTTGATGATGATATTCCAGAAGGAGATGAAAAATTTCAGCTGATTTTAACAAATCCTTCTCCTGGACTAGAGCTGGGGGAAAATACAATAGGTAGGTAACTGATAATTTTTTTTCCTTTTTTTTTTTTTTTTTTTTTTAGATTTTATTTATTCATCTTTAGAGGGGAAGGGAAGCAGAGAGGGAGAGAAACATCAGTGTGCGGTTGCCTCTTGTATGTCCCCTGCCGGGAACTGGCCTGGCAACCCAGGCATGTGCCCTGACTGGGAATCAAACCGCGATCCTTCGGTTCGCAGGCCCGCGCTCAGTCCACTGAGCTACACCAGCCAGGGCGGTAACTGATAATTTTTTATACACAGCTTCCTCCACTTCATGATTTTTTTCCTAATATGGAGCCTGATGTAAAAGGATTAGAGAGTCTTGATGATTTTGTATGCTTAGAATAAAAAATATTTTAGGTTGAGCATTTTGGAATTCCTGTGTCAGTATAACAGTGCTTTCAGCGTGTGTGTGTGTGTGTGTGTGTGTGTGTGTGTATAAATCAAAAAAGTAGGTTGGTAGCAATGATAATGTTAAATCATTTCCACAGTTATTATAGTTCTTATTTAATTTGTAAATGCCTCTCCTTTGAAATTTGAATTCTGCCCTGGTTTCCTGTTTAGCAATAGAAAGAATGACAAGGAGGCTGTTTTGGTGTCATCTAGTTGCAGTAGCATTTTCATAGGTGAAATGTATTGATACCTGAAGACTGACAATGGGAGCCGTAATTCTTTGGTTGGAACAGTTTGATATTGTTAGTAAAAGTAATCTTTGTTTACTATTGTTAGCTATCATGCTGACAGCTTAGAGAAGATAAAAAAGAAAATGAGGAAACCTCATGGATACACAGAACGTTAGGATCAGAAGGGCTCTAAAAAGTCACTTCATTCACTTCCTGGTGGTGATAGGTAAGGCAGGCGGATTTAGAAGATTGAGTGTTGACTGTCTCTTTAACCTTCGGTTTCAGCCAGTGGCTGAATATTCTTTGGGATGCCCTTAATTTAATTAACCTTGGTAGTTCTAAGTTATTTTCCATTATATGAAAAAGTGAAAAACATGAAAGAATTTTAGTAACTGAAGAACTGGGTTTTACTTTTATTGCCATGTTAAAATAAATGGATATTTCCAAGTCTCCAGAGCCTTTTTTCTTGAGGCTGTAGCCATTATTTTAAATTCAAAGAGTATGTGTTTGAAATGAAATTATTTTGTTGTAGAGCATAGTGGGTTGTATGAGAAGAGTTGTAAGAATGGACATCATGCGTTGGTTAAGAATCCTCTATGCATAAACAATAGAAAACCCAATTAAAACTGTCCAAAGACCCTTTTATTTTTCCTTCTTACCTTTGCAGTATTGGCTTTATCCCAAGGCTAATGTTACTTGTCACAAGATGGTCATCGCATCATTCTTCTGCATTCCGTGTAATAGGAAAGAGAATATTCAAAGTGAAGCATTTCTAAAAAGTCCTGGTACAATTCTGATTGGAATTACATAGGTTACGTGCCCACCTCTGTGACTAGTAGGAGGGAATGTGTTATTGGGCTCTGTTGTATTTACTTTATGTGTGCAGTTTTCTGTTTTTGATTCAATCTTTATTGTATTTTTTCCATTACCACTTAGTCCTCTTATAGCCCCCCTCCCCCCAGCAATCACCATACTGTTGTCCATGTCCCTGAGTTCTTCTTCCTTTCTGCTCAATCCCTCCACCTCCTAACCAACCCCTTCCCCATTAGCTGTCAACTGCTCTACATCTATCAGTCTATCTCTGTTTTGCTTGTTTAAATATTAAAAAATTCCTCAGAACAGTAAGTGATTTAATAGTGGGTAATTTCTTTAACCATGCCCCATTAATTGACCTTTACACAGTTTCCAAACTTTTATAAAGTTTAAATAAATACCTTTGTATATAAATCTATATATATGTTGGTAATTAAGATTATCTATTGAGTACAGTGGATTTTGAGAGGAAATATCACTAATTGCCTTCATATTACCCACATCCAAAGGTACATATAAAATTATTATTTCTCTACATCCTCACCAGGAATCTCTTTGGTCTTTAATTTTTTTTATTAATTCTACTAAATGAAAAACATGTGGTCGTATTGTTCATTTTTCATTACTTTGCTCATTAGTGAGTTTGACACTGGTTGTATTCCCTCAAAAGCAAATCCAGAGACAAGTATTTGGATGGAAGTGAATGAATGTATTTGGGAGGTGATCTTGGAGACATAGCAAGAAATAAATGAAACAGAGAAAGGAAACCTGAGCAATGTGCTAATGAAGGGTACAGCTATGGGCACCTGGGGCTCAGTCCTGCTGTGGTCCTTGTTAGACAGGAACGGAACAACGCTCAGGACTGTCCCACTGAAAAGGAAGGAAGCTGGGGTATTCATTCACCATTTTCTGCCCCTCCGTGTTTGAGGATTTCTTTTGAGTGTGCAGTCTCTAGCAGTTCTGGCCTGATTCCTGTATGAGCTGATACTCTCCTCACTTAGAGAGACCAATGGGCAAAAGGAACTGCTGAAGGTGACTCAATAGTGGGCCTGGGGGGAATAGGTGAGCCACTGACAGTGTCTGCCACCGTAATGCATTAACATTTTATAATCTTTTCATATAGGTGTTATATAGTTTACTTTGATTCCTAGGTATTGTTGTCAGGAATGAAGTCCCTTTTCTCTTACATTTTAATATATTATAGCTGATGTATAGAGATATTATAATAATCTTTAAAAGATTTGCTCTGAAGCAGACTTCCTAACTTTGAGCAGCTGTGCTGACACTTTCTAGCTTGTTGGCTTCTGTAAGTTATGTGTGTGCTTCAATCATAGTTGAAATGGGAATAATAATAGTAACAACCATAGGATATTGTAAGAATTAAATGAATTAATACATATAAACCATTTGTAAGTTCTCAGTAATATTAGTTGCTGTTTTAGTCATTATTCTTGATATATCGTTATTAATGGTAGTAAAAAGTAAAAACTCTATTTTTTAAGGCTACTCTGCTAATATCTTGAACTCATGATTGTCCTAATAATTTTTTTCTCTTGCATTTTTCAAGAAGGCAATTGTGTTGTCTAGAAAACAGGAACAGCTCTGACTCTTCCTTTTCTTTGTTTTTACTTTTTATTACTTAAAAAAAATTTTATTGATTGATTTTTTTAGAGAAAGAGAGGAAAGCAGAGAGAGAGAGAGAGAGAGAGAGAAAGGAACATTGATCCACCATCCCACTCATTTATGCACTCACTGGTGACCCTTGTATCAAACCCACAACCTTGATGTATCAGGACAATGCTCTAACCAACTGTGCTAACTGGCCAGGACTCCACTGCTTTTATGCCTGTAGCCTGGTTGACAACTCCAGGACAGTGATGACAGGCATCATTGTCTTGTTTCTGTTTTTAGTGGCAATGCTTCTAATCTTTAATATTGTTTGTTATTTTCTATGGGTTTCTAAGAGATAATCATTTCATCAGGTTGAGCAAGCTGCCTTTCATTCTAAGATTACTGGAGTATTTTTATATAATAAATGCATATACATTTTATTAAATACTTTAAAAATTGCCGTTGTTTCTTGACAGTGGGAATGCTCAACATAACAACGTGGTGAACAGAAATCTTGCTTTTAAGGTGGTCTAGAAAAGAGTTGGCCTAGTTTGCACTGAAGCATCCACACAGTTCCTAGCACTTATAAGCCATTCTATTTTCATTTATTATTTTAATATTTTTATTTTGACAGCCTTAATTACTGTCCTTGCTAATGATGATGGCCCTGGAGTTCTATCATTTAACAACAGTGCGCACTTTTTTCTGAGCGAGCCAACAGCTCTCTATGTGCAAGAGAGTGTTGCAGTATTATACATTGTTCGGGAACCTGCACAGGGACTGTTTGGCACTGTGACAGTTCAGTTCATCGTGACTGAAGTGAATTCTTCAGAGGAGTCTAAAGATCTGACTCCTTCCAAAGGCTATGTTGTTTTAGAAGAAGGTGTTCGATTCAAGGTACAGTATGAACCTTCACTGACAATGAATGATTATTTTTTGTATGTACAAAATAATATTATCTTAGAAGAGCATTCTAGGTCCTAGTAAGGAAAAGAATCTTTCCTGCATAGGTATTAGGTAAAGACATAATTAAATTACTATATAAAATACCATAGTGCTATAAAGTTTATAGAGTGCAACTGGAGAAATTTGCTCTGTTAATTAGGTATGTGCAAATTTGCAATGTGCAAATAATAAAGTATATATATTGCTATTTTAGATTTTAAGCATATTCAAATGGTTACTTCAATTTATTAATGTATAAACCATAAACTAAAAGAAATCTAAATCATTCTTTGTAGTCATTAAGCCTCAGCACAATCATTCCTTCTTGCCATATTTGCATTAAGCAAAACATAACTGCTTGCTTCAGGCTGCTTGTTTCCAAAGCAAGTATCCTGTGTGAATGGGAATAATTTATTGGAGAAAAAAATGTTGGTTTTGGATTAATTATAAATGTGATCTGTACTATCAGCAGTTTATCTTCAGAAACCTCTTTTCCTATATATTATTAATTTTGTTTCTGTTACAAAACTTTATTTTGAAAATACTTAGCTAGTTTGAAAACTTAGCTAGTTTAAGTTTAAAACAGCTAATTGCATTAGTTTAACACATTTTTTAGGCCAGCTATATAATGAAGTATGATAATTCTAAAATAATGTGTTTTAAACTATTCCATCTAAAAACAATTCATCCAATAATTAAATAATTTTATTTATGGTTAGTTTGTGTAAATTCAAACAAATCTCGAAATGCATATTCATTTGCATGTTTAATTTTTTTATGTTTTTATAAATTTAGCAGCTTTTATTGATTTTTTCAAAGATACTTACATTTTGATTATAGATATTAAAGAATGTAAATTTGAAGTATTTTAATATTTTGCTATTGCTTTACATTCACATGCTTTTTAAGAAAATGTTTTAAATTATATTAAAATTTTTAAAGTATTTTAAATTATTTTGATGTGGTGTTTTCTCAAAAGACTCTTTTTCACCATGTGTTTAAAGACCTTTCTCTTCATTAGGCAAATTAAATGTTAAAGAAATTGAAGTACATTTTTCATTCACACACAGGGGCTATTTTCCACACATTTTGATTTTGAGATATAAACAATAAAATACACAAATCTTAAGTGTATGGCTTAATGATGTTAAAAATATGTGTATGTCCATGTAACCACCACTCGAATTAGGATATGGAACATTATCATCACCAAAAAGTTTCTTGCTCTCCCCAGGGGAAACTACTTTCTAATTTCTATTATTAAAGACTCATTTTACTGGTTTCTTTAACTTTATATAAATAGATCATAGTGTATGTACTCTTTGGTGTCTGGCTTCTTTTGTGCTGTGTAATTTTTGAGATCTGTGTGGTTGCACACATTACCAGTTTGTTGTTGTTTTTTAATTGCTAAGTAGCATTTCATGGAATAGACCACTATTTGTTTATCCATTCTCTTGTTGATGAACATTAGTTTTTTTTCTCATTTGGGCCTATAGTGGTTATACCTGTTTTTCAACAGCTAATCCTAGACTGTTAATCTCATACTGTCAGTTGTGAGCTAATACAGTTGTGTAACTAGAGTAGAATAAAGAATTAATAAAAATCAACATATAAAATTAATTTTTAATTGTAATGTTATTTTTAAATGCCATAAATATATCTTTTTAAAAGTTTTTTATTGTATTTTCTATTACCATTTATCCCTCTTACACCCCTTTTTCCACCCTCAATCACCATACTGCTGTCTATGTCCATGAGTCCTTTTTCCTTTTTGCTCCATCCTTCCACTCCCTAATTATCCCTGTGGTTGTCATCTTGCTCTCTTATCTGAGTATGTCTCTGTTTTGCTTCTTCTGTTTGTTCATTAGACTCCACATATGAGTGAAGTCATATGGTATTTGTCTTTCTATGACTGGCTTATTTCACTTAGCATAATATTCTCCATAAACCATAACCAGGTTCATCCATGTTATTGCAAAGGGTAAGATTTTCTTCTTTTTTATGGCCAAGTAGTATTCCATTGTGTAAATGTTCCACAGTTGTTTTATCTGCTCATCTAAATATACATATTTTTAGACACTTCAGTGCAATATTGCAGTGTTGAAAGTCTTGAAGGTAGTAGCTGGAAAGAACTGCAACTATCACATTATGAGAATCAGTATTAGAACTCAAGAATAGGTGATGTTTTCCGAAACATGTTATTATATTGTTAAAAATGTTTACTAGATTTCTCTATCTGTTGTAGAGATACTATATTTTAGTAACTTTGTCTTTTGATTTTGTTTTCAGGCCCTACACATATCAGCCATATTAGACACAGAACCAGAAATGGATGAGCATTTTGTTTGCACCTTATTTAATCCAACTGGAGGCGCTAGACTAGGGACACGTGTTCAAACCCTGATAACAGTGTTACAAAACCAGGCCCCTCTGGGACTATTCAGTATCTCTGCAGTTGCAAATAGGTATAGTTTATTCATAAGGAAGTTGCTACTTCTTAAGCTAAGTAGGAAATATTTTTTTCTTTTTCTTTTCTTTTAATTATTGTTCAAGTACAGTTAGGAAATATTTTTTGACATAAAAAAATGCAGAAGGAGGTTGATCTCTGACTTTCTTAAAGGTGTCTTTTAAAAAGAGCTCTAGCAGGTAGACCAGAGAGGCCATAGGCCCACTCACATCAGGGACCATCAGAAACCTAACCATGTCCTGCATAGTAATGTTGTTAAAATTCTTAGTTTCTCAGAGTTTATACTTGCAAGTAGCGGCTTGCACTGTTTTTTTTTTTTTTTTTCAATATAATTAAAAGTGATAAATAATAAAAATTATATTTAGTTACACTAAATGAATGACTCTTCAAATATATATTAACATGATTATGGCTTCAAATTCCCTCTGGAGGATGAAGATATTTATTTTTTATGTCTTAAAAATATTTCAATAGATCTAGTTTCACTAATATACCAAGAATTCCTGACTTAGTTTTTCCTGTAACATGTTTTTGGTTTACATGAGAAATGACAATGTTTCATTTATTTTTTAGAATATGTAGCATGAAGGTATTGAAGTTACTGATTATCAGTGTTTTGTTATGATTCTAATATCAGAGTGTTACATTTATGCTTTTAAAAATATCTTTTAAATGAATATTTTTGAGCTCTAGAGTCTAGTCTTACTGCTGCGTAAAATTTGTGGATGGATCTCACCTTGGCTAGTGTAAATTTAAAAACATATTAAATATATTCTAGCAATGTGATATATATTTTAATATGTAGAAATTACGCTCTTTTTCTGCTTTCCATAATTTGTTTGTTTCCTTTAGAGCCACCTCTATAAGTATTGAAGAAGCCAACAGGACTGTGTATTTAAATGTTTCACGTACCAATGGCATTGATTTAGCTGTGAGTGTGGAGTGGGAGACAGTATCTGAGACAGCCTTTGGCATGAGTACGTTTAATTTCTTGTGAGAAAAAAATTTCATAACCAAGAAAGATTGCATGTGTAATATTGATATATTCCCTGGTGAATTCTATGTTATGGATCTGTTGAAAATTGGGAACAGATATCTAATTCTTTTATTACATCCACAAATATTTGAGTGCCTATTTTGTGCCAGGCATGGGACTAAACTCACAGAGATTAGAATTTAGAGGGGGTGACAGAGATAAAGCAAGCAAAAATCAATGTGCAGTTTAAACTATAATGGATGTTTTAAAAGGGAAGTTCTTGGTATTGTGAGAACCTAAATGAATGCTTCCCAGGTGTATCAAAGTCTAAATTAAGGCAAAATGCTGAGTAGGGATTGACTATGCAAAGACCTGGGTTGGAGGAACATGGAAGAAAAAGTGGGCAGTGAAGGCAAAAGTTGAGTCATTAAAAAAAAGCACATAAATGAAAAACTTAGGAGTAGACATTGGGTGAGAAACTAGGGGAGTGTTGAATTTGAAGAGTGAGATAAGGCTAGATCATTCAAGAGGTTGAAGAACATGTTACAGACATTTGTCTTAATCGTAGGGTTAATGGAAAGCCTTTGAGGCCTTAGGCATTGGGGAGGTTACTATGCGTATACGGTATAAGATGGTATGATCACATTTGCACTTTGAAGATATTTTCAGTGCCATATTAAGAATGGGTTTCATTGTTTGAATAATAAATTAGAGTGGATAAACTTTGCAAGGGTGTATACAGTAGTAAATTATGATTTATGTTTTTCAGGGGGAATGGATATTGTATTTTCCATATTTCAGAGTTTTTTTGGTGCATCGGCTTCTGGCTGGTGTTTCTTTACTTTGGAAGATTCAGTATATGCTGTAATGTTAAGAAAAATGTCTTCTACTATTTACCAATGGCAAGGGGTTTTTATTCCACTTGAGGTAAAAGCATCACTTTTTTTACAGTATACAAAATAAGATATACATGTATATGTTGGATGCCTCATGAATTACTGTTATTCTTATTCCTTATTTTCTAGGATTTAAATATAGAAAATCCTAAAACTTGCGAGGCCTTTCATATTGGTCTTTCTCCCTACTTTGTGATCACCCATGAAAAAAGAAATGAACAAAAGCCTTCTGTTAACAGTGTGTATACGTTCACATCTGGACTCAAATTATACCTGGTAAAACAAACAACAAAAACTTTACTTTTTAGTAGGTTGCTTTATTTAAAAGGACAATTAGATTTGTAAGCTCGATCTAAGTGGAAGATGATATATGTTCCATGCAAGTTGTTACACATTGGAGCAAGGTGTTTTAGTCTAGGGATATTTCATCTTTCTTGAGATGACCCCTACATAGGCATATCTAGGGATCAGAATGATTTTTCAAGCTTTGAACTTTAAATACTAACTCATACTATTACTGTGTTCAGATCCTCTTTTAGTTGTGTTCTACTTTAAATTTTTATTCTTACTGTTCTGTCTTCCTTGCAGGTACAAACAATAATTATTTCAGAAAGTTCTCAAGTAAGACACTTCACTTCAGACAGTCAAGATTATTTAATTGTTGCAAGTCAAAGAAATGATTCTGAATTAACACAGGTTTGATTCTTTTAAAATGAATTTTTTTCTTTTTAATATTAATACTATAATTAAAGCTCATCAAAGATGTAGTCTGTAGGTTTAATATAAAATAACACCATAATTTGGATTAAAGAAGTAAAGTAGAATATAGATATTGATTAGTTACACTTAATTTTTAAACAACAGAGTTATGACAGTTATACCATCTTCAAGAGCCAAAGTAAAGTAAGTGTAATACAAAGCCTTAACATTTAATTAGTATTTAATTGAGTTGGAAAATGTTATGGAGAAAAATCACACAACTGGACACATGATATCCCTAAAAATTCATGACTGACATTGCCAAAGGGGCACTCACCATCACCCCCCAAATTCCATTTTTCTTTAGTAAACTATATCTCATAATCCTAAACATACTTATTTATAATTTTTGCCACTTCTCACACTCCCATACCTACTTCTCATCTCTTCACTTTCAGCTTATGATCCTGTTGAAACAAAAGTTACCAGAGGGGAGGTTACTGATCTTCCTAACACCAAATTCAGAAACCCTCTTGAAACCCAGTCTCATTCCACCCTCCTGTTGCCTGGGAGGGAATGTTCTTCCTCTGAAAACCAGGCTTCTCTTGACGTGCCCCTCCTGCTTTCATCCCTTTATGTCTGCAATCACTAGCACCTCTTTCTATAGGATTATTACAATCAGCATAAATCCTGGACCTCCAAGCTTAAGAGGAGATTCCTCTCCTGGTCTCCTCCCCTTTTACTTTCTGTTTTGTTTCTTACTTCTAGGAAGATCATTCCTTTAAGGTAAGATACCTTGAAGGAATTATCTACTTGCTTTGTCCTCACTTCCTCATGGTCACTGATGACAAGAGAGTTGCAGATTCAGTGGATGGTTTTCTGTCATTTTATTATAGTGCTTCCCATCTCCATGTGACAGCTTCCTCAGATTTAAAACATCTCTGTTCTCTTGATTTCTAAAATCAGGGTACCACATAGATTTTCCTTTAGTTTCTCTGTATCCCTCTCAGTTTCCATTGCCAGTTCCTCCTTCCTTTTCTGAACTTGTAGTTTTCCAGGTTCAGTTTTAGCTCAAATTTCTTTTTTTATTTCTCTTCACTCTCTCTCGGCTTAAATATTAGCTACAGGCTTATGTCTTCAAATTTATAGGTAACTGTGCCTCTGTATTCCATACTTGAGTATCTTACTGCTTATTGGCATCTCTACTTAAATGTATGTAAGGTATCGGAGATTTAACATATCCCCACTGACCTTTGGGTTTCCTCTATGAAACTTGTTCAGTGCTTGCTTTCATCTTAGGAAATAGCAACCTCATAAATGTACTTGCTCTGGGACCTATCTTTCTTGATTACTCTTTTTTTATTCACTAACATCTAATTTCTTTTTTAAATCTAATTTATTAAGTGTTTTTGATTATATCTTTCAATAATTGAGTACAGACATTTTTTTCCATCTCTGCTTCTTCTCTGATCCAGGCCCCCATCATTTCTCTCCCACACTGTTAGAGTGGCTTCCAGATGGTTTCTGAACTTTTTCTCCCACCCATCAGTCCCACTCCTCAGACTCATCTTCCATAGAGTGACTGGAGTAATATTTTTTAAAGATTGTATTTACTTATTTTTAGAGGGGAGGGAAAAAGAAGAGAGGAAAACACTAATATGTGGTTACCTTGTGTGCGCCCCATACTGGGAACCTGGCCCACAACCCAGGCATGTGCTCTGACTGGGAATCAAACTGGCGACCCTTTGGTTCACAGTCCGACATTCAATCCACTGAGCCACACCAGCCAGGGATGGAGTAATATTTTAAAACATTAATTAATATTGTGTTATCCCTCACTTTAAAATTTCAACAACTTCCAATTATACATAGTGTAAATCTAAGTTATTTAATGTAGACTATAAGTAGGGTAACCATATCTCCTTATTTACCCGGTATTGAATTATACCTGTTGTCCTGATATAATTATTAATATTGTCCCTTTTGCTCTCTCAGGGATCCCTGGGATAAATTATACGGTCACCCTAACAAAAGATGCCTCGTGATCTTACCTCTCCAGCCTTACTGGTCTTCATTCTCCCAGCACTAGCAACTTCCTTCCTGTTGGAACAGTCTTCATTCAGATAATGACAAACTTTTTCTGCCTTGGAAATTTTGTCATTCTCTTTGTTTATTTCTCTAGTACACCCATAATTCTCTTTCACACCATTCCAATTGTTATCTTTAGCACTTGTGTCCATTTTATAAGTATATATTTATTTAATTATTGATGTGTTTATTTGCCTTTTACTAATGCTTAATAACTAATATTTGATACCCATAAAGGGAGGTATTATCTATGCATATCTCCTAGCATAATGCCTGGCTCATATAAGGTTCCCAATTTTGAGTGAATAAATAAAATTCTTTCTGAAATTGACCAGGTATAAAAACCAGATAGATTTGGGATTTTCTTTTAATTTTAAATATAGGAACACTCATCCTGAAACCTTGAGTGCATTGCCACCTTTGGGACTAAAAATTTTAGGTGTTTCTCTCTATTGCTTGAGCAGAAGGTAATAACTGATCCTACAGCACCAGAAAGTTTTTATCCAGTTCTAAATTATTCATATTTAAATTAATTCTTTCCTATTTTTGGCTTTCCCTTCTCTTGCTATCAATGACAACTGCCCAGATGTCTACCTGAAACTCATTTATTTTCAAATAACTTTGCTTTAAAACTCATTCTATGTGTATGTTCTGTCTCTCTTTCTCTCCTGCTTGCTTTCTAACTCTCTCGCACACTTACTCGCACACAGATAAAAAGAGGGAGAGAGCTTATTTTGCTATCTTTTCATTTATGAAAGTGTCCTCCCATCTAAATTAAAGGGTTGAGGAGAATAAACATATGATATTGGTTAAATTCTCACAAGCGCTAAATTCCTAGTCGTGAAGGATTTTGTATTTGAACATCTCCTGTAGGTCTTCAGATGGGATGGCAGCAGCTTCGTGTTGCATCAGACACTCCCTGTCCGAGGTGTGCTGAGCATGGCCTTGTTCACCAGAGGAGGCTCCGTGTTCTTAGCCATTTCCCAAGCTCATGCCGGGCTCAATTCCCTTTTACTCAGATGGTCCGGCAATGAGTTTATTAACTTTCAAGAAGTGCCAATCAGTGGGACTACACAAGTTGAGGCCTTGATTTCAGGAGATGATATTTACTTACTTTTTGCCAAAACTGTGTCTCTAGGTAAGAAGATTTATTGTTTACAATGCATACATAGTTATTATCAAAATTATCTAGTATTCATATAGTATGTTTATAGAAAATGCCCTTATAATAATTTTTAGCTAATTAATAGAATGTTTCTTGATGGTTCAATGGCTGTCAGGTACATCCATAATCTTGAAGTGTTCTGAACCACTGCTTTAAGATAGTAAAATAAAATTGGGGATGGGTAGGAAACATGGAAAGATTTCTGAAGAATTCTGTGAAGATCTTGCACCAAAGCTTAAATAGGTAACTTTTTATTGGACTCTACTGGAGTGCCCTGGGTAAGTTATAATAGTAGTAAGTGCTTAACACTTTTGATAGACTTTTAAAATATTCATTGAATATGAATATGCTTTCTTTTGTTTAGTAGAACATTCATAAATAAAATCCCAACATTCCTGCAAAATAAAACATTTGTTTTATTTTGATATCAGATCATGATTAGTGGTGAAGTATATATATACTTCATGTAGTAATTGCACAAAGCCTTGAAGTGTTTTCTACTAAGTTGTATTTCTGTTAAACTAAATGAATTATGAGGAATGTCCTATTAAATTGTTTTTTCTCAATTAAATTTAATGTTTTGATTATAGTTTTACTGTGTAGTTGTCATTTTTTTCTGTAACTTTTGCCTTCAGTTCGACTTTTTTCCCATTATTGTAGGAGGTCAGAATTCAATTGATATTTTCATCTGGGAGCCAGGACAGTCTTCTTTTAGATATTTTCAGTCTCCGGATTTTGCTTCTGTTAATAGGATTCACTCCTTCACACCGGCCTCAGGAATAGGTAAGGGCTTTTTAGCTGCTGACTAATCCTGAGGGTATTGTGGAAAGCTAGAATGATTTTAATCTCACTGAATTAGAGGCAATGTCACCTTGCCAGACACTGGGCATTTTAATAAGGATGTAAAATCAAGATCTTGACAATAATATTCCCAGAAATCGTAGGATTTCCAAATGACTAAATAATATTCAGTCATTTCCTAATGATATTCTTAAAATGGGGACTGTGCTTGGAAAGAATTAGAATGACTAAGATTTGGGGAGAAATATTAATGAAGGATAAGGCAAGGTAATATATTACTTTTGTCTAGAGAAAAATGAAGGGTGACATTACATATATATATATATATATATATATATATATATTTAACTAGGAAAGTATTTATAAGGGGATAGCAAGTATACACATTAAAGAATTTTTTTAAAAGTCAGAAAATGGTTGAGAGAACTTTGCCATCCTCGTTCACTCTCCCAACTTTTCTCTACAGTCTCGACTCTTTTCTTTGATATCTGCACTATAAGCTGCACATCGGAAATAGGTTCTAAAACAGTATTTTTGTGAGAACCCAAGGGATGATTGCTGTTGGAAGCTATAGGACTATTTCAGGGCTGGTAAGGAGCTACTTGGGTCCAGTGACAATCGGGCAAAGAAGCCAAGGGCATTTGCATGGTGAACTTGAGGGGCTGCCTCCCATGGCAGGTGGCCAGGGGAGAGGCACACTCAGTGAATCCGCGTCTCTTGTCCAGGTGCCCCAGAGGAGCTTGGAAGCCACACCTGAGTGGCTCAGCAGGCAAGTCCGGACAAGTCAAAGTCCCACTTTTAAACTGAGATGCAGAAATTTTGTATTGAATTGAACAGGACACATTTATTAATTAGAAATTACTAAGTTATGTTTAAAGTTATGAAGCATGTCTCACCTTCATAGGTTTCATGTTTGGTTGGAGAAACAAGAAATACATTAAGATAGTAATTCAAGGTAGAGTCGCAATCCCATTTGCTATGTGAGTGGTAGAATTGGAGGGATTAAGGGGTCTCAGAGGGGAGCATGAGCTATGCCTGGGCGGGTTGGTAGGAAATATTGTGGGTGGGGGAAAAGGTATGAGCAGAAGAGAAGGGCAGGGGTGTCTGTGGCATGGAGTGGGCAGTGGGCAGACCAGCACAGTGGGGACAGAGGATTTGACTCAGTGTGCAGTGTGGTAAGGTGCGACCGCACTACAGTCTGTACAGGTGGGCCTGGAAGGCCAGCCCAGGTCTGAACTGTGCTTCAGGTGGTCCACTGGTTCCCAGACATTGTGGTTTTAGGAACTTTTCACCCTCTTAAAAATTTGAGCAACTTAAAGAGTTTTTGTTCATATGTATATCTACTGATATTTATTGTCTTAGAAATTAAATGGAGAAATTTCAAAGACATCGATTTGCTAATTCATTTAAGAATGACAGCAATAAACTCATTACACATGAACATAACATTTTATATGAAACAAAACTATATACTCCAAAACAAAAATTTTTGTAAGAAGAGTGATATTTCTTTATTGTTTTTGCAAATCTCATGTCTGGTTTAATAGACCATATCTGGGTTTTCATGTCTTTTTTGTTTTTAGCCCATTGCAATAATTTTGATCATATGGCTTCTGGAAAATTGCACCGTGCACTTATGAAAGGATGAGAGTGAAGTAGACAAACAAAATCTTAGTAGTATTATAAAGATAGTTTTGACCTCATAGCTCTCTTTCAGGGTCTCAAGGACTTTTAAGGGTCCTGGACAACATTCTGATGATGATAGAGGTAGAGATCCTTGCAGGCATTTGAAAGACAAGTGATACTCAGAAGTATGTTTCACAGCTCCACCTTCCTTGGGCGCATAGAATATGCTGGATCCAGTAATTTGTAACTGCCCAGGCCAGAGTTGATGTAGAAGCCTCTGGGTGGTCAGAGATGTGGAACTGAAATCAGGAGGAACTCAGTTACAGGTTTAGGTTTAGAAGACATTAATGCAATGGGGGTAGTAGAACTCACAAAAAGTTAAAATCTACAAAGTACATAATATTGAAAAGAATAGAGGACTTAGCGCAAACTCAGGAGTTTATTCTCGCAGTTTTTCTTTTGGGTGCCTGACTGTTGTTCCTCTATCAGGCACTGTAGCCTTTAGGTTACCTGCAGTCACAGCATCTGTTGACCAGGAATCAGAGGTTATTTACCTGTCAGTTTTTGAGTTAAATTTATTCAGGCGACGGTGGTTAGTTAAATTATGTAGGTTTGAAGAATACAATGCTATAATACTTCATCTTTATATTGTATTGTGTGTTGACTATCCAAAGTAAAATCTTTTTCTGTCACCATATATTTGACCCCCTTTTACTCTTTGATACTTTTTTGTAGATTGTTTGTCTTATTTTACTTTGTTTTTGTGTGTCCCAATCCTCCCTCCTCAGCTCTCTGGTCCCCAGGTTCTCCTCGACCCTAGCCACCTCCCATCTGGACTGGACTCTGTGGCCTGGCCTCCGCACCAGGTCTGTGCTGCTGTCAGAGTCCAGTGTTCATCTCTGTTCTGCTTGTCCTCTCCTTAAATAACCTCTCTTCACACCGTCAGCTTCTGACAGGGCTTCTTAGCTCTGTGACGTTATGCTGCGATAAATGACTTGAGTGACGTACTCATCATTCCCTCAGCAACTGGTTCACAGACTAAATGATGTGTCTTTCATCATGTATTTGTGTAGTTTTTGTCTACTTGTCCTTTAATTTTGTACCTTTATCATTTTTGCTTCAAGTTTTCAAGTGGACTAACTTCATCTTCTTGAGCAACTTGTAATTCCAAATAGCTGCCTAATGAGTGTTTTTTAAGGCTGAGGAGTGCTGCCTGAATGGGCTGTTAATTGAAGTTACAGAATTCTCTTTAAAGACTTCTTAAAAATAGAATAGAGACATTTTCTAAAAGAATTTGTGAAAAAATCTGCCAGAGGCTTGTTAAGTGACACATTGTGAGGTCTCTATTTCTTTTGTTTCCATGACTTGAGGTTGTAGAAGTGTGAAAAGATTATAGGTAATTATTTAGAATGGCTTAGTATAGATCCCTGGAAAGCTGAATGTATGCATTAAATAGTATTCAAGGATTTTCGTATTTTGAATGTATCAAATATTTTATTAAAAGCATTAGACTAGAGCCATGACTGGGTAGAGATTATTGGTTGGTAACTGAATTCTCTAAAAGGAACAAGAAGAATGAATATGACAAAGGCTGCAAGATCATATAAACAAATCTCCCCTTCTCTCTTCCCTCCTGTATGATTTAATAGATATTTTTTAATGCCAACTCTATGTCAAGCACAGTGGTAGACCCCGAGGAAACAGGTTAGCAAAGTCAGACATTGTTTCTGCCTTGAAGAAGTTTAACATGTTATAGGGAAGAGAGATATTATATGAAATCACAGAAGTAAGTTCCTAGCTACAAACAGATAACTGCTATGGAAGAATAAAGTACTGCCATGAGCCAGAATGGAGAGGGCTTGTCCTGGGCTACGGGGTGCCCAGAAAACATCCTTTCTTAAGAAACTTTTACTGTTAATGTGTTAATGAGGCCAAGTTGAGCATGGGGCAGGCCCTAATTAAGAGAACAGCATGTGCGGTGGTCAGATGATAGCAGTAAGCATGAACTTTTAAAGGGCCAGGAGGCAATGGCTGGGTAGCTCAGTTGGTTAGAGAATCATCCTGATACACGAAGGTTGTGGGTTCAATCCTTGGTCAGGGCACATATAAGAAGCAACCAATGAATGCATAAGCAAGTGGAACAACAAATCCATGCTTCTCCCTCTCTTTCAAATAAATTAACATGTTTTTAAAGGATCAGGGAGAGGTCAGTGTGCTAATGAGCGGAGCGTGGTACAAGGTATAACTGAAAATGTAATCAGGTAGGCCAGAGAGGGACTTAAAGGATTATTATCTTTATCCTAAAAGTGTTGGTGTGTCTTTTATGAGAGGGTGATGAGACAGAGAAGGAGAGAGGCAGGAGAGAGAGAAAACAGAGACTGTGTGTGTGTGTGTGTGTGTGTGTGTGTGTGTGTGTGTGTGTGTTAAAAAGGGAACCTTGACTGCCACTGGGAGAAAAGCTGGTAAGAGATGAGATGTCTTGAAGACAGGCTAGAGGTTCACGGTACATTTCAGACTAAACATATTGGATGCTGGGATTTGGAAAGTGGTAGGTGATGCAGGTAGAAAATCAGAGAAGTATAGAAGTAGATTCAAGACCCACAAGAGTTGATGATGTGGAGGCATGTGACGGAGAGGATGTCAAGGATGAGCCTAACTTCCACACACATGGTAGTTCTATAACCATGATGGAGATCACTGGGAGGAAGGGCAGGCTTTTGGAGCAGAGGTAATGAGTTTCATTGGAATCATTTGAGATGATTTTTGAGTCGTTCATGTGCCGACAGTGAATAAGTGTTACTAGTCAGAGCTTAGAAGAGAGTCCTAGACTGCAGATATACACGGTGGATGTTCTGTGGTCGGAGATGGAATTGTTTAGAAAGAGACTATGTAGTGTAAGAAGAAGGGTTCTTGAACCAAGCCTTGCTGAATTCCACCTTTTATTTATTTATTTTTGTGAATTCTGCTTTTTAAAGGCAGATGAAGGAGAATATATGGATAAAAGTTGTGGGAAATACGGAAATCTGTAGCGAACACTCACTGGACGTTATGCCCCAGGTCTTGATCTAGTCCTTTATTATATCATGTCACAGCTCTGCATGCTGCTGGAACGACACTTACCCCCTCCTCCCCAGTCCCCCAGTACTCTCAGCCTCATCAAAAATACTACCTTTGAGAATCATTTGGATCAGCTCATTACTCTCTTCCTCCCTGTTCAGTCACCATAAGAAGCACAGGCCCCCTGGGATGAGATTCTAGTTCCCATGTGGTCTCCTCATGCTCTAGACCATCTGAGCCCCAATTTCCAGTCCAGATGCTCAGCTTGTACTGCCCCAGCTCCCCATATCCTTCCACAATGTCCTGTGGGACAGATACACTGTATTCAAACTTTTCTCAGAATGTTCTCATCTCTTTGCTCTGGAACTTGGCTCTTTCCTGAGACACAGCTTCTCATGAAGCCCTTCCTGGTTGTTCCATCTCTTACTGGTTTCCTCTTATGTTCCCAGATCTCCGAGTGCTAGGAATGCTTGCCCCTAGTACTTAGTTCTGGAACTTCTTTTTATTTACTCTCACTGCCTAAGGAATGTCATCCATTTACTTTCATTTGAGAGATGTAAAAATTTTTTAATAGTTTTGCTAAGTGGAAGAGAATTCTATAATCAGTACTAGTTAAAACCCTCTTCCCAAATCAATTCATAGCATGCTGGTGTTTGCCAGAGGAGAAGGGAATTGGATGACTGGGTGAAAAGCGGTGAAGGGATTAAGAAGTACAAATTGGTAGTTACAAAACAGTCACGGGGGTGTAAAGTACAACATAGGGAATATAGTTAATAATACTGCAATAACTCTGTGTGGTGCCAGGTGGGTACTGGAAACACTGGAGGGAACACTGTGAAGTACATGCTTGACTAACCACTATGCTGTACAACTGAAGCCAATACAAAGTAAACTGTAATTGAGGAAAAAAGCATTAAAAATACTGTTCCTCAAGTATAGATTTGTTTTTCCCCCTCATACATTTCCTGACTCAGTTTTATGATCTTAAATAGTACAAATGCCTATTTTCTGAGAAAATATTCTCTGCGTACGTATGTGCAGATTTAAACCCCTCTACTTCCTCCTCTGAATGTCTGATTACCTGTTTGCTGCCTTGTCGTATGAATCAGGTTGTGAGGAAGTGAATAGAGTTTATCTCCCGGGGTTAAGATTCCTAAACAGTGATGTTCAGGAACTTTAGATTATGGTTTTGCTTGAGACTGTAGAATCTGTTAAACTTGAGAGGTGTTGAGATCCATTTGAAAATTTGCTCTTTACTGAATGTCTCCAGTTTTATAAAGCTTTGTGAAAAATATATGATTATTTTGAAAATACAAGTTTATTAGTAACTACTTTGCCTCTACCTTTTATGTAACATTTACTAAATTTCAATAGTAGTTAAATTAATTCCCATAAATAAATATAATCAGTAGTTCTTGATATTTAACAGTAAGAATATGGAACTCTCCATTTTATCCTATGGGACAAAATTTTGGAAGACTCTCACGGTTTCTGGTTCTATGTGCTGTTTTAATAATCAATCTGATTAGATATCTTTTTGTTCTAGTGTGTTTCACCAGGTGCTGGAATTTATGCTTGTTTCTCTGTGTCTTCTTACTTCTCTTTCTAGTTTGAAGTCTGAAGAGTTTTTAGTATTGTATTCAGCGTAGTACCCCCTCCTTCTAACTTCTGTAAATACAGATATGTGCCATTGCTTTGAATTAGGAGAGCATGGTTTCCTAATAACATTTCAAAAAGCATTGGCAGAACATATTCTAAGATCATAAATTATATTCTTTGGCTTCATTAACTGCCTTTAAGAATTTATCAAGTGAAGCCCTGACCAGTATGTCTCAGTTGGTTGGGTGTTGTCCTGCAAAGGGAAAGGGTGCTGATTCCATTCCCTATCAGGGCACATGCCTAGGTTATGGGTTTGGTCTGCAGTTACGGTGTGTACGAGAGGCAGCTGATTGATGTTTCTCACATCGATGTTTCTCCCCCTCTCTTTCTCCTTCCCTTCCCCTCTCTCTAAATATAAAACATAAAAATAAATAAAAGACTAAAAAAAGAATTTATCAAGTGAAAATGATTTAAATAAGGATCAATTGTGAAAAACTATATAGAAAACAATATTATATATATTTTAAGGTTAACCCTATAGATTATGCATTAAAATTATAAATTTGAATGCTATGTAGCTACATATACAGCTACACACAGTATATAGGATACTATAGACAGTATACTATAAATATACTATTAAACATTTTAATTGAGAATTTTTGTATTTAGACTGTTTATTACTATGCAAATTATGAATTCATATAGATAGTGGCTGGAAGGAAAATGCAAAAATGAAACGGTGGTAGGATTATGGGTATTTTTTACTTTCAAAAATATCCTAGCATGCTATTCAATAAATAAACATTGAGGTGCATACAAATGAGTCCAAAATCCACTTGGCTTTTACCATATAAGGGTCACTTCTTTAGGTGGATTATGGGTACATTGTCAGGCTGGCTTGATCATTCCACAGCATTTAAAAATCATATTTACATCCAGTTATTCTAGAAGTTGAATCATGTATTACTTCAGAAATCAGAGTGCAACTTCGAGAGTTGGAGAGATTGTGCCGTGGCACCGGTGTAGGGAGCATGTGAGGTGACAAGTTATATTTCACCCTAGCTGCCTTTTCCTTCCTTCCTGCAGTCCACGTACTTCTTATTGGCCAGGCTGTGTCTGCTCTTTACTGCTGGAATTCAGAGCTGAATCAGTTCTCTTTTGTTCTGGAAGCACCTTCTGCTCGCGATGCAGCTTCTGTTACAGTAAAGTCCCTTAATTCAAGCAAGAATTTAATTGCCCTAGTGGGAGCCACCCATTCATACATATATGAGCTGACCTACGTCTCGAGCCAGTCTGACTTTATTCCTAGGTAGGTTCAACATTTATGCTGTCCTTATACTCACCATAATTTTATATAGCACCTAAATTCTAAGTATTTTTTAATGATTGAAAAATGTGTGTAAGAGCTATTTTTAAACTAGAAATTTTGGTTGTTATCCATTTCTAATGTTTATTCTACCAAGATGTTATTATAGGCATACTTGAGATTAAAATTTTATTTATGACATGTGATTTTTCCAAACTTTAAATGTCATTCAATGCTGTAATAGTTTTATAAGTAATGAACTATGTATATGTCTTTAATTTGTTGTAGTTGACTTATTTTATACATTCTTCTTTTGCCAGTTCAGGCGAACTGATATTTAAACCTGGTGACAGAGAAGCTGTAATTGCAGTAAATATTCTTGATGATACAGTTCCAGAGGAGGAAGAATCCTTCAGAGTTCAGCTTAAAAATCCCAAAGGAGGAGCAGAGATTGGTATTAATAGTTATGTAAAAATAACTATCCTGTCTAATGATGATGCCTATGGAGTTGTTGGATTTGCTCAGGTAAAGAGACCAAAGGTGCCACACTGGGAAGTGAGAATGATTTGTTCACTGCATTTACATATGAGTTATTATGAGTAATCAATGAATCATGCTTTGTGTATCTTAAGCCTCCCTTCCCTTTCCCTGCTTCACCCCTGACTGTGCATTCTAAGCTGAATTCTACCGATGCCTTGCAATTTACAGTCTTACTCACTGGACCGTTGTGGTCAGCTCATCCTAAACTTTATTTTTTCATACTGATTCCTTTTGTAAGATTGAATTTGAAATGTTACCAATTGGCCTTGGCCCAGGAGTTTGAATTAACTGTTGTCTCTATTTTCAGAGGATAATGATGAAGCATATTCCAAACACTGTCTGGTCATATACATTATCTGCAAATATTTACTGTCCTATTAAGCCTTTGTTATTTCTGTGGTGGGGTGAGGGGGGAGAAAGATTGACTGATTGATTTGAAACTGTGTGCACATGGTACACACAGATACTTTCTCCTGAGAAGAGATAATTATGCAAACTGTCCAGGTTAACTTCCATGCTCAGGCTTCATATTCTTTTACCGAATAGTAAAAGGACACCCATCTAATTGTATAATTCAGTTCTGTGTGCAAGGTGCATCCTGATTTCTTAGGTAGAGTTATAGATGCAGTTGTCTTGTGTCTTTCTCTGAAATATTCTGCAACTAAGGAAAACCTAACTCATGCCAGCTTAAATACCAAGAATGTGTCCACAGAGAAGGTGGACTTTGAGGCTGGTTGAATACTTTGTGACTGCAGCTCAGGTTCTTCTTTTATATCTCCACTTTGCTAACACAAAGATGATCTTTTGTTTGGTTGTTTGAAAGCCGATGTTATTGTTAGGGATACTGCTTTCTTGTTCAGGTCCAGATAGGGAGAATGAGATTCTTTATGTGGCTATCAGTGTAAGGAAAAAAAGTTTCTCAAAAGCCTTTAGAAACTCTTATGTGTCATTCACCAGACCTGGGTAACAAGCATGTTCCTTCATTGGTTCATTCAGTAATTCATTCATTTACTCTTTCATTCATTCATTCCGCAGATATTTAACAAACACCTGTGTACCAGATACTGTTTCAGATGGCTAAAGGTGTCAGAAAATGAAAAAAAATAGAAATCTCTATCCCTATGGTCCTTAAATTGTAGAAACAGGGACCCGGGGAAAAGGACAATAAGCAAAGACATAAGAAACATCTGTAACTCTGTCTGATGGTAATAAGTGTTTTTGAGAACCATTAGGCAGGGAAGGCAGATGGAGAGCGTGAAGGAGAGGGTGGAGATTGTGTGCGGGGCAAAGAGAAAATGGGATGTCAGGGAGGGCTGCTCTGAGGAAGTGGCTTGAGGACAAAGTCCTGGAGCAAATGAGGCAGTGAGTCACACACATTTCTGGGGGAAGGGCAGTCCAGGCAGGGAGAAACCATCAGCTATCGGATCAGCCCTGAAAGGAGTCCTTGCCTACCTGAACTCTGCTAGAGCAGGTGAGGCCCACCAGGTGCATGGCCAGTGCCCTGTGTCAGGGATCCTCACCAGTACCCATAGGTTCAAGAACTTGCAAGGAGGACTCATAGGACTCAGCATGTCATTATTTTGATGACTGATTTATTACACTGAAAGGCTACAAAACAAAGTCAGCTCTGGGAAGAGCCTCATGGGATGAAGTCCGAAGGAAACTACGTGCCAATTTCCAAGAGTTCCCTCCTGGTGGAGTCACACAGAATACACCCCAGCATTGAGTTAAGTTGTGACAACATGTGAGAAGTGTTGCCAACCAGGAGGGCTCGGTAGGGAAGTCAGGACTGATCGTGTAGACCGCTCTACCTGGCACATAGCAAAATTCTAGACTCCAGAAAGAAAACAGGAGTTCAGCATAAACTATGTTGTATATTCAAACAGTTTGGGCAAAGGGAGCTTGCTGTTAGTTCTGGAAATGGTGGGAACCATCCTGAAATTCAAGTTCAGACACCAGCCAAGAGCCAATTTTGTAAGCAGGCCTCTTCAAGGATAGCTGTAAGGTCTGCTATGTTTTCTCTTCAGCACAAGCCCCTTAGTGTCATAATGAATTTGGCCTCTGAGGGAAATGAGGAGATTTTGAGGGATATGAGGAGCTTTTGGAGGGTGAGAGTAGAAGAGCAACATGATCTGACCTTTTAAAAGGACACTCTTGCCATATAATTGAAACTAGGTTATAAGTGGGCAAGGAGAGAAATAGACCAGCTAGGAGACTATTGAAGTAATCCAGCAACAATTGATAGAGATACAGGAAGCAATAATTTCTTTTCACCAAGATATAGACCACTGTAGAAGGAGCAAGTTTCAGAGATACAATGAGGAGTTTTGGGCATACTGATGCCCTAAGTTACCTGCTTACAGGGCTTGTAGGGTCACCTGGTTACCCAGCCTGGCCCATCACTGAACTCAATGCAGGTCAGCTTATATATTATATTATAGAAATATAACATGAGCCAGACACATAATTTTAAGTTTTCTAGTAGTCACTTAAAAAGGAAAAGGAAACAGGTGAAGTTAGTTTTAATGTGTTTTATTTAACACAGTATATTTGAAATATTATCATTTCAACAGGTAATCAATACAAAACTACTAATGAAATATTTTACATTCTTTTTTATACTTAATCTTCGAATTCAGTGTGTATTTTACATATACAGACTAGTCACATGTGGCCAGTGGCTACTGTGTCAGGACAGTATTGCTCTAAGATATGAGCTATGGGGGCCAAGGCCAAGTGGGGGGTTGGAAAGGCAGAAGATGACCTTTGTACATGACTCATTTCCTTACTTTATTCAGGTCTCCACTAAAATGTCACCTTACCAGAAAGGCTTTCTTTGATTGGAAATTTCAATTCCTCAATACCTTTTTATTCTGCCTTATTCTTCCTTATGACACTTATAATAGACTCATTTGTCTATTGTCAGTTTCTTTATATTAGAATGGAAGATTATAAGATCTGGAATACCACTTGGTTCACAGCTTTATCACTGACCAGGAAAGTGCCTGGCATACATTTGGTTCTTAGTACGAACCTGTTGTTATCCAGGGGGCAAGGAACACCCACATGCCCTCCCAGGATCTCCTACAAGCCTACCAGGCAGAGCCAGGGCTCCTGGGGCAAGAACATCATTCTCTGCTGCCCAGTTTCATTCTTACCTTGAAGCCTTGCTGCAGATGGAGAATAATTTCTGTTTCTCACCTATTTTAGCATGATAGATTTCTCTTCCTGAAGCTTGTTCCAGAATTGTTCTAGAGATCTCAATGCAAAGTGGTTTAATTCTTTCAATAGTGTCCTGGGTTTCTCAACCTGTTCAGTGGAATTCCTCAATACTGATCTTTTTTGGACAACCTCAGTCTAAGATGAGGTGTAGTAGATAACGAGAGTTTTTTTAATATTTTCAGGCTGTATTAAGTCTTCATTTTACTAAGCTTGTTAATAGAAGGCATGGAGCCAGAGAGAGCTTCTTTTAAAAAAGGCATTGTCTTTTGTGAACTAATTATATGCATATTTAAAATCAAGGCATTTTCTGCAAGAGTGTTTGATTGCTTTGAGCAAGATTTTATTACTATGTAACATCTGCAACATTGTGTTAAAATGCTGTGTAAAATATTGCTATAAAATTGGGTATCTATTCAAATTAACATTCTAAATAGAAACTTAAAGAAATTAATGGGGGCATTTCTTTTCAGATTAGCACAGTAAAAAGACAAGACAAATCTTACTGGGAAGATTTTTAAAAATCTTGATATACTCCATATTTTTGCTTTATCAGATATAGAGAAATCATGAATATTGTAAAGAGGATATTCTTTGGAATGTTAATTTTGAGGGAAAAGTTCATTAAATGGCTGGCAAGAGAGGTGGCGGGTGTCAGACAAGGAATGTTACAGGTGCACAGAAGTAAAAATCAGTTTGGAACAAACGACAGAAGCTAGAAGTAGAGACGAGAAGAGAGGAAGGCATTCAGACAGGAGGGAAAAGGATGCTTCTGGCAGGAACAGTGGTCACAAAGACCAGGAGCTAGATGAAACCTCAGTGGGAACAGGACAGCCTGTGGAAGCATTTCAGAGAGTATAAGTTTAAGGATAAGACACACTATGAATAATCAGAAAGAGCCTGATTCTCATGCCATCATTCATTTGGGTGTGACCTTGGAGATCATGTTGATTAAATACTTATTTTATAAATAGAAAACAAAGACCTAGAGGGGTTACCAGAGGTAACAAAGAAAAAGACTTCCTTCTCCTCCTAACTCTAGTGTCCTTTCCATTCTACAAGCTTTATGTGCTATGTGTAACATTTTCAAAAAAAGTGGGTTGTGTCTGAGTATAAAAATGATATATGTTCATTGAAGAAAGTTAAAAAATATAGAAACAGGAACATAAAAATAAATATAATGCTAAAAATTAATATTTTCATTTATTTTAACTTAGTCTTTTACTTTTTCAAACATCCATGTTTTTTAATGAAATCACAGTCATCCTATATTATGTTTTTTTAATTATTGTTTTTCACTTAATGCAAAATGTTGCTTCATACTGCAAAGTTTGCAAATGCATGGTAGCATGAAATAAAAACCTACATAGATAATTTCAAATGACCTTTGTGACTTCCTATAATTTTTCAGAATTCACTATATAAGCAAGTGGAAGAAATGGAGCAAGATAGCTTAGTAACTTTGAATGTTGAACGCTTAAAAGGAACCTATGGTCGTATAACCGTCGCATGGGAAGCTGACGGAAGTATTAGTGATATATTTCCTACCTCGGGAGTGGTACGTAATTTATAAAATTATAGAAGAGTCACTTTTAAATTATGGTTATTATTGATGCATGGCACCAAACCCTGCTTTATGGATGAAGTGTTTGTGTTTGACTGTGTCAGCACTGATTGTAATCACCATAGAGAGGGATACAATTCCTAGTAATCACCATATAGAGGGTTACAATTTAAAGTATTTTATTGTTGTGATTATTGTTCTTTTTTTCTATAATGCGAAAGTCATCAATAAAAAAGTCATTCCTTTTGAGGTTCAATACATCATTTGGCCAAATTGTGTATGTATTACATTGTCAGAAAGATAAAACCAACAAACTGGAGATGGAAATGGGGTTTCACAGTGAAATCAGTAAAGAGTGAATAACTTTCCATAAAGTAGCCTCATGTCTAAAAAAGCAGGCCAGAGATGTTGAGATGTTGAGTGATGTAGATTGAATTTCCTGGAGAGATGAGTGTCAGCAAAATAGGCCTGTAATGCTAGTTTGAATAACTGTAGTTTGTAGCCATATTGCTGGAGAATAAGGCATGAGGTGGGGAACAATGGTAAATGACATTCAAGAAGCAGAAGGAAGCCCTATCAGAAAGAACCTGATGCCGTTTAGCATATTTGGGTTTGACCCTCCAGACAGTGGAGACACATATGAAAGGAGAAAGATGCTCTGAGCTAAACTAACAAGTAAAATAGAGACAGACTCATAGATAGAGAGCAGGATGACAACTAAGTGGGGAGAGGTTGGGGGGTTGAGGGATTGAGCAAAAAGGAAAGAGGACTTGTGGGCATGGACAACAGTGTGGTGATTGCTGGGGGAGGGGGTGTAAGGGGACTAAGTGGTAATGGAAAAAGTAAAATAAAAAATTTAAAAAGAGGGAGATACTCTGATTTGTATCTCAGACTATTCTTTGTTCTCTACCTCTATTTTGCTTGAATCATTGTTAAATGCTATATCTAATCTAAGTTTACCCAAGGGAAATAGCAATTGTGGCAAAATCTTGTAGAGAAAGTTGTTTAAACTATATGCCACCTTCTTAATGTTTACAGTTTTTATATATGGTATCTAGGACATAGATTCCCAGGGGGAGACTGTGTACTCTATATTTTAATAGAATGTAGGCTTCAGGATATGACAATTTGGCTTCATGTTTTGTTAGCTTAAATTTTGGTAATGGTCTACTTTTTTTTCCTAACACTCTTCCACTTTTAATGTGAAAGATACTTGATTTCTAGATATGTTACTTAAATATTTCTTGTTATTTAAGTTGTGGTCAATAGGAAACAGATCTAAACTTCTGATATTCTTACTGCACAATGAGAATGAAAAAATAAGTAAAATTTTTTCTTTTAAAATTTTTAGATTTCCTTTTCTGAAGGCCAGGCACTGTCTACAATCACGCTGACTGTTCTTGCTGATGATGTACCGGAGTTATCCGAAACTGCGATCGTGACGCTCATCCACGTTAGCACAGAAGGGATTGCAGACCTGTCCAGAGGTGCTACCATGGATCAGACAAGAAAGAAGTCCGTGATAACCACTCTGCCCAGCGACTCACCCCATGGCGTGGTGGGCTGGCAGGCCGAGTCTCTCTTTGTGAGAGTAGCAGAGCCTAAAGGTAAGTCATGTTAAACATTTTTCTAGTCAGTTTTATTGGGTAATTTAACTCAAATATTTACCAGAAATGTACGTTTCTCTTTTTATGTGATATTTCTTAGTTTGGCAGGTCATAATCCTTTTTACTTTTTGTTTATATTTCTCAAACTTTGTGATCATGTAAACATTCGGTAATAATGATATAGGGAATACTTTTACTTTTTTGCGACATTTCTATCATTATAGAAATATTCATATTTTAGTAAATCATTTCAGTAAAGTGGACTGGTTTTTATTTTATTTTCTCTTTTTCATCCTTCATTTATCTGTCCTATTTCCTCACTCAGATTTCCTCTCTATAGGTTTTTGATAGTTATAGGAAATAAGGAGCAACACCAAGAAATGTATATGGTACTCCAGGTGTTATTGTAACCTGAAGTAGTAATTAAAATAATATTTTCTCTGAAATAAAGTGACCAGTCCCTATTTCTTTTGAGCTTAGTGCTGAAATCTTTATCTACCTTAAAATGTACTTTTGTAGATATCAGTATAAAAATGTACTTTTGTAGATAAAGGTCGTTTGACTTATTTAATTAAAAGTATATATGCCCTGGTTGGTGTGGCTTAGTGGATTGAGCACGACCTGCAAACCAAAAGGATGCCAGTTTGATTCCTGGTCAGGGCACATACCCAGGTTGCAGGCCAGGTCCCCAGAGAGGCAACTGATTGATGTGTCTCTCACACATCCATGTTTCTCTCCCTCTCTTTCTCCCTCCTTCCCTTCTCTCTAGAAATAAATAAATAAGATAATTTTCAAAGTATATATACACACACAGAGGTTGTCAAAAGTATGTTGACAGTTGTTTGTATGGAAATATATAATACAATAATAAATAATAACAGAATAAACTCTGTTTTGTGGACTCACAACTGTAAACCTATCTTTGCCCACTCTGTATATAATATGTATGTATTTAGAATATGCTGTGTAAAGTTTCTAAAATTTTCTGATAGGAGCATGGACATCTTTCAAGGACCTTTCACTTAAATAGTTGATGGAAAAAATGTCATACAATTATGCACTTAGGCCTTTTTATTTCTGTACATATAGAAATAGAAGCAATAGAATTAAAATTAACTGATCTGTTCATTTATGTATTTAACAGATAATTTTGAAGCAGCTAGTAAGTACCAGAAATTGTGCTGTTCATTCTGTAAACAAAGACATTATTTGATTATTAGAAACTCGCAGGCCAGTAAGGAAGATTGACAAGCATCTTTTCTTCTTTTATATGGCAAATTAAATTTTTAACATGAAGAAATGAAATAAAAATAGGTGCTATGGAGTATGGTGAGCCTTGTAATAGGCATCTCACTATAAAAACAAAATTGTTCTAATGATCAGTTATTAAGTGATGACTTTGGTGTTTAATTCTTCATTTTTGAAGAATCTTCTCAGCATTTGTAATTAGAACCTCTGCTCAACTGCATGTGTGCACTCTCCTAAGATTATCAGCAATTTCCGTTAAAATGCATGACATAGGCAACATAGGAGAGTAAGTTAGAAAGCCAGAAGTGAGAGTTTAGAACTGGGTTATAGTACTAGCAGTGTATGTTGATTCTCAGCACTTTGGGGACAGGGTAAGCAAAGCACAAAATACTCCTTGGGAATAAACATCGTCTTTGTTTCACCTCTCATTCCTTAACCGTGTAAAAGGGATAGTGCAGAACACTCTACCCTAAGTGCTTGGAATAGCATTGACAGCAGATGGAAAATCTTACTTACCTGAGGCATCTCTGTCCCACAGAGAACATCACCATTCTTCAGTTACAAATTGTTCGAAATAAAGGACTACGTGGAGACGTGGCCATTCACTTGATAGCCAAACCCAACTTCTTACTGCCCATCAATAAACAAGCTACTGAGAATGAAGATTATGTGCTACAAGAAACAATAATAATAATGAAAGAAAACATTAAAAAAGCTTATGTCAAAGTTGCCATTTTGCCGGTGAGTCTAGGCTACAATAAGTATGATTCTATGCCTGATTTGATCGAATATTTTGTTGGTTGGTTAAATGTTTTAATTTATGAATGAAATCATAAAATGTGCAAATCAATCTGGTTATTTTATTGATGGTTTGATAGGGAAATAATTTAATGATGCAATTACTTGAATCAAGATTAGTCGTCAGATGGTTTAGATCTGGTTTTAGTACTCTCTCTGTCTCTTAATGATTCTGAAGAAACGAAAAGTAGTTAATAGTATTATTAAGAATATTGGACAAAAACTATGGGGGGTGGAAATGGGAGGAAGGTGGGGAGGGCTGGGGTGGTGGGCTGGGGCGGGGTAAAAGACAGAAAACTGTACAATATCAACAATTAAAAAATACTGATTAAAAATAAAATAAAAAATGGAAAAAAAGAATATTATATAATTACATATTGCACTTTATGTTATAATACTATGTATAACATTAACTGTACTATGCCCTGTTAAATAAACATTGTCTATAATGATGTTAGTGTTACTAACAGCAGTGCCAATGGTGTTAGATCGTGTGGCTCCTGGAGAAGACATAGGGAAGACACGAGGATGGTTCAGAGCAAAAGTTTCCTCTCCTTTTCACCATGTATTCTTTTTATCTTTTGAAATATTTTATTGCCTATTCAAAAATCAGGAAACAATCTTCAAAAAGTTAATTGAAATGTAGGATTTCATGTTGAGATTTACAGCTCTAGAGCTTTCACTTGTAAGATGTATCACTTACATCTTAAGTGTGGAACAGTTTGTCCTAAATTTTGGGGGTGGGTATTTTATATGTAAAACATATTCAATACCATATGGTCAAAATTGCAAGATAGAATTCTAAAAAATAGTTTACTTTCTAATAAGCATGATTCTATTCAAACACTACTGAAAAGCTTGAATATCCCATAAGATTCTGATGTTGTCATTAGGACTGTACTAAAATACAGAGAGAAATCTTTTTTGCATGTGTGGTAGAGCTTCCCATTCCTGTGGAGACTCATCTGTTCCTTACTGAAAAATGTCAACTATCCAAAGCACATAAAATATACTTAAAAAGAATAAAGTGCCATTTCTCTTCCCCCGCTTCCCTGCCCACCTCCAGGATGATGCTCCTGAATTGGAGGAAGGATTCATTGTCAACATCACTGAGGTGTACCTGGTGAACTCTGACTTCTCTGCAGGCCAGCCCAGTGTTCGGAGGCCTGGGATGGAAATTGTTGAGATAATGATAGAAGAAAATGATGATCCAAGAGGAATTTTTAAGTTTCATGTTACCAGAGTGAGATGAACTTTCACATTTTTATAGTCATACAGACGCTTGCACCTACCGATTTGGCCAGTGTCATATATTTTCTCCAAAACAAGTGGCTTTACTTGAAGATATTTATAAATATGACTTAAAATTTGTCTTGCAAACTAATTCTTAGTTCTCTTTGAGATAGACCAAAGGATTAAGTAAATTCATTCATACTACATTTAAATGTAAGCATTCTGAAGACCTATTATGCATACTTATATCCAACTATAGATTTCTACTTTGAAGGGTGAAGTTTAGGAACCACAAGTACAAATAATGAATTTAGAAAGTGATGACTTAAAAGAATTTCTTTTGTCTTTCATTTAAACTTTTATTCTTCACTTGAAGGATGCTGTTGGAGTTGTTACTGCCTATGAGGTGCCTCCACCCTTGAACGTTCTTCAAATTCCTGTAGTCCGGCTGGCTGGAAGCTTTGGTGCAGTAAATGTTTATTGGAAAGCAACACTGGACAGTGCTGGCCCAGAAGACTTTATGCCATCTCATGGGATTCTTGAATTTTCAGAGAGACAAGTATGCTAGTTATGGATACATTATCATAGTTTTCATTATATTTCAAACATTTTATAGGCATCCATTAAATGGCTTTGCAATAGAAATTGCTAAATGAATTATACTCTGAATTTCTGTTTAGCCAAACAGAAATATTGTTAGTTAATATATAATTAATTAATGGACATAGGAAGATAAATAAAAACTCAAGAATCTCACCCTTCTCTGAACTTCACCTGATTCTATTTTTCTTCCCTTCCTATCGGTCTGGATGAATGTTTCTTCTTTAACTCCTTGCATGTTGGACTTCCATACAGTCTGATTTTCTGGAAGTTCTGGTTGTTTTTGTTTTTAAATTTGTTGTTGTCCTTCTTTTGGTTGTGCGAGGAGGCAAAGTGTATCTACCTACACCTCCATCTTTGCTGGAAGTCCTATTTTAAATAGAAGTTATAAAAGAAGATAATGATTGGCTTAGAGGCGTCTAAGAACATATTAAAAAACTGCCTGATGAACTAAACTATTCCTTTGAATTGTAGGTTCTTTTATTTATTTCTTAATGCTTGTAAATACAGATATCTATTTAGGATTTGCACTAAAAGTGTGCACATTTATTACCTAACATCCCAAACTTTGTAAACTAATATAAAAAAGACTAAAATAACAGAAAAGGAACAGCATATTTAAAGCTAGAAAAAATTGAAAGACAATATTCTAGGTTCATGGCAACCAATCTTAGCAATTACAAAATATTACACAAGGATTATAAGCTTTGCAAACAGGGTGTTTTGTAATATGGAAGAATAAGATCTCATAAATTTTTAAATTGGTAAGTGGAAAAAGCATGTGAGCAACTAAATTCAAAGAACAGTATCTGTCTAAACAAAGTTGTAGTCTGCTTGGCCTGATTAGCACAGTGCACAACAGCTTAGCAGTTGTCCGGGGTGGGCAGTAAATGTGGATAAAAAATAAGCGTATGGATCTAGATTTTCTTACACATAAAGGCCTATTGTGTTAATATCGAAAATCATGAGTTTTTAACAAATTTAGAAATTAAACATTTTTTACTAAAAGTAGGAGAAATGCACTTTTTATGTTAAAAGCAGAAACAAGTTGATTTCTCATTGAAGAAGTCTTCCAACTTTAGGTATATTATTAGCACTTTATTCTGTGCATTAGGTCAAAGTTTCCTCATTTAGGAGCATTCTTAAGATAATCATTATTATTAAATTTAACATCACATAGAAAAGTACAGATTTGAGGTACAGATATTTTAATAAGCTTCCATTTTAGCATTTGATTTTGTTCATGTTTCTGCCTCTTCAAGTGTGACATTCAGATTTCTCACTTTTACCTGTTATTAAATCAAAGGTTTTAGGTAGATTTAAGTAGAAAACTTCATTTTCTAGTAAATATCTGTGTCAAAGTACTGAAATTTCCCTTTGGGACACAAAAATATTTAAATATGTAGATCCAGCTGGGATATTTATTATTGCCAATAGTGAAATCACCAGCTGGATTAAGTTTTGCTTTTTTATAAGTTCTAAAAACTTTTAAAATAGACCCAGATGAGTTAAGTCCTGGTCACAAACATTTAATAATAACGCATTTGGGTTTTCTTCCTGCATTTCTTCCTTTTCCTTCTACATTATAAGAACACTATTTGGAACCAAAAGGGTTTATTTTAATTGCAGAAAACAATGGTAATCTCTATGGTACCATTTTATATCATGTAATGTTAATACTAAGTATACTAAGATTTATGTTTGCGTGATGCTTATTAGAGACTGCATGGCATTTTAACTACTTTCGTTCAAGAGTAAGGCTTCACTGTTTTTTTTTTTTTTTTTTTTTTTTTTGTATCCAAAAGCACTATATATTATTACATATATAGTTTTTTATATCTTGAAAATAGTAGGATATAATTTTCTGACTTTGAAATATAATAAATATATGTGACTTTAAAATGGTATTGTGAAGATAACAGATAAAAATCTGGCATTTTTCTTTTGTACTATGTTTATAAATTTCAACTAAAAAATAAACTACATGCGTTTAAAAATTGCTATTATATTGTATACTCTCTCCCTTTATCCCTCCCTTCTTCTTTCTCTTTCTCTCCCTTTTCCTTCTTTCCTTTTCTTTTGTAGGTTACTGCCATGATAGAAATCACCATTACTGATGACACTGAATTTGAACTCATGGAGACTTTCAGTATTTCCTTAATCAGGGTGACGGGAGGTGGCAGACTTGGGGATGATACTGTGGTAACTGTTGTTATTCCACAAAATGATTCTCCATTTGGAGTATTTGGATTTGAAGAAAAGACTGTAAGTTAAATATATTGGGGGAGGGGGTGGTTCCTCTAAGCTAATGTTTTGTGCAATTTTTAGTAGAAAGTTGTCTTTTTTTTTTTTTAAACTCATCATAACCTTTCAGTTGTGATTCTGTTCTTTAAGGTGTTTTGACTATTGAATTAGGGACCAATCATCCAATCTATGAAGTTTGACAGTTGTGAGAACTCTTATATCAGGCAGTTCTGAAGGGGAATAGATTCCTACTTATTGGCTGTAATAGACCAAGACATACATTTTCATCCATACATTTTTTTTCTGTCTGCCCTGCTACCAAACCGCCATCCTGGTCACAAGGCCAGATTCTGTCATGGGTCTGGTGTTACACCCCAAAGGGATTTAGCTGTGGAGATATATACACTAGCGTTACCCTGCCTGGTTCTGGTACTCTTTCTTGACTTGTATTGAACAAAACACCACAGTCACCCTGGCTCATGTGTCTCTCTATTCCTTCTCATTCTTCTCTCTTATTTCTCATTGGTTGTCTACTTCTGAGACCTGGAAAAGGAAGCCCAATTATTATTGGTTCAACCACTGAGAGAGAAAAAAGCCATAACCAATTATTTGTGCAGCCAGGGTTAGTGACTACTGCTAAATTATCCCTACATCTTAAATATAAAATAAAGTACTGTAAATTGTATGATAATTATGTCATAATTATGACTTTACCTTTCAAAGAAAATTCTAAGATTCAATAACCATAAAAATATTTAGATAATTTTGGGATACACAGTAACTTTTCTGGCTCCATATGTCACTGCTCCCTTATATGTAGTTAGTAATGCACCATTGATAGTTTTCAGTAATAACAAATTGCTCTAATGCCCATTGCCATTACTGTTTCCTATATGCAGTGCTAGACCTGCTATTCACCTATCCATGCTGGGCATCCCATATATCAATACCCTAATAATTGTCAAATGATTCGATCACTGAAATTCTAACTTCATAAGAAAATGGAAACCATAAGAGGGACAGAACATACTTCTGCTTCAGTCTAGCGAGACTCTTTCTTCCTTGGGAGAGGAACAAGCAGAAATTAGTGTTTGTAAGGAGCTGTAGATTCACAGGAGAGTAGCTGTGAATGTCCCCAGATAACATAAGTCTGGGGAGAGAGTAAAAGTATCCATAATTTCACTACCCTGAGAGAGACATCACCAATATTTTGTTGTATTGCCATCTAGGCTTTCCTTCTTTGCAAATATGCAAAGAAATATTTTGATACATATGAATATGTAATTTAATTTTTGTAAAATGTCTCTACTAGCTTCTGAAGTTAGATGAAAGGTTCAGGGTTTAGCAATCAAACCTCTAACTGGTAAAATCTTATAATAATGTTTTGCTTTTAATTTTGTCATACTTTTTGGACTTAGATATTGCACAACTTATTTACAAGCTTCTTTCAGTGTTGGGGGAAATGAAGAATCATGTTACTATTCATAAATAGTTTTTGTTTATTCATTTATTTTAACTACTGTAGTGCATAAACTTTATTGCACTCTTGGTCTGGGATCTCAGAGCTTATTGTAATAGCCTCAGATTTCCAGTTTGTCTCACAGTAAGAGTTGGGTCACCCACCTACTGTGTTGTCCCTCATAACCCTTGCTGTGCGGAGTAAATGAACTGATGTATGTGAAGCACCTATAACCGAGCTTTACAGTCAGTAGGTGTCAATTGCTGTTTTTATTGTTGCTGGTATTAGTATTAGCTTGTTACCAGCCCTTTGTGGCTACTCTTCTTGTATCCTATCTTTCTGCCATAGCCTCACAATAACACGGAGTTTATCTTTTAACTTGTATCTAAGATAATGTTGGGCACACAGTGAACATTCTGTTAGCCTTGTTTGATGATACAGATTAGATTTAGTACTGAGGAACTTTGAGAGAAGATCTTTAATATAAATCCGTCAAAATTAATAAGCTGCTCAGGAGGACAACGTGCTAAGTATACTAAAGCACTGGGAATAGCAGAGGCCCAAGGAAACCTTGTGAAACCTAAGCAAAAATATTATCTATGAAAATGAAAAGGACTTACATGTGCAGTTGGTTTATAATGGAGATTTTCTTCCCCATTTTGTTTCTTTCTGATTTAATGTCTCCAGCCTGTGAGGAGTGGTGTGAATCACACTGGGTGTGGTGTCGGACATAACAACTAGAGTCCGGGCTCCCCTTCTCCAAATACACGTGTGGATAGCTGGCCCTCAGATTCCTGTGAACCTCAATAAGTTTACGTATGTGCGAGAACCGACACATAGTAGAAACTCAATAGCAGTTTGCTCTAAATCCCTACTCTTGACATCAAAGTCTCATGGGAAACCAAAACAAGATTAAATTATGCATTAGATAAGTGTCTGTCTATCTGGAAAATGGAAAGTGTTGTGTTCTGTATTTATGTAATGGGTGGACATTATAGGCTCAATTAGGACTTGGCTTCACAGAGTCAATCTATGTAATTCAGTTGAACCAGGCCTCTTAATAAGAATATAGTGTAGAAAATAAATAGTACAGGGGAGTTAACATACTGAAATTCCTTCTCTCTTTATGTCATGATAATAAATTCTCTTAAATTTGGACTGCCTGAACTAGGCAAATTACAGATAATTCAGAGGACAATTGAAGTCTGTGCTACATGGAATGTCTGATGGTCATTATAAGAAGTCCCAAATCTTACTTCCTTAACAAAGTATTTCTCTTTTTGTTATTTTTTTTCATGCAAGTGTCCTACATCAGTGCTCCTAGTTAGAGTCTTCAACAGGCATCTTGGGTACCAGACTCTTTCCATCTTGTGGCTCTGTCCTCTTCTAGGTCCTGGAAGTCCCCTCTAGTCACTGGGCAAATGGGGAAAAAGGGCATATGGAGGATTGTATGGGAAGTGGATGGCCAGACTATTAGTAACATATGTTACTTCTATTTATAATTTTTTGGTCAGAATTCAGTCTCTTTCTTCACCTGTTTGCCAAAGTAGCTAGGAAATACCAGGTAGCTGAGTGTCTAGGACAAAAAGGAAATGGGGCTTGGTGAAATATCTTTTCTGCCACTTGATTGTACCATGACACAGATAGAGTTCTAAATTCAAAAGTTACAATCATTGTAAATAGAAATAAGATTCTGTTTGTTGTTCCCACTTCTTTTTTTCTTACCTTTTTGGATTTATTTTTCTCTCAGGTAATGGTTGATGAATCCCTTTTGTCTGATGACCCTAATTCGTATGTGACATTGACAGTTGTGCGGTCCCCAGGAGGGAAGGGGGCTGTCCGACTTCGGTGGACCATAGATGAGACGGCTAAGGATGACCTCAGTCCTTTGAATGGGACACTTCATTTTGATGAGGTATAGTCAGCATCAGCACTCTGCAGTTCCTCTCTAATTTGTCTTTGCTCGATTTTCTTTTCTATAGTCTTAGGAATTCTTCTAATAGTATTCACTGTGTTTGAACTTCCTTTGAAATTACCTGCACTGTGCAGGAAATCACAAAGATGCACACACACACATACACAACCCCAGATGTTTGAAATCAAATTCAGACAATGCCTCCATCTAACCATCAAAACTACTCTTTCTCAACATTTTCTTTCCTGATTGAGGGCAAAATCAGTCAACCAAGCCAGACATCTGGGTGTCAACCCCATTTCTACCCATTATGTAACTCTTGCATATATTTGATCACTGAATTTTGTCAATTTTCCCTTTTAAATATCTTTTCTTACTGTTCTTATTTCTCTATCATGCCTATGACAATGCTGACCTCCATAATCTTCCATTGGGCAGTCTTTTAACTTATAACTCTATTCCAAATCTTTTCCCTTTTCTGTCCATTACTTGTGCCACCAATAGGGTTGTCATTCTATAAGATATATCATGTTATGCCACCCCCTGCCCAGTGGCTTTCTCTTGCCCAAAGAAAGCTGAGCTCTGTAGCACAGCATGCAGAGCCTCCCAGAAGGGAGTCCTGCTGCACCTTCCACCTCGCTTTTAGAATCATGTTTGCATGTATCTTTCCTAAATTTATAAAGATGAAATAAGAAGGAAATTAATTGAAAACAGAAAAATAGAATGGATGAATTCATTTTAAAAACCTTACAAAATAAAAATGGACAAAGTAAAGAAATAATCATTCAAAGAAAGAAAATACTGAAAACTGTAGGACAGTTCTTTGTGCAAATCTAAGCAAATAAATGTAAAAACCCACATGAAATCGATTCTGGTAGATCAATAGTAGATTTAGAAAGTATAAAAACAGATGGATTTTTGCAAATGAAATAGGAATAAAAGTTAAATACTGGAATAGAAGCTCCAGAGGTAGTTTTCTGAAGGAATTCAACCAAGTTTTTAAAGATCAGGAAGTCCCACTATTGCATGGGTTATGTGTACTTTTGGGGAAACGTATTGACTTTTTTCAGAGCTTTCAACACCAAACAGCACTGAAACAAATACTCTTTCAGTTTTCTGATAGGCAATTAGGAGTTACTCAGCAAGCCCTCTGGCAGTTCATTTGTCACTTGACATTCTGCCACCATACTTGAGGTGTTGGTACTCTAACGGCATTAATGATCTCAAGCCAGATGTTGCAGATGTTGCATCCACTCCGTTCTCAGACTCTGAGCCATGATGACTCAAGAAACATCTGGGTTGCCTGTCTGAGCCATGATCTGAAGACTTCTCATCTGGAGTGACAAAATTTAGAGATTACTTTCAGATTTCTATAAAGATTCTCCTCAGTAATAATGAGCAGTAATTTCCAGTGATCAGATTCTAATTGCTCGATCTGCTTTCCAGATGAATAGAAAGGTTTTCTGGTTTTGAGCAGAACATCCATATTAAAATGGCGCATAGTCTGATCTTTTCCCAATGGACTAAGATCATCCCTTTGTAGAGTACTACCTCAGGAGAGATGGGTTTGTAGATCACTCTGTATTTTATTCTCTCCATCTAGTTCTTCAGTCACTAGGCTACCGCGTTTCACACACAACTGCATAGCAGCTTCACTGCTCTTGTACACCCAGCTCTGACATGCACAGGTTGCCATTCTAAGGACTAATTTTGTAGCTAAGGCATACAATCAGAATCCCCAATTCACAGTACACAGTAAATGAAATGGATGGGGGTGATTCCCTGCATCCCATAAATTATAGATTTTCCATGAATACATCTAATAAGCTCTGAGGCAGAAAATATACATTTTCCTGGAAACTCTTACAAAGATTTTTTAAAATTACAGATATTATAAAATAGATACAAGGAATTATGGAGAACTTGAATGAAAAAATATTAAAAATCTCTAAAATGCAAACATGGAATTAAGATGTATTTGAGAAGGAATGAACAGCAGAATTCAAACTGTAGAACATTAATCAGTGATGCATAGGACAATGGAGCTGTTTTATCAGCATACAGAGGAAAAGGTAGAAAAGATAAAGATAAAAATGATACCTGTCATGGTTGTCTCCAACTATTAATCTAGTTGTCCTTTTTATATTTGCTTTCCTTTGTTCCTTCTCTTACAGCCTACAATGAAAACTTAACAGACATTAAAAAAAATTACTGAGTTTAGTGTAAGGTGAGAGGAAAGGAGATCAATGCCTGTGGAAGGGTTGAGAAGGACATGGGAGTAGGTAGGGGGCAGAGTCAAAATGGGCAGTAGCAAGATAACCTTTGTAAGTGGTAAACCTATGATCTTTGTCTTTTTATATCATGTTGTGACCCTTTAGCTCTCTTTAATAGATTGGATTTTCAGTGATTGAAAATGTTTAGTAAATTTAGAAGTTGTGTTAAATTTTTTCTCCTTTTTGCTATTACGTACCTCAATAACATTTATGGTCAGAGTTAATTTTTATGTAATAATTCTCTTTAGAAGCAACCCCTAGGGGACAAAATGGGCATACTTTTAAAAATGCTTATGGACAGAAACCTTATCCCACTAATGAGAACATTCCAAATGTGACTTTAGTTAATCTGGAGAATTAATTTCTGTCATTTGATATAGACTGAGTCCCAGAAGACCATTATATTGCACACACTTCAAGACACTGTGTTGGAGAAGGACAGGCATTTCACCATTCAACTGGTGTCAGTTGATGAGGCAGAAATATCTCCAGTGAAAGGTAAGAGAAGTTCACATTTTTTGGAAATTGAAAAGTAGGTTCTGAGAAAAATGTAACCAAATGGTAAATAGTACTAAAATAGGTAACATTAGGTTTTATAATGACTAAAATGTTTGTTAAAACATAAAGATGTCATTTTTCCACCCACATATTACAGCTAAAGAATTTTTAAAAGTAAAATTGTAGTACCCAGTGTTAGTAAGGTCATATGTCAAAGCTTTCATAGAACCCAATTGTGTGATTTTTTTTTAAAAGTGTTTCTTTTAGCAATATTTATGAAATAAAATATGGAAGCTTCCTAAATGATCCACTTAACCATGTAGGAGATGGGTTAAATATAACTGAATACTATGCAACTATTCAAAAGAATATGGCATAAAAGGCCATAATTACATTAAAAATTAAGAATACTTAATTGCATGGATGATTGGTACGTTAATAAAGTAGACTTCATAACAGCATATTCAGTGTAATCCCATTTTTCTTGTGTGCATGTCCTACATGTGTTTAGAATGATATACTGAATCATTAGTGGGTTTTGATTACCTATATTTTCTACACACATTTATACTGATAACATACTACTTTTGTAACAAAATGTTATTTTAAAAACACATGTTTATTATGTTTATTCCAGCCTATCTATACCTATTTTCATCAGATAGTAATTACATAGATATTTTGACATTTCAGAAACAGGAACCATATTTCTTATTTCTTTATGGTCCATGTTAAAGTTTGTCTCATAGATATGAAGAGAAAGGGATTAATGGTTCCAAATGGTTTCATTGTTGGTACAAAGAGTAATAACCATAAAAAGTGGCCCAGCAACTTTGATATAAAAGCTTAGTTACATGTCCTTTCTTGCCATTAAGAACTCCATCCTCTGTAAGGGTCCATGACCAAAAAAGCAAAATTCCATGGTCAAGGAAATTCTCAGAATTGTCAAGTACCACCCTATGCACCTAGGGTAGCTAAATTACCAGTGGATCAGGGTTAATAATTCATTAATATAAACAAATTCATAGTATATTTCTAATTGTGACATATTTGCACATGACAAGCCACTCTTGGTACTATTAATCTGTTGCCAAAGAAAGTGAGAGCTCAGTAATCCAGTCCTTGGTTTCATGAAACCCTGTGTGCTTCCACAGACAATTTTCTTCAAGTTACTGCTCAATTATGCTATATATGTCAAATTACTTACTACGGCTTTTATTTCTATTTTAGTAGGACTATTTGTTACATTTTTTATAAATGCTTATAAGCGATTAATAGTCAGAAAGTTAAAAATGCAAAGGTAGCCTAAAGAAATCTTGCATTTGCTCCATAGCCAATAGACACAGCCAGAAAGCCACTAGCAATGGTCTGCAAGATGATTATTGTAGAAGCAAATTGATGCAAAATGGTAGAGGACTACTCGCTTATTATAGGACTGATAGTGGAATTATTGCCCACTTTCATTAAATTGTGATCTTGGACAAGTTATTTGCTAAGTCTCCTCAATGCATCAATATGCTCAAATGTCTTTAATGGTAAAATGAGCATATTAGTTCCTAACTTATATGATTACCAGGGGGATTAACTCATAAGATTATTATATGTAAAGCACTTAGAATATTGCAGGTATGTACTAAGTGAATACATGTGTTTGCTGTGTAAGCTGTATATACATCATCTTCAACTTAGGTAGCGCATCAATAATCATTCGGGGAGATAAGGGAGCTTCAGAAGTTGGGATAGCGCAGTCGTCTAGGCACGTCCTCATTGGGGAGCCCTCAGCAAAATATAATGGGACTGCTATCATCAGGTGAGGATGTCATCGTTTTTCTTTGCCTAGGTTGGGGTTTTAAAGTTTGATGTTTGTAATTACCATTTTTATACCTTAAATACATTGTTCTCAACACATACATATTCTTTCAGCATTGTTATTTTCTACGTTCGTAACATCCTGTGGAGAGTAGAACACATTTTTTTGGTACAAATTGAAGGCATATTCTAGTGGTTAGAGCAGGGGTGTCAAACTCATTTTCACTGTGGGCCACATCAGCCTCACAGTTGCCTTCAAAGGGCCAAATGTAATTTTGGGACTGTATAAACGTAACTACTCCTTATAAGTTAAGTGAGAGCTTGGTGCTGCCACCAGGTAGAAATAAGGTGCAGGCCTGGATAAAACAAGATGGAGGGCCGGATTCAGCTCGTGGGCCTTGTATTTGCCACCTATGTTCTAACCTGTGTTGAAGTCAGATTTCAAAGAGCTTTCTGACTATTTCTTGGGTAATTTGCACAACCCATGCTGTGGAAAGCACATCATGTTGACATTAGAACTGTGCTTTTGGCCCAGTCTGTCACCGGCCATGTATTGTACTTCATCTCTGTAAGCTTGTGTGTCTTAGCTACAAGTCATTCCTTAGAAAATCATCTGAATCAAGCATTGTGTGATTCTACATATCCTAAAGTTAGGGCCATTGTATAACTATGTGAATGATCATAGGCGACTTTGTTTACAGCAATTCTTCTCATAAAGAATGGGACAGCAACTAATAGTGATGTAGCTGAATTTTAATTAAAACATTCCCTTTTTGGTATTTTTCCATTAGTATTGCATGTGCAAGTGTTTCCCATTAGAGAACTTGGTGAAGCTATTAACATCTGTACCTTGTGTATTAAGTGAAAATCTATAAACAACTGTTTTTTTATTCTTTTAAACCTTCTTCTTTTGGTATTCAACTTTTGCTGGTGTTTTTGTCAAGCAGATTTGCATGAGTTCAGTACCCTGAGTGTTACTATCTTGGAATTTTAAGACTTTCCTTTGGTTTACAGTTGATAGATAAGGTTATTTAAATGCATAATGTTTCTGGAATACATGAAAATTGTTTATTGTTGAAAGACACAGCAAGTATCTATGAAAAGTTCCTTCAATACAAATGTATTGAATATGCATATGTGCTGTTGTAGCCTTGTTCGTGGCCCAGCGATTTGGGGGGAGGTCACAGTGTACTGGAGGATAGTCCCCCCATCCGTGGGGGAGTTTGCTGAAACATCAGGAAAACTGACAATGAGAGAAGGACAGTCTGCGGCTACTGTAGTGATCCAGGTATTAACGTTACTGATTTCTGACAGGGGTGTCCAACCCACGGCCAGCAGGCCGCATGAGGCCCAAGATGGCTATCAATGCAGCCCAACCCAAAACTGTAAATTTACTTAAAACATTACGAGATTTTTTTGTGATTATGTATTGCAATGTGTTTAATGTGTGGCCAAGACAACTCTTCTTCCAGTGTGGCCCAGAGACTCCAGGATGTTGGACACTCACCCCTGTATGACCTTTGCTCCATGTGGGGGTGGGGGTGGTAAGGTGGTGGGTGGGGTGGTGGGAGATGGTTTACATCCCAGACTTGTTGTTGTTGTTGCTTGCGTGATAGGTATTTTTCTCTTTAAATGTTGAGGATTCTGCTGCTGATGGCCTTTTTTGTCCTTCTGTAGGCTTTGAATGATGACATTCCTGAGGAGAAGCGTTTCTATGAGTTTCAGCTCACTGGGATCAGTGAGGGGGGAGTGCTGAGTGAAGCCAGCAGCACTGCCAATGTCACAGTGGTGGCCAGTGACCTTCCCTATGGCCAGTTCACCTTTTCACATGAGCGACTTCAAGTATCAGAAGAAGTACAATGGGTAGAGTGTGAATGCTTACAATCTGAAATACTACTTTTGATTTTTATATTGTAGTGATCTTTAAAACGTGTTTCCTTGTTCTTTCTTATTCCAAAGTTTTCACAAACCGATTCGTTCCTATTATTTTAATATATCATTTATATACTTTCAGAAATTTATAATTTCACCAGAGCACTGGTAAATAGAACTAGAGGCAATAAAAATTAAGTGTTATCTGGTAAATTAACCATCCAAGTCAAAGAACAAACCTCTCCTCCCCATAGGTGAACATCACAGTCACCCGTTTGGGTGGGTCCTTACGCCCCGTGAGACTCTGGTATGAGACAGTGAGTGGGAGCGCCAAGGCGGGCGCGGACTTTATCCCTGCACCAGGTGTGCTCCTCTTTGAAGCACATGAGATGGCAAAAAGCGTGCAAATTGAAATCCTTGATGATGACCTTCCTGAAGGCCCTGAGGAATTTTCTCTTGTACTTACAAAAGTGGAACTCCTTGGAAGGTAAAGTAAAAAAGGAAAGTAGGAAAAGAAAAAACAGAAAGAAAGAGAGAAAGAAAAAGTAAGTGCTAAGTTGTATAGGAATTAATATAGAACTGTGAAGTTGTTCCTTCTCTTCTCTTTCATAGAGTTATCTGACATTAGGACAGTGGGTGGTAGGAGATTATGACAAAGACTGTCACACTATGCATTGTCCTAAAATACATGATTTTTTTCCCCTGAAAGTTGAAAGTATGTGTTTCTCTTGTGTGCAGTCACTCTGGGCAGCCAGAAAATTGAACATGGTACTGGCAAGGGTAATTTGGTGAGGACATAGAGTAACTGTTCTCTAGGTCAAAGATCATCTGGCCAGAGGTGGGGGGATTTGTTTCCCCCTATTTCTTTCTCTGTACCTGGAGAAAGAATGGGCTGGAGTGAGAGATTTCTTTTTGCAATCAATGAAGGCTGTATTGTGTTCTCCATGGGTGAATGAGGTAGATGCTTGCCCAATAGCAGTTTTATAGGGGGTTAAAAAATTTTGAGTCAAAAGGGGTCATTAATGTGCACCACCTTCACACTGAAGATCAAGAATGAACCATATGAAGGCCTTTTCATTCTCTGATTTGGTGGGAGGGCCTCCGTTAACAAGGGTGGGAAGCACCTGTAGCATGTGGAAGTTCCCACAGGCGGAGCAGCCCAAGGAGCCCCTCCACACTGACAGCCTTCACCAAACCTTCCACTAGAGTAATGTTTGCATTTATATAACTTCTAAAGGAAGTTTTCTTGTGCTTGAAAATGTTTTTGCATTTTATATAAATTCTGTGCTCTAAAAGTTTTTTTAAAGTAAAATATTTCCCTAAGTGACTTAGATGGAGCGTATTATCATTCCACCTGGAAAAACAGATTGTGGGATTGTGTGTACTTCAGATCTTAAATTTCCCAGAGATGATTCTGCATCTGGCGATGGGAATGAATTTGTGCTTATATTAAGTATGTTATAATTTGACCTGGTTACTCACTATTTAAATAGGTAAAATTAGCTCAAGTATGAGATCATATCAATGTTATTGACTAAGAAGACCTTGAAGCATTTGCCCTCTTTGTACTACCCTAAAAAAAAGCAATTTTTACATAAGTTTAATTCTGGGAAAACAAGTTTTACCTTACAGATGAATTTCTCGTCTTCCTTTGATCTGATAAGTATTATAATCCCATTTTGCTGATTTGCTAGAAAATTACTGCTTATCTACAAGCCATCCCAGACTACTGATAACAGTTACTGTTATCATTTAATATTTTAATTCCCTTTTTCTAATTTTGCCTTACAGGTAATCTTATTAAACAGCTTTCAACCCTTTGAAACTAGATGGGGTAAAAATACCAGGTACATAGAATTTGTCAGTTGAAGGAAGGACTAAAATGGCTTAGTGCCATTTTTTTTTAGCTTCAGGGATTAAAATGATATAAAACTCTGGAAGTCAGAACTTTTCTTAAATGGGAGTAATATCAACCAAAAAAAAAAAAAAAAACCAAAAACTTCCTTTGCATCGATATGTTGTTAGATAAGAAAACTGTCATTTCTTTTGAAGAACAGAGGCATTGATTGTAATTGTTTTCCACAGATATTAAAATATTTTCTTGAATCTTGAAGGTTTAGCTTGAAATTTCTCCTGTAGCATAACACTCACTGTTTCCCTGAAGTAACCCTCTCAACCTCACACAGTCAATTTCCAGCCCCATGGGTCTCCCTCTTCGAGGGCAGCATGGCGTAATGCGTGTTACCGTTTTGGTCTGTTATTGTGGTGTGTGTTCGGCAGTGCCTTCCTAGCCCCAGAGTTTCATTTTACAACTTTTTCTCAGCTCCCTCATAGTTGCACTATCTCCCCATTGCCCAAGTTTAATAACTTTATATTAGTTTGGATTGCATGCAGGCAGCGATAATTGTGAGCAGCACAGAAATCTGTTTCAAACAGCATTGCAGGGGGGAAAAGGAGTATTTTAGTGTTGGGAATTTTAAAAAGTATTAAAATGCATAGTAGGACTAAGTTATAGGAGCTAAGAGGATCATTCAGTTCATGCTAGGAAATTATATACTCATTTATTTTATTTTTTATGACTTTGCAAGAGGCTATGATTTTACCATCCAAGAAAATGGACTTCAAGTAGATCAGCCTCCTGAAATAGGAAACATCTCCACTGTCCGAATCATAATAATGAAAAGTGATAATGCAGAGGGCATCATTGAATTTGACCCAAGGTATACTGCCTTCGAAGGTAGGTTCAGTAACCTTATTTTGAATTTTCCACCACTTTCTGAGTTACAGGGTACCCAAGCTTGACATTATCAGTTTGAAATCTCGTATGTACATTTTCTGTATTTGGGGTGTGGGTGTGTATATATACACCTGTACATATATACCTTTCTATGTATATGCGCATGTGTATACACACATGTACATGTATACCTTCACATGAATTTGTTTATGCCCTGATGTATTTAAATATGTATTTAAAAATAAATTTTGAGTTACCGTTGAGCAATCTTGAACCTTCCTTATATGTACCAAAGCTGAAAGGTTAGGAACAAGGCAATTTAGAAAAATTGTGTTTAACCTTAGGATTATTGAAATATTCATATTTTAAACATTTTTATGACCATATTCTTAACTTATGCAACACCTAATTGTCTTTGTGATTAGAAATCAGTGACTGTCCACTTTCTAATAAAGCGTCCCTTATTTGTATGTGGCATATGGAGGAATATTACCTATGCTGATGCTTACATAGGCTATTTAAATTCTTAATTATACTGTTCACTGGAACTTTCAGTTTGTGACAAACTTTATCCCTCCTAAAAAACAAGTCATGAAATTTTTAACAGTCATTTTAAAGTGATAAATGAACTACAGACAAATTGAGTACTTGCACTGCACCATTATATTTAATTGCCATGCTTAATTTGACCAAGTCTTATAAAAGCCAATAGCTGTGCCTGGCACCCCAGTTAATCGGAAATGCCTGTTACAGTGGAGGAGGATGTTGGGGTGATCATGATCCCAGTGGTGAGGCTGCATGGAACCCACGGCCGTGTGACAGCTGACTTCATCTCACAGAGCTCCTCCGCAGTGCCTGGTGGCATCGATTATATCCTGCATGGCGATTCAGTCACGTTTCAGCATGGCCAGAGCTTAAGTTTCATAAATGTCTCCATCGTTGATGACAATAAAAGGTAACTATTTAGTGATATCAGAAATACAGTAGCGCCCCCCCCCATCCACAGGAGATATATTATTCTAAGCCCCCCAGTGGATGTCTGAAACTGCAGATAGTACTGAACACTATATATGCTATGTTTTTTCCTATACATACCTGTGACAAAGTTTAATTTATAAATTAGGCACAGTAAGAGATTAACAACAATAATGATAAGATAGAATAATTATAACAATGTACTGTAATAACATATCCTTATTGTATTCTCCTTACCCTTCCTCTTACCACGATGTGAGGTGGCAATGCCATCAGGATGAGATGAAGTGAGGTGAATAGCTTAGGCACTGTGACATAAACTGCTGTGAGGGTTACTTGAACAAAACACTGTGACTGAGACAGGCAATCTGATAACCTGGATGACTACTAAGTGACTGAAAGTGGGTAGTTTATTCATGCACTGGACAAAGGTGTCATTCGTGTCACAGTTGGGAGGGACCGGGTCAGTGGGAGACTTCATCATGCTACTTAGCATGATGTGAAATTTAAAACTTACAAGTGCTGTTTCTGGAATTTTTCGTTTAATTTTTTCATACCTCCTTTGGTTGGCGGTAATTGAAACCACCAAAACTGAAACTGCAAACAGTGGGAGGCTACTGTAGTATGGGCATACAGAAAACCTGAAGAGTGGGTTCCAGCCCTTACCTATGTTTTGCAGTTATAGTAGAATTTTAGATTATATATATGGCCATGAGGAACAGGTGGTAAATTGCAGGGGAAGATGCACTGGGGCAGAGAAAGGGATTGGGAGACCATTGTGATTGCATGTTACTTTTTTCCATTACAGGCATAATAATTTTTTTTTACCTTAGACTTGAAAAGTCTAATCAGAATTTAGAAACATTCTGAAATTCACTTCTTTAATGCATTAAGCAATTAAAAGGGAAGAAGAAAGTCTAATGACCAGCCCAGGTTATGTAATATTGAAGATCATTTATGCCTTTAGCTGAGCACTCTCTTCTTCTCACTTTGTGTGTGACTACTGTGCCTTGAATATGTATGACCAATTAGGAAAATGAGTAGTTATTTGGATTTTAGAGGCATTTTAATGTATTTAGACTCACAGAATTGCTCCTTTTTATGCAGTGAATTTGCAGAGCCCATTGAAATTCTGCTCATTGGAGCTACTGGAGGAGCGGTCCTTGGGCACCACCTAGTGAGCAGAATCACAATCACCAAGAGTGACTCTCCTTTTGGTGTTGTAAGATTTCTTAATGAAAGCAGAATATCTCTTCCTAATCCCAATTCCACAATGATTTTATTCTTCGTGCTGGAGCGCACTGGAGGACTTTTAGGAGAGATTCAGGTATAGTTTATTATTCCCATTGTTTTAAAAATAATTTTTGATATTTCAGTTCGGCATTGGATTTTCTTATTCCTCAAATATATTCATTATTCACAATCAATAATATTTATTAATTACCTGATAGGTGTAAAGTAGCTCCTGAGTTCTGTGAGGCACATAAAAATGTATGAGGCTACAGCTTCCTCAGCATATAGCTATCCTCAGGGAACTCTTGAGAGCACATTAAAAATTAAATGATGGATTCTGGTAGAATGCATTAATTCAGCAAGTATTTGTTGAGTGTTTTCCCTGTTGTGAGCACTGAGAGCACACTGGTGAACAAGACAAACCGTGTCTCTGTTCTCATAAAGTTTTTAGAACAATACACAGATAAATAAAAGGAAGATAATCGGATAACACTAAGTGCTTTGCTGGAATATAAAATCAAGAGACACAATCACTAGTGACCTGCTGGCTACCCTGGATTGGATGGTGAGGATGTGACATTCAAATAGAAGGCTGGATGATGAGAAACAGGTGGTCATGTCATTGTTCATTGTTAGAGGGATAAGTGGGGAGAGGGAAGGCCAGCACAGATCCACCAGCCTCGCATGTTTGAGGTCTGCAGAGATCCATGTTGTGAGTGGCTTGGAGGTGCGAGGACCATAGCACAGGACAGATCATGGGCTTAGTACGTGCTTGATCAAGAGAACCTCCTAAAACAGGTTAAAGATTTTATGCTAAGTGCAAATAGGATGCCATTAGAAAGTTTGAAGCAGGGCACTAATGTCGATGTCACTGGGTTGTCATTTTAAACAGCTCCCTCAGGCCAGTTGTGAGGAAAATGGGCTGTGAAGAAGCCAGATTAGAAGCAGATGGGAAGTTAGGAGGCTGGTGTCCTCTAGTGTCCAGGGCAAAGTTGTCAGCGCAGACAAGGGTGGAAGTGGAGATGGTGAGAAGTGAATAGACGTGAAGTATGTTTTGGAAGAAAAACTCATTGGGTAATGGAGGCTGAGGAGGAGAAGAGAAGAATCAAGGATAACTGCTAGAAAGTTAGTTTTAGCAACTGGGTGTATTATAGTGCTGCTCACTGAAGTACAGAAGCTCGGGAGAGAATCGAGAGTTCAGTTTGGCCATGTTCATTTGAGACAGCTACAAGATGCCCCATGGGGAGGGGCCAGGCTGTGCAAGTGCAAGTTGTGGGGGAGGGGTTAGGGATGGTCTTGACACAAATGCAGACATTTGACACTATGAGGCCTGAGGAGTGCAAAAAGAAATGTAAAGGATGCATTTAGGGATCAGAGGAAGGAGAGCAAACGAAGAAGATTGAGAAGTAAAGGAAGAGGAAAACTAGGAAAGTGTGTGTCCTATGAGCATCATGTAAGTCAAGAGATACAGGACACAAGACTTTAAGAAAAAGGAGGTTATCAGTTGTGGACAATGCTGATGAAAGAGAAAAGAAGCAAAGAGAAGTGCCCAGTTTTCTTTCTTCATGGATATTGAAAAACATACAATTTTAAATTATAAGAACTTTAAAAAATGCATTTTTTAGACTATAAAAACTTTGTTTCTTATAGGTAATGAAAATTTCTGTTCATTTTACACTAGGAATTTATCGAAATACAGTTAGAAGGGTTGCACACCCAGCAGACTGTTCACATGGTTTTATTATTCAAATTGGTTTTGATTGGCAGGACCTGTGTGTGTTCACACAGTGAGCATGACACTGTGCATGACAGTGTGTGTTCATGTATTTAATTTTTTATATCTCTCTAATATATACATGTACTTTTATATTTTCCTTATCCCATGATGGTGAAAAATGACCAGGTATTCATATTTCTCTTGTTTTGTTAGACATTGTTATTCATGAAAACTGATATTCTATAGTTACGCAAATATCAGGGATTAAAAATTTGAGTTGATAGCAGGAATGTCCTGGAAACATTCTAGAAAATATTTCATATATATTAATTAAATACTTCATTTCCTGACAAGTAATTCTTTGTTTAAAACTGATCACATCTATTAAAAAAAAATAACACCCCGCAGGTGAACTGGGAGATAGTAGGACCCGACTCTCAGGAAGCCTTACCACCCCAGAACAGAGACATCGCTGACCCCGTGAGTGGCTCCTTCTATTTCGGAGAGGGAGAAGGTGGCCTGAGAACCATAGTTCTGACAGTCTATCCTCATGAAGAAATTGAAGTTGAAGAGACTTTTGTTATTAAACTTAAGCTTGTGAAAGGAGAAGCTAAATTAGACTCCAGAGCTAAAGATGTGACATTAACAGTAAGTCTGACTTTATTTTCCCACAAAATTTTTGATGGAGTTATGAGAAAATGCATTTGCATTTTTTGAAACTCTATAGGCTTATGATGGATTGGAAGTTATAAAACCAAATGAAGTTATAATTAATTCCTATGGTTGTTCTATTACTTACTTACATAGCCATATTATTGCTATTATTTCTAAGAAGGCTTTAATATAGTGAGAAATACTTATTTTACACTCTTTAAGAAAATTTGGTGTTTTGGGAGTTATTTGCCACTTTTAGGGAGCATTATTTGTGATATCACCCTGAATATCAGATATCTTTGCCATCAAAGTACATAAAAATTATTAACTAGTTATGAGTCAGATTATGTGAAGGAAAAGTAGCACTTGTTCAATTAGCACAATAATGTGTTAGATTAGATTTGGATTCAGCATATTTGATATGGACTACCCCATCCATCAGTGCAGAAAGTACTTGGACCAAGGCTACTGAAATCAATACAGAGAAGTGGACATCTTTTAAGTTTGTGAAATACTCTTTTCTGGGGTTTGTATCAGTTATATTTTACCAGAGAAACAGGGAGAGGGGAAAGGACGGGGGGAGGAAGAGTGAGAGAAAGAGAGATTGATTGATTGCCTTTCACTGTCGGAACCAGCAAGCTCTCCAAGCTCCGGGTTTGCTTATATTGGAATTTTTGGGGGGCTGAAGAGGTTGATAATCTTGGCAGAGAACTATTTCACACTTCCATAAAGGATTCCAAAAGAGAATATGGAAGAATCTGAACAAGCCATCCCTTTTCCCAGATTAATTTAGTGGAAAAAGAAATGGCAAGCAGGCAGTCTGGCAGGCAAAAAACCCAGGAAAGGGTTGAAGTTGTGGTCTTAACTTTGAATTTTGTGAGCCAGGCCAGCAGGCTGGAAGCTCAAGCAGGTTTCTAAGTTGAAGCACACACACATTATTGAGGATAGTCTCCTTTACTGAAGTCAACTATTGTAAATATTAATCACATCTACAAAATGCCTTTATAGCAACATCTGGACTAGTGTTTGACCAAACAATCGGACACTGTAATCTTTTTTTTTTTTTTTAGGTTTTTTTAATATTTATTTATTTATTTATTTATTTATTTTTTTAATCAGTATTTTTTAATTGTTGATATTGTACAGTTTTCTGTCTTTTACCCCGCCCCAGCCCACCACCCCAGCCCTCCCCACCTTCCTCCCATTTCCACCCCCCATAGTTTTTGTCCATGAGTCCTTTATACTTGTTGCTCTAAACCGTTCCCCTTTTCCCCTGAAATTCCCTCCCCTCCCCCTCTGGTCACTGTGTTGACACAGAAATCTAAGCATCACAGGGCTTTTTGCTGCTCTCCACATTGTCTTATAACCAGTAGAAAGAAGTTAGACAAAATTAACTAATTATGTAAAACAAATGTAAGGCAAATAAGCCTAAATTGAGGCATCAGAGTGCTATCCTTTTGAGATTCTACAAATTGTAATTTTCCAGGCATTTATTTCCATTATCCTTGGGAATAGGAAAGTACTTGTTTTAGTTAACAATCAGTGCTGTAAAGAAAGGTTTAAAATATCATATAGCCAGGTACACTGTATTTAAGTATTATTTCTATGTTTCTTCTATTTCTTCACCTATTTGTGTATTAATAAGTTAGATAATGTATTTTCACTCATAGTTGTTAAATATATAATTCACTTTGCTCTGCTTCTATTTTTAGATACAAAAGTTTGGTGATCCCAATGGCGTGGTCCAGTTTGCTCCTGAATCTTTATCTGTGAAAACCTACTTGGAGCCCTCAGCTTTGGAAGGGCCCCTGATCATTACTTTCTTTGTCAAAAGAGTCAAGGGCATTTTGGGAGAGATTAAGGTACTGTATTTCATTTGATTTTTTATTTATTTTTAGAGAGCTGAAAGGAGGGAGAAAGAGAGGGAGAGAAACATCAATGTGTGGTTGCCTCTTGAGTGTCCCCTACTGGGGACCTGGCCTGCAACCCAGGCATGTTCCCTGACTGGGACTTGAACCAGTGACCCTTTGGTTCAATGGCACTCAATCCACTGAGCTACACCGGCCAGGGTTCATTTAATTTTTAAGTAGAGTGAAAATTTGCTTAACAAACATGGTTGAGAAGGACAGAGAAAACTGCATTGGTCTGGTTAAAGGTTTTTAGAAACCAAAATGACATGAGTTTTCAGAGGAGCTGAGAAGGTTCATTTAAGAACCTTCAGATGTCCAGCCTGCATCAACCTCCAGCAACCTGTCTACATTCTGTTACAATTAGATTAAAGAGATCCTCATCACACTTACTCATGAAGAGTGTGACTAAACTATTTTGTATTTTCTTGTTTGCCATAAAATGAAGCTTTTTCTATTTAAATCTCTGAATGATTTTTATAAATTGCTTAATGTATTCTCTAGGGTTTTATTCCTCAGTATAATTTTATACTTACATCTGATTTTTAAGAGGTTTCATTGATATAGAACATTCGAGGACATCTTGTAAATCCTAACAGATCTAGTAACATAGATCAAGATCCTTGTCTCACAGATCTAGGTTACTTGTTTTCTCAAAAAAACATATTTTGTGAAATTTCTCTATGAAGTTACCTATTTTCCTGTAACTGGCACTTGTTCAATTGAATCTTCATGGTTTGGAGGCTGAAAATTCTTGGAAAATAACTCTTAATTCTAAGAAATCTAATAGGTATTTTCTTATAGTTAAAAAACAAGCAAAAAAATCTGATACGAAGCATTAGATTACTCACTTTTTAACTTCAGATATTGTCTATGGTTTACTATTGAATGTATCTGGGGTCCTGGCATTTTAAAGTTAACTTGATCCTCTTCTCTTCACATTGTTATTATTTTAGAAGGAGGTAAGAGTAGCTTTTGTGATCTTGTCCTGCAAACATGGCAGCCTGAAAGAGTCACTGTGCTTTCATGGTACAGATGTCACTCTCTTTAGAAAGATGTCACTTTCTAAACTAACTGCTTGGAGATTTTGAAATATAATGATGCACAATTAATATTTCCTTTTTGTATATTAGAAAGGAAAACATATTTTGCAGGATTTTGGTTCAATTTACTGAGTTATATATCGTTGCTGGATTTTTTTTCCTTTTATTTTAGGTTTACTGGGAAATAAGTAGTCAGTTCGATATTACTGGAGACTTTCTTTCTACAAAAGGATTTTTCACCATTGCTGATGGAGAGAGTGAAGTGAGCTTTGATGTTCATTTGCTACCAGATGATGTACCTGAGATAGAGGAAGAGTATGTGATCCGGCTTGTCTCTGTAGAGGGAGGAGCAGAACTGGATCCGGAAAAGTGCATCACCCAGTTCTCTGTGTCTGCCAGTGATGACCCCCACGGAGTGTTTGCTCTGTATGCAGACCACCAGTCCATACTTATTGGGCAGAACCTTGATAGATTCATCCAAATTAATGTAACCAGGCTTGCTGGAGTATTTGGAGATGTGGCTGTTGGATATCGAATATCCTCTGATCATAAGGAGCAGCCGGTTGTTACGGAGAATGCTGAGAGGCAGCTGGTGGTTAATGATGGTGCCAGATACCAAGTGGACACGGTGGCAATAAAGAGTCAGGTTTGTAGTATTTCTGTAGTGTCCTGGTCATTCCAATCAAACTTCTTCAATGAGAGCCCAAACCTACCTCATGATTAGTTTAAATCTTAGTCATGTATTTAAATGTAACCATGAAAAATGCCTTGGAAAATGCAGAGTAAGTATTGTACAGTACATAGAAATGAGGTATTTGCAGATTATAAATGAATAAATATATTCCAATGTGGAGATAAAATATGGGGTCTGACAGAAGTAATGCCTCTTTGAGTGTGGTTGGTGGGGTAATAATACGGATGTGATAATTTATAGTTTTAATTTGAACATTTTACATAAAATGCCATATGGTGTGCTTGAGTGTCATATTGTTATGTTACAGAATTACATGCTTAGGATTTTGTAATACAGGATTTTGTAATGAAAATGTGATATTATTTGTGCTTGACCCTATATTTTGTCTAGATAGTAGCAGGCATTAATTTAGTATTTATGAAGTTCCAGAAATTATTTCAGTTGGTGCACGTACACAGCCCGATGTACACATATGTACACACATGCATGCATGCATGCACACAGGAAACTTGTTCAAGGGGAGAAACGTAGGCTCTCTTGTGGGACTGACATGTGCTCCCTGGAGTTTGGAGGGGCTACATAAACACAGAGACCGCTTCTTTTCTTGCAAATCTGGAACACAGGAAATCAGCTCTGACTTTCTGTGATGGTAATAAAGAGAGAGAAGGCAGTAGACTGGTCTGGCAAGCATTTGGGTGAGAGTGATAAGAATGTGTGGATTTCCTGTAAGTCAAGTAGATACCTCCCCAGCCTTTCTCAGTCTAAACCATGGGAAGTAATTTGAGTGACCCCTTTTTTTAATCCTCACTTGATGATATGTTTATTGATTTTAGACAGGGTGGGTGGGGAGAGATTGAGAGTGAGAGATGTGAGAAACATTGATTGGTTGCCTCCTGTAGGCTCCCTGACCGGGCCTGACTGGGGATTGAAACTGTAACCTTTTGGTGTGTGGGACGATGCTCCAACCAACTGAGCTTCCCAGCCAGGGCATGAGTTACTCTGTCTTACTCCTTCTGAGGTTAGAATATAACTAGTATCATTCTATGTGCATAGGAGAGAAATTAATTTATTTAATACATGAGAGGCATTATGGCACTGGGGATTAATTATCTCATGGTTGAGAAAGGCTGCCCCAGAGGGTAACCAGATTAGAATAATCTGGAGAATAATCTGTGGAGTGGAGTGTGAAGCTAGGAGAGACTCTCAAAAAGGTCATCATCCCTGGAGGAATGGTGAGGAGCGGAATTCTGAAGTCTCTGAGGAACACCCACCTCAAGTCCATGAAAGGCTCAGAATTTGAGTGCCTGTCTTCATGGAGGGAGCAAGTCAGCCAGTGTTAGGCAAGAAAGGACTGCAGCAGCAAGTCGGTATTTGGTCATCCTCTCTCACAGCGACCCTCTTCTGTCCCAAATGTTTAAAGTGCCTGAGATTGGTGCAAAGGTCTGAGGGGGACAGAAGGAGCATTGAAACTTCCTGCCAGGGCCCCTTTCCCACTGTAGACACTGAACCATGAATCAAGCAAAAACTGGGATAAACAGGGGAGATTTAACTGTATGCACAATGGAAGTTTTGATAATTGATATCAGTCTGGCCTTCACTTTCCTGAAAGTAACCAAAAGCCTTGACATTAACCCACAACATTATCAATGAATAGTGGAAAGAAACCCTGCAAATCAGTAATAGGAAAAAGCGAAACAATTTTTTATTTGTATTTCACTAAGCTTAGCGGACTCAGTAATTGATATCTTAGTTTCATATAAACTTATGATCAACAGAATGTAGGCTGCTATTCAGAATAAGCAACAAGCATGTTATACTAATTTGTACCTACAATGTAGCCTTTTTTTTTATCCTCTCTCGAGGACATGCCTCTTGATTTTAGAGAGGAGGGAGGGAGAGAAACATCCATATGAGAGAGAAATATCAACCCATTGCTTCCCTTACGCCCAGACTTGGGGGACCAAATGGCAACCTAGGTATGTGTCCTGCCTGGGAGTTGAACCCATGACCTTCGGTTTATGGGATGATGCTCCAATCAACTAGGAGCCACACCAGCTAGGTCTTACATAGCCTTTTGATCTTTTGTGTTCCTAAATCTTTACTTTTGTTGTTTGTTAAAGGAGAAAACTGGAGGCTTTTCAGTGAGACATGGGTTCTATAATTATTCCTCTGCCCCCTGTAGTTCTTTGGGAAATTGACTCAGTGCCACACCCTATTATATCAATTTCTAACCTCAGTTTCCTATATCCAGAAATTCTCAAAACTGGAATAGAGTGCAAAGTTGGGGGAATAAGAGGTAGACTAACTTAGCCAGAACATAATTTTGTAAAGTCTTGTTTACAAATGATGAGTTTTTATTTTTTTAATACAGTCTGGTTAAATTACATAATGTAATTATACAATTACATAATAACTTGAAACTTTTTTGCAGACATATCTGGGTAACATCACCTAAACACATTCAAGTTAGAATCTGCTAATGAACTCAAGGGAACTTTCCTTTAGTTTTTGTAGGAGTAGTTTGTTTTATGTATGTTGTATTTATAGTAAGATTTGACAGTAAGACATGGCACACCGAAGATTAGGTCATTCTATTATTTTACTAAGCAATGTGGAAAGTACAAAATTATTCTTAGACTGTGTATGGGAAAACCAAAATATGTGATATATATTACATGGACCAAAACAATTGATCTGCCTAACTCTGAGATTGTCTCCTGGGAGTCCTACCTGGAACATTTTCTCCAGGTAGGATGATTGTCCTCTTTAGATTTCATTTTAAAAGCTTAATAATATGGTTTATAAAGATACTTAGCTTTCCTAATACCTATTTGAATCATCCATGAGTTTTTCAGTGTCTTTTTTTAACATCGTTTATTTTTTTTAATTTCTTTTTTTTTTTGCCAAATTCTCTATTATTTATTTATTTTTAAAAAATTTTATGGATTATGCTATTACAGTTGTCCCATTTTTCTCCTTTATTCCCCTCCTTCCAGCAACCCCCACTCCTGCCAGCATTTCTCCCCCTTAGTTTATGTCCATGGGTCATACATATACGTTCTTTGGCTTTCCAATATCCTATACTATTCTTAACCTTCACCCTGTCTATTGTGTACTTGCTATTTATGCTTCTTATTCCCCGTACCTTTAAAAATTAACCAGAACAGCCAGAAAAATTAAACTGTATGAAGTTCAACAACCAAGGAGTGAAAGAAGAAACATCATTCAGACTATTAGGAGAGGCAGTCAGGCAGCCAGGAAGAGAGGACTCATGGCAAGCAGTGGCTAGAGGACCAGATGGGCAAGGCGAGGACTGGGGGACCAGGCAGTCCAACATTTGCATGCGGATAAACCAGGAGGAACAACTGAGGAACAAGACAGGCCTCAAAACTCAGGGTTCCAGTGCAGAAAAATGGAACCTCAAAACCTGATTATAAAAATCTGTGGTGGATATTTTTTTTAATTTCTGTTTTCAATATAGAGTAACAAAAGTTTACTAACTTACGCATACATGAAAGCTTCCTCTTACTTCCTTATTTTAATGTCATTTATTAATGTATTTAAAATTACATAGGTTTATTCTTTCTCTCACGCTCCAGGATTGTGCTGTAAGCCTGGATGCAGATTATATTAGGTGTTGTGTGAATTAGAACTCCGGGATAAGTATTTGGGGCAGGCTACCACATGCACTTAAACCAAGGGTAGGATTTTTTTAGTGGTCCCCCTCTTCCTACACATCCTGAATGTAATGCATTGCTCTTTGAAGTTGGATGATGCAGACCCCAGCCCGTGGGGTCCATGTGTTGTGGCCATGATGAACAAATTTACATGGACTATAGAAGTCCTGTGGAGAAAAAGGGTCAGTATGGCTGCTCTCTAAGTGAGAGAGAGGGCCCCCAACCCCTGCCTGGATAGGCTTTTATATTGCTTTTCTGGGTACATTGCATGGAGGATGGTCCTCATTTACTATGCACAGGTTCACTGAAGGTAATTACCTTTTACAGATAACAAAGGAAAGAATGTTGCTAATTACTTCAAAGAAAAGGATGTTTTCAGAGGCAAGGAGAGAGGTGGTTGAACTGGTTACACTCCATACCTGGGAGGTTTAGCACAGACTTTAGGAAGCTGATTTAAAGACACGCAGTAAACATTTGCTGCCTCAATTCAGGGTGAGAGAATTTTAGCAAAAAGCAAGTCTCACAGCAGCCTAGGTACAGTGCAGGCCTGATTCCCCACGGGAAAACCGACCCGTGGGTTTGGCTTCCTGTGTGCCGACTCGTGCCTGTCAGTTTTCCAATAGGGCCGGCTACATTTGCCATGCCATGAGGATGGGTTCCCTATAGTTGGAAAGATATTAATTACAAGAATTACACACAGTTCTACCTGTTCCACCCTCCCAGTAAAGTTTAGGACCTTGGACTAGGCAGGGGCTCTTTGAACAGGAATTTCCATTAGGCTCTGAAAATGAGAAGATTCTTGGTGCTGGCTTAGCATCAGGACCCGAAGTGTAAACTGTTGGCTCCCCTGGGAAACCACAGACTTGTTCTGTGAGGTACATGCTGATGATAAGAATCATTAACCCACTAAAGAAACGAGTCTGAGTTCAAAAGTATTTAAGCTAGAATGCAAGAAGAATTTTACATTTGTGGTTGAGTTACTTACTCAAACATTTATTGAGCACTCACTCTGGCCAGCCGTTGTGATGTGATAAGCATCCCAGAAAGAAAGGTGTCATGGTCCCCATTGTCATGTTGCTCCTTGTCTTGTGCAGAAGGCCCATTAACTGCCAGTTATAAAACTGTGGATAAGCAGGGTTCGAGGCAGCACAGGATATTAGAGGGCTGTGAATTCCGTTTGTGCTCAGACGTGGTCAAGCCTCGTGGGGAATACGGAGAGTAGTGCTGGTGCTGCAGCCCTGGGTCAGGGAGACGGAGGGGCGAACTGAAGAGCATGAGCACACCTAATGGCCTTCATGTTCCTCCTCAAAGTTCCTCCTGCTTCTCTTCTGTAGGCAAACCAGCTTTTTCTCAAACTGCTGTTACTGCTGTTCAACTTCACTGTTCAGTTACCGTGCCCTGGGGATTTGCTGCGTCACACACAAGTGTGTGTGTGCTGAATGGGCTCATGAACAGAGGAGCCAGGTGGGGGTGCACGTGCCTGGGAGCCTGGTCCTTCATTGTTTAGGGAATAGGGACAAAAATCATGGTTGCCTCGCCCATGAACTGCATGGGGAAGGAGAGGCACACACACCCTTGGAGGAGAGGCGGGAGACATGTGGCTGAAGCCAGGGCCCCATGACTTATTTCTGTTTCCTTAGCACTTGGCCTGTGATTCATGTTCAGTGAGTGTCGTTTTGACAGAAACAAAGATTGATTAAATTAATGAGACATCCGTGACCCTCATGTTGTGCAGCATTTGAAACCACTGCGGTACATACTTTGCACATTTGGGGAGTGTGATGTATGTTTAAGTACATTAATTATCTTTATAAGAAGAATAACTCCATAGAAATGGTTATTTTTACATTGAGTAATGATGTGCAGAATTTTTAGTAATCTTCCAAGTTGTGGGGTGACTTGGGGGCTTATCCATTATCAACAATATTTCTATGAGAAAATATATATTAAAAAAAACTTAGAAAATCAATTTTAAAATTCAGTGTTTTCTCTTTTCTGTTGGATTCTACAACTTTGAACATTTATGATTTAATACATGCTGTTAGCAATTACTTGTCAAATATTCAAATAATAAGTACACCTAAATTATGATCTATTTTGAGGAAATTTCAGAGTTATTAGTTACTATCCATGAAGATGGAAGAAATTGAGTTTTTCTGGCTTTAGAGGCTGATGCTATTTAGCTGTAAGCTCTTTCCATTCCTGTAGCACGTGATTCTGTCACTGATAATTACTTCTCGTGAGTCTCATCGTTCCTGATGCCACGTGGAAACACATAGAGAATTTGCAAGTTTGTATTTTTTTATGCTGTATTACTATCACTCTTTACCCCACAGTCTTTATGGCAGTGATTTCTTTTTTTTTTTTCTTTTTTGTAACATTGGAGAAAGGGCATCGGTTGATGGAACTGATACAAAGGTATCCTGAGGCAGTGTGCTAGTGACTTATGCCACATGTTAGTATTTTTTCTAAGAGTTATTATTTTTACTACTAAAAAAGTTATTGACACTGTTTGTTTGTAGGTCTTTCTATCACTGGGCTCTTACTTTACTTTGCAACTGGTGACGGTGACGCTTGTTGGTGGACGTTTCTCTGGCACGCCAAAAATTCTCCACGGAGCAAAGTCTGCTGTGCTTCCTGTCCCCGAGAGAGCGGCCAATTCTCAGGTAACCAGTCCTGGGTGTGGAGTGTCCGGGAGGAACGAGAGGGCAGCTTTTATAGGAATGACTAAGATTTGGACAGAATTTCTTGAGACTTACTATTTTCTTAAATCTAAGTAATCCTCCTCTCTGGCATTGGAATGGGTAAAAATGTTATAAAGGAGTTGAGAATTAAAAATTGCCAGTTACTAAAGTAATCATGGAGATGTACAGTACAGCATAGGGAATATAGTCAATAATATTGTAATAACTATGCATGGTGTCAGATGCGTGCTAGACTAATTGAGTTGATCACTTGATAAAGTATATAAATGTCTAATCACTATGTTATACACCTGAAGCAAATATAATATTGTATGTCAATTGTAATTGAAAAAAATAAAGAAATTAAAAATAAAATTAAAATTTAAGTAATACTATGAATATCAAAGTAGACACTATGGATATATTGTTTGAAAATAATTAATCAATTTTCAACATTAGAATAATATATTTCCTTTTAGGAGTTTTAGACTGTTTGTCTCTTATAAAATTTGAATGTAAGGTATAGAATTTTTAAAGTAACAATTGCCTTGAGTCAGAATTTCCAGGGGTTTTCCTCTACTATGCTATTTTATGCTAAATAATTAAAATAAGAATGAAATATCAGTTAATATTTCATACTTTTTTATTTACTAACCTTGTGACTATTTGCCCTTAATTTTCAAGGCTGTTTGTCTTGTGGCACGTTTGTGCTGATGTAGGTGTGGTGGTGAGAGCCAGTGACGCAGTTGCACCTAAGCATTTGAATCTTCTACCTGAGTTCATTGTAGGAAATGTTGTTTTCTTGTCACTTTGTGAATTCCATGAGAACAAAAAACAGCTTGAGGCTGTGCAGGCTGATTCAGTCAGTACAGGAACAAGACAGGGCTATTGTCTCGGGCTATGGTGGCATATGTATTTTTGAAACCCTTATGAGGAATCATTGCATCCTCCTCCTTAAGCTGGGAGCTCCCTCAGCTTGACTGAGACAGGCCTGGCCCAAGATGCAGACATGAAGTCTGTGCAGATGAAGGGCAGGCGTGTGGACAGATCCGGCCAGCAGCTTGTGTCACAGGGCCTCAGGTCATTCATTCAGTTACTCCCTCGTAAACTGCTTAGTCCCCTAAAGTGGAATCCACCCACATCAAAAATAACTAGGAGGAACAGTTTTCTTTTTACACCTCTTCTGTTCAAGAAGGTGTAGAATTTAATAATGCTTTGAAGTTTTGCTGTCTTCTTCTTTAACAGGTTGTTAAACAAACAATTCTTTTCAACCTGCATCATTCGTTTCACACAGTAACTATTTCCTACTCCTTGTCCGTGTTCATTGTCACAGCACTGTATCACCTCAAAGGGCAAGATCAGGGCCAGTCATGGCGTACTCCTGTCTGCACTGTGTCCTTTGGACTCCTTACCAGTATTTGTATGGTGTGTGTGTCTGTGTGTGCAACACTATGGCTAGGACATTTTTAAACAGCCTCTAGCCATGTAGCAAGCATGATCTCAGATGTACCAAAGCTTTTGGCAATCTAATCTGGTGTCAAAATGGAATTTTCTTGTTTGCTGCTGCTGCTGCTGCTGCTGCTGCTGCTTCTTCCTCCCTCTTCCTCCCCTTCCTCCTCTTCTTCCTCCTCCATCTTCCTCCTCCTCCCTCCTCTTCTTCCTCCTCCTCCTCCTTCCTCCAGAAGTTATCCTGTGGCACTCTCTCATGCTTTTCTGCTACTCTTCATTTCAATTTAAAACAGGAAGAATGAGACTTAATTTAGAACTATTAAACATATGGCATCCCAAATTTGTACATACTGAGACCAAAAGAGGTAAACTGATTTGTCCAAATGAAGCCAGGCACCTGGTTTTATTCTTACTCATTGGCTAGCACTTAATTCATCTACAAATCATTTATAATTACCAGGGTACCCTGGGAAGATTGCCCTTAAAAAAATATCTTACCTAATGTAGATGAAAAAGATGATTATTTTTAAAAAAAATTCTTTGAATCTTCCTTATTCTCAAAAATAACATTAAATTGAATCAAAAAGCTGCAAACAACCTTACTAGAAAATCTATTTCATGGTGCTTATTTTTATAAACAAAGAATATATTAATATGTCTTAGAAAGAAGTCAAATGTCAGGTCTAGACAACTTGGGTTCTATAAAGACCCATGAATAAGTCACACTACAATGCCATTTTTAACCTTTTGCTTTCATTTAACCATAATCATGTTTGTCTTTATGCATATTGTCAATTCAAAGGATTATATCTTGATTTAAAAAGTTAAACGCTATAATCAGAATTATAAAATAGAATAAATTTTCAAGTCTCAGATGTCATTTCTTAAACATTACTCTTCAATTGAATATATTTTAAAATAGGAAAATAGATTGTGTAAACCAAGAGTAAGTTGACTTTTAATCCACTCTTCAGAAAACAGGGACCTTTGGAAAGAAATAAAATGTTCTCAGCATGTTTTTCCTCAGGTTGGATTTGAATCTCCCGCTTTCTCACTCATGGACATCACTGCTGGAACGAGCCAAGTGGTGGTTTCTAGGAGAGGCACGTATGGCTCCCTCATGGTTGCCTGGGCAGCGGGATATGCTCCTGGGTTAGAAATCCCTGAGTTTGTTGTCGTTGGCAACATGACCCCGAAACTGGGTAAGTTGTAGCTTTTCTAAGATCTGCTCTGTAAATTGTGGAGGTGTGTAGCTGGCCACTAGTTTTCCTGGGTCATCCTTACTCTGGAAAAATGAACTGCTTTTTTTTGTAATACAGTGTTCCCATTTTTAAGTGACCATAATTGCAAGGGCTGATGGTGAGGATGAAAATTTATTCAATCAAATTAAAAATTTCATGCCTTGCCTGGAAATAGTGGTCACTAAGCAGACTGTTTATACATTAGGAGTTTGTTAAAAATAGTTGTAAAAAACTTAATTTGGACCATACAGTAATAAAAAAAGTCACACCTTTGTGTCCTTTTACATGTTCACCTGAATATTTGACAGCGGAACAACTGTTACTTAATCTACTTTATTTTTTAATTATAATTATACCATCAGCTTTATGAGGGTCAGTGAGATGCAAATGTTAGTAGGCTTGACCTCTACCAGCTAGAGTGGACAGGGATTGAAGGCAAGGTTTATGTGGTCCAGGGAACTTGCTGTAAGTGTTTCCCTCTTTTCCCACTTTTAAAATGTTTTCGTTTTTGTGACTGTCATAGAAGTTTTTAGCCTTATTTTACTTACTTGCTTACCTGTTTATTTATTTAATTGACTTTATTAGGGTGGCATTGGTTAACAAAATTATACAGCTTTTCTAAAATGGAATTTCGGAAAAGGAAATATTTTACTACAAGTTTAAGTGTTGAATCCCAATTTAAGAACTCAGAAATGACACCCTGCTTCGCTTTTCATGTTTCCTCTCAGGGAGCCTTTCATTTTCCCATGGAGAACAAAGTAAAGGTGTCCTGCTGTGGACGTTCCCCAGCCCTGGACAGCCAGAGGCCTTTGCTGTCCACCTCTCAGGAGTGCAGAGCAGTGCCCCTGGTGGGGCCGAACTTAGGTAAGATGGCTCTGAGGAATAATCTGGAATTTATCAGTTGAAACAGGAGAAAAAAAAACCCCACAAGGATCTCTTTCCCTGAAGCAGATGCAGACACAGTTTTGGTGTGGAGTAGTACGTGGCCTGCATGCCCACGATGCCGTGGAGGGAGGCCGGCCTTCACAGTCACCACCACTGTTTGCCTTGAAGAGAGGTCATCCCAACCTCTAATTCAAGGTTGGCCTGGGGTAACATATTCAGTAAGAAACATAATGGCACAGCTGCCTGTTTTTAAAGGAGCCGTCTTTTGAGAAGTAGCTGGAAAATACTTGCTTTCCCCAAGGGATTCAGAGTTAGAAGAAACCATCATAGAAGGGTAATAATATGACTTATAACAATAGCTCTTTTGAGTTGAATTTAAATCAGAATTTTGCAGATAAATATATGCAAACCAGAGCAATTTACTTTTCTCATTTCTGGGATGTACTTGACCAGAATGGCAGAAGGCAGACCTTAGAGCCAGACTCATGGATATAGTCCTGGCTTTACTACTTACTTCCTGTGTGACTTAGGGAAAGTTACTTCAACTTTCTGTTCTTCAGTCTACTTATTTGGAAAATACGGAAAATGTGTGGGCAAAATTGGTGTGTGTTCAAGTGTGTTTGTATACATGTTTATGTGTGGGGAAATACTGGTGGACAGAATGAATAGTGCTTTAGGTTATACATATATCATGTCAAAGGTGTTTGGCCAGAGAAAGTATTTCAGGCTAACCAGTTCAAATGCTTTTTAGCAACAATACTAATAGCTAAGTTTTGTAGTGATTACCCTAGGCCAGTCATTGCTTTAAGAATGATGTATATTTACTCTCTTATTCTTCACAGCAGCTATATTATATAGATGCCATTATTAGTCCCCTTTTATAGATAAGTCACAAATAGGTTATGTAACATACCTAGTGTCACACTAGTAATCATTGTTGGGCCATGATTTGAATTCTGTGTGTCTGGCCACTCCCTCAGCTCTTAACCATTGCACTATGTGTTGAGTCATCAGAGCTTTACAATAGAAAGTGATGGCCTCTAGGGTGTCCTCCCTGAAGACATTCAAATTTACATTTTAAAAAAACCTGTTAGCCAAAGGAAATATGCCTGTGGTTTGGATTCAGCTAACAGTCTACCAGTGTTATCTCTGACATAACCATTAACTCACAACAAAATTCCATAGATAAAGCTAAGGATTAAGAACTCAGTCATGAATGTTTCTTCTAATTCACATAGAAAATGTTAGTATCATTTGTGTGAGAGACTAGTTTCATGATGAGCCACTTGCAAAAAAATAAGGATTTTGCATCTAGTAGGGCCAACTATATCTGTAGATGAGAACCTTGGCTGACATCCAGAACATTCTAAGAACTTTTGGTTTTCTGTGTACCGCTCGTGACAGAGAGCCTGGAGTTTCCGACCGGTCAGGGAGCTGCTCTGGGATGACTGGAGAATCAGAGCAGAGACCCATGAGCTCTTGCTTTGCCAACATGTGTTAGGTCCCTGCACCAGTCATAGCAGCCCCTGTTCTCACATTTCTCAGGCTGGGTCTGGACATCAATAACTAAGTAGGATTGTATGGAACTTGAAAGGGCATGCCATTTTTAAGATGCCCTCATGAGCAACATCTTAAATACGTGAAAGGTGAATCTCTGCTGTGGTGTTCCTATTTTCATTAATTCTTTCATTTCTTTTTCAGATCAGGTTTCACTGTGGCTGAGATTGAACCAATGGGAGTCTTTCAGTTTTCCCCTAGTTCAAGAAATATCATGGTGTCAGAGGACACAGAGGTGATCAGATTACAAGTGCAGAGGCTCTTTGGGTTCCATGGCAATCTTGTTAAAGTCTCCTATCAGACAACTGCAGGAAGTGCGGAGCCCCTGGAAGATTTTGAGCCTGTTCACAATGGGGAGCTACTTTTTCAAAAATTCCAAGCCGAGGTTAATTTTGAAATAATCATTATTAATGACCACCTTCCTGAAGTAGAAGAATTTTTTTACATTAACCTAACTTCTGTAGAAATTAGAGGGTTACAAAAGTTTGCACAAACAAATTGGAGACCACGCCTGAATCTAGACTTCAGTGTGGCTGTGGTCACAATACTGGACAATGATGGCCTGGCGGGAATGGGTGTTTCTCTTCCCAAGACAACAGCGGCTGCCACAGTGGATACAGCTCTCGTTCCCATAGAAATGGACTCCTCCACCACACACCCTGACATGACCAAGATAACTGTTGTTCCACAGCCGACTGAAATGGTTGCCATCGTTACCGAGGCAACTGGGATCCCTGACAAACTCGTTGCCCTTCCTGGTGCACCTGCCACGTCTGACAAGCCAGACACAGCCACGGTAACTGCAGATGTTTTCATTCATGGAACATTCAGTCTTGGGCCACCCGTCGTGTATGTTGAAGAGGAGATGAAGAATGGAACATTTAATGCTGCAGAAATTCTTATCCGGAGAACTGGAGGGACTACTGGCAACGTCAGTGTAACAGTTAAAACATTTGGAGAAAGGTCCGCTCAGAAGGAGCCAAATGCATTGCCCTTCCATGATATCTCTGGACTTTCCAACCTCACGTGGGCAGTCGAGGAAAAGGACTTTGAAGAACAAACTCTTGTCCTTACGTTTGTAGATGGAGAAAGAGAACAGAAAGTGTTGTTTCAGATTTTGGATGATGATGAGCCTGAGGGGCAGGAATTCTTCTATGTGTTTCTCACAGACCCTCGAGGGGGAGCACAGATCGTGAAGGGAAAGGATGACACTGGATTTGCAGCTTTTGCCATGATTGTTATTACAGGTTTGTCTTTGAATTGGTGGATATAAAAATGAACCACTTTTTTTATCAGGATTTTTTATAAGAACATTCTACCTTTAATTTAAAGGGTGAATTACTTGAATCACTCATAGTTATTCATTAAAATATCATTTTCCCCAGACTCATAGACACAGAGAGCAGACTGGAGGTTGCCAGAGGGGAGGAGGGTTAGGGGACTGGGTAAAAGAGGTGAAGGGATTAAGAAGCATGGATTGGTAGTTACAAAATAGTCACAGGGATGTAAAGTACAGTATAGGGAAAATAGTCAATAATATTTTGATAACTATGTGTGGTGCCAGGTGGGTACTGGAAATATGGGAAACACTTTGTAAAATATATGATTGTCTAACCACTACACTGTACACCTGACACTAATACAAAATAATATTGAAAGTAAACTGTAATTGAAAAATAAAAAAATTAAAAAACATTGTTTTCCTGTGGCCTGGACCCAAATCATGAATTCATGATGAAAACTTGATGTTGTTCCAAAGTACCAGGCTAGACTCTAACGGACTGTAAATGCCACTTACCTCAGAGCTGAACAATCTATAAATCCATACGTTCACAATATAAGGAAAACTGTGAACATACTTAAGTCCATGTTCTTCTTCTGGAATATACTTAATTTAGTCATCCATATGTCATCAATATACAATTGCCTGTAGTGCTTTGAAACTTCATTCTGAATTTCCCAACCACTTTCAGTAATCCATCCCAAAGTCTAAGATCTCATTATCAAGAATTTCCTTGTATCTGTTGGGTAACTAACTGAAACTATTTTCTTTTGTTCTATTTTTAGACTAAGGCAGTGTATTCCATAGCTTTTGTACTATCAAATGTATATGTTATAATAGCTTAAAATGCAATGATTTTTTTAAAGGTTCATCATGTATCTTATAAAATTGTTTGGTGATAATTTGCAGTTTTCCTCTGAAATCATACTGTGTTTCTTGAAGTGGCTTAGCTCATCTTGTCCACGCTGTACACTCACTGGAGTATTGACAAGCCCATTTCATGGTTCTCGCCTGCTCTGCTCTTCTATACAAACAGGGATACATTTTCCACAGTGTTTTAGAGTTTGAGGTGGCACTACAAGGAGACAGTGCACCATTTCAGTGTAGTGTGGACCCTACTTCTTTTCCAGTTTAAGCACAATTTTGTAGCACAAGGGTGCCTGTAACCTCAAGTATCACTCAGAGTAGTATTTTATTCGGAATTCATAGGTGTTTTTCTCTGGGGCAAATAAGTGAAAGTGTAGCATAAATGGCCTTTTAGTCAACTCTCTTGTAGGAAGGTAAATCAGTTAAATGGAGTTCATTTATTTTAATAGATATTTATTGAACATTTATAATATGCTGGTCACTGTTTGCGGTACTGAGGATACAGCAGGGAATACAGCATTGCTGCCCCGGTAGAGCTTCCATTCTGTGCCAATATGCTGACTTTAAACAGTAAACATATATAAAACGTCAAGGACTATGAGATGTAGAGTCTCATCAGAGAGAGATGAGCAAGTATCTCAGCGTGGAGAGTAGGATTTGATTTTTTTCTTTTTTCTGGTCTTCTGTTCTCAAGGTGTTAGCAACCTCAATGATATCATTTTGTATTTTAGCCTATTTTTAGTAAAGATCTTTAAAAACTGTGGCTCCCCCCACTTATTTGTGAATAGTTCACTTTTATACCATCTGAGCTGGAAAGATTAGTGAAGCATTGGAGATCTTTTAAAGTCTTAAGTATACTGTTACCCTGCATTTCTCTTTTTAGGAAGTGATCTTCAGAATGGCATCATAGGATTCAGTGAGGAGTCCCAGAAAGGACTTGAGCTGGGTGAAGGAGCTGATAGGAAAAGACTTCATCTCACTGTCACAAGGCAGCCAAACAGGTATGTTTGAATATACGTGGAAGACAGATCAGCCTGTGTGTCTAATTTGAGTTCATAAAAGGGTAGAGCCAGGATCAGATGTTGATAGAAGGTAGTGTGGAATCCAGTATGTCCTTGTTTAGATGCTCTAGTTCTTAGTATGTAATTTAACACACTTGGTTTATGAACATGACTTAGGACTACCTTGAACATTTTGTACTTCACAAAGTATAGGTTACATAATTTCACTTTATCACATTTACTATTGTCTGATCACTCTGCGTACACAACCATTTACTGTTAGGGATATTTGGAGTACCAAAATTTTGCTTACAGCTTAATATTGTATAGTACACAACTTCTGAATGCTCATCATATACAAGATCTTTCTGGAAAAAGTCCAACCATTGTTAATATAATGAGAATGGTTTGTGAAACATCAGTGTAACATGGCAGCCAAGGAGAGTGGACTGGAATGCACATGTGTGAACAATGATGGCTTCACTGTACTAGTCAGTGGGGATGGTAGATGCCCTTGAGTGAGCATGTGTACTGTGTGGCCATCACATTCAAAATGACTGAGAGAGTGGAGCAATGAATCTGCATCAGATTTTGCGTTAAGCTTGATCATTCCTCTACGGAAAATATTTGGATGATTCAGAAGGCTGCAGCTGTGGGCAGCAGGTGACTGGCAGCTTCATCACAACAATGTTCCTGCTCATGCATCATGTCTCATGTAGTTTTTTGGTGAAACATCAAATCTCCCACATGACTCAGTCCTTTTATGGCCTGGATTTGGCACCCTGAAACTTGTGGTTTTTCCCAAAACTAAAATCACCTTTGAAAGGGAAGAGATTCCAGACCATCAACGAGATTCAGGAAAATATGATGGGACAGCTGATGGCGATTGCGAGAACTGTGTGAGGTCCCAAGGTGCCTACTTTGAAGGGGACTGAGGTGTCACTGTCCTATGTACAATGTTTATTGTATCTTATCTCTTCTTCAGTAAATGCCTCTATTTTTCATAGTACATGGCTGGAAACTTTCTGGACAGACCTCATACATGTACTAGGTCTGTACACATGTACGTATATATATATTATGTTTTCCATTTTGGGCCTACATAATTACTGAAACTGTAGTTCACCTTTTGCCCTTTATTTTTATAACAGCCATTTTTAGCAATAGTGTTTTTCCTTTAGAAGAATTCTTGTTAAAAGACAAATGAGGAATGTTTACCTAAAGGCAAAAGTTCTCTATTACTTTTATTTTCATATTTCGGGTACATAATAGGCATAGTAGGCAGAAAAATATTCATTTTCACATTTCTGATATGCAATAGTTCAATAAATACCTATTCTGTGTTGAACAGAGTGTGGTCAGAGAGTACCATGTAAAGCGCTATGTTTTGGATGAAGAGGTGCACTCGGGCACAGTGATAACACATTCTGCGTTAGACATGGGGATAACACACTCTGTTACAGCATTTGCATAGGTTTTGCTTTGTTCCTAGGGCTTTTGAAGATGTCAAGGTCTTTTGGCGAGTCACGTTTAACAAAACAGCCACTGTGCTCCAGAAGGATGGTGTGAACCTGAGGGATGAACTTCTCTCTGTGTCAGGGACCACAACCTGTACAGTGGGTCAAACAAAGTGCTTTATCATCATGGAGCTCAAACCGGGGAAGGTAAGAAATGATGAGGTACAATATTGTCCACTTCTAATTGTATTTCTTTAGAATTAGTATTTCAAAGCCAGGTTATTGAAACTTACACATTGGTTATGTGAAGATTCTTTGTGTCTTGTCTATCCAGAATGTGGAAATCTATTTGCTAGGTGACAGACTTCTAACGTAGAATTGGTTTCATTAGAGAATTTTTGTAAATAAACTCATTATTGTACACTTAAAACTAATTATATGTCAATTATATCTCAGTTGTTTTTTAAAAAAAAAAAGCTCAACAGTTTTCTTTGTTTCTGTTTCTTCACATTTCCAACATTCTTCCTGGTCTGCTTGCTCATTGCGTGCATGATCCCTAGAGTCATTTTCAGCCAATTAGTATCTCTGATTACTCTGAATATTTAGTGTTTTGCTTTTATTATGTCTATAGATTTGATGTTATATGTATATATTTCATTATAGGGTGAAAGTTCTCTCACTCTGTATTCACATATAGTTAAAGTTCAGTTTTGATCTATGTAAGAGGCAGAGAAGCCATGCTTGGTGAGCCTTTGGGTAAATTTCTGTTGGTTCGTGTTGCACACAGCACTTAGGAGACAGGTATCCTCTCCTTTCCAGAGGAATCTGCATTATTCAGATGGTATTGGTCACAGATGACCTAACACAGATTTAGTCATTTAGTAATGAAATGTGGCTTTAAAAAAATGACTGTTCTGTGATACTTTAATGCCTAAGGAGCACTCAGTAGTATTTCCTTTTTGTCTATGAATGAATTTATTACTCTCAAATACTTAATACAAAACTACTCATAATATGATGAATGCTCAAAAATATCATAGTTTCTTTGTACATGTCAGACACTTAAAACAACAGAAGAAGCATGCACAGATATAGTTACAGCTGACCCCAAACAATGCTGGGGTTAGGGATACCAACTGCCCTTGAAGTTGAAATGCACTTCCAACCGAAGTCAGTTCTCTACATCTGTGGATTCCGAACTGTGGATCAAAAATACAGTGGACTCTTGAACAACATGGGTTTGAACTACTCAGATCCACTTATACGCAAATTTTTTTAAAGGCTCAAATTCAACTAATTTTAATTACTAAATGATTTTGTTTTTGCTACTTAAACAGTCATGTCCTGTCACTGAAAGTTCTACTAAAGCTGGTCTTTTGTCTTTTCATTTTGCTTTAAAAATCTCTGGAAGTTTATTTTTTTAATAGGATTAACATATGTGCCACTGCCAGCCAGATTTTTCCTGATCTAAGCCATCCAATCAATGACTGTCCAAGAACTTAATTTTTTCATGAGAAAGAATTTTAGAGGTCTAAATCCATGATCTAGGGGTATGTGTGAGAGTTACTGGTTGACAAAAGTGCTGCTGTAGACCATTTTGGTAGTGATAGAGTTTGAAAAATAAGTTTTTAAAATACCGAATTCCCACTGATTTTTTTCTAATTTAACATATTACTGTATTTTACTTTTCTCAAATGGGAGTTTCATTAGCTAGTAATACTTTCTATTACACTGAAAAGGAGGAACTGAAATGACAATATTCAAAATATTTGATCATCTTATTCTACTTGAAAACATTTAAATTCTCTTCTGTGCATTTGTTCAAATAGGTTTATGCCTTCTTCAACCCCCACAACCCTACATTTACTAACTTTCTCTTCAGGACTGATTGGAATACCTCTTCCTCCATGATGCCTTCCGTAACATCTCCAGTTAGAAGTCTTAATTCTCAAAATTGCAAAGACTATCTGTTCCTTTCTTCTGAAAGTTATTGGTTTTATGCAGGGTCAAAATTTAATTTTGTCTTGACTGTTGGATCTCAGCTGTATTCCCCCCATCATCCTCCATAAATATGTGTTGCATACAGGAGTTATTGAAAATCCTGTTGAGCATTTTATTTCAAGTAAGATTTTTGGTGGATTACTCCAGGTGGACTAATCCATCTGGAGAACTGCACTTTAAGACCATATGATCTCACCTTTAACAGGAATCTAATCAACAAAACAAACAAAGAAGCATACTATAACCAAAGACATTGAAATTGAGAACAGGCTGAAAGTCACCAGAGGGGAGAAGGGAGGGAATTTCAGGGGAAAAGGGGAAGGGTTTACAGGAACAAGTATAAAGGACACATGAACAAAAACTGTAGGGGGGTGGAAATGGGAGGGAGGTGGGGAGGGCTGGGGTGGTGGGTTGGGGTGAGAATAAAAGACAGAAAACTGTACAAGATCAACAATTAAAATAAAAATTGGAAAAAAAAGGAAAAAAAAGACTGTTTGAAGGGGTCTCTACCTGCAGGAGGAGAGAGAAAGGAAAAGAGTCAAACAGAGGTGGTTTACAGAAGCTGAAAGCAAGGTAAACAGGAAAGTAGAATGTAGGTGAGAGAAGAGACTGCTGCTTCTGAGCTCGCCCTTCTTGCAGGAGAATACTAAGGAAATTCCTAGATACTAAAGATATTATAATTAAGATTTAAGAGAATATAGTAGGAAGTACATAGGATGTTAACTGTGTATATATTTTTCCTAGTATGGGAAATGCTACTGAGCCTATATGCAAGTAGTTTCAGTTAGATAAGAGACAGAATCTGGTCTCACCTCTTATTTCTCCTTCTAATTTCTCCTTTTTCAAATCATAGAGCTAAGTTTATACTGCAGCTAATTTTCAAGGCATTGTGTTTTTATTGTCTTCTCAGCTGTTGAAAGGAAAGGCATAGGCAAGAGTGATACACATTCCAATTTCAGTAACAGAAAATTCAAAAAGAGGGAGGATTATATCCACAGAAGAATGGAAAATTATATTTTAAAAAAGTACTATGAGCTTTTAATACGCATTTTAACAATTATGTTTTTTTTCACTAGATGGAAACTTATTGCTCATGTGGTACAAACTCCTCATTTCTGATAAACTGATCCCTAGACATAGAAATGAAGCTGGTTCTGCAGCCACGTGCTTCTGCAGTGGACTTTGAGATTATTTGATTTGGTGTTCTCACTAGAGCAGCACGACTAACTGTTCTTTGACTTTTGATCTAAGAACCATCTCTTTATTTTTTACCAAGGGACACTGCACTTGTTCTGGGAGGTAGTGTGGTGTTAAGAGTTTGGGCTCTGATTATAGAAAACCTAGAATCAAATCTCAGCTCTTCCACTAATTAGCCAGATGACATTAGGTAAGTTACTTAGCCTTCCTGAGCCTTCCAGGTTTGTTGGAATTAGTGTAGGTGCTGTTAGAGTAAATTAGATGGATGAGAGGTTCTTCACACAGTTCTTGGAAAGGATTTGGCCCTTCGTAAGAGAAGGCTGGTGTAACTATTATCCACCGTGGATGGGAATGTAGCCTGAGGCAGTTTAGAGATTAAGTAGTAGGTGCTGTGAAACTAGTGGTGGGGGGAGTTGAAACATCACAACACAACAAACAATCCATTCATTCATGGAATTATACCATTGATTAATGGTGGCTTCTCCTAAACGCAGTCCAATCTGCTGACCCTCAACGCTAAGTTTTTCTACTCTATAATATCTCCAATTGTCATCTCTACAGTTATTCAGTACTTTCATTTTCAAGTTATGAAGAATTTACATAAATTGCCCTACCTAGTGAGCTACTCAGCCATGATTAAAACTTGTTTTTTTTTTAACTTCCCCTTTCTCTGGTGTTTTATCTAATAGTTCTTTATTTGTAAAATGTATAAAGGTAATAGTTAATTAACTTAAAAAACACATTATTAGCCCACAAATTCTGTTTAAACAGATTGTTTAAATATCTGTTTCAAATATTTTTAAAAATATTTAAGTAACTAAGATACTGTTTTGTTATTACTTTGATTGACTACTACTGAGCAAATATGGACCCAGGAAAAGTCATTGTGTACTAGTTGGGCAAAAGATTACCTTGGAGTGCTTCTGACCTCACTAGGAAAGGGGGCTGCTGGCAGTCCACATGGAATAGGTTCTTGTGCAGTCTCCAGTCATACTCAAGTTTAGAGAGGTTTAGATACGATCTGTGAGTTTTGGTTTCCCAATGTATTTCCAGAATATTATTTGAATCGTATTTTTCTTTGTAACACTGGATGATTTCTTTTGTCTGTAGTCGAAGTATATGTTGACATCCATCTGTACATGGTTCAATTTTAGATGGTTCCTTATTCAGATTATAATGTATCATTTTGACTCTAAGTGGTTTTAAGTAATATTCTAATCATCATCACAATGAGAAGAAATATTTTACTGGACACTAAAGACAAGAGTCTCTGTTGTAATGTAATATGTTGAAAATAAAATAATATAGGCTGAAATCTTTAATTAAATGAAACTATTGCGAATTCAAGCTCACTTGACCGTTAGGGAATGATAGATCTTGAATAAAATTACTCATACTTTTGTAGTGTTTTAGTTTAACATAGCTGCCAAAGTCGTTTCTCAAAAGTGAGAAGAGTACAGCTATCTTTATGTTTTAATACTTATTGACGTTGAATTGTAAAGAATGATATGTGCCATAGGAAAGCTATTTATTTGTTCAGATTATAAAGGGAAATTAAATTCATTTATGGTGTGACTAACATATGACTTATTTTGGGTAATACTAAAGAGTTTATTGTATTATTTCATGACATAAGTAACATAAGTCTCATTAAAATTGTCACAGAGCAGATGAATGAAGTCTTGTTGATAAATAAAAATGATGTGTTGTTTCATATTAGACAGTGACAGATGCAGTTGGAAGTACATCAGCATAGCTTGAGTTATGACAGGAAGCTAGCAATGTTTAGATTATTGTATGTAAGAACAAATAAGTAAAAACAGGTGATTGACAGGATGTGATAAAATTGAATGCTGGCTTTAGAAAATGAACTATTTGAGATTGTTGAGAAAGAACTACAGTGAAACATGAACAAACTATAATCAACAGATTAAATTTAGACTTATTTGATACTGAATTTTGGAAAATACATAGAATTACCCAATTTACTATTATCAATATTTTATCATATTTATGTTTAACATTTAAAAATCAAACCTTTCTGACGAAGTGGACGCTCTCTTTTTTCCTCTGCCTCAAGGGACATTCTCCAACGCCAGGCCCTGCCCTGCCCTCCACCTGACCCTGGCACCTGAGCCACCTAGTCTGGGCACTTTAATTTTTAAATATGTAAATACATATGTATCCATTAAGGATGTATAGGAAGCTTTATATAATGTTTAGATTTGCATTTATTGTATCATGCTGTACATATGATCATGCAACCTGATTTTTTTTGCTCATTAATGTTTATCAGATCCATCCATACTGAAAAGTATTGAAATAGTTCACTTCTTTTAACTGTTAAATAGCATTTCATTGTGTGAATATATTTTATTTATCCTTTTGTTTACTGAAGTATGCATAGATTGTTTCCTGACATTGATTTTATAGTAAGAAGCTTACCCAGGGAGAGTAACAGTGTTTCTTACAGAAGGGCCCAAAGAAGTAAGTTCCATGGCAATCTAACATAAGATTTTAATTCTGTAATTATATATACTATATTTCTAAATATACTTTTTCCTGTAATTATGTATATGAATAGTACTAATTCTTAACATCAGCATTATCTAAAAATAGAAATATATTAGTTATCATCTTTTTTCCTTCTTTTTTCACCATCAGGTACCGCAAGTTGAGGTATATTTTTTTGTGGAGCTGTATGAAGTAACTGCTGGAGCAGCAATAAACAATAGTGCCAGATTTGCACAGATTAAGTTTTTACAGAGCGATGGACCTTGGAGCCTTGTGTATTTTTCTGTGGGTTCTCGGCTGCCAGTGGCTCATAAAAAGGCTACTTTAATCAGTTTGCAGGTAGCCAGAGACTCTGGGACAGGACTGATGGTGTCAGTTAACTTCAGTACTCAGGTAAGCGTGGGAAATATATTGAGATACATTAAGGTTTTCTTCTTTAACTATAGCATGTGTGATGAAAGGAAGAATAATCAGTATATTATTTTCTTATGATTGTATCAGAATTCACATTATATTTATTACATTAAACTTCATCCTTGAAACAGTTCAATTATTTTCACTTGGATCATGTTTTAAAATGATATACTTTCATATTTTTCTTTCTTTTGAAAAATGTGGTTGTGCAGTGCAAACTGTCTTGCATAAATCTATTCTATATGATTTCTAGAGAGTTAAAATTTCTTCAAAATGTAACTGTATAAAACCAGAAATGAAAAGTAAGGGTCTTCATTATTGTTTGTACCTGAATAGTTGAAAATCTTTCCCAGCACCTCAGACACTAACTGATCTTTGTGTTTCTTTAAATCCGTAAGTACATGTTGTCTTCCTGCCACTTTCACATCCAGCCTATTAGGTGACCCCCAGTGAAAGAGAAGGAGCAGGTAGGTGTCAGGGGCTCAGGAGAGGGAAACCATGTAACTTGAAGTAACCACATGCTGCGCTTGGCCCAGGCAACACCGTACGCCTTCCCAGCAATGCTTTTTAAACTTTGCTTTAGCAGCAAAATTCTACCTCACTAAAACAAAAGTATTATCTCCTCTGCTTAAAGCACGATTCTGGGGATTGGAACTTGCCCTGTATTTTGTTCTCCTTGACTCATAAATAACTCCAAGAAACCCACAATATGAAAACTGCTATTTTCGACAGCACCACCATTTCCCCTGTTTGAAAGATTCCAAACCTGGTGGCTTGTTAGGCCTCAAGGTTTCAAAGATTTTTTTTTTTTTTTTAAGGTGCTGTTTAAAATATGCTTGGTTGTGTCACTGTTGGGTGGCTCAAACACGTAGAACATTTTTTGCATAGGACACATCCATGCAGCCAGTTTGCTGTAGCAGTCAGTGAGTCAGGGTTGGGAGATGAGGACGGAGCCCTGGCTAGTGACTTATCGCGGGAGCTTGACAGGCAGAAAAGCTTGTCTTTATGACAGAGTCCGCATCTTGGCGCACGAAGAGACAGAACTCTCTATCATATGAGAATCTAGAAATAAACTCCATTATAAATAGCTATGAACACAATAAGAATGATTCATAGTAGAGAGATTTTTGTATTTTTTTTCTGAGCATTTAAGTTAGGAAGAGAAATGAGAAGAAATATGCACTTCATTCTTCTTCTCCCATGAAACATGTATCACCATAGGCTCACTACTTTGTAGAATGAAGGAAGGGAACTGGAGATGAACAGATGATAAAGAGATTTGAGGCACACTTTAACATAGTTTATGCACTCAGATGAGAAAGGATTGAAGTTGCCAAAACAGGAATCTGAGTGCCCCTATCTCTATCATATTTTATATTCTGTCTACATACGTCATAAATGATTCCTTGCAAAACACATGCTGCCACTAGCATGAAATGCATAGCATTTTTATAACCCTGTAACAACATGAAGGATCCCCGTGGTGATGGGAGTGCTCTGTATGTCGACTGTGCCATTGTCAGCATCAGCTGTGATCCAGTACAGCTACGCAGAAGGTTACCAACCAGTGCGACTGGGTAAAGGATGCAGGATATTGCTCCATTATTTCTTATAACTGCATGTGAATCTACAATTATCTCCAAGTTAAAGGTTTAATTTCAAAGATTAGAAATAAGTGTGTCACTTCCTTGGTATTATTTTATTTTCCTGTTGCTTCACTGCCCTTGCATTCTCTCTCTCTGAATGCTAGCACATTACTGGACGAGAAGGACATATAATTCTATTTTTCACTAGCTGGCAAGAATGAGAAAATAATTATGGACCAAGTTGCTATTCTGTTACAGTGATATCAATCTTCATCTTACTTTTTTAGAATAGATTTTGGAAATGTAGTTAAGACACTAGTTGTAGTATATTATTCATACCCTGTGGTAGGTCAGCATTCCCAGTACATAAATCCTATAGTCTTGGCATTATGTCTACATATTCAAGATAAAAAGTGAAGGGATATAAAGTTTTGAGATAATGAAAATACCACTCATTTCAATTATCATTAAATTCAGTAGGCCTGTGGCTAAGCCAAACTTGCAAACCAATTTAAAACCCTTTTATTTATATATGTGTGTATACTAGCCCACAGCACAGAAGCTCAGGAAAGAGCATGCCTTTCCTTCTTATTCTCCCATTGTTTCTTTTAAATTACATAGTGCTTCTCATTTTTTATATGTATTTTATAAATACAAGAACATATTGGTTGTTCCATTTTCCTTAAATGTCTGAATTGTGAAATCCTACCAGAAAACAGTAGACAGATATATATGTGCAGTTTATAGTAACAAAGTCACCACCACCTAGCTTACAAAATTCAGCTTTATCAGGATCACAGAACTAGCTGCTATGAACCCTTCTCTGATGCCAGCCTGCATTTTCCTTGTAGGATAACCTCTCCCCATCTTGCAGGTAACCTATATCCTTAATTTCATGTTTTTATTTCCTTGCTTTTATTTATAGTTTCACCATCTACCCTATGCTGTTTAGGTTTATCCGTTTTGGAAGTTATGCAAATGACGTTCTGCCAGTTGTATTGTTTTATGGTGCATTTCTTTTGTCAAGAACACGTTTCTGAGAAATGTGCATGTTATGTGTGTCATTCTTTCACTATCATGATGACAGAGTATTCCAGTGGCTACTTATCCAATCTGAAGATGATAGGCTTTTGTGTCATTTCCTTCTACAAGTTGTTTTCTTTTATCATTTTGCTGCAGGTGTTCTTAAAAACCTTTCATCTTCATTGATTTTTCATTTTTTTTGCACTTGGTCACTTCCTCCTTCTGGAAGCATCCTCTTCTCCTTTGGGCTTCTGAAGCAGCCTCCTTACTTGCTCTCAGCCCTCACCTCACTGGCAGCTCTTTCCTGTTGCCTATCTGGTCTTCATAACCAATAAATAGTGGGGTGCACGAAGATGCATTGTCTAAGCTAGGCCATCCAGATCTGTTTTCTTCAAATGTCATCTGTAAAATGGGAACTGCTGGATTTTTATCACCAGCTTCTTTACCATCCTGATTTGGAGTCATAATTGCTTCTGCTTGACATCCTCATTTGAATGTCCAAAAAGCATCTGAGCCTTAATATATATAAATAACTCTTGAGTTCTCCTTGGACAATATTTTCCCAGTTTTCCACCATTCATTGAAGCAAACATCCTCAGTTCTCCTCTTCCTCTCCACCTACTGACTCAGCAAAGGATATTCTCAGTCTGAGCTCATGTCCCTCTTGCGGGGGACCCTGTCCCAGGCGCCAGATGTGGGGGGGCTCAGCCCGCAGAGCCCCATACCTCCGTCATGGATGAAAATAACTACCAAGACATGACTGCTTGGGGAGGAAAGGGGTCAAACTCTCAGAGGAGAATGACCCAGAGCCCCATCCTCACTAGGCTTTTATTGAGCTCAAACACATGGGAATACAGGTATGTCAGGCGACAAGGATCAAACAATGGTTAACATTTCAAAGCAATCTGAGGGCTTAATCTGAGCCAGTGTTTGTCAGGAAAGGGGGTTGCCAGACTTTGGGAGACATACTTATTTCCTCCTGGGACACTTATCACCTAAGGGAGAGCACTCTTAGCAAAGCAGGTTTCACAGGGCTTTAGGAATTCTTTCTTATGCCCAATCACCCAGGAAGCCGTCCTGGCCCGTACAGGGCTGCACCACTCGCCCCCACAGTTTCAGGCTTTAAGCCTATTAGGAAGCAGGAGACATCTCCCAGATGGAAATGAGGACTCGGGCTATGTCAGAATAGCCAGGGGGTAAGGGTCCATCACATCCTCTTTGCTGCAACCCCCCCCCCGCCCCCCCCGAGTCCTTCCATGAGGCCTCCCAAGTGGTTGCGTCTGGCTTAGGTTGCCCCTCCCATGAGGAGTCTTACCCGACATTGACTGCCAACCAAGCATTGGGGCCAGAGATGAGTGAGGCAGAAGCAGTACTCCTGCCAGGGAGATAAGCTTTGTCTCCTTAGTAGGTCACGTTCTTGTGACAGAACAGACCCAGATGAAGTGGGTCCCTTGGGCTCTTACACAGCCCACCATGGGGTGAGGGTTACAACTCCTGAAACCAGGCTGAACGGTCCACAACACCCTCTTTCTACTCATACAAACCTATTTCAAGTTGCCATTGTTTTTTGCATGAACTAATGCAAAAACCTCCTCTCTCTTCCTGCCTCATGCACATCCCCTGCCATAGCCTAACTATGCATGAGAGCCAGATGAGTGATAAAAATGTGAAATATAATGTGTCACTCTCCTGGGATCCCCCAGTGTCTTACTGCCATGCCTGGCAAAATGGACGTGCGTGATCTGGCCCTGCCCCCTCTCTGATGCCAACTTCTTGTACTTTTGTTGTTTTTTCCAACCACATTGCCCTTCTGGCTCTTCCTTGGCACCTTTGTAATTGCTATTCCCTCTGTCTAGAATTTTTCCCCTCAAGTCCTTATACGGCCTGTTCCCTTACATTACTGAGGTCTCTGCTCAAATATCACATCAAGAGCTTCGCTGAGCAACCTTATCTAAAATAGTACCCTTATCACCACCCTGCAGGCCCCTACCTAGCCCTACTCTTCTTCATAGAATTCTTCTTCATGTAAAGTCATGTTGTTAATTCTATAACTTTAATACTATCTGTGCCCTCTGCTAGGTTCCATGAGGGCAGGTATTCTGTTGTCCATATCTGCATCCACAGTATGTCACCTGGCAGGTATTAGGAATTTAATATTTGTTTGGTCATTAGTAAATAGCTGCATATTACTTTGGTTTTTCCTTGACTAAGTTCTCATGCTTCAATTTGCAAAAAACTTTAACAACCAAAGTTTGAAGAAATTCAGAAGTATATTGGCCCAAGGTCCTTATTCCTTTGGATATTTTCTTATCTAAGTAAAAATAACAAGATAACCAGTTTCCTCCGTTTCTTCCTTTCATCCCTCTGCTTTCTCTTTACCTGTCCCCAAACCCCATCTCCCCCACATTTCTAGGTAAAAATGAAAATGTAAATATTCCCTCTTTTTCTCCATACTTAGAGTTTGTGGCATGTGTTATTTATAGCACAATTTTCAGTGTGTCCACAATTGCATAAGTTCTGTGAGGCAGTAGTGACGGTTGTCATTCTCTTGGTCTACTCAAAGGTATCTGTTTTTCCTAACCTCATCACTGTATGGTGTACTCTTTCCCCTCTAACTTAGCTTAGGAGATTAGAAAAAGTATAAAACTCAATGATTTACTTGTAATGTTGTTATGGCCCATCAGTATGCTTGAGAGAAAAAGGAGGTGTTTAAGGAGTAAGAGTTCGTTTAACACCGGAGAGGAGGTGCCGCAGCCTCACCCAAGTGTGTTGTTTAATTTCCAGGAGTTGAGGAGTGCTGAAACAATGGGTCGTGCTCTCATATCTCCAGCTATTTCTGGGAAGGATTTTGTGAGAACTGAAGGCACCTTGGTCTTTGAACCTGGCCAAAGAAACACCATAGTGGATGTCATCTTAACCCCAGAGACAGGGTCTTTAAATCCATTTCCTAAACGCTTCCAGATTGTGCTTTTTGACCCAAAAGGTGGTGCCAGAATTGATAAAGTGTATGGGACTGCCAACATCACACTTGTGTCCGACGCAGATTTGCAGGCCATTTGGGGGTTGGCGGATCAGCTCCAGCAGCCCCTGGATGGTGACATTCTCAACAGAGTGCTTCACAGCATCAGCATGAAAGTGGCCACAGAGAACACTGATGAACAGCTCAGTGCCGTGATGCACTTAATAGACAAGGTAAGCGCTTGTGTCAGCAGTCAGTTTGGTAAGGTTTCATAAATTTAGAAAATAAGAAAACATACACATCTATAATGTCAGTTATCGTGAAATTACAATAACGTTAAATTTCTGAACATAGGAGTAGAATTTCTCATATTTAACACTGTACTTTTGTTTGCATGTGACGTATGCCTTTTTGGATCCTCAGTCTTAAATGCAGAGAGTGATGAATTATCCGTGGCAGCAGGAGGGACAGCCTGGCATCTAAAAAGGGGCACTGGGTGTCAGAAGCTACAGGCTCTGTCTGATTCTCCAGAAAGTGGACAAGTACCTTTTGAAATTGCATCTCGGTTTTTTGAGTCTATAAAAAGAGAACTTGAACATTCTTCTTGTTTAAATGCCAGAGAACAGGAGCTTTCTCCCTCAGCTTATTCTCTGCTCCTGCAGGGTGCTGAAAACTTTCACAAAAAGGAAATCCCAGGAATGACCAAATAACTAGAGGCATTCAAATTGGTGTGGACTTAGACCAACCAGATTTTATTTTCAACCTATTTTTATGTGTATATCAATACTTATATCTGCTGATCTAAGTAACTGACTTAATAGTTATACATATTGTATCTTATATATCATCTAAAGAACATTGAAAAATTCTAGAGTAATATAAAAGACTTTAATAAAGAGAAATCTATACCTTGTTTGTCAAAAGAAATACTCATTATTATAGAGATAACGATTTTCCCTAACCTATAATAAAATAGAAACCCTATCAAAATAAGTTACTTTGAATTTTTTTACCTGGAAAAAATGATGCTCTAGTTCACTTGGAAGCATATACATGTTATAATGGGCAGAAAGTTTTGAAAAGGAAGAAAAATGAGAGTGTCCTCACCTTGCCAAATATGAAAATATAGTATGGAGTTACAGTGATTAAATCAGGGTGGCCATGGTGCAGGCATAGACATTCAAATCAATGGAGTAGAACAAAATGCAGAAATAAATGCAAGTGCATATGAATATTTCATATATGATAAAGGTGACATTTTAGATCAGTGGTCAAAAATTACTCTGTAAATGGTGTTGTGATAGCTGATTTAACCATTTGAAAGAAAAATAGAACTGAATCTCTATCTTAAACCCTACTGCAAAATAAGTAACAGGCAGATCAGAGATTTAATTGTAAAACTGAAATCATGGAAGCAGAAAACATGGATGAATCATTTTTTAACTCAAATCATTTTTATTTTTTAATTATAGTTAACATACAATACTATATTAGTTTTAGGTGTACACCTCAATGATTAGACAATATATAACTTACGAAGTGATCATCTCAATAAATCTGGTACCCATCTGACATCATACATAGTTTTTAGAATATCGTTGACTATATTCTGGCCTGCAAAGTTACTGTTGAGAAATCAGCTGACAGTCTATGGGAGCTCCCTTGTAGGTAACTGATTGCTTTTCGCTCACTGATTTTAAGATTCTTTGTCTTTAACTTTGTGCATTTTCATTATGATGTGTCTTAGTGTGAGCCTCTTTGGGTTCCTCTTGTTTGAAACTATGTGTGCTTCCTGGACTTGTATGTTTATTTCCTTCACCAGGTTAGGGAAGTTTTCCATCATTGTTTTTTCAAATATATTTTTAATTTCTTGCTCTTTCACTTCTTCTTCTGGCACCTTCATGATGCAAATATTGTTGTGCTTGAAGTTGTCCCAGTGGTCCCTTACACTGTCTTCATTTTTTTGGATTTTTTTTTTTCTGTTCTGATTGGGTATTTTATGCTTCCTTGTGTTCCAAATCACTTATTTGATTCTTGGCTTTGTATACTCTACTGTTGATTCCCTGTAAATTATTCTTCATTTTAGTTAGTGTACCCTTAGTTTTGGACTGTTTCTTTTTTATGGTTTACATGCCCTTTTTTTATACTGTTGAAATTCTCAGTAAGTTCATCCATCATCCTTATAACTAATGCTTTGAATGCTGTATCTGCTAGATTGTTTATCTCCATTTGGTTTAGTTCTTTTTCTGGAGTTTTGTTCTGTTCTTTCATTTGGGCCGTATTTCTTTGTCCCCTTATTTTGGCAGCCTCCCTGTGTTTGTGTCTGTGAATTAGGTAGAGCTGATATGTCTCCTGGGCTTGGCTGTAGTAAGTGTTCTGTAGGGTCCAGTGGCACAGCCTCCCTAATTCCCTAAGTTGGGCCCTCCGCATGTTCCCCTTTCATGTCTGTGTACACCCTCTTGTTGTAGTTGAGCCTTGATTGCTGTAGGCACATCAATGGGAAGGATTTATCACTAGGCCAATTGTCTACAAGAAGTGGCTGTGACCACCAGACCACTGTGGAGGATCAGCTCTGCAGGGGCCCACCCTACAGAGCAGGATTTATTTCAGCAGGGCCCTGGTGCCCGCTGAGTTTGCCCCTTGAGTGTGTCAGTTGTGAAGATGATTGGGTGGTGTTTCAGTGTGGTCTGAAGCTGTCCATGAGGTGTGCTGGCTCTGGGGCCTCCCAGAAGGTGCAGACCAAGGCCAGGGGCTGCTTGTGTTCTATCCAGGACCACCTGACATGAGCTACACAGCAATCTACAGATAGCTGCTACTTCTGTTGGGCTTGGAGGTGCTCAGGTGAGGCCAAACTAAAACCAAGCTGGCTGCTGCTAATGCCAAATCTGAGGCCACTTAGCAGGAGGTAAGGGCATGCTGAGGCTATATGTGGCTTGTTTGAGAGATTTTAGGAAAGTCTGAAGTATGAGCCAAGACAGGCCATTGGTATAGAAAAATCACTGGAAACAGCTTGCGTGAGCTCAAAAGTTGGGTGGGACAAAGTCTCAGAGAATCACTTGGCAGGGTGAACAGTGTGAGCCAGGTGGATGGAGACGCAGAAATGGAGCCTGCCTGCCAGCTTTGTTGGGGAAGGGCTCAGAAAAGGAACAGCGGCCTCTCCTTGCACTTCTATCTGGCAGAAAGCTTCCCTGCTACCCCAGCTCTGGCACTGATGCTGGGAAATTCAGGTCCTCCTCATATGTCCTTGGTGCCTTTGAAGCTGCTGTCCCAGCACTGGAGCTCAGAGTGAGTGAGTCTGAGTAAGCTGTTGCATGGGCCCTTTAAGAGAAACTACTGGGACCCCGGAAGCCACCTGTCTCACTCAGCCATAAGCCCCATGGGTTTTTACAGCCAGAAGTTTTGGGGACCTCTCTTCCTAGCACTGGACACCTGGGCCTCGGGGCCTGGTGCAGGGCTAGTACCCCTCTCTCCTCAGGGGGGACTGCCATAGCTGAGATTTCTCCCCTGATATTTTTCTACCACACGTGGGTGTGGGACTAGCACATTCTGTGCCTCTGTCCACCCTGCTAGTCTTGATGTGGCTTCTCTAAATTCCTAGTCGTAGGGCTTGCAGTCAGCTCGATTTCAGGCAGCTCTGAATGGTGGTGTTTCTGCAGTTTAGTTATAATTTTGATGTGGTTGTGGGAGGATGCATGTACCATGTTTGCCTGTGCTTCCTTCTTGACCGAAAGTACAAATCATTTTTAATACATAAGTTTGATATGGGGAAGGTCTTCCTAAAGCATAAAAGAAAACCCAGAAATCATAAAGGAAATGATTGATAAACTTGACCATGTGAAATTAAAAACATATTTTTGCATATATTACAAGCAAAGTCAAAAGGCATCCAATGTTATATGTCAATTATATCTCAATGAAACTGGGGAAACTAGTTAAGGGAAAAAAGACATTCGGTGTGGGGAATTTGTACAAATACATGTGTGATAGGAATGTTTATTTCAGCACAGTTTATAATAACAAAAAGTGCAAAAATAATCAGTAGTTACAGAGGCTTGGTATATCCATAAAATGTAAAAGGATTTCATGTTTTAAACACATTTATAATAATGAGAATAAGGCAGCAAGAAAACAGGTACAGAAAAATGTATATAATCACATATAGTAGGGTTAAAATTTTAGCAAATAAAGTACAAGATGCCCAGTTAACTTTGAATTTTAGATGAACAATGCATCATGCATTTTTAAGTATATTAAAAATAAAAACATTTATATTTGCATGTACTTATATCAAATAATTATTGGTTGCTTATCTTAAATTCAAAGAAAGTCATCTATGCTCTATCTGGCAGCTATTCTTATATTTCATAGGTGCTTACTATAAACTCTAAGGTAGCCTCAAATTCAGGGGTGGAACTTCCACGCACTCAACAGAACTTCATTTTGTAAGGTCTTGTATTTTAAGTGAAATTATTTCTTATTCATAAGTCTTATTTTCCCCCAAATTCTAACTTCTTTGGAATAGACTCTGCTCTATACCATATATTTTTTCACAGAAAGAGCTCAGTGGTTTTTAATATGTAAGGTTTTTAATATGTAAAAACCTTACATATTATTGTTATGCTCACTAGAAGTGGCTACTTATTTATGTTCTGAAGGCACAAATATTGTGCTAAAAAGAGCAAGAACTTTAAATGACTCACGTATTTTGGATAAAATCTAGCTGTGGGTTTGGGCAAAATTTTGCTCTGACATAATATTCTGTTCTTTGATTTTCCTAGGTATCATGCAATGAAAATTATTCAAAATGCTGCCTATGCTTCATAATAATGTCAGTCTTTTAAGACAGCTGGGTTTGATAAGCAAAATTTAATTTCTTAGGGTTTTAGTCTCCAGGTTTTTAAAGCTTGGTAAAACGTGAGTCAGGAGGTGTTGCCCCTAATGTTTTGTTCTGGAATACTTGAAAGAACACAGGAAAAATATGTTCTGTGAAATCTCCCTTTTTGTTTTCTCTCCTGACAGTTAAAAAAGAATATTTCCCATGGTTGATGCAGGTTCTCTACTTTTTTGTAAGCAATTTTGGTGGCTCTTTTTCTTGTTTACATAAAATGGCCTTGTAGAGCAAAAACATTTCTTCTTATCGTATACTTTTTATGCTATATATCTTGTATATTAAGTATTTTTCCCATTTGATTTATTTTATAATCACACTAACAGGACTTAAACTCAGCTCTGTACTTTACTGCCAGGTGTTACACGTCATGCTGGTGGTAGTGTTGCACGACCTGTCTCCAGACTGAGGCCTGTTGTTTGGGACAGGCCAGTAGGGGGGTGTTTCGAGTCAGTGCATGTGGCTGTCATGAGTGTCACCTCTTCACCATCCCAGTGCACTCAGGCAGGGGAGGTATTCCCTTTCTGCCTCTGTTTCCTTTTCTGGGAACAAAACAACACTAGCACCCCCTTCACAAGATTGTTGTGAAAATTAGAGAAGTTAATATAACCAGTGGAGAACAGCACCTGGAGAAACCAAGGATTATATAAATAATCTTTGGGTGTGTGTGTGTGTGTGTGTGTGTGTGTGTGTGTTACTAAAAGAAACTTTTTTTTGCCCTTGAATGTGAATGAAAGGTGGGGTGGCCCTAGAATTTTTGAATCCTAGCCTTTAATTCTCAAAACTCCACATGTTGCTCTGGTGGTTTCTGGCTTTTGATTTGCCAATAAAGTCTGTCAAACTGAATGTTTCTTTCTCCATGAATAATTATTTTTCCTGTCTGGTTTTCTGGTAAGATTTTTTTAACTCTTAAAATAATATTTAAAAATCACCAGATACATCTGGTATTGTTTCTGTTTCTAACTTTCACTGATATAAAGCAAGCTCCGTATTTATAGACAGGGGTATTTCTTTAGCTGATCATCGACCTGTGTAGTTTTTCACTTCTGCCTGCTCCTTCTGTATGCCTGTTGTATCTTATGGATTGGTCCTACTTGTAATATTTTCCCTGAATCCTGGGAGCATTCCTTGAGCTTATTTTCCATTTAACGTAATTCAGTTTGTTTCAGTGTCCAGTGGGCTATTCCTTGTCTCCATTGTAATTTTTACTTTGTTAAATTTTATTCTGTACTTTTGATCACCCTTTCCTTATGGATTATTCTCCACTCTTCCTTACTATCTTTGAGATGGCTACTCTTACACTTACATCTTCCGTTCAGCTATCTGCTGTGTACCATGTGGATTATAAAAATGTAAAAAAAAATACAGAGAAAATGAGCCACTTCCTCAATGAGCTCAACTGGTAAGAGTGACAAACCAATCATTTCAGTGTTGTCATAAGTTCATTAATAAAGGTACAAGTAGACTACAAAGAGACTGATCATGTACATGATGAGGCAGGTGGGGCACAGTGTAGAAGTCAGAGAAAATGATGACTAATTTGGATGTTGAAGAATTAATAGGGACTTTTCAGATATATGAGTGTAGTGGAATAACAAGTCAGTGCCTTCACACCAAAGTTGAGTCAGACAGTAAGGATGTGGTCCCTATCATTCTGTAAAGGAAGAAAGAAGTTAAGGCGATTTTCCCTCTTACTCTTCTTTACCTTCAAACAACAAATATCCCAGTCCTTTAAGGTAGGAAGACTCATACTTACGATAAAGGCAAGAATGCCAGGAGCTCTCAACTACTCCTGGTTGGGATAGGATTTTCCCATTTGATGTTTTAGAAACTTAGTGGTATGAGGTGGCTTCTGTTCACTGAAACACTGATAATCGAGAATAACCTTGCTTCTTTTATGAACAGATATTCTTGTATTTATTTCCTTAATTGTTGGTCAAAAGAATAAGAATTCTTGGGGTAGATGTAAAAGTGAGATTAATTTTGACTCATTATGTTAATTATTATAGTTAAAAATAAGTGATTCATGCAACCATTTTGGGCTTTGTCTAGTTATTAAATATAAACTATTTTAGTAATTATGCCATTTCTTTATAAATGATTATTTATACTTTTTAAAGTATAAATGGATATATTTGAAATATAATTTTGATACTGATTTCACTTAATTCCTCATAAGTTCATCCTTATTTTGTTAATGCCATTAAATGTTAATAAAGAACACATTGTATTATATGATACATATTATTTAAGCACTTTTTTTGAAGATACATTTTTATACTTGGATTTTTCTAGATAACTGTTGAAGGAAAAAGTCAAGCATTCAGTATTGAAAACCGAAATCTATTCTATGAGATTCTTTGTGCTCTTATTAACCCAAAGCGCAAGGACACCAGGGGATTCAGTCACTTCACTGAAGTGACTGAAAATTTTGCCTTTTCTCTGTCGACTGATGTTACCTGTGGCTCTCTCGGTGAAAAGTAAGTCTCTTTTCATATACTAGCCGTACCTTATATGTATCCCTTCACAGTTTACAAAGTAATGCACAGTGCTCATTGACATTAGGTGATAGAACTAAAGACTGTACAGTCAATGCATTATACCTACTGGGCAAATGAAATTAATTATTTAAAAAAAACAGCAATTACATTAAGAAAGATAAATGTAGCTTAGCAACAATATATTCCTCTTGTTTCGAAGATATAAAATTTTGTAAATATAAAAGTCTTGTTGCTCACTCTTCCTTATGTAATGAACAGAAGATGCATCCTGAAAACAGGAAGGTGATCCCTGTCCATTGTGCTTCCCTGGAGCTGCAGTTCGGTCCCATCCGTTCGCAGGCGTCTCTCACAGTGTTACTGAACTTCAGACTAGTGGTTTCATGGCTGTAGTTTCATGGCATGAAGCAAGCAAGAGGAAAGGGACAAATAAAATGTGGCTCATGTTTATTATTCACTATATATTTAATTTTGTAACTATGTTAATACTCTTCAGAAGTCATGATGTCTTAAATTACATCCATAAAGTAAATTGGGTGAGTGTAGTACAAAGGTCTAAAAATTTTATTTCTATTTGATTTAACATAAAAATGGCTGATAATAGAACATCAGTGGAAATACAGATTTCCTGCCCAGTTCTTTCAGAGTAATGTGTTATTTAAAATGCAGTGATTATTATTTAATGGAACATATCTGATTAAAAATGTGTATATAAATCTCTGTAAAGTTTATTTATTGATTAATGCTGTAGTCAGTAGTCATTAAGATGTATTGAAATTCAGAGATATTTTGAAGACTACATTTTTAAAATTTAGTATAATAATTTAAATCATCTATTTATGGGGCCCTTTATGAACTGACATGTTAATTGAAATAATGATTGGATATGTAAAACTTTTATCTTTATTTCTTGGATCACAAGACACATAGAATTCAAAGAGCTAGTCAATTCAGATATAAAAGTGTTATAAGATAGATCAAAGAATAAAATAATAATAACTGATATTAACTGTACCTCTGATCTAGTCCTGACATTGTATTAGATTGAACAATATGAAATTGCCTTTTTTATCTAGGTATAAACAGTATAATATAGTGATAATTTTATGTGGATTGAACTAGCTCTTAGGAACAGTTGTACATATATTATTTTATCCCTACAAAAGAGCATTTAAGTAGCTGTTTTAAGGATAGGGCTAGGGCTCTTATTATTCCCGTTTACAGATGTGGAAACTGAGACCAGGGCCTTACACAGCTGGCCGTGGTTACTCAATCCCAGGCCTCCTATAAGCCAATCACAGGTCTTTGACTCCACCTCCCGCTGCCGACCACCATGCCATGTGGTCAGAAGAGATTGTAAATCACTTGCTTTGTAACAGATCTTTTACCCTGATCCCCCTGGCTACATAGTGCCCCAAACTTACACCCCAGGTCAGTGCCAGGGTATAACTTGAGGTTTAGGTACAGAACCAGCACCCCCTTATACTGCATTCTTCTGTTAACCCCAATGACTGCATCCTGGGGACTTGGTTTCCTCAATGAGGAGCATCAACAAAGTATCTGAGAGGCTCTCGGTGCCCTATCAGGAGGCCCTTCTCCTGTCCTCCCTGTTCCTAAATGTCCATCTGAGACCAATGGTTAGCAGTTTGGCTCTTCAATACCATTTATAAATGTCTCTGATGTCTTCAGAAACCTCTGAAATGGATAATTTCTTTACTTCAAGTTAGTTTGCAGAGGCCACACTATGTGTGTATGCGTGCACACATGCATGCATAGTTAAGCAATATCCTCTTTTTTCCTTTTACACTGTGTTTGATTATGTTGTTCAGTGACGGAAGTAGTTCATAGCTCTGCATTCCCCATAGTCCCAATTCTTTCAGTTTTCCTGTATTTCTGGTCACCAGGATGTTAAGGTTGTTTTAGATGTGAACTGTCTACCCTGTTGTGAATGTTGGTTCCCATATCTGTGCTTTCAAAGGCCCAATGAGAACTCAAGAGAGTCTAAGATACACAAAAAAACTGGTCTTTTCTGTTTTATTGCCTAATATATTCCCAGGGCCTAGAAGACTATCTGGTATGTGGTAGCTTCTCAGTGGCTGTGGTACAATGAGTGAATAGAATGAATATATGAATCAATGTATTTCCTGCCACGTGCTTCCTCTTTGTAGACTTACTTTCCCTCCTGAGTTGTCCAGGAAGAGGAAACAGTACATACAATGGCAGTCCGGCTAGAATAGCAACGTGTGTTTGGGGAAATCATCAAGCTAAAGGTTAAACATAGAATAAGCTAGATATGGTGTGTGTGTGTGGAACAATCAGACTTAGGGTATTAGGTCTATCACTTGAGGACAGTGGGAAAGGCTAAAGAACAGGGTAAATCAGGAAATAGGAAGACTGCGTAGAGGTAATTTTTCCTGTAAGAGAAGATGAGAGTGAAATTGAGGCAGGGACATGGCGAGTGTGGTAACCTTGCAAATAATAGGGTTGTAGAATTAACATATAGGTGACAAATTGAACTTAGAAAATAAGGACTAAATAAAGACCTTTTTTTTTACTCAGAAGACTCTGAAGATGTTGACCATCCTGATATGCATTATTTACATTTCCTTAAGCAGTATTCAAGGGCATCTACTGAGGGTGAGGGTTTGGGAGCTGAGCAGAGATATCGAGGAGAATGATGGAATCTAGAACAGTCCTTTGGAAGCCAAGTAAAAAAAAATGTCAAGTGGCATTAAAGGCTGACTGGGGTTGGTCACAGGGGGGTTGTAGTGGTGCCAATGTACATGAAAATGTGCGTTCCCTCCATTGGGTTTCTCCCCCTCACTTCAGCCTGGGTGTAAAGCAGATTGTGGAATTGATCAAAGCAAGTGTAGTAGAAGGGCATGGATATCCAAACGTAAGGTATCAGGGAGAGCGTCGTCATCAGCAAGGGAGAGGGGCCAGCAATTTGTCACACTTGTGTCAAGATCGAATAGAGTCACCATGCATGTGATGTCCTCAGTGTGCAAAGGTGGTGGAGTGCATTCCATGACGGTGCTGACTGAGCTAAACCTCAGCAGATTCTAGTGGGGTGATAGGGGGTTATGCAGCCATATGACTAAGGTTCACTGGTCTCAGCCACATTACACATAGGTGGCAGTGACGGTGGCCGTTGTTAGCTCAGAGTCACCAGTGAAAATGTGGGAGACTGGATGGGGAGATGAAGGGATGAGTTCAGGCTGTTATGGAGGTGTGTGTGGCCTCCACAGGCTGAAGTGCTTCAGTGGGACTCTTGGACATAGAGTCTAGAGCCCTGGATTAATGGCTGAATTAAAGAGATATTTGAAGGCATCAAGTCAAATTGGTAGTCAAAACTGGGGGGAGGGTGTAATTTTTTAAAAGAAATGACATATAGCTAGATATAAAGGTTAGCCCTTATCCTTTCCTTTCTTTTTCAAAAATTCCATTGAAAATCTTTGCTCCATTTCCCTTGTTAGCAGTCTTGAAAAGGTATTATTTAGATCCATGATATAATTATATAAACTCTACATGTATTGGGGCCTATATTACTTATTAACATTTAATGCATAATTTTTATCCTAATATCCTCTACACTTTTCCCAGCAGGCTTCAGATCTGATTCGTCTTTGTATCTCCTCCTTGTTTGCAAACAGGATGGATCCACTGATCTGATATATAAGATCATCCGAGGACTGGTTAAAAAATACAGATTCCTAGAACCTCCAGCTCCCTCCCACAGCAAGGGTTCTGACTTAATAAATCTGGGGTGTTATCTAGAAATCTGCATTTTTAAACAAGCTTTGAACTGATTTCAACACACTGAGGCTTGAAAGCAATTTCACTCAGCACAGGATCTTGCCTAAGGAGTGTTCAAAACAGGATTGTTAAATGGATAAAGATCACTGTTCAGGGCTGTTTCCCCTACCAGTCACAGGGTCAAATTAGCAATTCTCTGATGGGTTAGAAAGGGATGAAGTAACTTTCGATGAACACATGGCTGCAGATATACAAGATTTACAACATTCTTAAATAAAGCAGAATGTTTCACTTTAGTGGCGTGCCTTTTCTTCCACCTGTTCCACCGAAGCTGATATGAGTAACTGAAAAGTCCATTTTATAGCCACGGATTATGCCTGATATCCATGAAACAGCTTTCAAAAACCCATGTTTTAGGTTATGAGGGGGATCAAGCATAGGGCTACAGAAAGTTCTGTGAAAAAATCATGACAACCATAAAAGAACTGAAAAAGCATTCTCTCTACAGCTTCTGGGTTGGTGGTGTCATGGTTATATACAAAGGTCAGAGCCCCTGTCTAATGCATTTTAACAAATATAAGTGGGTATATAGAAAAAATACAAAAATACATAAAATACATGCCATTTTAGCAGACCCTTTGCTTTTCCATTGTAGAGGCAAAACCCTCCTCGACAGCTGCCCATATCTGTCAATACTGGCTCTTCACTGGTATCCTCAACAAATCAATGGGCACAAGTTTGAAGGAAAGGAAGGTGATTATATTCAAATTCCAGAAAGGTTATTGGATGTCCTGGATGCAGAAATAATGTCTGAGAACAGCCCATGTGAAGTAGTCCAGTTTACAGAGTATAGTAGCCAGCAGTGGTTTATAAGTGGAAACAATCTTCCTGCCCTGAAAAATAAGGTAATCTATCATTATAAAGAATTATGGTTGGAATCTGATTTTTCCTTAGCAGCCACACTCCTCAGAATGCATTTGCCTGATCAGATTTGTGGCAAGTGCTACGCATAGTGAGCTAATTATGAAGTGAAACATGTTCCACTTTCGTGAACTATTTGTAAAATATTTTGCCTCTAAAACAGCTGGAAATATTTCCTTCATGTTTTATGAAGTATACTATATGTCAAAGTAGGGAAAGTGAAGACATATAGATTCTACTAATAGTATATCATATACCCTACTCATGATGAAGTCTGACAATTATAGTCAAAGTGAGTGTCGTCGGCTGAAGACTGTCAGAAACTGGAGTAGAGGTAGAATGTTTGCAGTGGAAAACTGGGGAGGTGCCCTGATTCATTCATAAGGAAGCTACCTGTAAATAGTAGCAGTAAGTAGTGACCAAAGCAACTAGAAAAATGAAGCAAAGTTCAGAATGGGAGATTCAGTCATGACATTAACTTGGAACCATTATTATTATTTTTTACATATTATAGGTATTATCTTTGAGTGTGAAGAGTCAGCGTTCACAGCCCCTGGCTGACAGCAATGAGATTCTCTACAGGATTTACTCTGCTGAGCCTAGAATTGTTCCCAAAACCTCTTTGTGTCTCCTTTGGAATCAGGCTGCTGCAAGGTACGTACTAATAATTGTTTAAAACCAGAATTTGGTCTTCCTCTATTCCAGTACCATTGAGCCCAATTTTTCCTACTGAGCAATGATGGACTTTAGAATGGAGAATGACCTTTACAACAAATAAGATAGGGAAGCGTAGGAGCTAGTCTAGCATTGTGCAGGCAGCAAATGTAGCAGAACCATTTAAATATGTGTTTAGCACAATATGTACTTCTTGATTATTAGTGCTTTCATGGGATTTACCATGAGCTCTGCTCAATTCAGATAACTTTCCTGTGGATATTTGTTAATTTACTGGACAGGAAAGGAAATTTTTTTCCTTCCATTTAGGCTTGCGGTTCTGGAGCTGATATTGTATGTTCAGAGGAATTAGCAGGGATTTATAAGTCTAGTGCATGTATGGTTTAGAGTACATTTTGGGATTAAAGCCATGCATAGGAATGAAAAGAGGAGAGTGATTCTTTCTCTTGGCCTAAGGTCAAGTTTTTGAGCAGTTCTGTTACTCAGAGCTTGGCCAGTGCTTTAGGGTCAGGCAGTGCTGGTGCAGAGGGTCTAGGTCCAAATCAGCCACTAGATTTGGACCCTAGGCATCAATTCAAATGTGGTAGTCAAAGCTGGGGTGGAGGATTTTTTCTGTTTTTAGAGAGGACATATAGCTAGAGATAAACCCTTACCTTTTTCTTTCTCTCTTGAATCTTCCATTGAAAAGTTTTGCTCCATTTCCCTGGTTAGCGGTCTTGACAAGATATCATTTAGATCCATGATATGATTATATATACTCTACATGTATTGGGGCCTATATTACTTTTTAACATTAATGTGTGATTTTTATCCTAATGTCCTCTAAACTTTTCCTAGTGGGTTTCAGATCTTAATCATCTTTGTATCTCCTCATTGTTTGCAAACAATGAGGGTCCACTAACAAGATGTATCAGATTCACTGGAGAACTGGTTAAAAAATACAGATTCCTAGAACCCCCAGCTCCCTCCCCAGGGATTATATGGTTGGGAGTACTAATAATTTGTTACTTTAAAAAAAATTTATTTTAATTGTTGTTCAAGTACAGTTTTCTGTCTTTTACTCCCATCCTATCCCACCCACTCATCCCTCCCCACCTCCCTCCCATTTCCACACACTCCCGTAGTTTTTGTCCATGTGTCCTTCATATTTGTTCCTGTAAACTCTTTCCCCTTTTCCCCTGAAATTCCCTCCCCTCTCCCCTCTGGTCGCTCTTAGCCTGTTCTCTATTTCAGTGTCTTTGGTTATATTTTGCTTGTTTGTTTGTTTTGTTGTTTAGGTTCCTGTTAAAGGTGAGATCATATGGTATTTGTCTTTCACCACCTGGCTTATTTCGCTTAGCATAATGCTCTCCAGTTCCATCCATGCTGTTGCAAAGGGTAGGAGCTCCTTCTTTCTGCTGCAGAGACTTCCATTGTGTAAATGTACCACAGTTTTTTGATCCATTCATGTACTGATGGGCACCTAGGTTGCTTCCAACACTTGGCTATTGTAAATTGTGCTGCTATGAACATTGGGGTGCATATGTTCTTTTGGATTGGTGTTTCAGGGTTCTTAGAATATAATCCTAGAAGTGGAATTGCTGGGTCAAAAGGTAGATCCATTTTTAGTTTTCTCAGAAAATTCTATACTGTTTTCCATAATGGTTGTACCAGTCTGCAATCCCACCAACAGTGCACTAGGGTCCCCTTTTCTCCACAACCTCTCCAACACTTATTGTTTGTTACTTTGTTTATGATGGCCATTCTGACTGGTATGAAGTGGTATCTCATTGTGGTTTTAATTTGCATCTCTCTGATAGCTAGAGATACTGAGCATCTTTTCATGTGTCTCTGAATCCTCTGTATGTCCTCCTTGGAGAAGTGTCTGTTCAATTCCTTTGGCCATTTTTTTAATTGGGTTGCTTGTCTTCTTAGAGTGGAGTTGGGTAAGTTCTTTATATATTTTGGAGATTAAACCTTTGTCTGAGGTATCATTGGCAAATATGTTTTCCCATACAGTTGGTTCTCTTTTTATTTTAATACTGTCTTCCGTAGCCATGCAGAAGCTTTTTATTTTGATGAGATCCCATTTGTTTATTCTTTCCTTTATGTCCCTTGCTTTAGGGGACATATCAGTAAAAATGTTGCTGCGTGAAATATCTGAGATTTTCCTGCCTATGTTCTCCTCTAGGACTTTAATGGTGTCACGACTTATATTTAAATCTTTTATCCACCTTGAATTTATTTTTGTGTATGGTGTAAGTTGGTGCTTGAGTTTCATTTTTTTGCACGTAGCTGTCCAGTTCTCCCAACACCACTTGCTGAAGAGGCTATTTTTGCTCCATTTTATGTTGTTGCCCCCTTTGTGGAATATTAATTGACCGTAGAGACTTGGGTTTATTTCTGGGCTCTCTGTTCTGTTCTACTGGGCCATGTGCCTGTTTTTATGCCAGTACCAGGCTGTTTTGATTACAGTGGCCTTGTAATACAGTTTGGTATCAGGTATTGTGATCCCTCCTACTTTGCTCTTCTTTCTCAAAATTGCTGCAGCTATTCGGGGTCGTTTATGGTTCCATATAAATTTTTGAAGTGTTTGTTCTATGTCTGTGAAATATGCCATTGGTACTTTAATAAGTATTGCATTGAATCTGTAAATTACTTTGGGAAGTATGGACATTTTGATGGTGTTAATTCTTCTGATCCATGAACACGGTATATGTTTCCATTTGTTTGTGTCTTCTTTGAATTCTTTCTTCAGTGTTGTATAGTTTTCTGCATATAGGTCTTTTACCTTCTTGGTTAGGTTTATTCCTAGGTATTTTATTTTTCTTTTTGCTATATCAAATGGGATTTTTTTTCTTGATTTCTGCTTATGCTGTTTCATTGTTGGTATATAAAAATGCCTTTGATTTCTGGATATTGACTTTGTATCGGCTGTTTGACCAAATTCATTTATTAGGTAGAGCAGTTTTTTGGCCAAGTCTATAGGATTTTTATGTACACTATCATGTCATTTGCAAACAATGACAGTTTTGTTTCCTTCTTTCTGATTTGATGCCTTTTATTTCCTTTTCTTATCTGATCACTGTGGCTAAAACTTCCAGTACTATATTATAATTTCTTACTCTTAATAACATCTTTCGTAAGTATGATATTTCTTGCTTAATAGATTCTCCTATGTTCTCATAGCTCCAAAAGCAGATGGAGACATCATAATTTACTTTAATATTAATAGAAATTTCTGGAACTGATGAAATAACACCAAGGGGTAAAAAGTTATTATTGACTTTCAGCCACATAAACTAAAATCCTAAATAAGTTTAACAGCTTAGCTGGCTAACTAACCAACAGTCTTCTGAACACCAAAGTTCTGGTTAGTCTCTTTTTTTCTATAGAGAAAAGAAACAAATTATCAACTGAAATTCCTAATGCCTGATGATAGGTCTTAAATCTAATACACAGATACTGTGTGATCCTCAATATATAATTGATAATGAAGGTTTCAAGGTTGAACCTGCAGTTGGAGCTGATAAGTTTTATACCCTTAGGCAACTGTACTTGAACAACAATAAAAAAAGTAAAGTAAAAAAATAAATTAACTAATACTCAAAAAAGAAGAAAAGTAAAAAAATCAAGGCACTAAAAGGGAAAGGGCTTAACCAGTGGTCCCTGAGGAGTGCTGCAAAGTCTTGGCATGTGATGCCATATTTGCCATAATCATGACAATGTTCTTCTGATAAATTAGCCAGACTTACAGAAATCCTGCTATACTTCAAAGAACTCTGGCCTGGCTAGGAGGCTCAGTTGGTTGGAACATTGTCTGCTACACCAAAAGGTTGCAGGTTTGATCCCCAGTTAGGGCATGCACCTAGGTTGCAGGTTCAGTGTCCAGTCAGGGTGCTTACAAGAGGCAACTGATCAAAGTTTCTCTCTTTTTCTCTCAATTAATTAAAAAATATATAGATGAATCTCCTAGGGTGAGGTTTACCAAAAAAAAAAAAAAAAAAAAAAAACGAGAGGAATTATAATACATTTATGTATTATAATTGGCTCCAAATTCCAATAATAATGATGATGATGATGATGATGAAGGAATTTTTAAAAGCATATAAGTAATAATTGTGGTTCAGATTACTGGGAATTATGAAAAATAAGAAAGGGTGAACACTACACATTATAATTGCTGCGTCAGTCTTTTGGGAGTTTTGAAAGATAGAGAAGGGTGCCTTCTGTTGAAAATATTGATTGTGTTTGCTTTAGATTAGGTAGCAAATGCTACTGCTCTGTTGAGAGGACCAGCTTCTTCGGTAGCTGGAATGCTGTTAGAGGTCTGGATAGTAGTTAGGCTGCTTTCTAATGTCCCCTGTGGGATATGTTGTGTCATGTCATGCTCAAGATGTTCCCTCCAGTGTTTCTTCTGGACACTGCGGTGTATGTAAGTCTGGAGTCAACAACACTTACGTTTGTTAAATTATTTTTTCTTTAAAAGCCATCTAGGACCTTATGCGTTGATGAAAGCAGAATAGTGACAATTGTCTTTTTGCCCCAGCTGGTTGTCTGACAGTCAGTTTTGCAAATTGGTTGAGGACACTTCAGACTACGTGGAATGTGCCTGTTCTTACATGTCCATGTATGCTGTCTACGCCCAGACCGACAGCTTGTCTTCGTACAATGAAGCCTTTTTCTCTTCTGGATTTATATGTATCTCAGGTCAGTTGCAATATTTCTGTGTCAATGACTTAAAATATTTATGAGAATGAAACTCTGTTTTGCCATGTTCATTTTATATACATGAAATATAAAAATACTGTAATTCATCAGCACTGGGAGAAAATAAACTTTCCCATTGTCTTATTCATTAATTCCTTCAGTGGATGCTTATGGAAGGCCAACTTTGTACTGAGGATATAGGAAAAAACAATACATACTTCCAGCTCATAAAGAATATAAAATACAGTGTGGGGTAGAAGCTGGACAGTAGGAAAGGATACATGTAGTTCATAGTCTTGTGAGGGCAGGTTCTACATTAGAGTGTCAGGATTGTGTGAGATAATATATACAAAGCAGTTTGTATTTTTATTTTTAAAAACCTACCCCTTTGTTTGATTTGTATTCTGTAAACTAGAAGCTCTAAATATGCTCTGTTTCAAAAAAAAAAAAAAACTGTTGCCCTGGCTGGTGTGGCTCAGTGGATTGAGCCCCAGCCTATGAACAGAAAGGTCACCAGTTCAGTTCCTGGTTAGGGCATGCACATGCACAGGTTGCAGGCCAGGACCCTAGTTGGGGGTGTGCGAGAGGCAGCCGATCTATGTATCTCTCACACACTAATGTTTCTCTCTCTCTCTTTCTCCCTCCCTTGCCCTCTGTCTAAAAGTAAATACATAAAAGCTTTAAAAAAATAAAAATATGAAAAATGAAAAAATAAACTATCTTTTACCTTTTATGTCTAGGTTTCATTTCTGGCAGAAGTAGGAACTTGAATTGTGTTAATGTCTGTCCAGCCATTTACCTATAACTTAACTTAGAATAACTATATAATTATTCTCATTTCCTGCATCGCTTATATGGTTGAGAGTCTTAATAATTTTTTATTCTTAATAACATATTTTATAAGAATGACATCTCTTGCTTGATAGATTCTTCTAGGTCAACATAGTTCCAAAACCAGATGGAGACATCATATTTTACTTTAATATTAAATTTCAGAGAATGATGAAATAACACCAAAGGGTAAAAAGCTAAAATAAAAATAGATGTTATTTTATGTATATCAATAGAGCGATAAATCCAAGTGCTACTGTGACCCACAAAAATCCCTCGCTTGTTCTAAATACTGAACATCAAAACAAAGAGTTTTAAAAACTACAGTGAAAATATTGTTTTGATTTTTATAAAAGACTAGAAGGACTGTATTTCCTGGAAGAATTGTTAACAAATATATATTTTTTGCAGCTTACTTTAGCAAAAGCTATATAGATGTGCTCATATATTTGAGAATAAACACCTAAATATCAGCATCTATTTGTATTATTTTTGACTTGAAGTTACATTTGAAATTACAGTTGACCTTTGAACAAAGTGGAGGTGGAGGATACTGACCCCCTGTGAGTCATAAATTTTTGTAGAACTTTGACTCTCCCAAAACTTAACTATTAATAGCCTACTGTTGACCAGAAGCCTTACAATTATGTAGTCAATTAACGTATTTTATGTTATATGTACTATATACCACATTCTTACAATGAAGTAAGCTAGAGAAAAGAAAATCATAAGGAAGAGAAAATACATTTATAGTACTATACTGTATTTATACATACCGTAAGCTTATGTCATCTTAATTTTAGGCTATGTGTTCATCTGCAAGTTTCTTCAGTTTGTTGATTGAACAAAATCTGTGTATAAGCAGATTTATGCAGTTCAAACCCCTGGTGTTCAAGGGTCAGTTGTGTTGTTTTTGCTTTTCTCTCTGTCCATGACATATTGCAGTGCATGTTGCGTGTTCTGTAGATAAGGAGACACCAAGTCCTGTCTTTGTGTCTCAGTTTCAGCTTCAAGGGAGATTGGGTGTCCTTCCCTCAGACGGGCCCATGGGAGCTAGAGAAGAGGATTTTCTGTATCTTACATATATATTCATTAATTTAGGTCAGGTCACACTGAAGATCCCTCCGAATTTGGAAGTAATCCGATCAGCTCTTTTCATGAAATGTGTTAACATACAATTAGACTAGAGTTAAGCCCTTTTATTTGAATCAGGATAGATCACAGTATATCTGTTCCGAATATGATTCACATTTCTGGTAACTATACTGGAATAGAACAACTAAAATGAGCAGTGTGTGAAATACAGGGTGAAAAGTTTAGTAATGCCCAGCTTAGAAAGATCTAAGGTCAAGGCATATACCTATGTCTTTTAAAATTAGAAACCAGTGGACCAAATTCCAAGAAATTAAACTAAGCTTATCTCATGAAGCTAAAAAAGAGGAAGAAAGTAAAATGTAACTGTGCACATTAATGTAACATTACAAAATTTGCCCCAAAGGTGAAAAACTTCAGATGATAATTCTATAATTTATAGTATAATTACTTTAAGGAACCTAAGCATAGTTTGAAGTACACACTACTATTTGTAGAAGAATGTCAAAGAAGCTTACTCTGCTTCCCATGACTCTATTGATGTTGTACTATTAAAGATAGACTGTTGTATCGCATCGTCCTTGTTTTGACTCTGAATACAATTTCCATGTCATTGTAATTTCAGTGAGACCCTATTATATTACATAACCATTTCAGTTTTACCATCAATGTGTGAACTGGGCCATGTTGATGCACTTGTAGGCAAGTCTCCTGTGTTTGGAATGCTTTACGCTGAGATCAGAGATGGCCACAGACCTCCGGGTTGTTTTTTTTTTTTTTTTTTTTTTTTTGTTCTTGTTGTTTTGTTCTCTTGTGGTGGAGAAGTACATAAACATGAGTTAAGCTAAAACTTTCCTTTTTAAAGGCTAATAGTTTTATTTACTCCACAGATTACTAAGTGATAAATGCCATCACGATGTCAGTTTTATAGTAAGTAACAGGAAATAATTGTCAGTAATTGCTAAATAATAAGACAGGATAAGTAAAGAAATATAATCCCAAGTTCTTTGAAGCATGCTTATTATTTTGTTTAAGGTTAAACTGCAAGGATATTTTAATTCTTCCTTTTATATTTTACAAGCTGAGATTCTGAGAGTTTAAAAAGAAAACTTTATAACTTTACCATGCTATCCACTAATTTTAAATTATTTTTATAAAATAAGAGATATTTTCTAAAATTTTGTGTCAAATTCTTCCAAAACTATCTAGTTCATATTCATCGTAATCAGTGTCCTAGGATAGCAGTTACAGTTATGTGGGGGTAAATTGAAACAGCTTTATTTTGATGATCAACTGGGGAGTTATTCACAAGAATAGAAAAAATGTGCAAGAACTTTTTTAAAAAGGCCATTTAAAGGTTAACTACAGGTGATAAATCTAAGACCTTAGTTTTAATTCTTACATAAACAAAAAATGTTGAATTTCTGTAGCTATGTACATACTAGGTCTGTCTGAAAAAGTCCAGCCATTATTAATATACAAGAATGGTTTGTGCAACATCAGTGTAACCTGGCAGCCAAGGAAGTGGACTGGCACGTGCATGCATGAACAATGAAAACTTTACCATACTAGTAGTGAGTCTGTCACACTGAAAATGACTGAATGAGTAGAACAATGAGTCTGCATCAAATTTTTACATTAAGCTTGAACATTGCTCTGTGGAAACTATTTGGATGATTCAGAAGTCTTTCAAGGATGATGCAATAAGTGCAGTGCAAATAAAAGTATGGCACAAACTATTCAAAGATGGTCGAGAATCTGTTGAAAGTGATCCACATTCTGGAAGGCCTGCAACAATCAGAACACTGGAGAATGTTGAATGTATACGGGCTGCAATCAACAAAAATTGGCAACTTACAGTGAGGGAACTAGAAGCTGATCTGGGCATTCCAAAAACTACTTTGTCTGAGATTTTGATGCAGGTCTTGGCATGAAATATGTCATGGCAAAATTCATTCTGCAGCTTCTGCTACCAGAGAAGGAACATTGTGCGGCAGTTGCTAATGACTTGATTCAGACTGCTACCAATTAACCAGATTTCCTCAAAAAGAAAATACTGGAGATGAATTGTGGGTATGAGTAAGATCTGGAAACAAAGGCCCAGTTGTCCCAATGGAAGTCACTTGGTTCTCCACACCCAAAGAAGCCATGGTAAAGTCACAGCAAGATCAAGACTATGTTAACTGTGTTTTTTGATTGGGAAGGTGTTGTCCGTCAAAAGTATGCCCCTCTAGGCCAAACAATTAATAAAAAGTACTACCTCAATGTTCTTCATTGGTTGAGAGATGCAATACCATGAAAACAGCCACAGTTGAGTCATTGTCGTCTTCATCGTGACAATGTGCCTACTCACGCATCACGTCTTGTGCAGAGTTTTTTGGTGAAACATCCAATTACCCAGGTGACTTTGCCCCGCTACAGCCCAGATTTGGCACCTTGCAACTTCTGGCTTTTCCCAAAACTAAAATCACCTTTGAAAGGGAAGAGATTTCATACCATCAATTAGATTCAGGAAAATAAGTCGAGGCCACTGATTGCGATTCCAACAGAGGATTTTGCAGAGTGTTTTTGAACAGTGGAAAAGAAGCCTGGAAAACTGTGTGAGGTCCTAAGGTGCCTATATGGAAGGTGCCTGAGGCGTCACTGTCCTGTATACAATGTTTCTTATATCTTGTATCTTCTTCAATAAATTGTCTCTTTCATAGTGTGTAGCTGGATACTTTCTGGACAGATCTTCATATAGGTGTATTATTTAGGATGAACTTGGCTGCGGGTAACGGAAGATAATTCAAATATCTTAAATAAGCAGAAGGGCATCATCAGGGGCCCAGCCTCCTCTCTCTTTCTCTCTTTATTTTGTATTGCACTCCTCAAAGATTTAATTTTATTTTCTCAGTCTTGCCCCTACATGGTCTCGAGCTAGCTGCAGAAGCAGTAAGCTTCACACAATGTTTAGGCTTGCCAAGGGTAAAGCACTTATATTTGCATCTTGTTTTAAGAGCAATGAAAACTTTCCTGAAAACCACCCAGAAAGTTTCCCTGTGCATCTCCTCTTCCAAAATTGTGTCCTCTGACCTTTCATAAATTAGTTTCCAGCCAGGTGAAGATGCAGGTGGAAACACAGAGATAGGCCACGGGAGTGCTGCAGCTGTCATTTTGAATATCACGTCTCCATTGCCCGAGCCAGCCCTTCACATGTAGTAGGATTTCAGTGGCTATCTGTTAAATTAGTAAGTGAATCGACTATGTTGATCTGTCATCCTCCAATAATGAGATGTACTTGTGGCTATGTGAATTCAGTTCAGACCTTCAAGTCCCACACCATCTCCTCTTAGCCATTCTGAATAAAATTCTTCTGAAATGTAATATACAGTTTTTTTGGTGTCACTCAGGGCCATTTAACGCTGTCGTGGATCTTTCTGCCATGATGGTAATCTTCTGCGCTGTCCGGTGTGGTAGCCACTGACCTCCTCTGGTGGTTGAGCCCTTGATGTATAGTCGAGGAAGTGAAGTTTTAATTCTATTTAAATATAATTAATTAAAATTTAAAGAGACTAAGTGGCTATTGTATTGAACATGTCAGGTTTCACACCACGATTATCTGGGGGCTGTGCCCCTGGCAATCTTACCCCTATGGAAAAAATCCTTTCCCCTAAACACAGAACCTATATACGCTAAGGTGTTTAATATTGACTTTGGTTCAACCTGGAAGACTTTTTAGGCTGACAATTTTGTTCTCCCACCCTTAAGTCAGTAGCAGTAACCAAGGAACATTGTGCTGAAGGCAGAGAATATGGGAATCTATAGAGATGAGCACAAACAGTAGGAGAAGTGCCAGTTCTTGCTAGCATTAGGTGGAGAAATACAAAAAAAAATGAGACTAATAAACTAATAACTGATTTAATTATATAGTGATCATTTGGTTTTGTATAGATTTGTCTATGGAGAATTCAGAGATACACATATATATCTACACATACACATATAAAATTTATAAATATTTTACAAAACTTGTCATGGGAAAAAGTATTAATATTTGGCATGTGGAGGAATAAACTTCAGTAATTTGGAAAGTATATTCTATTCTTAATTGATACCAAACAAGATGTGTACTGGACATGCATATTCATATACAACAGAACATGTTTACACACGTGCAAACACTCAAATATTGTGTAGATAGATAACACAATGTTTAGTGCAATTTGATAATAGCAAAACAATCTCTCTGTTCTTTAGAGTTTTTCTTATGTACAGCAAAGATTATCAATATTACTGTTTTATTAAGGGTAATTTATCTTTTCACTTTCAAATCATATGGAAAAGTCATTTGTGTCATGAACTAATTAATTGCTCTTTTCCAACTGAGTCAGTGACTGACATAGTGCTGGAAAGAAAAAGTAAAGGAAAATTATTCAATTAACCGAGGAATTAATTTTTTAGAACTGTTTAGATACACATTTAGAGTAATAACTGGAAATACTATACTTTATGTTATGTCCTTTTTTAAAAGCCTACTTATTGTTATAACATTTTTATACTCTGCAATTTATGTATTTATATTAAGAGAATTTAAGCCAAACACTTATAATTTAAATACAGCTTATAATTTATAATTAAATTTATTTAAATTTATAATTTAAATTTGTAATCTGAATACAGCTATTCAGCATCAGATAAGAAAATAAAAGATAAATAGTTAGCATATAATGCTTAAGAAACTTGGTAGCTGAAGTCTCTATTTCTTTAAATCGAAGGAACACAATATATTTCCCAAAACCAGTCGAGGCTGCGGCGCAGCCTGCTTGAGCACCCCTCAGCGTCTCACATTATAGGTATGGGTAGGTATGGGCTGCAGAACCAGCCCGTATTCCTGCCGCTGACTTTGATCCTGGACTGCCACCAGGTTTCATGCTAGCATTTAACTGAAGCTTAATGCACTTAATTAAATCTTCCTGAGCTGGTCCATTGTGACTGTACTAAATTTGTATGAAGTGGGCGTATACTGGAATATTACCAAGTCAAGGAAAGAAGCTCTGAGTCAAACAGTTGACTGGTGTGCATTTCTCCTCTGCCCTGTGCCAAGTCCCCTTGCCTGGCCTTGTTTCCATCTCCCACAACACACTTAGAGCAAAGTGTGTATTTGGGTCATGTGCTCTAGAATCAAACAAAAGCTTACAAGGCCCTGATTTTAAGTCAGTATATTACACACACGCACACTCAACTTAAAACTGGAGTTTAAGCTAGCTTTGATCACCATGGGAGATTTAGTGTACATTAATGAGTTGATAGCATCAGCTCAATAGTCTGTAGACCACCCGAGTCAAGGTGGAGAACCAGGCATGCCGCTACAGTTTCTGGATACACAGTGTACTTACGTGGGTGGATTTTGGAGGCAGCCCAGCACTCTCACACCTGTCCCAGAACACCTCATGGCAGCCTTCCTAAAAACAGATTACTACAGATATCTTGGCCAACTTTCTAGGCCAAAAGCCTTGACTAATGCAAAGCCTCACTTCTTATATGGAAGTTTGTCTACCAGTCTACCCTATTAAAATATAAACATACCAAAGTCTTTTCCCAGAAAGAATTACGAGAAGTATTTCCGTACACAAAACTAGATCCCTTTGGGACATTTTGCCGATGTCCTGTCCACTTATGCCAACAGGTGGTGTACTTTAAAAGTTTGTCCCATATTGCATTTGTCTTTCACTGCCCAGCTTATTTCACATAGCATAATGCTTTCCAGTTCCATCCGTGCTGTTGCAAAGGGTAGGAGCTCCTTCTTTCTTTCTGTTGCATAGAATTCCATTGTGTAAATGTACCACAGTTTTTTTGATCCATTCATTTATTGATGGGCACTTAGGTTGCTTCCAGCACTTGACTATTGTAAATTGTGGTGCTATGAAAAAGAAAAGTTTGTCCCATAGCTTCAGAGAAGATAATGAGAAAAGAAAATAGTAAATAAATGCAGTGTCTCCTGTTTGTCAAGGAGGCATTGATAAGTGAGGCAATGCATGCAAAGTACATGGCAAAGCAGCATACATGTGTTATTCATGTTTGAAGAATTCTTAGACAAAACAATCCTATTGAGGATGAGAGTGGACTAAAAGCCTTAAATGGAAAAGTTACTATGTGCTGCACATTTAAATTTTAAAAGACAGGAAGTGTTTTAAAAATATGTATATATTTGACATTTAAAATCCTGGCATTAAAGGAAAGTTATATGAATTGCAAGACAAAAGATATGTGGGTTAGTGCTGAGATTCTAGTTATCCCCATGAAGTAATGTAAATGGGTGAATGCAAATATACTTGAGGAACATAAGAATAGTTTTCTCACCCACTTAGAAATGTAGAAATGTAAATGTTGAAAGTCATACTGGGGGGGGGTCACATTTTGTGCCTGGTTTTAGCACCCAGTAGCATAAAGTTGTTTTTAAAATTTATAATCACCACTGTTGTGATTACATAGCTAGTCTTAGTGTACGAAAACGGGCAATTACTGAACCTGAGTTTTGGGAGTGCCATTCACAATTTTATGCCTGACAAATCCTGTTCACCTCCCTAATTATATCTATTTATCCAAGCCACCTGGTCTTATAAAATTAGATTGGAATATGATTCCTTTCCTAAACAGTAAAACTTGTCTAATGAAAACATAGAATACCAAATGCTAATGAAATTATTAATCTTCTTAATTCGTGATTTCTTTTTAGTAGGGAAAGGAGTATGTAGCTATTTGAAAATTAAAGTTACCTTTTGGGCTTAATTGATAAGTGTAAAGATTTTTATATGTCATGCAAAATGGAGCAAATTAAAATCACAACATAATTGTTCCCAGAGATACTGTGCTGTTCAGCATGCACAGGTTTACAGGCCTTATGTGCTTAACTGTCCCAATGCTGTTCCCTGTGCTGCTGTTTGTTCATGGATTATAAAACCACACATGACCTTTTCTGTTCCTACAGGTCTCTGCCTGGCTGTTCTTTCCCATGTCTTCTGTGCCAGGTATTCCATGTTTGCAGCTAAACTCCTGACTCACATGATGGTGGCCAGCTTAGGTACACAGGTAGGAGAGCTCTGGAATGTCCAGTTTGATGAGATGTCCATGTTTTTTCTTCTGTAATCCTTGAACTGAATGTGTAAGTAAAGAGTTATCTAAAATTAAGTCAAAATAAGCATGTGTAGTTTCGTAGTGGAGGAGAGTGGGGGAAGGAGGGTGGTAAACGGAAATAATAGCATCAGGCTTAAAAAGTGTATTTGTGAACTTCGTGCAGAAAAGTGCTTTAATATAATTAAAATAGCTTTATATATGAAGAAAATAGCTGCAGCTTATCACAATGCATTGTATTATCAACTTATATTTGCAACCTTTTATTACTAATATGTCTACATAGTAAAATTAGCACATTTTATTTCATCTGTCTGAATGAAATTTACTATTACAAATTATATGGAGGACATTAAGATGATATATACTTAAAAGTATCTGGATAGTGTATTTTGCTTCATTTAAAATTATAGAATAAAATTTGGTAGAACAGTCTATTTTTGAAAAATTGTTCAGGTGTCTATGGGAAAAGAAATAGTGTGCAAAACATTGAGTCATTCATTAGCATGCAGTTTAAATCATACGGTTTAAAGCACAGAAGGCAGATGGAAAGATAAAATAAGGCCTTTTCTGTCCGTGGGGTACTCACAGTCTGGAAAGTAGGTGTACATATAAATACTTGTAGTTCAGTGTGATAAGTATAAACATAGACTACTTGCAAATTAGTCTGAATGTAGATGAGAACTAAAGTCATTTTTCTACTAAGGTCAAGGAAGTCTTCATAAAGGAGATGCTGTTTGAGCAGGTTCAGTTTGTTAGTAAAGGGAAAGATGGGCACAGATGTTTGTAACAGCAAAGTGGAAAAGGTGTAATAACTTGTACTTTAAGGCTGTAATTACAGCACCAGACAGTAAAAATACACTGTATTATTCAGAGAACTGTGTCCTTTTTTAATAAAATTAAAGTTCTTCTTTTCTGGGTGGGTGGGGCACTTCTGAAATGTAGAAAATCCTCGTGCTTGATTGCGTGCTGGTTATACGCATGTGGTTGATTTAGGTAAATTTATTGTGTTGTACACTTATGATTGGCATGCTATGTTTTATAATTCATTTTATTGAACTCCAACAGAACTTAAAAAAATAATACTAGTGGAGGAGCTGAAATATAAAATAGAAAATTATCTGGGACATTGGACTTTCATTTCCCTTTTTGCTTTTGACTTATATAGTGAAGATGGCATGTGTAATTTTCATAACTATTTTTTTAGGAAAAATAAGTGCTGGATTCCAAGCAGAGGATCCAGATTGCTTTCTTAAAGTTACCCGTGAACTATGGGCGGTAACAGCTGTTACCAAAGGGGGGCTTACAATGAACTTGACAAGACTATTTATATTGCCTCAGTAACTATCTTAGCTGTCTGATCTTGCCTTTGCTTCTTGTATGTAAGATCTTAGAAAACCCGCCTTCCATAATTAGAGTTTACTTAGCTGTATTCACCACCCACTCTGGTGATTTTTTGGCAGCTGAATTTGTGCAAGTCTTAATTATAGAACCCTAGAATTATAGGCGACTCTTCAGTGTCCTAGCAGACAAATTTGCTCATGTCTAGGGACATGAAAGAAGGATTCAGGATTTATATGTTAGGATATTGCCTTCTGATTCACATTGTACTGTGAATTCATTTTGAAGAAGACAGTCAGATTCAAATTTCTTGGTATATTTTTAAAATGGGTGAAGCAGTGTGGCATGCAAAGTCTTATAATTTATGACTTGTGACATGAAATACATTAAAAATAATCTTCATAGTTTATTTTTTGGCAGGGAGAATTGGTGTATTATTGATAGGAAAGTACTGTTTCCTTAAAACAGTGTACCTCTCTACTTTGATTTTTAAAATACCCTCTAAATTAAAAAGAATAATCATCACCCTTAAAACTTTAGCAAAGGCTTTTTAAAATTCTTAGGCTCTCCAGAAAAAGAAACAAAGCTGAATGCAGGAACTTGGGCCCGCCCTCTCTGAATTTTAAAATTATGTTTGTATCTCCAGTTACAGAATCTTACCAGCAGGGGTATTCCAGTTCTAGCCGAGGATCCCTGACTTAGGATCCCTGACTTGGGATCCTCCGTCAATGTTATGTTGACATCCGTAGATTTTAAGTTTCCTCTAGAGAGGTCTTCAAAAACATAGCTTTGGCCTCTGATTTTTTTGGCTGAGAGAGTGAAACTTCTCTAGCTGACCAAGAATATTTGAGTTATGAATTCTCTGCAGACAGGCCTGCCAAGGCAGTTTGGTTTCAAATCTTTACTGCTGACATAGGACTAAGTTGAATGGCTTTTGTGGGAAAAGGAAGAATGGAAATGTGATAGTCTCTGACTTTCTTTTGAAGCAGTGAGTTGGCCTCTGGGAGTCAGTGGTGAGGCCTTCAAAAGTCAGGAAAATGTGCTCCTCTGGCTGTAATTCTCTACTTCTAGAAATGTGTATGTGATATATATATCCACAATAATTTATTATAAAAGTTAGTATATATTGCCATAAATGGAGAAATATAGATAAGAATCTAAAGATTATCGCTGATTTACAAATCAAAAATTCTTCAATCTGACGTTTGTTATTCTAGTATCTTTGAGAATCATTGACTATAAATTGCCAGCAGGTGGCAGTAGAAGATTTTTCTTTTTGCACAAGTGGCTTCAGTCTTGTTAGCAAAGATGGAGTTCAGTAGAAAATGAGATGTTTTTACAGTACTTCTTTCACTGGGTAGAGAGTATTCTCTTGCAACATAGTAACTGCACATTTGTGACTTCCTTCCTTTCTCTTTTTATCCCCTTCAGAATTGAACTAATGAATCTATAAGGCACTATAAGAAAGCCTGTACATCACTGGCCTGGGATATATCTCTTATCATTTATCACTTACAGTTAAATTCAGGGCAGAAGATTTATTTTCATTATATTCAGGCTGTTAAAAGCTTGAAGAAGTGCATTATAGAAAAGTAGGTTTATTGATTGACACAGCTAGAAGTTTGAGATAAGCTCTGTATTTTCAGAGTTGTTTATTTAAAAAGTATATATTTTTCTCCAGTGCCAAGTTCATATTTCTCACTTATCTAAGAGAAAATGGTTAAGTGGGCCCTGGCTGGTGTAGCTCAGTGGATTGAGCGCGGGCCTGCGAACCGAAGGATCGCGGTTCGATTCCCAGTCAGGGCACATGCCTGGGTTGCCAGGCCAGTTCCCGTCAGGGGACATACAGGAGGCAACCGCACATTGATGTTTCTCTCCCTCTCTCCTTCCCTTCCCCTCTAAAGATAAATAAATAAAATCTAAAAAACGGGAAAAAAAATCTTAAAAAAAAAAAAAAGTCCGATTATTAAAAAAAAAAAAAAAATGATTAAGTGGCAAGAAATTGTGAGACCATTCGCTTCGACTATGAAGTGAAGAACAGCAAACCAATTTTCATGGCACTGGGAGATTTTGCTCAGAAAAACATCTAATTATATCTTTGGAATTTTTATCTTAGAATCACATTGCCAGCCCCTGTGTGCCTGATAAGACTGGTAAACAACTGGGACAAAGGACAAGTTTGCAGTTCAGGGTTCTTAGTTCTGGGGGGTTCTATTAGGAAAGGCAATTCTCCAAATCTAAAAAAAGAACAGAAGTTTCCTCATAGAAAACATGATGATAAGGTAGAACTGTATTTACTCTGATTAATATACTTAACTAGGGTGGAATGTTTGTTTTGTTTTTCCTCTGTCTTTGATTGTATGGCTAGCACATTTTCTGAAACTGAAGAGCAAATATGAGTAGACAAATGTATATTAAAATAATTAAATTTACCAACCAGCCTACACATCACCAGAGGACATCGAATATCTGTGAATTTGAAATAACTTAAATATACATTTTGGGCAGCTGCTGGCTGTGCAGGAGTTCCAGCTGCAGAGGCCCTTCACTCTGAGAAGGGACAAGGAAGTGCCTTAAAATTCAGAGAGTTGTTTTCAGGAATTGAGCACAAGTTGGACTTTTGGTATCTCATCCCATTTCCTCATTTTGCAATATTTTGGTATGTCATTTGCAATGTCATTTTGTTTCCCAGGTAGGATCCTTCTCAGATACTCCTGCCAGTAGATTCTGCTTTACTCTGCAGTTGTGTCATGCTAGCTGTGAATATCTAGCATTTTTGAGACTCTCTGAGAATCATTGACAGCACGTGACTGAAGCCAGAAGCTATGTGTGACCTCCCAAACATTGGCTCTTCCTGGTTTCTCTTCCTGCAGCTTGCACTGTCTTGTTGAGACTGCCAACTCCAGAAAATCGTTGTGTGTGGGGTTGGAAAACATGTATCTATCTAATAAACATTCGTATGGATTGGAGCAGCGGAAGATGGAAATTGGAAAATGTCCATTAATCAGGAGACTTGTCGTTAGTTGGAAGTTTGGTTAATCACTTTTTAACCTGAGTATCCTCTATTATTTCTGCTTTTGTTACTTAAAAAAAAGGGGGATTTAAGTACAAGGATCAAAACTGGATCTTGCCTTGAGGATTGGGAACTTGAGCGGCCCAAAGGGTCATTTACTCAGTAGAACACCTGTGAGGATGTGTCAGTGCAGGTGTGAGTGGGTTAGGATCCGGCTTGCTAAGCGAGTAGGTTAGCTGTGCTCTGACTAAGCACATCTCCGGTTGTTGCTGCCGCCACTGCTGCTGGTGCTGCTATTATTTTTTTTTTAAACTTTATTTATTTTTTAGATTTTATTTATTTATCTTTAGAGGGGAAGGGAAGGAGAGATGGAGAGAAATATCAATGTATGGTTGCCTCTCGTGTGTCCCCTGCCAGGAACTGTCGCTGGGAACTGTCCTGCAACCCAGGCATGTGCCCTGACTGGGAATCGAACCACGATCCTTTGGTTCGCAGGCCCGTGCTCAATCCACTGAGCTACAACAGCCAGGGCTGGTGCTGCTATTATTATTACCACTAAATCACATGATTGAACTATTTTCTTTGTTATGAAAATTAAGAAATTACATTAATTAAATTTTTGCTTTCACTTAAAGTATCATGGCCTTTGAAATTACTTACAAATATTTATCTTTCCTTCTTGAAATGAAGTTCCCCCCACTCTCAGGTTACCAAGAAAAGGAGAGGTCCTTAGGTGAGTGAACTGATGTCGGACTCAGAGTACAGACTAGGTTTCATTTGGTCTTACAGCATTTCACAGTGTTCAGAACTTCTCAGTATTGTTTTGGGCATATAATAAACCACTAGAAAGTATTACAAGGCACCCCTCCCCTGCAATTCTTTCTTTCTTATAAAGAGTTGTAAGTGCCAGACCTTAAGGATTCAGTATGTAAGGCTTTATTTTATTTTTTGTAAAAAACATCTGAGGTACATAATTGTCTCTTTTCTTTATGTAAAGATTAACTTGGTGAAAATGAATGAAGAGCCTTCTGTGCACACATGTGAATGTACATTTAAGTTGAGCTTCTTAAACTATTTGACTGTAGGAATGCTTATCGAAATAGCCAAAGTGTTATCACATTCATGACTACAAAGGCCCATTCAACCATCCAGTAATGAAATTAAAACAAAAACTTGAGCAAACCCTTCTTCTCCCACATGAGGATCATCACTCATCCAAGAACTCGGCCACTTTCACCTCATCAACTACATGCACAACTCGGAGATTGTGCAATGGGAAATACCAAGCTAGATAAGCACCCATGAAGTATGTAAATGACAGTCTAAAACAGCAGCCTCATGATAAGGACTGGGTGTTCTGTGACCAGATGATGGACCTCTATTTCTTTCACACACCGTGTGGTACCACCTAAGATATGGATGGGGGCCTCAGCTTGAAAAGGCTCCATGGTATCTGAGCTGGTTGCTGAAGAATGTATAAGATTTGAAAACTTAGAATGTGGCATATTCTGGGCAGGGAAAGTACAAGCCCAAAAGCATGGACGCGATAGTGAACCTGGGGGGTTCCACTTAGGTAAGGCCCACGCATGCACATAAACAGGTACGCCAGCTCCCCATGAGGCGGTTGCATGTTATCTGAGAATCTTGAGGAGTCATTGATGGAGTAAGCCCAAAAAGGCACAATACAAAATGAGTGTTTTTAAGACTTAATCTGGCAGATAGGGATTAAATGAAAATGGATTGAAGTAGATGCAAGGCCAGAATTAGGGAGATCAGTTTAGAGAGGCAGGCGAGGCAGCTCTCATCATCACTTGGTTGTCGTGGCTGTCAGCCTGGATGATGGTGGTCGCAATGAGGATTCAAAGGAAGGAATGAGAACTAGTAAATCTGTTTTGCTTTATAAAACTTTTGCAGTTTCACTTCTTTCTCGAAAGCAATCAAAAGGCCACATTGCAAATTTTATTTAATAAAGATTAATATAATAGTCACTAAGCATTGTATGAGGTAGCTTCTAATAATCCTGTTTTATAGATGAGGAAATCAAGGTACAAGGAGTTTAAGTTACTTGTCCTGGGCCACAGGGTGGAAGTGACAGAACCGGTTTTGAACATAAGCAGTCAGGCTCCAGGCCTTGCCTTTAACCACAATGCTGTAGGGCCTCATAAATCAGGAATTGATGAGATTTACTCTGCTACTAAAGGAGGCAGATGATTTTAAGGTGACTGTGAAACCTGCAGTTTCATTTGACCTAAATAGAAAAGGCTGCAAGTTTTCATAGATAAGAGGGAGATGTACAGATTTGGGCATCAGGGATTTAAATTTTTTATAGCACATTTAAGCTAGTGACTTAGATGTTAGTTACATACACATAAAGGTCCTGACACTGTAAAATAGGACCTTTGAAACAAGTTGTGTAGAGAACCTGTGACATAGAATACTCACGGGTAGTGTCATCAGGTGCTTGCTTTATGGCAATGAACTAAGTGATTTATATGCATTGCTTTATTTACTCCTTATAACAACTACAGATGAAGTGGGTACTGTTATCGTTCCTATTTTACAGGTAGAAAAAGATGGGACTATGAGACATTCATTTACTGGCCCTAATCTTGACAGATGGAATATTGAAGCCAGAAGAAAGATTTGAATCCAAAACCTACATGTTTAAAACACTGCCATGTGGAATGAGAAGGATCAGTAGAAGTGAATAATTAAAGAACAGTTAAAAGTTTTTCACACTGAGGAAGAAAACAGATTTCAAATGGAAGGATTTAGCATCAATGAGAGATTAGTCCTCCCATTTGGGAAGAACAAGGTCACTGGAAACCTTGGAGAGACAGGATGAAAATTAGGCATAAAAGATTTGGAAGGAAATGGCCGAGGCTGTTTCAGACCACAACTGAGAAAACTTTGGCAGTGGGAGAAGGGGCCGTTGAGAGAACAGGCAGAAGGAAAACCGCCGGGTCTCTGATCATGAAAAGCTTGCCTGAAGGGAAGCCGAAACCTGGAGCCAAAGGGGCAGGTCTCCTCACTTTTTTTATTGAAAGGGTTTAGGAGTTAGTAAATTTCTCTTTGGCCCACGTTTTTATTTATATGCTTTGAGAGCTTTCACATTTTTTATGCCTAAGGCAAGCAGCGCTCTGCTAGTGTGCTTCACCCTATCGTATTATGTGTAGGAGAAGATCAGCTCTAGTTTGAGCACTACCCGCTTCTTAAATCCAAATTTCTTTGATGACCATACATTTTTTGGTATTATTATTATTATTGAATTTCAAATGAGCTTATAATCAATCATGGACTAAATTTGTAACTAGTGATTATCAAATAATTGTGTAGTTCCTTCTATGTCCAAAAATATTACGATGGACATAAGTGTTTGTTTTGAGGAATTAAGGAAAGAATGGTGCTCAAAATGGAGTGAAACTTGAATATTGACCCAAATATTGAATTTCAGAAGAAATAATGAATTTTATTTTTACTTTCTTAAGTATACATTTTTTTTATGTATCAAGTTTTTTATTCTTAAAATCTTTTAATAATGAAATCCAGCTCCTTTTTTAAAAAACAAGCTTTCAAAGTTGAGCTCAACATAGACTGTTCTCACTAAATTGAAAATAAGTGAACACAGAAGATACAAAAATAGTATCATGGTCACACTACTGGGAAATTCAGACTTTCCCAAGTGCTGAAGTAGCAGAGCAACAGAAAGAGTGAGTAATATTCTGAATGAGGCTACAGTGACATTATCATGTTTGCAGCATGGCTTTGTTACCAGGAACACTTGTGAGGCAAATCCAGACTTTACCAGAAAATACCAGTTTGGAATCTTTTATTACAGCCTCAGAAACATAAACCATCCTTGACTTTTTAAAGACTTCTTTGATGTCCCTAACTAGGGAAAATCAGCATGTGAAAAAAATTGTTTTTATGAATATTTAATGATAGCTCTGAAGAACTTTACACAAGAAATGTAGACTGCGGGGGGTGGGGGGGGTGCGGCGGGGGGGGGGGGGGGTGGTCCCAGGTTTTAGAATTAGGACAAATGGGGTAATATCCTTGAGCTCCCTGGGAAAAATCATTGGAAAAAATAGTAAGAATGCCTGCCTCTCAGTGTTGCTGAGAGGATAATAGATCAGGTTTAAAAAGCTGAAAACACAGGCCTGGCGGGAGAGAGGGTAAAGGAGGAGTGGAAGGATGATTCCTGCTGCCGTGAGACAATGCAGAGGCCTCCCTTGGGCCCTGCTCTGAGGCAAAGGCTTCCCAGCGTTCTGGAGAGAGCCTGGGTTTTGGTTCTTGAGGCTTTCTTGAATGAACTGCAAGAGAAGTGACCATTTTTCAGCCGCACCCTTTTAAAATAATATACCTGGTACCAGACATCTCTCACTTCACTGTCCCGGAAAGGCTTTAATGTCAGTCTGCATTGTCTGAGACCATATTAATTTTTCTTTGTTTATATTTTTCAAAGGAGATTCCCCCCAATCTTTAGTATTTTTTAAGTTTGTGTCTTTATTGCTTTTGTTGAATGTTAGAACTTAATAACTGGAAATATGCATACATATATAAATTTATACCTATTTATATATATATTTCTATATATACCTACATTTATGTATACAACAGGGTGAGGCAAAAGTAGGCTTACATTTGTGAGTATATGAAATACAGTTTATTATTTATTTATTAATTATTGTATTATTTTCCATATAAACAACTGTAAACCTACTTTTGCCCCACACTGTATATATCTATTTTTTAAATTTTACAGAAGGGGGAAGAGAAAAAGAAAGTGAGTAGTATTGATTTGTTTTTCCACTTATTTATGCATTCATTGGTTGATTTATGTATGTGCCCTGACCGGGGGGTCAAGCCCACAACCTTGGCTTATTGGGATGACACTCTCTCCAGCTAAGCTACCCAGCCAGGGCCCATACCTATATTTTAAAAAGCTATCTGTGTATATGTACATATATACGTATGTATGGGTATATATGGTGTGAGCTTGTGCATGTCTACACATTTGAAATTTGAAATAGGCATACTCGTGTATTTTAGAAGCACAGAGCCATTTAATGAAACAGGAGTACCGTGAGTACCTGATGTACATAATTCCATGTGATCTTACAACATGCTGAGGAAATCGGTAATCACCATTATTGCCTCCATATTCCACATGAGAAATCTGATACCCCAAAGGGTTACATTAGTTGCCCACATGTAGTAGCCTGTCGACCCCAAAGCCCTCATCTCCCTTTCCACCTCTCCACGAAGGACACCTCACAGCCTCCCTATGGTGACTCTTCCCCCCACTTCCATGGAGCATAACTGCAAGGTCTCTCAGAGACCATTTTTTGAAAACAACTTTGCTGTGATAAAATTCACACAGGATACATTTCACCCATGTAAAGTGTACAATTCAATGGCTTTTAGTAAATACACACACAGAGCTGTGTACCCATCACAACAGTTAATTTTATGTATTTATCTTTTCTAGCTTTATTGAGGAATGGTTAACATTTACTGCTGTGCAAATCATCTTAGCAGGCCTCTCTTCTGTCTCTTTTTAGCTCTCTGACATCTTGCTTCCTTCTGTGAACCTTTTCAATGAGTGGCTCTTACAAAACTGGATTTTATGTTTCCATGTACATCTGTAAGTCCCAAGAAGCTGTGCCTTTGAGTTGTAAATGCTTGCTTTGCCAACACAGTGCAACTTAGTGCGACTAAGCACTGACTGCAACTCAGTTGCCTATTGCCTAGCTAAGCTTTCAGTTTCTGAGCAGAGACTATTTTTTTATATCATATTCTATGCCAAAGGTATATGAGGGCCAAAATAACAACAGTTAAAGAAGCGAAGCAGCCTTTCTTACAGACCGGTAGCTGTGTGCAGTCTAGAGCCACCTTCCTGGCAGAGCCCATCTGGAGCCTGTCCCCCAGGAACATATACTCTGTGTTCTGCCAGGGGTGGGGAGGAACTTGGTTTCAGGCTCTGTGTTTTGGTGATGAGGCTGAATGTTATTGCCAAATTGAAACATTTGCATGTCACATATCAACAAGCAAGTACATTCTGTGGCCAAATTTTATCTGCAGAAGATGGCATGTGGAAGGGAATTTATGGGATTTGGCGTGGAAGCTGGGCAGTTCCTTAACAACCCCAGACCTCACCTCCAAGCTCCACCCTTACCCAATTTACACCTTTGCCTCTCTGGGACACAGAAATCCAAGTTAAAGGAAAGTCAACCTCCTAGTTCATGGTCTCACTTTTGCATATTTTAAAGCTTTTTAGTATGGATTTCCTTTTAAAATATGCATTGAGTTAACCATATTTGGGGATTAAATGCATTTTAGCTCTCTGTACCCCAGCTGTGTCCTGTCCTATCCATTTTTACCATTTCTGTGTTTGTCTAAACCATCCGCCTTCTAATGCAGCCTCCAAACCTGTCCTATGGTTTGACTCTTGCCCCTTTCTTTTTAATCTGTTACCTTTTCAAGCAACCAGAGCAGACCTTTTACAGACTAAATCAACTGGAGTCATTCTTTCACCTAAATCAACTGGAAGTCACCCTTCAGTGACTTCCTTTGGCACATAAAGAGGAACTTCTGACCTCCCTCCAGCTTATCCTTGAGAATCCTCCCTTTCTACTCTGACCTGACCTCCTACTGTCCCCACCTGTTCACCCAGCACCAGTCACAGAGGACACTTTTCAGGTCCTTAAACCTGCCTAAGCCTGGAAAGTTTTTTTCTCATTTATATGTTCATTCATCCTTTATTCACACTCTCCTCACATATTATCACCTTTAAAGAGCCTCCTGAGTAGCCCCCCACCCTACAACATCACATCATGGTTATACAGGGGGGGACCAAAAGAAAAACCCAGAATTATCTTCTGGAGGGTGGGCCCCTTGTAGTACAGGCTTCCCCCATTAAGTGAGTGTTATAGGAACACATCTGTGTCAGTGTACCAGCTGAGGTTGCTATGAGAAGCTGCACTCAGCTTCAGCAAAAACTTTATTTGAAGACTCAATGCATTTGCCCATTTCATGATGGGTGAGTGACAAGTGCACCTGCCCACACTGCACTGAGTGTTCAGCAGTTTTTAACCCAAAATGGCACGACCCCTGTGCCCCACATTCCCCCCATTCACCAGATCTTGCCCCAAGTGACTTTTTTATTTTGTTTCTCCTGAATGAAAAGAGTCTTGCCCAAGTGGAAGTGAAACAAAAAATGCAGAAGCACTAAAAGGCATCAAAATCAACAAGTTCAAAAACTTATAAGCAGTAGAAAAAAAGTCTCGATAGGGGTATTGTACCAAATAGAGAGTGTACTTTGAAGGTGGCTGAAGTTTAAACATGTGAGAATAAATACAATATTTTATAAACAAATTCTATTTTGGGGGTCCTCCCTCATACTTATATCATGTCGTATATCAATATCTGAAATCTCTTGTTCATTTATTATATTCTTTCCCCATCTTTACTCCTTATTTCCCACCTCCTAGAATATAAACTCAGTTAGATCAGGAATTGCTTGTTTTGTTTGTTTCTGTGTTTCTGTCCTTCATAAAAAGCTTTTTGGCATGTACTAGATTTTTAATAAAAACCAGTTAAAGTAATGAGAAAAACAGTGAGGTGAAAGAAAATTGTAGGCTTGCTCCTAAAAAAATTTTCAGCAGTTTAAAACTAACCTGTCATCACTTTCTCATGAAAATAACCTCTCCTGTATTTTCAATTCCCTAAAAAAAAGTGAAACTTCAGAAAGATATTCACATCCTTAAAATACTGTAATGTTGTAGTGGTCTACAGCTTATAAACAAATGGCATGAGAAATCTTGGTTTATAATTTAAACATGTTCAATTGAGAATTAGCTTTTCCAGAAAAATGGTTATAAAGAAAAGTTACTATTTCAAGCCATCCCCTGAAGTCCATTTAACTCTTTAAAAAAATTTTAATGTTTATTGAGTTTAGAGAGAGAGGAAGGAAGAAAGAGAGAGAGGTGGGGAGAAACATTGATGTGAGAGAGAACCATCGACTGGCGGCCTCCCATGCGCACCCGACAGAGGACCAAGGCCACAGCTGCTCCATGTGCCTCGATTGGAGATTGAACGCCCAGCCTTTTGCCGAATGCGCCAATGTACCAACCAGCTGAGACTCACTGGCCAGGGGCTCCATTTAACTTTTAATCTGGTAATTATGGGCCCTAATTGTACTTTGTAATTTTCCTTCATATTAAAACATTCCGATTTCTAATTGGGAGCTTCCAAGAAAACATTTGCTCCTCCCAGAGCCTCTATTACATGGTTCTCCTTCCTTTAAAAGTCCAAAGACACAGACAACAAGGGCACAAGGATGCTGGCAGTGGGTGGGGAGAGGTGAGGCAGACATCAGAGAGGTGAGAGGCAGACTCTGGAAGCCAGCTTCCTGAGTTCTGGTTGATGCTTCTACAAGTGGGTTTGATAGCAAACGTGAAGGTTTCTGAAACTTATTGACATAGTGTGGGGATAGAGATTTGGCTCTTCAAGCAGCTTTATTAACTTCTTACTGAGAAGCAAGGTTAGAGGTGAGATAATAACCATTGAAGTGCACAGAAAATGTTTTCTTCAGTAAAATCTTTCTGCATTTCATAGGAATACCTTCTCGTGTTAGGATAAAGTATAGACACCCAAGATAGATAACTAATTTTGATAGCTAATTCTAATAGCTAACTATAATGTCTATAGTGCCAAAGTGATCAATATGGTCATTAAAATAAAGATATAAATAACAAGGTTGTAATATTGATACTACATTGGTGTTAGGGTATGTGCCCACACATAATGAATAATCCTTCCATGTTTAGGTCATGTGTATAATTATGATTAAAGTGCTGTTAGTTTCTGAGTTTATTATATCTGATACCGTATCTTTTAACCTATGAGTAGCTGAAAGCATTCATTACAATACCTGTTATTTTGAAAGCAAGTGAGTTAATGAGATACAGCAATCACAAAACCCTATTTTCTCCCCTTCCACCACCAGATATTTTAAAATGAAGTCTCTGCATTGAGTGAGTGTATTTTTTGTATCTTCGAACTCTTGAGACAAAAAGTACAAGTATTATATTTCTTTGCTTCTTTGTAGCTGCCTAGAGAAGTCTTCAATCAGTATTTGTTTTAGATGGGTGATATTAGTATTTTAAATTATATAAGTAGAAGTGTATAGACATTGCTTATATAGGTTCTTCACTCCACAGAGGCACTGAGGCTGGAGGAGTCTGAAAGATTAACCCAAGGAAGTCAGAGTAGCTGGACTGTCACTGTTACAATTCAACATCACTCTTAGCTCACTGGGTACTTGTGAGACCCTGTAAAAATGGCATTATGTTATACAATCTACACTTAAGCAACCTTCAGCTATACAGATTAGGAATTGCTCCTTTGAAAATATTTGTCAGAGTTAATTATTGAAGACTCTTGTGTAAATATAGAAAAGTCAGATGAGGACAAGCAAGTCTGTCTTCCACCCCCGTTTTCAGACTTAATCAGAGCAGCAGAAAACTCTGCATAGTCTCTAGGTGACAACAACAATGATGACAAAAAGACCTTTTCTGATATCTTGTGGGAGCATAATTTAAATATATCTCTTTGTATATACAGCAGTCATCCATTGTTCCCATTCTGCAAAGATTTAGTGTCATATGAAATATATTAGGCTCTTTGGTAAGGATTGCAGACATAAGGCTAAATGGGATGACATAGTTTGGACCCTTGAGCAATTTATGGTCTACTAGGAATGGGGTAAATACATAAATAAATGGATACAGTAGAGATTATGGATATACGATAGCAGTCTGGATAGCACATGATGGCAGCAAAAAAGTGAGCTGTTAATTATATGTAGGGTGAAGGGCGGGGTCAGGAAAACCTTTATAGAGATGAGAATGCTTAAGCTGTCTTGAAAGATGAGAAGTCTTTACCAGGTAGAATCTACATGTGATTAAAATACAGACATTAGTAAAGGCAGAGGAATGGACTATGTCTGGCAGGATTAGTGGTAAAAAAGCATTCTTCTGCATTGGATTATACTCTGTTTATTTTTGCAAGACTTCAGGGACATTTTGGCGAGATAAGGGTTGATGATGAGAATTCTTTCTGCTGCAGACCTGAAGAGGAGATGGAGAATAGCCTCCAGGTCTGAGCGGAACTGGCATTTGGGAACGTAATAGGAAAATAGAATTTTTATAGGTTTTTCTGGGATAAGAATTTGGGTGCCACAGATGCATTTTCATGTCTTAAGAGCATTTTTCTTAGAAATGTATTAAATAGTCTAATCTGAAGAAGCCAGTGTGTCCGGTTCTATACTATAGCTCCTAAAAAATCAAAAGTCTTTATTCTGCAATTTGTCACTAAGGATCCAGCTATTTTTGAAGGGGGTGGTTACTGATGTTGAGGTGATGCCTCTTACATATTGAGGCATTCATTATGCACTTGATGAAAAGCTGTTTCATATTTTAAAGAATAATTCCTTAAAACAAGCCCAATGAACTATTTGTTATTAGTTCAAGTGAAGAAATAGGAAAAGGCTAATAGAGTATACAATATATATTTTTTTAATATTTTTATTTATTTATTTTTAGAGGAGAAGGGTAGGAAAGAGAGAGAGGGAGAGAAATATCAATGTATGGTTGCCTCTCATGTGTCCCCTGCTGGGAACTGGCCTGCAACCCAGGCATGTGCGCTGGCTGGGAATCGAACCTGGATCGTTTGGTTCGCAGTATACAATATATTTTTAATGTGACTTCAAATATAATCTACTGTAGTAATATGTTAAAGATCTATAAAGACACAAATCAATATAGCTTTATATATTGCAATATTTAAACTAATATAAAAATATTAACACAACACTATATTTTATATGCTCATTATGCAAGCCCTAGGGACAAAATTCAGAAAAACTACACTGAAATTATAATATCTCAAGCTGTATAACTAACTGTAGGAAATATACCCTGTATATATTTTCCATGATTTTACTTTGTGAATTTTCTATTGAATTCATATTCTTGAAATAAAGATAGAATTCAGAGCATAGAGAAATACAGTGAAAATATTTGTGGTGGTGTTTAAAATTCAGCATGTGCAACTCTTTTCTAAGTTATTAATAGGCTTGAGAACAACAATATAAGCAGTTTCTCCTACAGAGAAGCAAGTCTGAGAGAATAGACTTCCGTCAGAAGTGGCTGCCATTATGAGGAAGGGAAGCTGAATTCAAACAGTTTTGTGAGAAAATTACAAAGAGGAAGCAATTCAGCTTCACAATCAGTCACTAACATTTGATTTACTCCTTTTGGAGTTTACAAGTGGCTGCCAAGTTACGCACAATACATATGACCTAATCCTTGGGGCCTCCCTTCCAGCTGATGTCTGCGTCAGTAGTGGCCGTGAGAGAGCAAGCAACTTTAAGAAAGGATTGTTTACCATTTTAGTTTAGAGACCAAATCAAGTGGTTTAGAACATCGTTGGAATGTTGTTTTGTTTAAATTTAGAACACATAGTGATTCCAAGTGTTACTTAGCATCTAGTCTTTTTTTAAAAAAATTCTTGTTTTTCTATTACGGTTGTCCCAGTCTTCCCCTCTTGGCCCTCCACCATCCAGCCACACACCATCGTCCATGTCCATGGGTCACTCATACATATTCCTTGACTAGCCTCTTCCCCTTCTTTACACCGTTGGACCCTTTCCTCTGGCAGCTGTCAGTCTGTTCCATTTCCACGTCCCTGGTTTTGCTCATTAGTTTATTTTGTTCATAGATTCCTCTTATAAGCAAGATCATATTGTATTTGTTTTTCCCCACCTGGCTAATTTCAATTAGCACAATAGTCTCCAGTTCCATCTATGCTGTCGCAAAGGGTAGGAGCTCCCCCTTTCTTTTTGCTGCATGGTATTCCATTGTGTAAATGTACTGCAGTGTTTTAATCCATTCTGTTTCCAACACTTGGCTGTTATAAATAGTGCTACTATGAACACAGCAGCACATAAGTTCTTTTGAATTGGTGTTTTGGGATTCTTAGGGTGTATTCCCAGTAGTGGGATCACTGGGTCAAAATTGTTCATTAGAATCTCATTCTGAAAGGTGCCTTTTTACCACTTCTTTGGTGATAACTATGAAAAGTCAAAGACATATTTTTAATAAATACCTCTTTTGTTTACAAATGAGTGTAAATAATCAAACTGACTAAACCGCTTTTGTTTACAAATGAGTCAGCAAATAATCAAACTGACTAATAAACTCCCAAATAGTCACAATTATGGCCTCAAGAACATGACAAATCTAAGGAGTGCTAAGGAAATTTATACAGATATGAAACAAGAAAACAAGGGGAGTATGAAGATGGCAACATAAATGTGTAATTGTCACACGTTCTTTGTTCTTGTACATTTCCACTTTTTCCTACTTACAGATTATCATTTTCTTGAGGGTAAAGATGGCTCTAACTTCAAGTGTTTGTTAGCTCTCCTTCTGTGGACAGACTGGTACGAACAGGAAAAGAAACCATTGACCAGCTGCCTGTGAATAATTCTTCCCCTAGGATAAGCCTATGTCAGCTCTCAAGTGGAGAGTGGCTTGGGGAAGGTGGTGTAGAAATCAGGTCACAGACTCAGACCTGTTTGGAACTCGGCTCCTGTTCCCGTCCTCCCAGTCCGCAGGCAGGAACAGGGAAGGGAGCAGCCATGGCCACACCGCGTGAGGACTCCAGCTCCACTCTCAGGGTTTTCCACAGAGGAGCGGAGCCCAGGCCTCTTCCTTCCCACCATCTTTCTAGAAATTGTTTTGAGATCCACAGGGAAGATAGGCCCCACAAGTGGACCACTTAACGTATACATTTGAAAAGTGATCAGTGTGCACATTCTGAAAACAGGAGTATCAGTAAATAAGATGAGATAAATATGTGAAAAGAGATTTGAAAAGAAAAGAAGGAGAGGTTTTCATTCAGAGAAGCAAATAATGTGTGACCTTGTGGGCACAAAACAGTCAAGGTATTTTATTTAGGTTTTTAAACTTACTTTTTTTTTACTTTTAAAATATGTGATTTATAGTTATTTTGGCTATGGAATTGCTGATTCCCCTCATCAAAGGAAGAATAGCCTCCCTCCCACCTCCTTCCAAGGTTCAGCCATATTTCTTGAAGTTATAATTTTCTTTCTCATTGTACTGTTTTGATTTGTTCGATTTTTCCCCTCCATTTTTTCAAATGATAAGCAGCATGTATTTAATTTAGATTTTGAATTCAATCGAGGTAAATTCTTTTCAGAAGCCATTCATAGTTTATTTTATTTAATCCTTAGAGAAGTAATGGTATTGTTAATGATATTCTTTCTAAAGTCCTGTTCTAACCCAGAGACTGTAAGCACACTACTTTTGTTTTATTCTCACAATATTGGTGTGATTGGGCATTGCTGTTTTATTTTATAGCTGAGTGAACTGAGTTTCACAGAGTGTAATTAAATCAGCCTAAGAAAGCACACCTATGAAGCAGGACTAAGATCTGAGCCTGTGTGTGTCTGATTCTCTTTTATCCACAAAACTACCCACGGTCATATGTGTGCACATGTACCACATGAGCTTGTGTCATATGTAGCAGTACTTTCTGCTTTTCCTGGAAATTACTGAAGGCTTTAGCCAGATGGGTGAAATCTCAACAATCAGAGTTAGAGGGCACCTTTCAGTGAGGAGGAGGCATTTTGAGCAAAGAAAAAAGTCTCGGTGGCACCTTAGGTTTGGAAAAGTACAGGATATTCTTTCAATCCCCAATCATGGCACATATAAGAATTAACCAATAGATACATAGATAAATGGAACAACAAATCAATATTTCTCCCCTTCCCTCCCTACCTCTCTTTCTCCTGCCTCCTCTTTCCCCCTCCTCTCTTCCTTCCTCCCTCTCTCTAAAATGAATTTTTTTTAAAACCCTCAGAGTAGGACATTGTGACTGACTCAAAGGGGTCCAGAACAAGCCACTTCAAGATGTGCCTCCAGCTCCCTTTATTCAATATCTAGAGGAATTTGAATAAGGGGGCCTTGCCTGTAAGAGATGATCAGAGATCACGTCTTTTGACCTACAGGGCAGGGCAAACCTTCTCTGTACTGAATGTCTGCTCTTCCTGTCACCCTGCAGTGTCCCTTCGAAGCCCCCAGGGCTCCTATCTCACCCCTCGTTCAGGCTGTCTTACGCACCTCAGGCCCCAGTTGCATCTATGCACCTGTCGTCTGTGCAGTGGCTCAGACTCTCTTATGTGTGCAGGGTTCCCATATACATGTATGAAATTCAGTTGTTTTCTCTTGCTAATCTATCTTATGACTATTTGATTACTGGACCAGCCAGAACCTTGAGGGCAGAGGAAAGTTTGTTTCTTCCCCACAGGTACAACATCCTTGAATGAGTGTTGGGGGGAAATTGTGGAAAGGCAGATCCAGATTAGTTTATGGGAGACCTTAAAAGCTTGATTTAGAATTGAGGCTTCACGCTTGAGGCATTAGAAAGTTTCCATTATGGAAGTGACATCACTGGAAGCTTCATCATGGAGTCACCTCAGTTTAGCCCCCTCAGCGTGATTGGATGACAAGGGTGCGCAAACAGTTTGTTAATTTGTGTCAGCAGCAGCTGCCATCCCAATGTGTCAGTTTTCTGGAGAGTATTGTTATGTGTCAGGATGTGGTAGTAATCTCTAATTGCCCGTTTCTTTGTAGCCTCTTACTCTCATAGGTAAACTTGCACTAAAAAGTGGACAGATTGTAGCCAAGGCCTTTTCTGATCGGTGACTGCTCTATGGAACCCATGCCCTGTTGGGCAGATTTACAGTTCTCCTGTCCACTACTTTTGCTCTTTGGGAAAACTTAAATTCTGTCTGCACAGCAGTGCATCCCTTTCTTCATAGCTAGGTAATGTTTGGGCTGCTCTTTAATAAAGTCAGACCCTGAGAGTAAATAGAATGTGAGAAACTTTGTTATGCATCTCATCCTTAGCTGATAATTGATGGAATATTTTGTCTTTCTTGGGTCCTAACTCATTATATTGCCAAGAAACTGCTGGGTTCCACCTGTGCAGTTTTTGAAAAGAAATTAAATGATGCATTCCAGGAAGGGTTCACATTTGCTCATTATTTCTGGCTTAATCAAATTAAGGGGAAAAAATAAAAACAGTTAAGACCAGAGCACCTGTAACTAGTATTGCCGGAAATTATGACCCTGTTAGTTTGAGAGAGAGAGAGAGAGAGAGAGAGAGAGAGAGAGAGAGAGTGTGGCAGGCAAAGGGGTCTAATTATTGGGCTGTTAATAATATTACTTAAGTACTCATTAAATGTGCTACCAGTAACAGACTTGTCTGATCACAAACCTTCATTAAAAGTCTTAGAAAGTTTGTTACTAATCTTGTATTTTTCCATAAAATTCATGTTACTGGATAACTCAAAATCGGTAGGTGAACTTTGACCTGTGGGTCACACTGAAGGATGAAGATTAGGGTATTGTGTGTGAGGGATGCTCAGAATGTGTCTATTATTGGTATAATTGTATATTTGTATAGTATTTCCCAGCTGTTCCTGTAGGATTGATGCAAATTGTGGAAAACAAATCTGGAAAATGATTAAAGATTGGAAAGAAGAGACACCGAAAATAATATATAGGGCAATTTCATCTTTAACCTTTGAATATAAACTAACTTTTCCTGAGGATTAAGCCAAGGAAGAACCTCGAAAATTCATGTATGGGAGAACACTGCAGATTTTTTATAGGTGTAAAGCAATTACCTTTTCCATTAATATGTTCGCCTCCAAACAGAAAGCTATTTCTAGGTTTTAAAACTGAATTGGGATTTTTTATTTAGTACAATTTAAAAGAAAGATTTCTTCTCATTTCTGAAAGAGTTTACTGCCTATATTTTTTGTTGGAGTTTTGTCACTTCAGGTCTTACATTAAAGTCTTTAATTCATTTTGAATTTATTTTTTGTATATGGTGTAAGAAAATGATCTAGTTTTACTTTTTTTTTTTTTTTGGCATGTATCTTCCTGGTTTTCCCAATGCCATTTATTGAAAGACTGTGTTTTCCCCATTATATATTTTTGTTTTATTTCTCATAGATTAATTGATCATATAAGGGTGGGTTTGTTTTTAATCATTGTAGTACTGATTTGCTTAGTCAACTCTTACATAGTCGCCTTTGTGTTCTTTCTTATCTAGCCATTTTCACCTTCTATGCTCGGCTTCTTTTAGTTAAGTGGTAAAATATTGAGTAACATTTATTGATCTTGGCATACTTTCACCATCTCCCTGTGGTCTTTCTCCTCATTACCTTATCTGACACTCTAAACTGTATTTTTACTATTCTTGCACAACTGACTCTAGTGAAATAGAAAAGCCATAGTTTTTAATCCATCATCTAATATTTTTTCTCAGAGTAGAAACTGTGGTTACATCTGGGGTATCATTAGCAAGTGAAATGCTGAATATCACATCTTGGATTGCAGCCTCTTATGAGTCACTTTGTCTTTTGAACAAGGTGTGTCCCACGTGGGAAAGAAGGTCTACACTAGAGTGCCAACAATACTTTCAGAAGGAGGTGCCGCACCCAAACCTAAAGCATTTTTTCAACAGCTAAGATTAAGAGTAATTAACATTTAATGTACCCCCGCTTAGGTGTCCATGAAGTTTCCATGAAAACTAACATTTTAACCACATGTGTGTCAGTGTTCACTTTAACTTCTTGATCTTTCAAAGATTTGTCTGTATTAGATTTGTTTTTTTTTTTCCTCAACAGAGATTGTTTTAATATTTACTGCTTTTCCATAAAGAGTAGTCCCACTCTATGGAGGCTGATGGTCTAGATGAACTGGTATCAACATTGTGATCTCTTCACAGGCCTCCCATGTTTATTACTCAGAGAAAGCTCATTTGGTGAGTAAGGAGGAAGAGCCCATTTTATGTCCTTGCACAGATCATTGTTCTTAGTCCTAGAACCTCCTCTTAAGTATATATATTCTTAAAGAGGGTATCGTTTTGTTGATAAACTATTTCAGTAGGAGGGAAATTTCTTGGTAGACCTTATCTATTATACAATATATAAGCTATTAAATTTTACTGTTTCATCATTTATTCATTTGGTCATATAAAAGTTGTTTATTAATATTATTATTTAGTTTTCTGTGAATATTTTTGTGTGCAATTTAGTACTTAAAACCCTTTCATGTATTTAAGAACATCGTTTCTAGTGGACATAAAATTAAGTGGAAGTTGTTACAGTATTTGTTAATGTTTGATATGAAGATAATTGTCATAAGTCAAAAAGATAAATCCTACTCTAAGTGTGTACACCCACATTTGATGAGAAGACTGTGGAGAAAAAGGGAGGGATGATGGAGAACATTTTCCTTTCTTGCACATAAGCAGATTTATTCCCTAATTGGAGAGATTTAGAATGCACACTCGACAAACAGGCACAAAACCCTTCACCACTCCAGCTGCTCACTTCAAAATCTTAGGTAACTGATCAATTTTGTAGTTCCCAGAGCTGACACGTTACACTTGGTCTTATCAGTCCTTAACTCCAAAGGGAATAAAAGGATCCCTTGAATTTGCCCTTGATTCTATATTATTATTGCCTAAGATAGCTTCAGCTATTTCAGCTATTGGAAATAAATCATGAAGATAGGCATCATGTAGTACAAGTCATTTTGCATCTTGCCTTTTCACTCCATGTTAGGCTTTTCAAATGTATACCAGCTGCTCTCTGTAGGTCTGGCTCGTGCCTCCCACAAACTGTTCTGTTCTGTTCTGTGTGCATGTACTGCTGTGTGCTTGTTTCTTCCTCTCTTGGTGAACACTTGGATGACTTTCACCCTTCTGCATGCCCATGAAGTGCTTCAGTGACCTATACAGTGCAGTAGTTAACAGACTACAGAACTGGAGAGCTTGGGTTTGTGGTTCCACAATGACTAGTCATGTGACTTTGGCGTGCCGTAAGCCTGTGTGCTTCAGTTAAAATGTGGTATGTGTCTGTTAGGTAGGCATGATATGGGATGATAGAGTGAAACATAGGAAGGGCTTAGAATGGTGTCTGGCACTTAAAAGGCACTACGCAAGTGTTAGCTGTTACATTTATTAACATAGTTCTTTTTAATGCCTCTTGAGGTCTATGTGTGTCACTTTCTCATGGGTCAAAACCTAGAAGGATAATTTCTGGGACATAGCCTAGTAATAGTCTTAGTTTTACTAAAAATTTGTTAAATTGGTTTCAGGACACATTATATCAACTTACACTTATATACGTGGTGTCGAAGTTGCTGTTTATTCTCCTCTTCACCAACACTTCATGTTACAGACTTTTAAATTTTTTTCAGTCTGATAGCTGACAGAGTACCTATCTCTCTTATTTTAATTTGCATATCAAGGAACAGGTATAAAGGACACCTGGACAAAACTTGAGGGTGTAGGATTGAGGGTGGGAGGTGGGGATGGCTGGGGAGGGGGAATGGTGGAGGAGAAATGGAGACAACTGTACTTGAACAACAATAAAAAAAAGGGAGGGGAAAGAGTGGAGTTGAAAACCTTTTCTAATTGGCCTTTCTGGGAATTCCAATTAATATTCTTTGCTCAAGCCCTGATCAGAGTGGTTCAGTTGGTTAAGCATTGGTCTGTGGAGTGAGAAGTCACCGGTTCCATTCCCAGTCAGGGCACATGGCTGGGTTGCAGGTTCAGTCTCTAGTTGGGATGCATTGTAGATACAACCTCTCAATGTTCTCTCTTTCACATCCATGTTTCTCTCCTTTCCTTTCTCTTTCTCTTTCCCTCTCTCTAAAAATAAATAATTGTAAAAAATTAAATACATTCTTTGTTCAAAACAAAATATAATACTGAATATGTGCATATGAAATTAAAATGGGAAGAAACTCACTTTTTACCTCTAGGAGAAGGTACAGAAGTAGATTATATCTGGGTGATAAGTATCTGGTTATACATTCAAACCTCCGTTCTTGAACATTTGGTTTTCAAACAATTTAATTCTGGACCAAGTGGTTCATGGGGAAAATGTCTCAGTTGTCTAAATAACTTTGGGGCTCAGTTCTCTACCTGAAAACCCTTTAATGCTGTTACCTGTATGATCAGTTATGCATCTCTTAGGAGACAAAGGAGATTCGATTTTCAAACAAATCATTTCTTGAACAGTTTCCTAGAACAAATTAAGTTTGAGAACTGAGATTCCATTGAACTTTATATTATTTGTCATTTTCATAATAGTTTCAGTATTTCATAATTTTTTAATAAATTAATTTAGGTTTTATTACCTAAAAGGCCAGGTAATCTTCTTTAGAATTCAGGTAAGTTTTTTTTTTTTTTTTTTTTTTTTTTTGAAAATATTTAGACTTTCTTATTGTTGTTCTATTACAGTTGTCCCAAATTCCCCCCATTGTTCTCCCCTGCCCCTCCCCTCTGGCTCCCACAGTCAGTCTCCCCCCTGCTATCCATGTCCTGGGTCATTTATACCTGTTCCTAGACTAGACTCTTTCCCTTCCTCCCCCCCCCCCCGGTCCTCTGGTCACTGTCAGTCTGTTCCTTGTTTCCATGCCTCTGGTTCTATTTTGCTCCTTTGTTTTGTTCATTAGGTTCCTGTTATAGTTGAGATTATATGGTTTTTGTCTTTCACCACCTGACTCATTTCACTGAGCACTATATTCTCCAGTTCCAGCCATGCTGTAGGGGAGAGTAGGGGTTCCTTCTTTCTTTCTGCTGAGTGGTATTCCATCATGTAAATGTACCACAGTTTTTTGATCCTCTCATTTACTGATAGGCACTTAAGCTGTTTCCAGCACTTGGCTATTGTAAATACTACTGTGAAGACAGGGGTGCATTGTTCTTTTGAACTGGCATTTCAGAATTCTTAGGGTATAATCCCAGCAGTGGAATTGCTGGATTACAAGGCAGTACCATTTTTAGTTTTTTGATGAAATTCCATACTGTTTTCCACAATGGCTGCACCAGTCTGCATTCCCACCAACGGTGTACTAGGGTTCCCTTTTCTCTCTACACCCTCACCAGCACTTGCTGTTTGTTGATTTGTTAATGATGGCCATTCTAACTGGTGTGAGCTGGTATCTCATTGTGGTTTTAATTTGCATCTCTCTGATGGTTAATGATGTTGAGCATCCTTCCATGTCTCTGGGCCCTCTGTATGTCCTCCTTGGAGAAGTGTGTATACAGGTCCTTTGCCCATTTTTTAAATTGGGTTATTTGCCAGGTGTTGAGTCATATGAGTTCTTTATATATTTTGGAGATCAAACCTTTGTCTGAGGTATCATTGAAAAATATGTTTTCCCATAGTGTTTGTTCCCTTTTCATTTCTTTAGGTGTGCAGAAGCTTTTTAATTTGATGTAGTCCCATTTGTTTATTTTTCCTTTATTTCTCTCACCCTAGAGGATATATTGGCAAAAATACTGCTGTGTGGGGTGTCTGAAATTTTGCTGCCTGTGTTTTCTTCTAGGACTTTTATGGTGTCATGGTTTATGTTTAAGTCTTTTATACATTTTGAGTTTATTCTGGTGTATGGTGTGAGTTGGTTGTATAGTTTAATTTTTTGCATGTACCACTTCAGTTCCCCCAACACCATTTGTTGAAGAGGCTGTTTTTACTCTGTTTTATGCTCCTGCTCCCTTTATCAAATATTAATTGACCATAGAGAGGTGGGTTTATCTCTGGGCTCTCTATTCTGTTCCGTTGGTCTACATGTCTGCTCTTATGCCAGTACCGGACTGTTTTGATTACACTGTCCTTGTAAAATAGTTTGATGTCAAGTATTGTGATCCCTCCTACTTTGTTCTTTCTCAAGATTGCTGAGGCTATGCAGGGTCATTTTTGGTTCCATATAAATTTTTGAAATATTGGTTCTAAATCTGTGAAATATGTCATTGGTATTTTAATACGGATCACATTGAATCTATATATGGCTTTGGGTACTAGGGACATTTTAATGATGTTAATTCTCCCAATCCATGAGCATGGTATATGCTTCCATTTATTGTATCTTTCTCGATTTTTCTGTATTGTGTAGTTTTCTGAATACAGGTCTTTTACCTCCTTGATTAAGTTTATTCCTAGGTACTTTATTTTTCTTATTGCTATTAGTAAATGGGATTATTTTCTTAGTTTCTGTTTCTGATATCGCATTGGTGTACAAAAATGCCTTTGATTTCTGAATATTGACTTTGTATCCTGCTGTTTTGACAAATTCATTTATTAGGTCCAGCAGTTTTTTGGTGGAGTCCACAGGATTTTCTACGTATACTATCATGTCATCTGCAAACAATGACAGTTTTGTTTCCTCTTTTCCAATTTGGATGCCTTTTATTTCTTTTTCTTGTCCAATTGTTGTGGCTAGAACTTCTAATACTATATTGAATAAAAGTGGTGAAAGCAGTCAGCTTTGTCTTGTTCCTGATTTCAGGGTAAAAGCTTTTAGTTTTCGCTTGTTGAGTATGATGTTGGTTGTAGATTCCTCACACATGTCCTTTATTATATTGAAGTATGCTCCCTTTATTCATACATGGCTGAGCATTTTTATTAAAAAATGGGTGCTGTACTTTATCAAATGCTTTTTTACCATCTATTGATATGATTATGTGATTTTTGTCTTGTCATTTTGTTTATGTGGTGTAGTATGTTTATTTATGTGAGAATATTATATCAGCCTTATATCCCTGGGATGAATCCCACTTGATCATGGTGTATGATCTTTTTAATGTATTATTGGATGCAATTTGTCAATATTCTGTTAAGGATTTAGGCATCTATATTCATCAGCAATATTGGCCTGTACTTTTCTTTCTTTGTTGTGTTTTTACCTGGTTTTAGAATTAGGAGAATACTGGCTTTATAAAAAGAGCTTGGGAGTCTTCCCTCTTCTTGAATTTTTTTGGAATATTTTGAGAAGGATAGGGGTTAACTCTTCCCTAAGTGATTAGAAAAATTTGCTTATGAAGTTGTACAGTCCAGGCATTTTGTGTGGCAGGATTTTTTTTTTATTATTATTGCTTCAATTTCACTAGTTGTTATTAGTCTACTCAGGCTTTCTGCTGCTTCTTGATTCAGTTTTGGAAGATTACATGTTTCTAGAAATTTGTCCATTTCACCGAGGTTTTCAAATTTCTTGGCATATAGTTGTTCATAGTAATTTCTTACAGTCCTTTTTATTTCTGTGGCATCAGTTGTAACTTCTTTCACTTTTGATTTTATTTGGGTACTCTCTCTCTCTTTTTTTTTTTTTTTTTTTTTTTTGATGAGTCTGGTTAAAGGCTTGTCAATTTTGTTTAACTTTTCAAAGAACTAAGATCCTGGATTTATTGATCCTTTGAATAGTTCTTTTAGTCTCTATGTAATTTAATTCTGCTCCTATTCTGATTAATTCCTTCCTTCTACCCTCTCTGGGCTTTGTTTGTTGTTTTTCCTCTAGTTCTTGTAGATGTGGGGTTAGGTTGTTTATTTGAGATTTTTCTGTCTTTTTTAGGTAGGCCTGTATTGCTATGAACTTCCCTCTCAGGACTGCCTTCACTATGTGCCATAAGTTTGGAACTGTTATGTGTTCATTTTCATTTGTTTCCAGAAATTTTTTGATTACTTCTTTGATCTCATTGTTAATCCATTCATTATTTAATAGCATGCTATTCAGTCTCCATGAACTTGAATGTTTTTTTTTCATGACGGTTGGTTTCTAGTTTCAAACTATTGTGATCAGAGAAGATGCTTGATATGATTTCAATTTTCTTGAATTTGTTGAGGCTTGTTTTGTGTGCTACCATCTGGATGATCTTTGAAAATGTTCCAAATACATTTGAAAAGAATGTGTATTTTGCTTCTTTGGGGTAAAAAGTTCTGTATATATTAAGTTCATTTGGTGTAGAGTGATATTCAATCCACAATATCCTTGTTGGTTCTTTGCTGGGAAGATCTATCCATTTTTGACAATGAGGTGTTAAAATTCCCTAGTATGAGTGTGTTGCTCTTGATATCTTTCTTGAAGTCCTCCAAGATTTTCCTTTTAAATTTGGGTGCTCCTATGTTAGGTAAATATATGTTTACAAGGGTTATATCTTCTTGATGTATTATTCCCTTAAATATTATGTAGTATTCTTCTTTGTTTATTTTTATGGCCTTTTTTGGCCTTTTGAAATCTATTTAGTCTGATATAAGTATTGCTACCCCAGCTTTTATTTTTTCATATGCATTTGCTTGGAATATTTTTTTCCATCCCTTAACTTTCAGTCTGTATAAATCTGTTGTTCTTAGATTGGTCTCTTGTAGACAGCATATATGCAGGTCAGTTTTTTTGGTTTTTTTTTTAAATCCATTCAGCTACCCTGTCTTTTGATTGGAACATTTGATCCACTTACATTTAAGGTTGTTATTCATAGGTACTTATTTATTGTCATTTTCTTCTCTTTGTGCCTTTTCCCCCTTGACCCCCCACTTTATTTCATCTTCTTAAAGCATTAGCATATCTTGCAGTGCTGGTTTGGTGCAGATATATTCTTTTAGTCTTTTTTTGTCTGGGAAACTCCTTATTTCCCCTTGTATTATAATTGAGAGTCTTGCTGGTTAGAGTAGTCTTGGTTGCAGGTCTTTGCTTTTCATTACTTGAATTATTTCTTGCCATTCCCTACTGTCTTGTAGCATTTCTGTTGAGCAGTCAGCTGATAGCTTTATTGGAGCTCCCTTGTATGTTACTAGCTGTTTGTTCCTTGCTGCCTTTAAGATTCTCTCTTTGTCTTTAAATTTTGCCCTTTTAATTTGCTGTGTCTTGGAGTGGGCCTCTTTAGGTTCTTCTTGATTGGGATCTTCTGTGCTTCTTGGGCTTGAGTGACTTTTTCTCTCATCAAGTTAGGGACATTTTCTATCATTACTTATTCAAACAGATTTTCTATCCTTTGCTGCTCTTTTTCTGGTATCCCTATGATATGGATATTATTATGTTTCATGTTGTCCTGAAGCTCCTGTAAAATCTCTTTGCTCTTTTTGATTTTTGTTTTGTTTTGTTGCTTTGTCTGAGAATGTTTTTCTTCCTTGTCCTGCAGCTCACTGGTTTGATCCTCTGCTTTATCTAGCCTGCTTTTAATTCCTTCTACTGTGGTCTTCATTTTAGATATTGTATTCTTCATTTCCTCCTGCTTTTTATTGATAGTCTCTATATCCTTTTTCATGCTGGTGTAGTTCGCAGTAAGTTCCTTGTAGCTTCCCTGAAGTTCTTTGTAGTTGTCTGAGCTCATTGAATGTCCTTATAACCACTATTTTTAACTCAGTGTCTGATAGTTTGCTTGCCTCTATTGCACAGAGCACTCTTTCTGGGGATTCCTCCTTTCCTTTCAATTGCGTTTCTTTGTTTCTCCATTTTAGGTGATGCTTCTTATTTGTTTCTGCTTCTTATTTGTTTCTGTTTCTTAGATTGATCTGCTTTGACTCCCTGTCTTTGTGATGTGACTTTCCGTGGTATGAGACCTCTGGGACTTAGTGATGCAGTCTCCTTGATCTCCTGAACTTGATGCTCTTGAGATGCCCTTTATGTATTATTTCTGGTTGTAATTGGGTTTTGGTTGTTGTTGGGTCGTTCTTTGGTGGGCCCTTCCCTCCAACTGCCTGAGAGTCACTACACCCACCACATCTTGTGTGCTGTTGTACAGGTTCTGCCAGGACATAACCATACAGCCCAGAAACAAACTCAGACCTGCAAAAATAACCCCACTCACAATCATACTATCAACCTCCAAAAAGCCAATATTAATAAAGATGTAAAGAGATTAAGACTATTATAAGAACGGAAAAATGAATATGAGATGACTAACTGAAAGAAAAATGATTTTGAGAGGGAAGAGGAAGAAGTAATAATAGGAATAGGGAATAGAAACAAGGTGAAGAAAGAAAGAAAAGAAAATTTACAACATAAATAAGGGAGGGAAGAAGATGGAATGGAGTTAGAGAAGAGAACTGTATAGTATTAGATTTAAACAGAAATTATATATATATGTGTGTGTGTGTGTGTGTGTATGTATATATATGTGTGTATATATATATATATACACGTACAGAGAGAGAGAGAATAGGAACCAAATCGGAGAAAAAGATCCACCACAGCACTTCAACAAGCAATGAGAAAAGATTACTATAGGTTGGATAGGAATAAGAGGAAAAGAAAGAAAGAAAGAAAAGTTTAAGAGATGTCTAGAGGAAAGAGAAGTGATTTTGAGAGGATAGAGGGGGAAGGAGTACTAAGAATGGGGAATGAAAACCAGGCTAAGACAGGGAAAAATTTAAATTTAAAATGAAAAATAGGGCATGAGGAAGGCAAAATGGAGCAGGAGAGGGGAACAGTAAAATTTGATATTTGAAATACAATAACTGTGAAGATCTAGAAATAAAATTGAAGAAATTCAACAACTACCCTATCCACAACCAACAAACAAAGATTGATAAAGGTAGAGAGAGAATAAGAGTATTTTAAGAATGAGAAAAAGATTGTGAGATTACTAATGACAAAAAATGGTTTTGAGAGGCTGGAGTAGCTGGAAATAGTAAGAGGACGGAATGGGAACAAGTCATAGCAAAAGAGAGAACAAAATTTAAAATGAAAATAAGAGGAAAGACAGTAAAATGGAGTAAGAGAAGGGAGACGCAAAATATGAGATTTGAAATAAACTGTAATATAAAAACTAGTGCCCTAATAGGCACACACTTGAAGGACAAGAAATGAATGTTAAAAAGCTATGCAGGAAAGAATATAATGCAAACCATAAAGAAGACTGTGGTGGAATTTATCTCAGCAGCATCTTTTCTTTAAACTGTATTCTCTTTCTGGATCCGCCCCTGGTGATATCAGATGGTGTTGCAGTCTGGCCTAGGCAGCCTGTTTGAGACTACCAGCAATCCAGTCTGTGGCTGTCTCCTTCAGTTGTTAATCTACTTAATCTGTAATCAGCAGTCAGGTTTAAGCACCACAGTGTGGGGCAGAGTAATTCCTGCAGGCAGGGCTACTGCTTCGCCTCAGGTTGATGCCACTTGGAGGGGAGTGGTCTGCCTGAGCAAGATGACTCGTGCAGTATGAGGAATGAATGAGCCTGGTAGCTGCTCCCTCAGTTCTCTCCCCAGAGCCACCAGTCCCAGTTCCTCCTCAAGCATCTCTAGTCCACTCTACCCTCCCTCTGCTGGAGCCCAGGGTAAGTGGCTGCAAATGGAATTGTGTGTGCTGGCCCTTTAAGAGGCTCTCTGAGTCTCCAGCCCTCACTCCCTGCCAGGCAGAAATCTCACTGCTTTTCATAGCTGGATGTTATCTGTGTTCCTTTCTGGCTCTGGTGCTGTAGGCCAGGGAAACTAGCCTGCCGTTTAGACCCCATACTTCTCAGGGGGATCCTTCCGGCCACTTAAATAGCCCTCCAACACTTCAGCTGCCTCCCATGGGTGCCTCGCCAGGTCTCTTGTGTCTCCACTGCACTCCCTCCCAGTCACATTGTGTTGAAGCTGTTTTTTGTCTTTCCGTGGTTATAAGGCTTCTCTACAGCTAGTGTTCAGTTGGTTATTCAAGATGATTTCTCTACAATTTAGTTGTAATTCCAGACTGGTCCTAGGAAGAGGTTAGTGTGTAGCTTCCAATCACTCCTCCACCATCTTAGATCTCTCAGGTGACTTTTTGATTGGTCATATGTTTGTACCTTTCTCACTTTTATATTTGGCATTGTTTTTTCTCAGTATTCTAGAGTAGTTAACAACAGATGGGTAAATAGTGGTAGTCATGCCCTGTCATGTAACACAAACTGAAAGATACTATCTTGAAATGGCCTTTATATAAAATCACCTACTTATAGATAACTGATAAATACATGATAGCAATATTCAAGCATCATTAATTAAGAAAATTAGTGTGCACATGTTACTGAAAGAAAACCAATTACTTACAGTCATTCTTTCTTTTAAAAGTAGTAAAATTAAAATAATTTAAAAGTGTGTGTATGTATGTGTGTGTGTGTGTGTGTGTGTGTGTGTGTGTGTATATATATATATATATATATAAATAAAAATATTGGTCTTTTAGTTTCCAAAATCCCAAAGAAGCAAAGTCTAATATTTTTTAAACCTGGCAACTTAAAAACCATGACAATTTGAAAATCAGGTAAATGTGGGTACAATAGTCGGATATTTAAAAGCAGCTTTATTGAAGCAGAAGTGAAAGCAACGTCTATGGATTTAAAGTGTACAGATAAGTTCTGACATATAAATACACATGTAAAAATCATCAGCACAATCAAAATAGAGAACATACCCATCACTCCCCACCTCCAAACAGTTTTTCTCTTACTGCTTGGTAATCCTTCACCTCTACTCCCCAGTTTCCACTGTTTTCTGTCACAAAAGATGAGTTTGTGTATCTACCAGGGATGTCCAACCTTTGGCCTGTGGGCTGCGTGCAGCCCAGGATGGCTGTGAGTGTGGCCCAACACAAAATCATATATTTACTTAAAACACTATGAGATTTTTTTTTTTTGTGATTACATGTCACAATATATTTAATGTGTGGCTGAAAACAACTTTTCTTCTACCAGTGTGGCCCAGAGACACTGAAAGATTGGACAGCCCTGACTGACTTTATGTATATATTTTTGCTTATTATTATTGCACAGGTAAATTCAAACCCAGGATATAAAAGAGTTAGATACTAAGTCTAAACAATCCTTATGTAGTCATTCAGCTTTTTTCTGACCATTTGTCTTCTGTCCAAGTAGGGTAGGATGTACATATCTGTTGGTAAATAAAAGATTATATCAAAACTTAGCGGCTTAAATAACAAACTTTCATTTCTGAGGGTCAGGACCCCAGGAGTAGCTTCGCTGGGTGGTTTTGGCCTAGGCCATCTTGTGAAGTTGCAGTCCCTCTACCAGTGGGGTGAGGGCTGTGGTTATCTGAATGCTTTATTTGAACTAGAAATTGTTTGTAGGTTTCCTCTTGTGACCATTGGCCCAAAGCCCTAGGTTTTCACTGGTGCTACCTTCAGAAGATATCAGATCCTTATTCCTTGACCTTTTTGTGGGAAGTTCAACATAGTATTGGGCTTTCCACAAAGTGAATATTATAAGAATGAGAATGGGCATGACCAAGATGAAAACTGAATTGTTTTGGATGTCACATACCATCTCTTCGTCCATGTTCTCTGGTCACACGGGACAACTCTGTTTTACTGTAGGAGGGGCCTACACAAATGTGTACTAGGAGATGGAGCTCACTGGGGACAACTTGAAGGCTGGCTCCCACACTGTCTTTGGGCTTTTTAATATCAAATATTCAACAAGTTTTAAGACTCTTATGTAATCAGGCCATAAAATCCTGCTTGGCAGTATCCATTTGCCCATAATTTATGGCTGATTACATAACAGTTATACAACTTACTGAATAATAATTTTTAAAAGCGCATATTCATTTAACACTTTACTACCAGCAGTTGGAAAAAACAGTATTGTATTTCCTTTAAATGTCCTCTAGATTTCAAGAACTTTTTGTTAAAACTGGTAGATTTCATCCTCCTGTTCTTTGTTTTTGTATGGATTTAAGTACTTACCAGACTTTCAGAACAAAAGAGAACCATCTGTATTGGTTAGACCTTCAGCTTGTTATAAAGCAACCTGAATTTATTATTTGTAGTTTTACTTAGAAGGATTAATAATAAACATTAAATTAAAAAAGATTAGCTAATTCAATATTTATTTTTCCCAAGCCCTGCTATAGCAGAGTTCATTTAAAGATTGTTATTGTATTGTTCACATTTTTCAATGTATTTCTACTATTTTAGGTATAGATACTTTTAAACATTCTTAATGTTGTTTTGAAAATTGGTATAAAGATTTGAGTTTAAAAATAAATCCCACTTAGACATTCAGCATACTTTTAAAAGATCATCTAAAGCAAAATTATAGATTATAGTTAAACTCTAATAAAGACTCAAAGCATTAGTAGATGTTCTCACATATTAATAGTAATAGAGTATGTGACTCAAAATAAGCCCCCAAATGCAAGCAATGAAAACGAAATTGAGCATATCATCAAAGAATCTGGAAGTAAAACCATTCTGTCCCACCCTATATACAGCACATGCTGTTCCCAAGGAAGGAAGAAGCAGCAAGTTCTAAGGCTTAAGTTTAGGTTTTCTTCATTTCCAGACCTTCTTCGAACTCTCAGATTCAGTTGCATTAATCATATTATACCCCATTCCCACCTCCTCATCACCTGCAATGGCTGATTACTGGATAAAACATCAGGAATGCTTGCACAAGTTGATGTAATTTTATCTGTACCCCGGAACAAAGCAACAGGTAAAATAAGTAGGTGCAATAACTTGCCTTTGCTTAGTGATTTGAAGGCTTACTTACTGTAGGGGGGAGACTACATTTGTCAGCTAGCTGACAAAACTGAGCAGGCTGATAAGTTTTGACTCTTCTGGTTCCCCCAATTTTTTTTATTTCACCGATATTGATATTTCATGACTTTGTTAAGGGTACAGCAAATCACTGAGTCTGCAGACACTTTGGCTCCCCCAGAATCCAGCAGGTTCCCTGAGTATAACTGACATAGACAGATTCACCCAAGAATAAACACAGCACATAACAGAGCAAATGGCACTGGGTATCTATTTCTAAGAATGAATGTGGAACCTAACTCATTCTTTACCTTGAATTTCTTCAAGGTAAATTTTTATTAAATGAGGGATGTCAATATTAAGGAGCAATGGTTATTTCTTAAATTTGTCCCTTGAAGCAAAATGCTTTGTTTGTTTTGTTGATTGGGTTCCTGTTAAACGTGAGATCATATGGTATTTGTCTTTCACTGCCTAGCTTATTTCACTTAGCATGAGGCTCTCCAGTTCCATCCATGATGTCACAAAGGGTAGGAGCTCCTTCTTTCTTTCTGCTGCATAGAATTCCATTGTGTAAGTGTACCACAGTTTTTGATCCATTCATTTACCGATGGGCACCTAGGTTGCTTCCAACACTTGGCTATTGTAAATTGTGCTGCTATGAACATAGGGGTGCATAGGTTCTTTTGGATTGGTGTTTCAGGGTTCTTAGGATATAATCCAAGCAGTGGAGTTGCTAGGTCAAAGGTAGATCCATTTTTAGTTTTCTTAGAAAATTCCATACTGTTTTCCACAGTGGTTGTACCAGTCTGCACTTGCCCCAACAGTGCACTAGGGTCCCCTTTTCTCCACAACCTCTCCAATACTTATTGTTTATTGCTTTGTTTATGATGGCCATTCTGACTGGTGTCAAGCGGTATTTCATTGTGGTTTTAATTTGCTTCTCTCTGATAGCTAGCAATATTGAGTATCTTTTCATGTGTCTCTGGATCCTCTGTGTGTCCTCCTTGGAGAAGTGTCTGTTCAAGCATAATATAACCAAAGACACTGAAATTAAGAACAGGTTGACAGTCACCAGAGGGGAGAGGGGAGGGAGTTTCAGGGGAAAGGGGGAAGGGTTTAGAGCAACAAGTATAAAGGACACATGGAAAAAAACTAGGGGGGTTGGAAATGGGAGGGAGGTGGGGAGGGCTGGTGTGGTGGGCTGGGGTGGGAGTAAAAGACAGAAAACTGTACAAGAATAACAGTTAAAATAAAAATTTTTAAAAATGCTTTTATTAGGTCAATTTTAATCTTTTACTACATTAATCAATATTCATACAGTTTCTAATAAGGGCCAGACAACCATTTCACATTGGTGAACAAAAATAGGCACGTTTTCTACTCTCTGGCCATAAATACCTTAGCACTTGAGGAAGACATAATGGGGTAAATAAACCCACTTTAGATAGTGGCAAGTGTTACAGTGAAAACCAGTTGGAGGGAAGTGGGACCAGATAAGGCATCACCTTGGAGTATATGGGATGTTCATAAACAGAAAAGAAATGCAAAGATCAGAGGTCAGAATATTCTAGATAGAGAAAACAAGTGCAAAGGCCTGGAGGGTTGAACAAGCTTGAACAGAAAGGACAGTGTAGCTGGAGCTTAGTGCACAAGATGGGAAGTCTTAGAAAATGTTCAAGAGATGGGCAGGACCTTGGTATAGCATGTCTTTAAAATTCAACATATGTTTCTCCTTTTGTTTTCTGTTTATTTAAACACAGCCAATCTGCCTCTTATTCAGCAGAATAAATTTCAGGATAGAGGGCTTAGCTAATGAGAATGTCATTATTTTGGCTATTTAGAGGGAATAACTATTAATTTGCTAATGTGTCCAATTTGGGAGATATGCTGTAACATGTGCTTACAGTCGAGATCAGGCAGAACATTGGTGAGTGAGCAGTCAGGAGTGTATCAGAAGGTAGTATAGTATCCACGGGTTGACTTTCATTGAAAACTGCACTTGTCAATTAATTTTATACACATGGTTGAACTGAAAGTTCTTTTGCCATTAGAATGAGGTGTGTTCTGATCTGTCCAGGCTCAGGAGTGCCAATAGGGGTTTAAGTCCTTGAATCCCAGCCTCTGAGGTGGGACTATCAAACAGTCAAGCTAAGTTGGTTTTACTGCTGTTGAAAATGTCGATTGTTGGATTATATACTTTTTTTAAATTGGAAATGACTTATTTTCTTATGAGATTTACTTAATGATTTTGTATTACGAGAGATAAAACTCCCCAAAAGACAAAACCAAAAGCAATTTTGATATAGACTATATACTTAAAAAAGAAAAACAACTGTCATACATCAGTTTAAATGCAGTAGATCTGACATTTATTTTAGATAACAGTAATTCAAAGTCTAAGGAAAGAAATTTATCTCTTTGTATTTCTTGGATGCATAAGTTTAGCCTCTTGGACATATAAGTTTAGCCAGAAGCGATCAAATTTTAAAACAAATCTGATAGAATATTTGTTGCCCGTTGTGTAAGCACTGGGGTTCATTCTTAAGAGTCGAGTAGGAAGCGATTTGGTATTGTTGCAGCGAGTATATCTGACAACTGACACCCTTTCATTGTGTTTGGTCCCTCACTGCTATGTTTTATTCCTAGGATTTCAATATACATGTATGAAAAGTGAAACTTGCATAACAGGATAAATAGCCCATGTGAGTGAAAACGTAAGCACTATGATCTCTTAAGGAAAAAAAAATCTGTAAAAAATGACCTTGTCATGAACTTGTTACTGCACCAGCACAAAGCGGAGTTAAATGCATGAGAAGGGGACCACCAGGGAGTTTCCTTGTGGCACACTCCCCCTCATGGCAGGGGGGGCACCCCTCATGGCAGGGTCTTGTTGGCAAGCTGACCAACACAAAGCTTCCACCGTGAAGTCTCAGAAAGCCCTGATCGTATATATCAGAAGATTATGAAATCTGAGTCCTTGCTTTAAGGAGTGATTTTTTTCATATGTATTTGCTTCTAAATTAGCTACTTCTCATTAAGACTCCTTACTGCTTTATTATTTGTACATGTGTTTTAAAAAGGAAAATGTCTCACCTTAGAAAAATAGAATTGAGCCTAGGATGTCACTGAGCTAGCACAAAGTTTAGCACATTTAGTATGTATTTTATATAAATATAAATAATTGTAATGTAAATTAAAATTTAATTTTATAAATTGATTTACTCCAGACAAATAAAAATTAACTTATGGAAGGAAAGGCTAGTTATAAACATGATTCATTGTCAATATAGATATGGAATTCAGGAGATCTGGATTTTATACACTTATCTGCCACTTGTTAATTTTGTGCCTATTTCATCAGCTATAAAATTTGAATAATGTAGTGTTTAGAATAATAAAGTACAGATATAAGTATATATTATATATATATATATGTGACACACATATTTTATAATTAAATGTATTATTTGGTCCCTGAAGCACTGCAAACTTAGCACAGTGCCTAGCAAACCATTAGCACTCAACTTATTACCTATTGTTAATAGCCAGATTTTCTATACTTTGTGCCTTCAGAAGGTACTTGGACACTTTGCTTTCTACCATTTTAATACCACATCAGGACTAAATCAACTAGAGAATAAATTTTTATCTATGTGCAATTAGCAATCAGGAAAAAAAGTATGAGGAGAGAAATACATTTATTTTTATTTTTTAGGGTATCCCAGATGATGAGAACTTATATGCCTCTACATTTATTGACTTTGTTCATCAGAATATCTCAATCTTTCCTTTTCAATGGCTGTTATTTTGCCTCTGAGGCCTCTTTTGGCTTGCATTTGCTCAGTGAGAAGATAAACTTTTTCCATTTTGCCTTTGCTTTAGAGCACGTTTAGAAGGGACGGCATACTCCTGGCAGCCTGTCACTGTAGAGAGGGAAGCATGGCTTCAGCAACTCCCCAGAACTTACCTAAGCTCCTAACAGTGGTGGGTACATGAGTTAGAGGTTGTCTTGCCCTGTTCACACAGCCCCTGCTGACCTGAACATGACTTCTGTAGATTTTATTGTCTGTGCCTTTTTCCAGTTCCTCTAGGCCCAGCAGAATCTCAAAAGTAGGATAGAGAATTTAGGGTGAACACTTACACTTTTGTGTGTGTGTTTTTATTACTTTTGCAAGCATTTCCAGTTTTAGCCTACCAAGGGACATTTGAATGCATGAATCCCTAAAAACACTATAAGCTGTAATGTGAATTTCAATTTGATTTCCTTCTGTCATGTTTGACTATTTGGTGCTAAGGTTCCTGTGCAGAAACAAAATAATGGATAACAATTTCTGTCCAGAATCAGAACATAAGAGTCTCAGGAGTAGCATGAGCCAAGAAGCAGAGGACCTGGCAATTCAGTCACCTTTTGGGGTCCTCGGTGGTCATTTCATTCATTGCCTTAAGCAGTTAACATATTTTAACTTAGCTCCTACATTGCAAATTGGTCGTAGAAATTAGTTTTCACAGCTTGATAAATGGACAAGTTCAAGTTCCAAGAGTTAATTCCCTTAGTCAGTCTAGCCATTACTCTATTCTCACCTTCCTAACAAATGTCATCGTGGGTGTTTGTTTAACTGAAATACTTTCCTTCTGAGTAAAGTTTTACAACTTAACATAGGTTAGCATTTTCAGTGTGTCTCATTTTTTAGCATGCTTGAATAAGTTTACATGCTGGTAACTGGTTGAAAAGAAATGACTCAAAGGAACTGGGGTGGTGTTTGTGCTTGTTGGAAGTCAGCTTTGGTTAAAGATTAGAACCAGCTCTGGGGCTGCCTGTGTTTTCTTTTTGTGTGTGTGTAAACATAAAGTCAGCGGGCCCCATGTGACTCAGAAAAAAATTACTTAGCTTCTGCAATTTTTTAAAAATTCTTTCTTTAGTTTCCTGATTATACCGTTTGCAAAGTAAATGAAACAGTGAACTTCCTGGATGCTGGGTTTCAGCAGATATAAAATCAGATAGCAAGCCCTGTGGCAGATGAATCACAGCTTTATCCACCTACAGTGAAGAGACACTGCTCTGCCCAGATCAGTCCCAAACCCTAGGACAGTATTTCCAGCTTCCTGTCTTCTTAGGAACAGATCACTCTACATACCTTTCCATAGTTACGTTCTCTACCCTATCTGGCCCTTAATAGGTAAACATCCCCTACCTGGCCAAAAGCAACAAAGTTGGAAAAACTTGGCTGAATCTGTGTGTTCCTGTACCAGAGCCTGCATTCCTGCTTGTTTCCCAGGGTCTGACTTCAGGCCACTGTTCTCCACGGGCCTTGACCTCCGGGCCTGGTGTGTTAACCTGCTATACCTTCCAGACTCCCATTTTCCCTTCTTCCCATTCCTTCTCTTTCCTTCCGTCATCTCTTCTACCTCCCCTGAACAGTCTGATATCAAGAGTGAGCTGCTTCCATCTTCACCTCATGGGGTTTTGGCTAACTAACATAAGCCCACCACTTACTGGGCTTCATCAACCTTGTCTTCTCTCCACCTGGGGCGATGCTTGGTGCAAGGTCTTTAAGAGAGAGAATTCTTAGTGTGGACCTGCCCTGATTGATTCCTCTGGTTGGCTTTCTTTGACTCACCCAGTCGCTGCACTTTTTCTCATCGCAAATTTCATGTTGGATATACTATATAAGAAAGACATACTTCTTTCTTGTACTATTTTGGTGAAGTTGTACCACCTAGTTCCCATTTTATTTTACTTAAATTTTTTTATCCTTCCTGAGGACATTTTTTCATTGCTTTTAGAGATAGGGGAAGTGGAGGGGAGAGAGGGAGAGAAGCATCAATGTGAGAGAGAAACATCTATTGGTTGCCCCTTGAACCCACTCCAGTTGGAACTAAACCTGCAACCTAGACATGTGCCCTGACCAGGAACCAAATTCGTAACCTTTCAGTTCACAGAATGATGCTCCAACCAACTGAGCCACACGGGCCAGGGCCCTAGCTCCCATTTTCGATGCTCCTCCACTCATCTTGTTTGATCTGTTAACATGTCGTAGAGACTTAATGATAGATAAGATGGAATACTTGTTACCAGTAGAAAGTAAACTTTAGCAATGCCTCCCATTAAATAGGGATGTCTCATTTAGATAGGGATTTAATAGTTCTCTTACAGGCATTGCTTAGATGCCTAGACTTCTGCATACAGACTCCTATTACCCTTTTTGTTGTTCTAGAGCTGAGCCTCTCAGACTTTAATGCTTTAATGTAAATATAAGCTTGTATACAAAGCAAGTAAGTATGTACCTTATGCTTTATGGGAAAAATCACCCTTGAAGTCCTGAAGTTTTGTTTGTTCCCTTACAGAGTTACAGTTTTTTCTAATTTAAATTTCTCACCAAGATGTAAAAATCAGAAAACTTGAACTGACACTGTCGAGAAAGTTTCAAATCTGGCAACGCTACGACCTGCATTTCTTTGCAGCAGCTCTGTGCTGGTACTAAGGCATGTGAGAAGGTGATCCTTATCTTTTTAAAAAAATTTTTATCCTGGCCCGAGGACTTTTTTTTATTGTTTTTAGAGAGAGGAAGGGAGAGAAAGAAACATTGGTACAAGAAGGAAGCATCAGTTGGTTGCCTCCCATACACACCTGGACCAGGCATCATATGCTCCCAGACTGGGGATTGAACCTGCAGTCTAGGTGTGTGCCTTGACCAGGAATTGAACCTGTGACCTTTTGGTTACAGAATGACACTCTAATCAACTGAGCCACATGGACCAGGGCTGTAATCCTTGTCTTAAAAGAAGCATGGTTGGACCTAAGAGACAAAGGCATGTAGACTTCTACACAGCAGAACTTTTTAAAATAATTAAAGCATTTTAAAAAATTACAGAGAACAAAATAATAGTCTTTTGTAGTAACCCCACCCAGAATAAATCATTGTTCATTTTTTGGCAAGTTTACTTTCAAGGTTCCCCCTTGGCATTCAGCATCATTTTAATCTGGTAGAATTTTATTACAATATCAGAGTTAATTTCTTCTTTAACAGGATTTCCCCCCATTCTCAAAGATGTTACTACCTTTTTCCTCAGTAAAGGTAATAACCTCAGGTTTGCAAAGCTCAGCCACTTTGTAACTAGGGCATTACACATTAGACTTTCTTCAAATCAGGGTCTCTGATGGTTCTTGGTCCAGATTCTCTTTGGCCTGTAGGTCCAAGTGGAAAACATAGTTATTAGTTGATGTCATAGTAGTTTCAATGGGACAAAGGTCCATCTATAAGTCATCTCTAAACAGATTAATGTGTGAGCATTCATAAGTGTGGAACAGGCAGAGTTGGACTGATTCTAGCTTTGACCTTCCCTGATCAGGGAGGTATATTTTTCACAGATTCTGGCGAACTTTAGGCCAGTGGAATTAAGCAGTGAATACAATCAAGTATTCATCTGGACCAAAGCTGGGAAATTCACCTGCCCTTCTTGTGTGCTATAATATCACCAGCCCCACCCCCATTGCCTCCAAACCTTTGCACCCCAAGAGCCCTCCCCTTGGGAATAAGCATGAACCCATTTGACTTTTGTTCAGACTACTTACATAATTAAAGTCAGATTTGCTGTGCATTTTACATTTCAACCTTACTCAGGTGTTTAGGATGCAAATACTTTCTAAAAAAAAATAGTATTTAGACTCTTTGCTTGCTCCCCAAAGATAATATAATCCATAGTATCAATTAATAAATATATGTGAAGGATATAAAATATATAAATATGTGTAAAGGATATAAAATAGATTTTTCAATGAGAAAAATTATAGAGCTCAACACTTTGGTATTTTACTGGCATTCAATTGATATCAGTTTCTTCCTTACAGAAGATACTCATTATCCCAGCAATATCATGGATTAGAAAGGATTCTGTGGCCTCTTTGGGAATCCTTACACTGTCATAGCATGGTTTTTATGGGGAAGTGCATTCTGTGATAGACACTGGAAAAGGATACAAAGATCCTGGGAATCTGTCTTACTCAGCCACCACCCCTGGGCATGCTGATAAAGTGTCTGTGACAATCACCTGTGTCTGTGGCAATGGGATGCCTTATGACTCTGGGACTTTTGTTTCTCACACCTGCAATTTAAACTAGAGCCCTTTCTCCCTCGCTCATCCCAGCTCCACAGGGTATGTGTGGTGTTATTTGGCACCTGTGATACATCTCTCTCCTTGTTTCTCTTTTCTTACTTTCTCTCCCCTGTTTGTTCCCGCATGTGCAATGTTGGTGAACCTATCTCATGCTTCAGAAGGAACAGTTACCTACAGCCATTGGCCATTTACAAGTCTTTCTGTAAAGCGTCAAATGCCTATTGTTCTTATCTCAAAGATAAATTTGAAAAGGCCTAAATTGTACTGCTGCATTTATTCTGTAATCAGGTGAATCACTGTTGTTAGTCCCAAATGTAAATTTCCATAATTCAACTCAATAGGAAATTCCCCTAGCCAAAGAAGGGCATTGATTAAACTGTGTCTATACATGGCCAGGTTTTAGTGTTATGTAAAACAGCAGTTAACTGGGATTTTGCTTTGAGAACCAACAGGCAGTCCAGTATGGCTAGACTGGAGAAAGTAAGGCAGGGAATGGAGGGGAATGAGTTTAGAGAGAGAAGTAGGGGCCAGACACTGTAACATCCATTTGCTTAAGATAAATAGTTTGTGTTTGATTCTGAGTGTGATGAGAATTCATGACGAAGTTTTGGCTGCTGGGTGGAGGATGCACTGTGGTAGATCATTGATGGTAGGGAACAACAAAAACAAAGAACAATTAAGAAGGTTTGGAGGAGTCCCAGTGAAAGATAGTGATGGCTTGAACTAGGTGATTAGTAGTGGGAAGAAGAGGTTTCAGCTCTGCACTCTATTTTTAAAGCCCATAGGATTTGCTGCTGGATTGGATGTTGCTTGTAAGGGAAAAAGAGAAGTCCAGGAAAAGCCCTGGTATAAGTCACTCAACCTTGACTGATTCCTTTCTTTCCACACCCCAGTTATCCAAGTTATTAGTTCCCCAAAGAACCCAACTGTGAGCCATAGTCCATTCCTCAGTTGCTTCTCATGAATTCTGTCACCACCCATTTCTAGAAGTTTATAGATTATGCCTCTTTTGTGAACTTTATAACAGATTTTGAAATCTTTGCTCTTTCACCAAACTCTAGTGATTGACCAAAGGCCAGACTATTTCCACATAGTTTATTCGGTTAGAGTTTCTATAGCTAATCTGTCCTCAGCCCAATTGCATATGTTGCCTCCTTCCTACAGGGCCCCTACCTTTTCTCTGAGAAATTCTAATGCCTCATTTTCTGTCCATTTATTTGCTCTGCACATTGAATTCCATGTTTCACCAAATGTGATACTGTTTTTGATTTTTGACACCTAGAGGGCAGTTCCTGCTATATACTTATGTGATTGGGTTCAAAATAAATATTTTTAAATTATGATAACATTTTGATTCCACTGTAGTGGCTGCATTTGATAAGAATTCTAATCACACTTTTACCAACAATCAGGCCCTTTCCCTTCTGCATTTTAAAGTGATGATACAGCTGGGTTTTTCAGAAGGCAGCACTCTGCGTTCAGCGTTCACGGACCGGCCTGTTTACCACACTGACCGAGAGCTCCATCATGTCAGCATCACGTACCTTTGCCATTCTACCACATGCACCACGTATTTCCCCACACTGGAAAGCCACTTTTGTGTTAGAAACTGTTTGAAAAGGGATGGAAAAATTCCCAATTTTATGAAAAAAAAAAAACACGTCCCATTTTAGTAACAAATCTAGAATTTTCATTGAGTAACTATAATAATATGTTTTTATGAACCATGTTTAGCAAAGGGAATTAATTTCCTTTGAGTATCACCATGGACTTTTAGAAACCAAGAATGATTTATTTGCTTTGTGTCTAAGATTAACCAAGTTAAGAATGGAAAAATCCTATTAGGTCAGAATAGACTGTTCCCTTCTCCACTGCAGGATTATGTGCTACAATATATTTCCTAATCTTTGTTCTTTTTAATAACATTCTTCCTGCATCCATTTGAAAGTCATTACCCCCAAATATTTCCATTAAATTATAATATTGTGCATGATTTCAGATGGAGATAAATTTCTTATGTTTGTTTTATGATATGTACCAAAGTTTATTTTCTAAAAATTGTTGAGCCATGTTTTTCTCTTTTAAATGGGACAGTTATACTAATTCTTTAGAAGTTTAAATAATAGTATTTTCTTTAACTTGAGTAACTTTCACTGTTTTTTTGGAATAATGTTTTGTTTGGAACATACTATTAACTATGGATCATCTGTCAAATATACTTTACAAAGAAATTAGAATGTACTCTAAAGGGAAAAGCAAGCTGATCAATGTTTATTTTTTTGTTTGTCCATTTTTTTTAAATATAAAGTCCCAGAATTGATAGACTAATGATTGACTGGACATAAACAACTGGAATAATAAAACAGTAATTAATATTCTGAAATAACATGGAGCTGCACTTGTAGGACCTCCCAAACCTCTCAGCAAGTGGTTTCTGCTGTGGTCCATGATTTCCGGATGGTAATCCAGCTAGGACTTATTTTTTCAAACTTAAGATACATTTAGCCCTGGCTGGTGTGGCTTAGTGGATTGAGCGCTGACCTATGAACCAAAGGGTCGCCAGTTCAATTTCCAGTCAGGGCACATGCCTGGATTGTGGGCCAGGTCCCCAGTGAGGGGCACGTGAGAGGCAACTACACATGGATGTTTCTCTCCCACTCTTTTTCCCTCTCTTTCCCTCTCTCTAAAAATAAATAAATAAATAAAAGCTTTTTTTTAAAGGTACATCTAGAAACTATAACTAGGAAATAATCTAAATTAAATTAATCAGCAAATTAGTTATTATGCACATCATTATTAATACAATAAATGATGCCACTGTGGACATTTCTCTTTTAACCTAATGGTGTCTGTATTTTGAATTATTCTCAGGATAGTTTGGAAATCAGCTGGATTAAAAAAAAAATGAAAAAAAAAAAACACCAAAAGCTACCTTGTCAAACAAGAGAATAAGCCTGAATGTAACATATCACTTTTGTTAGATTCATATATTATCTTAGTTACAGCCTGCAATGAAATAATCACTTAAATTAGTAAATATTAAGTTTTATCCACCAACCCAGATAAAATCTGATAATTTATTACTTCAAAACTGGCTGTAACTCATCAGTGCCTCCAAGTGGAAGTCTAAACTCCTTAATGCAGTGTGTGCTTCAACCGCATAGTGTGCTCAGGCTCAGCCTCCCTCCATTCTCTTCCTCACGCCTCCCTCCTGCCCCACACCCATACCCCACTGGTCTCCTAGCTTTCCCCTGTGGATTCCGCTGCCACCTTCAGTTTTTCCCTTTTCTTTGCCTGATGAGTTACCACTTATTTTTAATGTCCAATTTCAAATGGCTGGTCTTGATTATGGGGAATTAAAATATTTTCCATTGTCTGAGTTTTACTAAGGCTGAGATGATGCTTATTTATTGCTGTATCCATCTCTTCATCTAGTTTCTAATCCAGTGTCTCTTAGGTATTTGATAGCTGGAATAATGTAGGTGTTTATGGAGTTTGTCAATAAGTTAATAAATAAATGCTATGGTAATGGATGGAGAGTAATCAATGCTTTCAAGACAAGTGTCCAGTATGTCCTATTCTGATTCTTCATATTTCATACAAGTGAAAAAATTTGTACTTATTCTATCTTGGTACAGAGCCTTTCCCCCCCTTATTTTTGCTTTGGTAGAATTTTATTATAGTTATCTCCAGTAAACTACCTGATCGCATATAATTATATACTAAATATTGTGTGCATGCCCTTCTATGCATTTGTATGGATAAAGAGTGATATCACAGTATTCAAGGAACTCTCAGAAACATTTAAGAAGCATTAGTTTCTAAAAGTCAAAGTGTAACATGAATTCATAGTTCTCCATGTGTTTGGAATCATTTGCGGAAGCTGACACATGAGACAAAAAAAATATTAAGGCTGGACACAGTTATGTTAAAATAATTGCTCTAGGACTTCAGAGAGCAATGTGAAGAGATGGTTAAAGGGGCACTAAGGGAGAAAGTAGGATCTGAGTGTGATTTTAATGACCAGTTGAAGAGGTGACTACTCCAGGAGGGTGAGAGCATCTCTGCAGAGGTACAGGCAATGGAGAATATTTCCTTGATCCCCACTACGTACTCCATCCACCTTTTTCCCCAGACACTTGCCTTTGCCTGATATTCACAGGGTCACACTAGCCAAGTTCTGGGAAAGGATCCAGTAGGAAATGTGTAAGAAACTTCCTGACCATAACTGAAAATTGCTTCAGTATCAAATTGCTTTGCTGCTTGGGCCTCACATCTGTTTCCTTGTCCTTTCACCACCCCCTATGCTAGTTAAAGTGGATCTCCTGATTCCTGACTCCCTGACCTTTTGACCATTCCCGAAGCCTTGCCATTGTGCCTTGTGGTCATCATGTGCATGCTGGATTTCTTTTTTACTATTGATCTCTGAGCTGTAATCTATATGTTCTAATTTCTGTCTAGCTCTTTTCACTCGGGCCCTTGGCACGTTAGCAGAGCTGGCTTACTGTCTGTCTGGTTAATGGCTTACTATATATCTAGTTGCTGACCTGCATAAACTACATTTTCAACCAGAGAATATTATAGTCTCTGTTTCCTGCCCAGATTATTGTTCTGTCATAACCACCAGTTTTCTTGCCATGAAAAATGCATTTGTGGGAATACTAGAAAACTTTGTAGAAATACTAAAAAAAAAAAAAAAAAAGGACAAAGCTGGCTATGGAGAACTTTTCAAGATAGGCTGAAGTTTAAATTTCATTCTCTCTGCCAGGGGTCTTCAAAGTGGAGAGTTCACAGCTCAAAAATACATGTGATGGTCCCTTGGCATGTGGAAAGAAATTCTTATAATGGTTAGTTCGATGTGTTTTTATCTTAAATTTTGAAAGAAATACAATTATTTAAATGAAATAGAGAAGAAATGAAAATACAACTATTTAAAATAAAAAATAAAAATCCAAATGGTACTTAAATTATAGATGAACCCAAGTTGCTCTCTATGGCAGGTGGTCACATATCAAGTGTTGGCAACAGGTTTCAGGAGGGAGGAGTCCAAACTCCACAATATGAAAGGCTTGACATTGGGGGACTTACTTTTTATTTACTTTCAGCATATTTGAGGTATTGTGGTTTATGTGTGCCCAGATTTATGAATTGTTCTAGCTTTAACCAAAGTAGCACTCACAAAATGATGCAGTGCCTCAAAAAGATTCTTGCCAAGAACCTGTGGGGTGAAGCTGCTACTCATGATTCATTCACGTGTGAGGCCAATTCCCATACACCCCATACAAGCTCTTTCGGAAGTACACTTCAAGCAAAAGTCTCAATGGTATTTAGTCAAGTATAGTAGAAATCCCACCAACAATATTGATAATTTCTAAGAAGACTATTAGAATGCAGATATATACAAATATCTTTGGTGAAAAACCTTACCTTAATGTATATTCTGCTTTGAGATTATAAGCACTGTGAGTATGGAATTATCATTTTTAAATAGTGTTTATTTTATTTTTATACTTCATTTATAAAATTTCAACTTTTGCTTATGTTTAAAATAGGATATGTATTTAACTTTGAGAGTAAATTATATATTTTGTACATGAATAACATTGACATTTTGAGTATGATCAAAAACATTTTTAGCAGTTGGACTTGTCCTGTGGCCATGACTGAAAATGTTTGGGGACTACAGGGGTTCCCAGTACAGGGGGGGTTCATTCTGGGGGTGGCACAGCGAACTCAGACTTTCCTGAAGTTTATTTTGAAGAAGGTGAATAAAGAACACCATGTTTTGGATCATTAGACTCTCATTTGAAATCATAATTCAAAAGAATTTTTAGGAAATAATTTCTGTTGAAAAATTAAATTGTGTACCATTTTCTTGAATACTTTAGTATAGGTTTATATGAACTAATTAATTTTTGAGAAAAATGACACAGTATCTATCTATATACCTAAATATTCTTATATATACTTTTATAGATATTTATATATACCTTTGTACCTTTAAATATATATACCACTGATTTTTGCTCCTAGTTAAGGAAGAGCTTGTATTAAGTGTATAACTATCAGCTTCAACGTGTTAATAAATCATGAGTAGTAGCTTCAATCTGCAGGTTCTTGGCAGGAATCTTTTAAGGTGTCTGTGTGTTTATATGCTTTTTACAATTTTATTTTTATCTTCAATAGCAACAAACTGACTACTGACTGAAAATCTAATTTTTTTAATTGAAATTTATTTCTTGACTGTGGTGATGACAAGTTCTTTTGATGGTGTTCCTATCTATTCCTATTACAATTTTGGTAAAAAACTTGAGCTTTGCAACTCATAAAAGAAGGATAACATTAACTTAGTCTAAATGATATCTTATTTAATATTGAAAAATAGAGTTCTAATTAATGTGTTTTCTGTCTGTCCTACAAATAAATCTAATAAAGGGGTTTTAATAGAGAACTATAACATAAACACATTTGATGAATTTGCCAAGGAAAGTAATTATGGCTGTCAAATCACTCTGGTTCTATCTTTAAGTGAAGTTCTTCAGGAAAAGGGAGTAGGCAGCATAATGAGAATACTATTTTTAACTTTGGGTAGTTCTTTCATTTATTGACAACATATGACTCTTTCAGACCGACAGCTAGGCATTTAGCTTTTGAACTCTTTTGTATTCTGTAAGAAGCACTAGTTCATCTTTTTACCCAAACATTCCCATCCAGGCCTCCTGTGCTGAATCCATGATCAACTCTCTATGTTTATTCAAATTCCATTAAAAGCCCTGGCTGGGTAGCTCAGTTGGTGGGAGTGTCATCCCAATATGCCAGGGTAGGAGTCCACCAGCGAATGCATGGATAGACAGACAGCAGACCGATGTTCTCTCCCCCGCTCTCTCTACCTCTGTCTCTCTCCCTCTCTCTATCTCTCTTCATCCCCCCTCCCTCTAAAATAAATAATTTTAAAATTCCATGAAAAGATGTGATTTTGATTCATTGTCTTATTATTAAGATGTGGTTTGGGTTCATTTTCTTAATACTTCCATAGAAACTAAAAAATTGGTCTACAATATTGTTTTATACACTAGCTTACCTAGAAAGAGAATAAAGTTTATTTTTATTTTATAGTAAAGTTTTGTTAATATTAAGCATATAAAATGAATGACACAAAAGTTGACCTTGTAACTTCTCATTTGTTTTATTAATGGCTTTAATATCATTGCAGCTGAATTCTAAGTAAGAAATATTAAATGTTAAATATATAATGTGTAATGTCCCCTTCTTTATTTATGCATTTACTTTGGCCTCTCCCTTCTTAACTTTCTGTGTCTCCAAAATAGTATAAATTTTGTGGAATCAGAAACAATGTCATAGACTTTTTCCTCCCTTGTCTGCTCAGGAAGTTAATTAAAATAAGAGCTGTCCTAAGTCTCACAAAAACTGTTTTCTGTTAGCCTAGGTTGAGGGCATATTATACATAAGCAAAGAGTTGCAGAGTCACCTTTGGAGCAGCCTTTTATTGATGAGATTGGTGAGTCTGTTGTGCAATTACCTGTATTCAAATCCATCTGGGTTCTGCCAGTTCTGAGCTGCATGATGTGGACAGTTGAATTAATGAGCCAGTCTCAGGGAGTTATGATCATAAAATACAAAAAAAGCATATAAATTCTCAACAAGGTGACTGATATATGTTAAGTAATTCACAATAAAAGCTGTTATCATTGCCTTTTTCACTCCTAGCCTAATTGTAAGGTTGAATTTTTAGACTTTTTCCTACAATTTTCCTGTTATATCAATATTTATCACTTTATTAGTGAGAATTCTTACTTTTATGATCTGTACAAATTAGCTAAGCAATTATATCTAATAGAAGTTTTACTTTTAAAAGTGGTAGCATAAAAACAGTTTGGATATACATAATGGAATTGTAAAGTACCTTTAGTAATAAGATTATAATAAAATTTTAAGAAATGTCTTCAGTCTTATTTCTTTTAATTGCATAAAATTTAAATTTGATAAGGAAATCTAGGTATCCTCCATTCAGATTTTTAAAACTCTGTGCACTTTAAGCCCCATTTAGCACAGTTCATGCATCTCCTCCCATTGCAGAGCAGCTGTCTAAATATAATCACAAAGAGTGAGCTTCCTTTCTACAGAGGCTCATTCTGAAAAGAGTTCCATGTGAGTTTCCCCAGGGGAAACCAAGCCAACCAAAAGGCACTTTCAATATGCATGTGTTCAATATGCATGTGTATTTAGAATTAGTTGTTTATAGCTACATACTATTTTCGCCCTGCCTCTGCATCATAAATCTTTGCAGGTTAATATTACGCATAGTGTTTTGTCATCGAGATATGAAATTTAAAGATTTAATAAGACCCTTTTAGCATGGCTGCTTTGACAGTGAACATCTAATCCTGTGTTCAGTGTGTGTGCAGAGTGGCTAGGACCATGGTAGTGGATCCGGGGTGAGCTGAATAGTAACACAGCCTTAGTTGAGACTGGACTCTGTACCAGCCACTGTGCTCAACCTTGCACGGAGACCCTCTCATGCAATCCTCACAATAAATTTCTGAGTGAGCTACCCTTGCTGTTCTTATTTAAAAAGTGACAAACCTCAGGCTCAGTTTACTTAGCTTGTGTAAGGTTGCACAGCTATGGTGTGGTGATAAATGGCTTCGTTCTTGATTCCAGACCAAAGAATTTGAATATTATGCCCAGTGAAGCATAACTGTCAAAGTGTATTTTGAAATATTACATAAGTAAAATTTTATAAATATGGTTATTTTATCTAATAATTAACATTTAATAAAAGAGATATTTCCCCAATTTCTCATTGATTTTTTTCACTTACCAGCAGCTGCTAGATCTTCTTCATTAAGTTTATAGGTCAAGTGGTAAATAATCCTTAAACAGACCTTTAAATATACCAGCTAGGTTTATTTATTAACAACAAAACAGCCTGTTTTTCAAGAAGCCTCTTCTAATTAACAGTAGTCATATGATTATATTTTAATAACCTTAATAACCTTCAAGATCTCTTAAGAGACAAATTCTCTAAATAATATTGGAACATTTGTGAAAAAACAGATTTTGTATTCTGCCTATTTGTTGTCCTCAAAGCTGGATATGTTTGTATTTTTTTTCTTTTAAGCTTGAGAAATTTAAACATAAACTTTCTTTTTAATATTTATTATTATTAATCTGTGAGAATTTTCACCTAAAATACTAACTTATCAAGATGGCATTTTTAAAAGTTTAATCTTTATTGTATTTTTTTCCATTATCAATAAGTCCCTTTATACTCCTCTCCCCCAAGTAATCTAGGAAAGGTTGTATATTCAGTTGTATTGTGGGATAAATTAGTTGTTGTAGGGTATTATTTACCATTTTTAAAGCAACAAATAAAAATTAAAAATAATTGGTATTCCATTTTAAAAGAACCTTGATGTTAAAATTTTTAATTACTTTGAAATTTGTTGAGTGACTATGGAGTTTGGCTAAGAATTCAGGTGTTTCGTTCCCCCGACTTTAATATTACTCATTAATCTCTGCGGCCTTTGGTCAGAAATCTGAAGAAGAGCCACATGACCCAGCATGACAAGGTCCATGACCTTGTTTGTTTGTTTTTCCATTGTGTCTGAAGGCTAAACTCTTAGGAATGCAAAAGCACTGCAAAAATGAGCACTGGTTGTGAGACTGCTAGAGAAAGGGTTGGGAACAAAGTAAAAAATACACGTGGGATTCTAAAATTAGCTACTGCTGACTATGCACTGCCCACCTTGTGCTGTAGCGCTGGCCTGTGGTCAGGAGGACCTTCCCCTTCATCCACTGGGGAGAGGAGCCCAGCCTCCAGGTCACGGACTCTGCACTTACACAGTGTACTACATGGGTGTGCTTCATTCTAAGGAAAATTACCAAAATTAACTTCAAAAGAGCATATTGTCTGATTTTTATTCATCAATATACACACCATTAATACTTCGGAATTTTATAATTTATGTGTAAACAGACTAATGTTAGGGCTTCTAGCCAGTACTTGCCAGCATCATTTATTTGTGTGTACTTTCAGGCCTTTGAATGTTGCTCATCCTGTTCTATTTGGGGCCACAGGTTGTGGTTTAGGTAAGCTTGGGCAGAGAATCTTGATCTCTTTGTAGCATTTTCAGGTTTTCTTTAGGCATGGCTGGCACCAGGGCTGTGAAAGTTGGAGAGATGTAGAGGAGATATTTGGATGCAGTGTGCCTTTGGCCTCTCACTGAGTATTCAGTGTAGCAACTTTATTATATTGGGATTCTTTCTGGCATCCTATTCCAGTGAGTTAATAGTTAATTGAAAGGTTTATATTTACTAAAGGCAGTAGCATTTAAAAAAAAAAAAACATAGATTTAACACTTTATTTCATTTGAAGTGACATCTTAACAATTACGTGATTTAACAACATTTAAAATATGAAGGTATTTTGAAATTGGTAACATTACACTAAAATCTAAAGGAAATGTAAATTTTCAACAATCCCACCACCAATAGATCAATTGATAAGGCCTCTTTTGAAGCAGAGTCTAGGCATTTAAATTTTTAGGAAGCTCTGCAGGTGATCTCATGTGCACACCAGGTTAAGAATCAGTATTTTATATATAATCAACCAGAGTGTACATATTATTTCATATTCTATCTTATGTATTCTGTTTTACTTCATATTATAGCAAATATTTTCAATGCTCCTTTATAGCCTTCACATTTTTCATTAGAATAATCATATGTTTGTGTGTCATAATTTACTAAATTATTCTTATAATGTCAAATATTTCATTTGTAAGTCAGCAGAAAACAATGGTCTCGTATCCTTTGATCTCTGATCACTCCAGAGCAAATCAAGGAGAATGAACAAACCTGGCTGTTCACAGCTGCCACGTTGCTTTCATAAGGGATGTAGCAATCACGATGCTATCAGCAGTGAGGACTTGTTTCACCACAGCTTTCCTGGAATCGGGAATTATCATTTACTACACACCTTTTTAATCTTCATTATTTTCAAGACTTTAAAAATGAGAAGGGGAAAATGCTGTAAATAGCTAATTTATAAATAAAGCCATGGGTAATTCCCTGGAAGTTGGGAATTGAATATTGCTGTGTCTATAATCAGATAGATACAGGTAGGTTATTTTAATTTAAAAGTGACTTTTGAAATCATTACCAACAAAAAATTTTAAAATGTCAATTCCCTACAGCAACCAAGAATGGATAAAAATCAACCCCCATGACTTAGGCCAGCCAGTGCTGGCAGTTGGAGCACTCAAAATGAGCAAACAGGCCTGTGGGGAACCAAAACAAAATGAGCAGGTGTAACCTGCTTCACGTTCTTAAAGCCTATATCAACCTCTGCATCTGACACACTGCTGAGGAAGGAAGTTTGAAACCTGATTATTTCTCTAATGGAGAAAGCAGACTTCTTTCCTTAAAAAAATAAACTAGCCAGAGAGTCTCATCGTATGTTTTTTATCGAAAGTAAGCTTTCTGAGCAGAAAGTACGCTATTGGCTAACAAATACTCAGAAATGCACGTGTTCAGAGAATACCTCTAAACTTTTGAATTGGACTTCTGTTTATCTCCCTCCCACTTATCCTTTCCTATTTTTAGCATATCATTATCATCATCATTTTTATAAAAGGAGCATTTGAAAAGTACTCACTGTTCTACTTTCTCTGCCTTATTTTACTTAGCCTTTATCATAGCTCTTAGGAAGATGTATTCCATTATTCCATTGTCAGACTGGGAAACTGAGCATGGAGGGGATAAACATCTCATTCATGGTTGTATAACCAGTAACACCAGAAGATGGAATTTGACTGAGATAGATCAGACCCATAGTCTGTCCCCCTAACCCCTACAATTGAACATCTAACTTTCTAAGGCTATTCTGCTCTCACAGATACTGTAGTTTGAGTGCTGGATCAGCCCAGTCTGATAAGCCCTGAAAGGTGCTAATTCTTATAGGAAATAGTTTCAGAGTTTTGGACCAGCTGTCGTTCCAATAATCCTCCAGAATTCTTCCTTGACTTCCAGGAAGCTTGCAACAATTTTATGACAAGCCATGTCTACTATACTGAACAAGGCCCAGATCCAGAGAGAAATGATCTAAACATCTATTTCCCAGAGGCCAGTTCTCTTTTATTAATATCCACATCGTAGGTTTTAATCTCCAGGTTATTTTCAGTAATTTTATCTCCTGCGTCTTCCATGTCCATGAGTCACCAAGTTTAGTAGGAGAGATAGGTACAAAGATTAGTGGAAAGACTCTAAATTTTGAATGTAGCTGTATCTAATTTTGGAACCTAGCACCACTACTTACTTCTTTTGTAGCTTTGGACAGCTAAGTTATTTATCTCTGTGCCTTGGTTTTTGTGATCTTTCAATGTATGTAATGATAACAAGTTTTCATGGTGGTTATGGAGATTAAATAAAATATCTGTACATAAATATTTTATATAGTGTCTGGCACATGTAGAACAAAGTGAAATGCTTTACCTCTCTGACTCCAATCTTGTTCAAGCCTGCTTTGTTCCCATGGTCTTTAGGTTAATAGCTTCTTGAATAGAGACATACTAATCAAAAGAATTATGCTTGGGGCTTGAGTTTTACAAAAACAGCAGTGTTTCTCCCGAGGAGATAAGGGAAAAACGTATTGTTTATCAAAGATTTTCAGGGACCTTTTGGCCAGACTTGCATCAACTAGGGTCAACACACTAAGCACAATCTTTCTTGGACCCCTACTGGGGCCCAGGTATCAGCTGTTATCAATCATCTCTTGCCCCTCCCATTTTCCTTTTCCTTTGATGTGAAAGAAACCTGAACTCTGTACTTTCTTAAGATGGATTAGAAGATTAGGTTTCTCATCTTGGTTGACACCTTCTTGATCAATAAACTTTTCCTTACGCTAAACTGACATTTTGAACGTTGGCCTTTTGAGGCACTGGGTACACAGACTTTGTACCTGTTACACATGTAGGCTCTCATCATTGAAAATCCTCTAATTTTTCTCTCTACAATGATTATTTGAACCACTTTTTTACATTTCTACTTCTAATATTACTACACCCAAGGCTTCCCTGTCTTAATTTTTTAGTTAGTGATATGTCACCAAGGTCTTCTAAAATGATCTTTTAACTATGTCTTTCCTTAGTTCAGGAGTTCAGTTCCCCACCCAGAGACCAAATCACTCTGCTCCTAGGTCATACCACTGGCCTGCCCTGCGTAGTGCATCTTTTTCTGATAGGTATTTTGGGACACGTATTTTGTCTAAAAGTACTGTTCCCTGTGGTCAGCCTCAGTAAACAAGACACATTTTCCAACACAGTCACTGCTCCTTATGATTATTATTTTTTAATCCTCATACAAGGATATGTTTATAGATTTCAGAGAAAGAGGCAGGGAGAGAAAGAGGGAGAAACATTGATGTGAGAGAGAAACTGACTGGTTGCGTTCTCATAAGCATACCAAGTGGGAAACAAACCCTCAACCTTTCAGTCTATGGATGGCACGCCAACCAACTGAGCCACACCGGCCAGGGCATCGCTGCTCCTTATTATAGCATTCCATTAATTTCTACAGATGTGTTTTTTTCCATAGCCACCTTCTTGTACTATAATTTAAATTTCTCCAAAAGTTTAAAAGTGTGTATGTGTGCGTATCTATACTTTATTTAATTTGATTTCAAAGTATATATATATATATTTTTTTTAAGTAGGTGTTTAAGACTTTACAATGCCCTCTTAGTTCTCAGTTCCTATGTGTCCTTATCCTATTTATGATCATGTACGCTTGGATCCCATCTCCCGTCTTGAGTCTTAAGGACTGACTTTGTCAGGCAGTCACTGCACTATGTTTTCCATTCCCTTCATTATTTTATTTGAGTGATTGCAGACACTATAGACATTGACTTTGTACAGCTTAAGACCTTTTTATTTTGGGGTTGAGTCTAGCACACAGGCCTTTGCTTGGGCATTTTGGCTACAGCAGCATAGAGCTTTGAGGAAGCAACCTGCAAGGACTCCAAAATTCCACACTGATCTTTTAAAGATGTCAGAGGCTCATTATTTCATACACAGCATTTAGGTTACGTTTCTCTAAGAGCTATTTTGTTTTAATTTGCCTACTAAAGATTATTCCCAGTTTTTCTGGCCACACACCAAGTATTGTAAACTTCCTAGCCACTACTCCAAATACCAAATCTAAACCTCTGCTTCTAGTTTTAAAATATTTTTCCAGCTACTAATTGCATTCTTCCTGTCACCCATATTTAAACCACAAAATCATAAAGGACCAAAGAAGTTATCTAGTCTAATCAATTCTTTTTTGCAAACATCTGCACCCTTGTTTCCATTTCATCTCATAAATGCTTCTCAACAGTGTCTCTGTATTACCAAATAATAGGCAGAATGGGAAGTCTTGCCCAATAATCATAGCAATTTATTCTAATGACTTGAGAGATAATATTTCCATGGGCCTGGAAATTTCAAAATAAAGTTGATAAGAGAAAATGATGTTGGGAAATGCAAGTAGTATGTATAAAATTCTGTTTCTACAAATTCAAATTAGTAGTCTGCTTTCTTTTATTTTACCAGGATCTTTTAGTGTTTATTATTCTGAATGAGAGGTAAAACACCGGAGTTTGAAAAATTAAGTTTCTTCCTCAAAGTAATCTTGCTGAAATATACTACAGTTATATAATGTATTTATCTGTGATTCAGGTGAGGTTTAGCTTAAGCTTTCAGTTTACTTCCATTAAAGGAAATACTGGTGATAGCTTGAGATCTCATCATTGCTAAAATAAATAGGAAAAAATATTTTGAAAGAGAATTATTTTGCAACACTCATTTAAAAACAGTTTGTTGGCTTCTTGAATGAAAAAGACATTTTCCTTTTTAGAGTTTTTATTTTTCATTATTCTGAAACTGGCTGCCCCTAGTATTTATGTAATTTTATCATCTATAAGGAGACATTTTAAATATGCTCATGAATGATTAGCACTTTATGGTTTATTTCTATAATGAGCTGAGCTAATCAAGAAGCTTATGTTTTATTAGATGAATTGGAGAGGTGTAATCTCATTAGTGACTTTTCCTATAATTTTTGCAGAAAACAGAATTTATTTTTTCTTCTTAGGAAACAATTATACAGCTTTCAATTATTAAATGTAAATAGCACAACAGATATGGTATAGTTAATGTTTAAAATGTAAAAATGGAATTTTACTCTCTTAATTTAAAAAAATCAAATCCAAGTTTCTCTGTACTTACAAAAATTGGTCTTATAAGTGTCATTAACAAATTGTTCCCTGCCAAATCCAATGATTGTTTTTCCATTCTCATATTCCTTTGATATTGTTTCCCACATCCTACTTTGTGAAACTTTTTTTAGCATTTTAATTGGTTTCAAAATTTTGTTATGAACCATGTAAACTCTTAAAAATGTGAGCACTCATGTTCCCCTTCCCAGTTTAATAAATGAAATATTATCAAGGGAATTCAAGTTCCCTGTGTATTCCTCACCTTCTTGTAATTTTCTCCCTGACCAAACAGAAGTATAAGTATTATTCAAAATTTGATGTTTACCATTCTCATGCATGTACATGTGTGCACTCCTGTACATGTATGGGTTCCTAGATAGTATCATATGTCATACTTTACAGGCTTTTAACCTTTGATATCATCATGTTTATGTTCTTCAGCACCTGGGTTTGTATTTTTCACTTGATATTATTTTATGAGATTTGTTGTCTTTTCTGTTTTTTTAAAGTTCTGTGACACTGTTTTGTATTTTCTCTCACTACTACTTCCTGTACTCACTTCCCTGCCCATTCCCCACCTCACTTAGCTTCTAAGCGCTTGTATTCTGAGATCTAAGCCTGCTTGTTTAAAACCTTCTGGATATCTGCAATAGGATGACTGGCAAGTACTTTATCCCTCAAAAGTGAGTTCGTATCTTATTCCTAGACCTACAGCTTCATCAGCTTTTCTTTATTTCAATAAGGACACACCATCAACTCTGTGGTCCACACTGTTGAATTCAGTCATTCGGAAACCCCTAGTGTTTACTCTTCACAACTACTTAAATCACTAAATCCTCTAGGGGCTAAATGTAACAAATAAGCTACTAGAACAGGACACATAATAATACATATACATAATAAGTAAGACTTAATCCAGTGAAGTTTTGTCTTATTTTTTTTGTCATGCCAGTGTGAGGTAAGTGCCAAGGTCACTGGGCCTCTCTACTCCATACAGTACCTTGGAGAGTCAGACTATGAGAAGCAGCTTTTCCCATCTTCAACATGGGACTTCCAAGGCCTCCATTCCAGCCAGTGGGAGAGGGGGCTGTGAAAGTCTAGGGTCAAAAATGGACCCGTAAGCAAGGTCTAAGTTGCTCAAATCACTTCCATTCACATTCTCTGGCTGCATGGGTTCCAAGAAACATGGTCTCCAAGTGGGTGGCCACCCCCTGGCCATAACTCTATACTGTGAAAGTATGGGAGGATGGGTTTTGGTGGATGGTTTCAGTGTCTTTTCACATGTAGCTTCATAAATGTCTTCCAGGGGCTTCTCTTTCTAACCTCATTTAAATGACATCACTGTCATCCAAGGTCTCAACATTACCTGCTTAAACTATTTCAGATAACCCTTTGTCTGGTCATGTTTATTTCTCCCAATCCAGTCTCCATGCTAATGTGGAAATTATCTTTCTAAAATATTGGTGTTCTGTTATTACCCTTCAATAAAATTAAAAAGTCTAATGCACAGCATAATGACTAGAGGCAAAAATACTGTACTCCAATCATCAAACTTGCTAGGAGACTAAAGCTTAATTATCCCAACTAATAAAAAAAGGATAATTATACAATATGACAGGGGTGCTGAATATTGCTATGGTGGCAATCATATCAATATATAAATGTCTACCAAATTAACACATTGTATACTTTAAATTTACACAATGTTATATGTCAAATATGTTCAATAAAAATAAATCAATAAAGTTCAGTATCCCTCTGAGGTCTGTACAGGGCTTAAGAGATCAACTTTATGATGAGTGACAGATGTGGAGATCAGTCACGGTCTGGCCTTGGTTACTTCTCTGACCTTGTCTCCTAACATGCTCTCTACTTTGAGCACTTTTGCTAGGTCGTTGTCATTTAAATACTTAATGTGGTTTTATAGCTGTATATGTTAATTTTTGAAATTTTCTATGACTTGTGCTCTTTCTCCCTTCATCCTGTATAAGTCACCTCTTATCAGTGGCTTTCCTAGATATCTTCCATTGAAACAGAGTTCATTGCTGCTTTGCCTGTGTTGCCAAGTGTGTAAACCTTCTCTACTCAGGATGTGGTCTGCAGACCAGCGACACTGGCATCAGCTGTAAACTGATTAGAAATGCAAAATATGGGACCCAGCCTGACCTACTGAATCAGCACCAGCATTTATAGCCAGCTTCCATGGGATCTGATACTGCTGGTGCTCAGGCTTTAGAAATAGTATACACATATATAAGGTTCTTGATGCATTGCTCTTATAGAGTTTAAGTTTCTCAAGCAGGAACTACCTCTTGTTCAGTATGGAGTCCTCAAAACTTGCTACAGAGCATCTACTACACAGTGGCTCTTAGAACCTTTATACTGAGTAACCAAATTTGTGTTTTATCTTGTCCCTGAAGATGTACAGTCTTATAAGAAATTATATTTGGCACTTGGGTGTTTTCAGCACTAACCATCCAAATTACTTATCTCTAGAAAAATAGAAGCATTTTTGCCCGTTTTAGACTATATCCTTTTAAACTTATGAGCATTGCATACATGTCTCACATAAACTGGATAGAATAAATTATAGTTTATGTTCATAATTTCCTTATGAACATAACAGAACCATTAGTCTGTGAAGGAGCCATTAGCTAAAAGGATATTTTCATGAAAATGTTAGAGTAAGATCTCATGTGTAGTTTGTATAGTAGTGTTTTTAATGACAGAAATTGTCTCTAATTTTTAAATGCACTATATAATTCTACCACAAGTTATTTCCCTAATCAAAAGGCCTTACACTTCTTTAAATGACGCCATGTAATGGAATGAGGAAATGCCATGGTTTCAAGTCTAATAGTAATTTTACTTGGGTTTAAAACATGTGTCTCCAATGTGAGAACCTATATAGCATTAGACTATTCATCTCAATAAACACTTGTAGAGTGTTCACTGTGGGCTGTGCATGGAGCTGGGTGCTAGGGATGAATAGTGCCTGACTTTCAGAAGGAGAGACCCAAACAGATTGTTTTAGTGCTGGGTGTTAATGCTAAGATAAGTCTTGTGAACATGTGCCATGCAAGCTCAGAGGGGCCACTTTTTTCAAACCAAGGTAATTTGTAATAGATGATATCTGAGCTGAGTACTGGAGGATTTAGTTGACTTTTGATAGGTGAAGTGGAGCAGGAGGGGAGAAAAGATACTTGATGGAGTGTGTCCAGGTGGAGCAAGTAGCACTGGTAAAAGCACGTAGCCCTAACAGAATATGTTGATGGAGACAGGAGATCAAACAGCAGTTCAGGATAACTGGAATGTAAAGCAAAATTGGGCAGAACTGGATGAGACTGGACTGATAATCAAGAGGTAGTCACCAAGGGCCAGGTGTTAAAGAAGCAAGCTTGCAGTTTATCATTGGTGGGGAGATAGTGAAGAATTTAAAGTGGAGTGTTTAAGTGAAAGGGATTAATTATCCAAACAGTTAATAGTTTATCCAAGAATGAATCTAGCTCACTTGATTGAGCTTCTATAAAATACTTCTCTTAATTCATTTCTTGCATTGCTGCCCGAATTGATACATTTTACTAGGCAAAAATGTTCGCTTTTCTAGTAGTATTATAATTGTATTAAAAATTAGAAAAATCTTTTAAAGTCAAAAAATTGTTTAAAAATTACTATTTGCTATTGTCACTGCTTTTGTGCTAAATTTTATATAAATGATTAAATTGAAACATGGAAAATAGCATATGATGCAACAAACAAGCAATTAAATTGAAACATTAATATCTTAAGATAAATATTTGAATAATTGTCCATTCCTATTTCTTTGACCAGTCCATAATTAGGTATGTTTCCTAGCTCATGGACAGACATGAAATAGCCATTGCTGGACAGGCATGTGCTTGAAAGTCCTTTGCTATATATTGACTCAGAGAAAAATCATTGACAATTTGTTAATGATTTACATTTGGGCACTTGAAATCTCAAAAGTTAATTGGATATTTAGTGGTCATAACGTAAGTAATTCATAGGAGCAGAGGTACAAAGTTGGAACAGCAAGGAGAACAATGAAGAACTCAAGATTTACTCATTGTATTTTCTTTCCCCATGTAAATTGTCATAAAATTTCCACTTTCCAGAAAGGATTTCTCAAACAACGCTAGAGAGTTTAGCTTATTTTCCCCGTGGATAAATCTGTATGTAATCATTTTAGCAGGTGAGAGAATTCAAGGAAATGGTGACCTGCTAGGAAATGAGTTTGCAAAGCTGTGAATTTTTTTCCTAAGTGGATGATTTTCCAAAATTCCCATTTCATTTTCATGTAAAAGGTACTTTTCCATCTCATCCCTTCTACATATGAGCAAGTCTACCCACTAGGAGGCACTGTCTCCAAACTCTCTATCTCAGAGTGCCCAGAAGACTTCTCCAAGAAACCCTGAGGATATTTATCCATCTTTTCTGCTTGTTTCTAAGTTACAGGTTTCTTGCACTCCATCTCTATTTGCAGTAGAGATGGATATTTGTTAATCTTTTCTGTTGTTGTTGTTAAAAAAGAAAAAAGAAAACACTTCCAAATGTTTCAATTGGTACCTAGTTTTTCTAGGTATTATTTTGTGGAGATATTTGTTAGAAACAATCTATTTGTTATCAAATGTTCACTAAATTCTAATACCTTTTAAATTGTGATTCTCTCCCCAATATTTTTTTCTCCCAGGTAAAAATATATAGATCCCTAAGCATATCTTAGTTAATTTTTGAGGATATTAAGTTTCAATAGAATGAAACATTACAAAAAATTAATGCTGATCTGTGTTAGGCAGGGCTTTCAGATTCAAAGAATCACTTGAGACTGCAGGATTTGTGTATGGTCTATACATACATGCATATATACATATAATATGTACACACAAAACTGACGCTGACCAGACTACAGAGAACATTTTCTTTTTTAAAATAAATATTTTATTTATTTATCTTTTAGAGAGAAGGGAATAGAGGCAGAGAGGGAGAGAAACATTCATGTGCGAGAGAAATACCTACTGAGGACCCGAACCCACAGTCTGGGCATGTGCTCTAACTGGGAATTGAACTGATGACTTTCCACCTTGCAGAACGACACCCAACCAACTGAACCACGCTAGTCAGGGCCAGAGAACATTTTCTTAGTGGCAGATGAAAATCCGTCTCATCACTGCTGGTCACACACTGATATTGCAGGCTCTTTGTAATAATGACACACAAATAATTAAACGAGTTATTAGTGATGTCAGAAATAATCACACTTGATGTTTTAGAGATAGTAATTAATGTAGCTATCAAATTTTTAGACAGTTTCAAATTCTGTTTTCAGATTATAAATGAACAATTAAAATGTACTTTGAATTGAAATTGGTTGGTTTACCTAACTAGCATGATTTTTCAAATTTGTTATAACAGAGTTAGAGACTTGGCTCCACCAAGTCATTTATTTCTTAAGTGCATTATTACAGACCAGGCCTTGTTCTCCCAATTTTGTTCAGATAAGTGAATTCACAGACCATATCCCTTTATTTGTAGTGTATATATTTGGGGGGAGGGGCAGCAAGGGTACATACCAGGTTACAATTAAGTGCCGTGAAAAAGAGTAAAGTAGAAGTGAAGAGTTGAGGGTAGCAGAAGCCAAACTATTTTATTTCAGGAGCTCAAAGAAACTCTCTCTGAGAAGGTATCGTTTGAGCAGAGCTGTGAAGGAAATAAAACCATGTGTATAACTCAGAGAAAACATCCTGGATAAAAGGGAAAGCAAGTACTGTCCTGAGGTTTATTTTAGGACACTGGGAGGGCCTGGGTCTTGAATGCAGAGTGGTGCAGAGGAAGTTTGAGAGATATGAAAGGGCCTAGCAGGGTTTGCCTCCAAACAAGTTGGGAAGTCATAGGCAAGGTTTGTGCAGAGGGGTGAACTGGTCTGATTTAACTTTTCAGAAGGTCACTCAAACTTCTGAGATGAATATGGCTTATATGGGGCTGGGATGAAATGAAAGTAGGAGGACTAGTTTAAGTGGTTTTGCAATTGTTTAGACAAGGAATGGTGGTTCTGCATGAACTTGAGGAAGCCCTTTGTTGAGGCTGTTTTCTCATGTTCACATGGGGAAAACGAGGCCTGTGTATCAGCTTGTTTTGACGGTTAAGTGACGGAACATGCTGGGTCCATTTGATCAAGGCTTTGTGGGGCTGAATCATCTTTAGAGTTCTATACACATTACCCCCCAAATATATGTACTTTCATCCTATCAAAATCTTATTTGGTTATTGCAAAAGTCAGTCTACTTATGCTTCTTCCAGTTTCCTGTCTTCTCTAATATTTTCCACATTCATTTTTTTAGCACAGTTCTATGTTTCTTTGCTTGCATACCCCACCCCCAATTTGCAAATCTGTGATGCCTCCCTGTACCTATAGCTTAAAGGCAGAACTTGAAAGCCCTCAGTTTTCAGCTTCTTTCATCCCCAGTGTAAGCAACGCCAGATTGCTTGCTATTTTCTGTAAATGCTCTGCCTTCTAATTCTCTTAGGTTTTGTTTGGGTTTTTCAGGTTGGAATGTCTCTTTACTTGTCTAAGATATGAATCTCTGTGTACATGCAGATATTTGAGGAATATAACTTTATTTGATCATAGCTAAATTGAGCCCCATTCTGTTGGGTAGTAGAAACTTAATCTGTCAATTATGGACTCCTATGGCCTTTTCCTCTGGCTGTATTTAGGTTCTTGGAGACTCTTGTAATAGTAAGTCATCTGGGGGATGGAGGCAGGGCATCCTCAGTTCAATCCTCTGTGGTCATCCACTGGCAACTTCATGCTTGGCTGTGAGACAGGATAGTAAGGAGCTAGGAAAATTCCTTGGCAAATGGAATAGGGAAACTGAGACAGATAGCTGAACAAACTGGCCAAGCAATTCACAGGCAGATATAAAAGTTCACCTCCCTAGAGATAACATCTAGGCCTCAGTTGTATTTCAGCTCCAGGCCCAGAAAAGCAGCAAAACCTGGTGGGTGATGCCAGGACCAGCTGCAATGACGAGTGACCCCCTTCCCTGGTACTGACCAATGAGTGGAGACCTGGACTCTGAAAGGGCACACCTGGAAAATTGAGGAATATTCTACTGAAACCCTCCCCTGAGACCACCCCTAAGATTCCCTCCTGCAAGAGAGAGAGAAAAACACAAGACAGAGCCACTGGCTCATGCTCTCCCTCTGGGGAGCAGCCTGAGCCATTACCTTCTCTCTCTTCTTCCCTCAGGTCTTCCCCCACAGGCACACATCCCCTAAACTCTAAGGGACTCCAAGACTTGGAATCAGGAGAGCAATGGAAAGCAGCAGCTTGTTCCAGGCTAATCCCCTTAACCTGTTCCCAAGGTCCTCTTTCCTCTGACTTTCCAGTGAGCTAAGGCAGCCAGTCTAGGCTCTCCTGTTTCTTCTATGCTAAGCCCTTCCTTGTTTTAATGTCTCTCGCTTTAATAAATGTACTGTCACAGTCACCTGGATTCATGTTGCGAAATCTTTCCTACATGAAATCAAGAATCCACATACTACCAGCCAACTTTAGGCAGACCCGCTGAGAGCCAGGCCCTTGTCTGGTAACAGCTGGTACCCTGAGATGTCTGCCATTCAGCTGCTCCAGAGCCGGGGACTAGGGTCTTCCTTTCTTCCTCCGAGTGAGAAGTTTAACTCACTACTCCTCAGGAGTGAGTAGCTCTGGGGCTTTTCATCTCTCCACAATACCACTCCAAATTTCTGTACCCCCAAGGGCCTGACTGGTAGTGGTGTGCTGAGGGGAATAGCTGTAACTTATTTGAAAAAGTTTTGCTCTCTTATAGGAAGGAAAGCTTGGTTATGCTCCTGAAATTTAGGGAAATTGATAGCCTATGTGTTCAACAGAAAATGATAACTTTGAGAAAAAAAGGCATATGCTTTTTCTAACAGTTCTTTTGTTATTGTTTAGTTATTAATTCTGTGGGTGCCACAGAATTTTTACCTTTATCTACCCCTGTACACATGCCTATGGTATGTGGTCTTCATAATTAGGAAGATGTACTGAGCTTTTACAGATGAATGTCTAAAGGTCATTTGTCTTGAAGCAGTGTATCTCAGAATGTGCAGTAACGACCAATTTGATCAGACTAAACCTGTAATTCTTGTTAAAAATGAAGTTATTCCCGAATTTTAGAATTAAAATCTCCCATGATGGAGCCTGAAAGTCTGCTACTATAACTTTCTGAGATTGTTCCTGCTAGTCTTCCATGGTAACGAATCTCTGAGGTTATTCTTATGTATCCTGGATTTTGTGATTAAATGCTGTATGCGGTGGAGAACCACTCTGGTCATGTTCTGCAGTGTTCTTCCAAACAACAGTTTTGATTTTGCAGGGGCCAGGATATTTTGGATTATGGATCCAATTTAGTTGAGTATCACCGGATTATTAAATTTTAAAGTGTTTCTTTCTAGGTTCAGTTGTGTTCTTTCTCACATGCCTGTGCATTCTATCTGTATCAAAACCCATATCTACATTTATGATTTTTTAATTTGTTAATATGAAATTTTGGGGATCTTTAATTTTTCAAAGTGATATCAATTTTATCTATAAGAATCTTCCCTTTTAAATACCCAGTATTATTTATTTGTACCTCTTCTTGATAAACCTTCCTGAGCATTTACCTATTTTACTGATATTTTCAAAGAAAAGGGACTATGGTTTTGTTTACTGTCTCCATTTTTTTCTAGTAAATATTTTACCCTGTTTTTATTACTTATTTTTTCTACCTAATTTATGTTTCTACCTTTACTTAGCTTTTAAATTAAATTCTTTTTATTTTTAGCTTTGTAAGTACAGTGAAGTCTATAAGTTTTCCTTAAAGTATCACTTGCAGCTGCTGTCCAATAAATGTTGGTACTTGTGCTGTCATTTAGTTCTCAACAATAGTGATTTCTATTTTAATTTCTTTTTTAAGATATTATTTATTTATTTTTAGAGAGAGGGGAGGGGAGAGAAAAAGAGAGGGAGAGAAACATTGCTTTGCCGCCTCTCACAGGCCCCAGCCAGGGACCAGCTCACAACCCAGGCACAAGCCCTGACCGGGAATCAAATGGGCGACCTTCGGTTTATGGGAGGACACCCATCTCACTGAGCCACACCAGTCAGGGCTCCATTTTAATTTCTTGAATTAATTTAGGAGTACATTTTTTTTTTAAGATTTTTATTTATTTATCTTTAGAGGGGAAGGGTAGGAGAAAGGGAGAGGGAGAGAAATATCAATGTAGGGTTGTCTCTCGTGTGTCCCCTGCTGGGACCTGGCCTGCAACCCAGGTATGTGCCCTGACTGGGAATCGAACCGCGATCCTCTGGTTCGCAGGCCCGTGCTCAATCCACTGAGCTACACCAGCCAGGGCGATAGGAGTACATTTTTAAAAATATATCAATGTTTTACTTTTTACTACTTTTTAATTGTTGATTAGAAATTAATGACATTGGGTTAAACATTCTTTCATCATTTTTAGCCTTGTATTTCTGTGCTGCATTCTGGGTAAGCTCCTCAGCATTCAGTACTTACTCTGCAACACTGATGCTATTTTAGAGTTTCCCATACAGGTGGAAGGATCCTGTCCTTCTCACCTCACCTCACCTCTCCATGCTGCTCAGCAATAACATAGTTCCCAAGCATACAACTTAGTATTCTTGTTTTCCTTTGTCCTTTAGAATGCCAGTGTTGACATTTTTATTCCCATACTAGCTCCTAGTATTTTTGCAGACTAGCAGAACAGTGAAGGGACTGCAATTATATCAGGGAAGTAATGTAAATAGGCACAGCATCTATCACACCCCCCTGTCTTTTAAGAACTTGGATATACATCTGGTTCCATCTTATCCAAAATGAGTTGTTTTTATTATATGACATACGGAGTATTCTCAGCATTCAACCTATTCCACAGAGGGAAAATACATTATTTGTGTCATATGCTAGTTTTCTCTGAGAGTCCAAGCTAATTCAAAAGGTGAGATGCAGTTGGCATTTACTCTGAATATGAGTCATCCATGATTTTGATGATGTTACTTTCATTTCAAGTTTTTCCTTACTGGCAAAGGGACGATACACAGGTGAGTTGGCTGAATTTCAGTCTAAGGCTCTGTTAATTGTAAACATAACCACTGGGACAGACAGACTGGGATATTGTATACACTGCCATGTTTGTGGCCACAGTGAATTTGCTTCTGAGACAAAATTCCTGAAGAAGACAGGAGCCATGCCCTGAGCTTGGAGGCAGGCTTCAAGATGTGGTCAGTGGAGGTCAGACTCAGCTTCTGAAGTTGAGTCACAGACTCATCTCAAAGGCCTTCAGGGCCAGTCACACCATAACTGAATGAAGACACGTGTAAGGCAGTGGGGGCAGGGTATGGGGTGACAGTGAGGACAGAACAGTACATGCCCTGCCTAAGGGCATTCACACTCACATTATTAAAAACACTGTACTGGCCAAATAAAACAGAGGCACAGGCAGAGGTTCACTTCCCAGTGTGTGGGGCCTGCTGTTTGACCCAGTTCAGTTCTCTGGCCAGTTTAGCTTGGTAGATCCCATTAGGTTTGTCCAGTGTGTGTTAGCGCCCAAGGGGATACTAAAACTGTGCCTGAAAGAGTCAACCAACCTGTCACATTGCCCTCACGTTTTCTGTGTTGCTCTTCTTCCTTCCACTACACACACATGCACATGCACATGCACACACACTGCCTTGCATGGGCCTAGAAATCTGGAAGACTGAGGACAAAAGTTGGCTCAGAACAAGTTGGCGTTTCATCCTCAACCATAGAAGGGGAACTAGAGTTAATGTGGGGTGGCAGCTGTTTGGTGTGACTAAATAATGTTGATTTTATCTCATCAGAATATGATATTTCTATCCTTTAAATTGCTTTTATTTCCTTTGAATTTGGTAATGACATACTTATTCTGCAAACAAAAATTGTTTGGAGATAGTTTTCCTTCCCACAGGTATTGTTACAGAAGGGACATACTTAGTGCTCAAAATAGTCGATTCTAAAACCAGGGTATTGCTGAACATAATGCCATCGCACCAGTGGCATTTTCCAGTTTTCTCTTTGTTGGATGACTCCGAATTGTTCTGCTTACTCTTTCTGACTGTCCAGTGGAAACACAGAAAAAGTTAGGGTGTTTGAATGAACTTTCCTTGGAGTCTTTTCAAATTGTTTATACAAATATTTCTACAGGACTTCATAAAGTGCAAACAGAACAGTTGTACAGACTTATGATTAGCCAAGGAATAAAAACTAGTAAACTGTCAGAACCAGGAGAATAGGTGAAATACAAATATGATAATAAATGGTAAACATGCAGTTATATTTGCTCTAGATTAACATTATCTTCTCAGATAATTAGGTCATTGATTGGTTAGTGAATGATATGCCACAATGTCTTTCAGTTTGTGAGTTAATTACACAAGCTGTATGGAAGCAAAAAGCCATGCTCTGTTCTAAGTCAAACAAAAGCCTGGGAAGAGAGGAAGGATGCTGCAAAGGCTGGAGCCAGCCAGTTTGAACCGGCACCAGTTAGTAATGGCAGGGAGAGAAGAGGAAGCACCAGCAGGGAGGAGAAGCACTCAGACGGGGAGTTAATTCAGCCAGTGCCTCATTTCAAAGGTTCACTGTAAAGGCCATCAAGAGGCTCTTATTTGAATGCTTGGTTACGGGCATAATGTTCTCAGAAACTTCTTATTCTTCTGTGAGAGAAACACAGAAATAGCTCTTTGTGCTACGGCAGAGCTTTCTGTGGTTTCCCCCCTGGGATTTGCCTTTTCCCCCTTGCCTTTAGAGTAGTATATGAATACTGATAAAATAGAATCCTTAGTTTTGAACATTTCCTAAGAAAAAAATAAAAGCAAAATATAAACAAAACCTGCTTCTGGGGAATTCTTAATAGGCTAGTGCCAAATAAAAGTACTTCTTTTAAGTACTGTAAGCACATATTATCAAGAGCAAATAAAACTTTACTTCAAAATGATTTCTACTTGCAATATTGTAGAATTTGCATTAGGGATGTCCGCTTGCTCTGACTCAACAGAAACAGGAAATCACTTATAAGCCTCAGTGAGGATTAAAGTCACAAAAGATTTTCTTAAGGAAATGAAATTGATTGATATTAAATGATCAGCCTTGTGAAAATTTATTAATACAAGTATCCATTTCTAAAAATGACAGTGACCTTCAGGAATGAGTTAATTTGATTAGGCAAGGGGGTGGATATGGGACTTCTGGTATGCTTCAAACTCATCATTCAAATCAGTTCTGTTTCATTAATTTGGGGTTTTACTATTACCAGGCAGCAATCCAATGCCATTTAAAACCTGCTAGATGATTTTTATTCTAGGAGTCACAGCCAACCCAGTCTCCGACTGATAATACAGGGATTGGAGACAGATCTGGAAGAACTTTCTAACCCACATTCTTAGCCGTATGGATATCCTCAGGAATTTAAAGATTCAACTTCTAGGGAGACTGTTATATAAGACAGGAGTAGTCTAAATTCAGGTATATAAGAAATAAGCTAACTTAATATTGCATCTTAACATTTCATTTAGCAGAAACCATCCAGAATTTTAAATTTTTTTTGTTTTTCAATTACAATTGATGTACAGTATTAATTAGTTTCAGGTGTACACACAGGGACCAGACATCCACATAATTTACGCAGTGATCACTCTGACAAATCCAGCACCCATCTGACACCATCCACAGCTTATTACAATATTACTGACTACATTCCTCATGCTATACTCCACATCCCAATGACTATTTTTAACTACCTATTTGTTGTACTTCTTAATCCCTTCTCTTTTTTCACCCACCTCCCCAACCCCATTCTACTCTGACAATCACCAAATGTTCTCTGTGTCTATGTGAGTTTGTTTCTGTCTTGTTTATTTTGTTTTTAGATTACAAATATAAATGAAATCATATGGTATTTGTCTTTCTTTGTCTGACTTATTTCACTTAGTATAATACCTTCTAGGTCCTTCCATGTTGTTGCAAATAGCAAGATTTCATTCTTTTTTTATGGCTGAGTAATACTACATTGTATTTATATAGCACTTCTTTATATTTTCATTTATTAGTGGACATTCATGTTGCTTCCATATCTTGGCTATTGTAAATAATGCTACAGTGAACATATGAATGCATATGTCTTTTCAAATTAGTATTTTGGGTTTCTTTGGTTAAATTCCCAGAAGTGGAATGTCTGGGTCCCTCTTTGTCTCTTGTTATAGCCATTGCTTTTTAATCTATTTTGTCTGGTATAAGTATTGCTACCCCAGCTTTTTTGTTTGTTCCAATTTTCATAAAATATATTTTCCCATCTGTTTACTTTTAGTCTGTGTATGTCTTTTGATCTGAAGTAAGTCTCTTGTAGGCAGCATATGTAAGTGTCCTGTTTTCTGATACATTCAACCACCCAGTCTTTTGATTGGATTATTTAATCCATTTACATTCAAAGTAATTGTTGATATGTATTGATTGACATTTTATTCATATTTTTATCTTTTTTTCTTCTTAAAGACCTTTGCATTTCTTGTAATACTCGTTTGGTGATAATGAACTCATTTAGTTTTTTCTTGTCTGGCAATCTCTTTGCTGGGTACAGTAATCTTGGTAATAGGTCCTTGATTTTCATCACTTTGACTATTTCATGCCAAACCCTTTTGGCCTGCTAAGTTTCTGCTGAGAAAGCAGCTGACAGTCTTATGGGTGTTCCCTGTTAGGTAACTTAACTGCTTTTCTCTTGCTGCTTTTAGGATTCTCTCTTTGTGTTTAATCTTTGGCATTTTAATTATTATGTGTCTTGGTGAAGAAATCTTTGGGTTCATCTTGTTTGGAACTCTGTGCTTCCTGGGCTTATATGTCTATTTTCTTTGCCAGATCCTGGAAGTTTTCTGTTATTATTTCTTTAAATGGGTTTTTAAGTCCTTGCTCTCTTGTCCTTTTGGTACCCCTATAATGTGACTGTTGTTACACTTGATGTTGTCTCAGAGGCTTCTCAAACTGTCTTCATTTTTTTAATTCTTTTTTTCTTTTTACCGTCTTATTGGGTATTTTCTGCTACCTTATCTTTTAAGGTCACTAATTGATCCCCTGCTTCTTCCAATCCAGTGTTGATTCTTTCTAATGAATTATTTATTTCAGTTATAGTATTCTTTATTTCTGACTGATTCTCTTATGTTTTCTATCTCCATTTTTGTTTCTTATCTCTTTGTTGAAGTTTTTGCTGCAATGACTGAGCATGCCAATAACCAGTGTTTTGAATTTTGCACCTGGTAGATTGCTTGTCCCATTTTGTATAGTTCTTTATCTGGAGTTTTATTCTGTTCTTTCACTGGGGACTTGTTTCTTTGTTTCCTCATTTTGTCAGCTTCCCTGTATTTGTTTCTGTATATTAAATAGAGCTGCTGCTTCTCCTGATCTTGGTAGAATGGCCTTATATAGTAGGTATTCTGTGAGGCCCAGTGGTGCATTCTCCCCAGTGACCTGAACTGGGTGCTCCAGGTGTGTCCCTGGTATGGGTTATGTGTCACCTCTTGTAGTTGAGCCTTGATTTCTGTTGACATTTCAGTGGGAGGGATTGCCCCTCAGAGTGATTGGTTGTGAGGACTTGCTATAACTGCAGTGTAGGAGCTGTTGTATAAGTCTGACTCTGTGGAGCAAGATTCACTTTAGCAGTACTCTGTTGCCTATTGAGTCTACCCTTTGGGTGTGCCATTTGTGGAGGTGGTTGGGTGGTGCTCTGGTGTGGTCTGAAGCTGGCCATTGGGTGTGTTTGTTCTGGGACCTATTGGGAGGGATTCTGATATAGGACAAGGTCATCTGCTGCCTGTGCCCTGCCCAGGGGCACTTGGTATGAGCTACAAGGTGATCTGCAGTTGGTTGCCACTTGTGCTGGACTTAGAGGTGCCTCAGAGAGGCTAAGCTGCAATCCGAGGTCAGCTGCCACTAGTACCGGGCTTGGGGCTGCTTAGCAACAGGTATGCACATGCAAAGGCCCAGTGCTGCTTTTTGGGGGTTTGTGAACCTTTGAGAGATTTTACAAATGTCCTCCACATGAGCCAAGATAGACCATTTGTGTGGAAAAGCCACTAAAGGTGTGTGGGTGGGCCCAAAAGTTGAGTAGTGGTCTCAGGGAATCACCAGAGTAGGGAAAATGGTGTTAGGTATGTTGATGGAGACTCAGATATGGCATCCACCAACTAGTGCAGGCTGGGGTCCAGACGTGGGCTCAACAAAAGGACTATGTCTTCTGCCAGCACTTTGTGCCTGGGAGAAGGCTGCCTCTTCTGCCCTTGCTGTATGTCCTGGTGCCTTTCAAGCTGCTGTCCCAGTATTGGAGCTCAGAGCAAGTGAGTCCAAGTAAGTCTGTGCATAGGCCCTTTAAGGGGAGTGCCTGGAACTCAGCATCCATCTTACTCAGCCACAATTCCCCCTGGTTTCAACAGCCAGAAGTTATGGGGGCTTCTCTTCCTGACACTGGAACTCTGACTGGGTTGCCCAGTGTAGGGCTAGGACCCCTGACTTCTTAGGGGGAACCTCCACAGCTGAGATATCCCTCCCAATTTTTAACAGCCACAGAGGGTGTGGGACCAGCCCTTTCTGTCTCTCCGCCCCTCCTACTAGTCTGGACATGGCTTCTTCTGTGTATCTTTAGTTCTGTTCAGCTAGGTTTCAGGAGGTTCTCAGTCATAGTTGTTCTGCAGTTTATCTGTAATTTTGATGCGGTCGTGGTATGAGTTGAGCACCATGTGTACCATTTCTTCCATCTTTCAAGCCACTCCAGGATTAACTCATAATGATTTTGGAAAGCAAAATTTGATGATACAATTGATTTTAAAATTTCCATGGTAATTGTGATCACAGAAATCCTAGGTAATCTAATGTAATAATTAACTGTTGTCTTCAATCTCCTCACAAAGGCATATATTAGAGCAATTCATAAGAAACACATACCTGGTAGATACCCACCTAGTGAGGAATTGTCTAGAAATGAAACAGTGAAGCAAAAAACCTAGTTAATATGATCCCAAAGTGAATAATGACAATTATTAACCAGGTAACCTTTCTTTGCTTATGACTCTTTGACACCATCCATTCATTAAACACTTTGTAGGGATATGTGCTAAGATGATAGCAAAGAAGGTTATGATGGTCCTACAATATGTGACTAAGACTGTAGACTTAACAATCAACTCAGAATGCCAGCCTGCATTTGATTAAGAAAACTCTAAGTAGTAGACATGGTAAGGAGCTAGTTTGGAAAAATACTGGGTCACATGTATTTGGGTTTCTTATGGAGAGGGGGCACAGTTGAGTAAAGAGAGAAGGGTAAATGAATGTGAAATACAGAAGAATGAGGAGTTCTCAGAGCTAACAGTAGGTTCTGAATTAGAGACTAGTGGGGTTTCAGTGTACAGATACAGTGGGGTCAGACTGAAGGCTGTAACATTACACCTTACATATCAATGCTCCCCAAGCAAATGCCTCAAGGGACCCAACAAACTACTTAAGCGAGGTTTTAGGGACCTGCAGGAGCAATGGCAACTGGGAAATTCATGCCTTTTTAAAGTGGAAACTGTATCCAACTCTGCCTAATCATCCCCTGTGACAAGGACTTCCTTTCAAGAAAAATTGAATATTTGAACTGTTGTGTAAAATACCTGGGTTTTTAAAACACTGAGCAGATCAATCAAAACCTATCTGGAGGCTATTTTCAGCCTATGATACTACAGCCAGAATTTGTGTAGGAAAGGTGAGCCTTGTAGCTTTTTCCCCAGGCAAGAGATATGATGAATATCTTAGGAAGGTTGTCACACGGGTTCCCTGCAGGTGATTTTGAATAGGAAGAAGCTACAGGATCCAGGAAGGCTTTTTTGCCCCCTCTCCAAGTAGAAGCTGTAAATACTCACCAAGACTTGGAGACTGGTTAAGCTGGTCTTCACACACATCTTTAGGGTGCTTTGGCCAGAGGGGGAGATCCAGAGTAGCTCTTCGACACTTTCCTCCTCTTGTCTCTCATACAAGTGTCCTTTGTTAGCAATGTCTGCAATGCCTGCCTCTAGCCATGCTTCACTTACCAAGAAAATTGAACTGTGAGGGGTGGGTCAGTGGGTTGATTGGTTGATCACTCAGTTGCTGGTTTTGAGGATTTTCAGAGATTTGGGGCATAGTATGAAAGCTTTAACCCCTGGTCTTTGAATCAGAAGACTTGGAACAAAGTGCCAATTCTGTTACTTCCCGGCCTTATGACCTTGGACATATCATAGAGCTTCTTGGATCTGACAAACTCTTCCCTTTGTCACAACTCTTCTGGAACTGTGGCATAACCTGTGTTTCTGTGACCTATAAAACCTCTCTTCTCACATTTACCTGATTGTCATTTCCTTATTATTAATATAATTAAAATGTCACTTTTTCAGAGACCTCCCATGACCTTCCCATTTAAAGTAGAGCCTGTATTCACTTCCCAGGGCTGCTGTAATAAAGTACTACAAACTGAACAGCTTAAAAATTTAGAAATTGCCCGGGCTGGTGTGGCTCCATGGATTGAGTGCTGGCCTGTGAACCAAAAGGTCACTGGTTTAATTCCCAGTCACAGCACATGCCTGGGTTGTGGGCAAGGTTCCTGGTTGGGGTATGCAAGAGACATGGGAGAGGCAAACGATCCATGTATCTCTCGCATATCGATGTTTCTTCCACTCTTTCTACTTCCCTTCCCCTCTCTCCAAAAATAAATAAAATCTTTAAAAAATTTAGATATGTGTTCTTTCAGAGTTCTGGAGGATAGATGTCTAAAATAAGGTGTTGGTGGGGCCATATTCCCACTAAAGTCTCTAGGGAAGAAGCCTTCCCTGTCTGTCGTAGTTTTTGGTGGTTGCCAGCAATCCGTGGCATTCCTTGGCTTGCTGATGCATTGCTCCAACCTCTGCCTCTTCCACCATCACATGGCCTTCTTCCCTGTGTGCATGTCTGTGTCTCTTCATATGGCCTTCTTCTAAGGACACCAGTCATTTGATTTAGGGCCCATCCTACACCAGTATGACCTCATCTAAACCAACGGATATGCAAAAGCCCTATTTCCAAATAAAGTTAATACCTGAGATTCCAGGTGGACATGAACTCTAGGGTGACAGTATTCAAACTGTACAAGCACCTTTTGAATTCTTTCCTGCATTGTACTGACTATATTTGTAGTTATATAATGATTTGTAGGTTTATCTTCCTGACATGAAAATTATGTAAGGGCAAGCTTCAAGTCTGCTTTATTTATTTCTGTGTACTCAGTACCTGGGTAATTTTTTGATATCTAGGAGCTAAGCCAAAATTATTTATTCAGTGAATTAAATAGTATTTTTTCCTCTGGACTAATTTTCTTCATTGGTAAAATGATGGGGTTGTAATTGCTGGTCATTAAGGCATTACTGTGTGATTCTGTCTTTTTACTAAGTGCTTGGTGACAAGTCAGTCTTTTAATCAGGGCAGCAGTGATTTACATGCACATGAATCTTAAAAAATCATGATTATACTATATCTTTTATTTAGATTTCACTTGAAGGAAAAGGGAAAATGAATAAACACATAACACTGAAATAACACTGATATTGAAGAGAGAATTATAAAAGAGACAGCCCAATTGAATGTTCTGATTGTGCTTTAAGTGTAGTAAACATTCATTCTGGGTTATATAGGAAATAACACTAGATAACAAGAAAACTGTACCCAAAATCTAAATGTACTTCATGCATTTTACATTTACATTCAAAGTGATCAATTACAAAAAGACCTTTTTACTTCAAACAAACAATTTTATTTCATAGGAGTATAACTCGTTTCTTTTTAATTTACAAAGGTGCAGGACAGTTATTTCTCCTGAAGAAAATTTATCAGTTCGAATTCTTTAACTGGGAAACTAGTGGGAATCTGCCATCAATTTTGACATCTTCAACACTAAGATGTTGCTGAAGCATACTCTTTGGGGCCGTTAAATGTTCTCAGGAAAAAATTCATTTAGTTCTGGTACTAAGAAAATGGGAAGTCCTTTTGATTAAAACACAGTTTTGTTTACATTAAATAATAGAACGTTTAGTTTTTAAAATGCAATTCCTAAGTTTCTAACACTTATAATTAGAAAGGAAAGATGACTCTGATAAAAATGGTAAACAAATGACTATATTAATATTTTTAGTCTGTTGGTATCGCTAAGTTTAAAAGCTTATTCATAAGCATTTCTGTCTTGCTAGAAATTGTTTGTTTATGGTAATAATTAAAAATCAGATGTCTTTGTTCAATTCAATACATATGTTTTAATCTAGGTCCTGTTTAAATGCCAAGCATAGCAAGCAAAACAATACAAGATGCTTCCTGGCCAATGAACTGAATTTCTTCCTGTTCCAAAGACAGATTTTCTACTTGCTTTTTTCCTTCAGTATTCTAAATTGATCAATCCAGTGGGAGGAGAACAGTAAGCTCCCAATGACTGGGAAGCTAGCAGGGCTGGAGCCAGATGCCAGCCACTCCCATTTATTTCTAACAGGAGGGTATTAGATGAGAAGGGGAACAGTTGGTGATACTTAAATGCCTTCACTCTATGAATTCTTTTTGAGCACCTTCTCTGATTCAGACACTGTGCTAGATACTAAGATTACAATAAACAAATCTATTTTGAGATTGTGGAAAAGGCCAAGAAAGAAATAAGTAGAATGGTAAATTAAAGAGAAATGTGAGGACACTGCTCACGGATATACTCCCTGAGGAGACGATATTTGAACTGAGACATATAAGAGGAACAAGAGCCAACCCCAAGAAGAATATTCCAGAAAAAGGAAATAGAATATGCAAAGGACCAAAAACAGGAAAGAACTTGTTTTGTTCAAGGAACTGAAAATAATAATGGGCAGAGTGGTATAGACAATGACTTTGCAGAATGGATAGAGCAAAGATCATATAGGGCATTGAGGACCATGGTGAGGATTTTATTATGAGTTGCTGCATTCACATAGATAAAGGGGTAGAGCTTTGGTAGGAGAGAAGGTAATGAAAGAGAGTTGGACATAATCATTTTGAGCATCTGTGTGGTTGTATTTATTGAGTAGATTATTAAAAATGTTGACATCATTGTCAGGAGAGAAGTTGGAGATGAAATACAGATTTACGAGCCACTAGAGTTTTGGTGGATGACATGGGGATATAGAAGACACATGGAAGGAGGCTTAGAACCTCAATATTTAATAGAGGTAGGAGAAAGAGAAGGCAGGTTCTAAATCAGTGGAGAAAGCCACAAGTACAGCTAGTCTGCCTACAGGTTTTTACCCATTCTTATCAAAGGTATGTTCATCCCCCAGGCAAGGACGAATATGTTTCAGGGTCAATGAGAGCTGACATGTCCCATTATCCTATATCACCAGTCATCAATGTTATTTTATACTACAATAAAATTAATGTGTAGTTTAAATAAGCATGATGATATTAAGTAACATGTAAAATTCACATAGTTTTTTTTATGACTGAGAATGACATAAACACAAAAAAAGTCTCTGTCAAGGATATAGCCCTAGACTTCCCAGGAGGAGTCACACACTCGTATTTTTCTCCCGTAGTGGTACTCGAGTAGAAAAGTTTGAGATATACTAAGTGTGTCATAACTTATTCTAGATAGCTACCCCACAAGGTAAATATAACTAGCTTGATTTTTAAAGACAGAGATACTGAGGTTCAGAAAGTTAACTAACTTTCCTGGCATCACTATTAATTATTGCTGATATTAGATTTCAAATCCAGGATTCTTTGGTTCCAAAAATCAAAATCTTTATGTAAGAAAGCCAGGAGCAAGTCAATGTAAAAAAGGAAAACATGTCCAATAGCATAAAATATAGAAGAAATCAAGTTGGATGAGGACTGAAATACTTTTCTTAGCATTTGACACTTGGTGACCGTGGAACCTAGATTAAAGAATATTGAAAAATGAGTGTCCAGCAGAATGATGTGTAACTGTTCACCAACCAGAATGACTCAAGTGAAGAAAAAAAAACAAAATACCCCGTGTTGCCAGTGGGAATTTCTGCTAAATGTATAAACACATATCTATCCTCTAACCCATCAATTTCATTCTTAAGTGTGTATACCTAACATAAATTTCCCATAGAATACTAGTCTATGAAATATTTATTGAAACTTTAGTCATAGTATCCCCAAATCGTAAATAACTCAAATGCCCATTGGAAGTAGAATGGGTACATTTTAGTATATTGACTCAATGAAATACACAGTTTTAAAAACAGTGAAATGCTATGACATATAACAATGTGGATGAATGTCACAGACACCTGTTGAGAACAATAAACTAGTCATGAAATACTATATACAATATGATTCCATTTATATGAAGTTCAAGAATAAGCAGAACTAACTGGTGCTGAAAGAGGTATATATGGTGGTTACTTCATACTGCAGGATATTGATTGGCAAGGGTAACTAGTGAACTTATAAGGTATTGAAAATGTTCTATATTTTTATCTTGGTGGTGTTTTATGGGTCTATACAGATATAAAATTTTATCTAACTGAAGGTTCATGGACCCTACTATGTATCTATGGTAGACTTCAATTTAAAAACTTTAAATGAACATTTTTCTTACAGGTGTCATAGTGTGGTAGATAGGGAACAAGAAGATAGAGAATATATGTTTTAAATAAAAAAAGAAGGAATCAGGCCAGTAGGTCCAACAGATGGTAATTTCCAGAATTGAAGAATATGATCCATAAAATTCCTTTAAATGCTTAGCAAACAGTACAAAACAAGGTGCATTATCATGATGACATTTTAGAACACTATCAACAGAATGAAGGTCTCTGAGTTCCTGGAGGACTTCTGCCCCCACAAAAATGTCATGTGTCAGGAATCAGAATGGTGTCAGATTTTAAGAGCAACACTAAATGACAAAAAATAAATAACCTCAGAACTCTCACTATAAAATGTTTCGATCCCACAACTATTTTCCCAGCTAACCTAGCATTCAGTTGACAGCAAAAATAAGTTTTCAGTCATACTAGACCTCAGTAGATGATGTCTGTGAACTCTGTCTCACATTACTAGAGATGCAGTTCACTAGAAGAAGGGCTAGGGAAATGGGGAATCCAGGAAACATATGGATACAGACAGCATAGGAGAGACACACACACACAATCATTAAGATTATGGTAAAGGGAAGTCTCAAGATGATAGCTATATACCAAGCTTTAGAGAACAGCTGGTCTGTAATAAACTTTCTAAGACATTCTGATCTTAAAAGTCATGTACATCTATTCTTTTTAATGAACATAAAATTAAATTTAAAATGAATGGGACATTAGTAAGAAATATGAAAGAGCATAGCTGGTGGAGCTAATAAATGGGAAAGCAGAGTCCCAATACAGGTTACCAGAAGAGTACTTTGTTCATGAGCACAGGTGAAGAAAAGAGAGGGGGCACGGGTTTTCTTGCCACAGGGTAACTCTAGAGGCTCTCTGCATAACAGGCTGGATTTAGTTTAGAGTCTGACTCATGTATTCCGAGATGCTTTTGTAGTTTCATAGCATTATGGTCAGAGAAGACACTAGATATGATTTCAGTCTTCTTAAATTTCTTGAGACTTGTTTTGTGTCCTAACATGTTGTCTACCCTAGAAAATGTTCCATATACACTTGAAAATAATGTATATTCTGATGCTTTGAGATGAAATACTCTGAAGATATCAATTAAATCCATTTGATCTAGTGTATCTTTTAAGGGCACTGTCTCATAGCTGATTTTCTGTCTGGAATATCTATCCATTGAAGTCAATGGGGTTTTAAAATCCCCTACTATGATTGCATTTCTGTCAGTCTCTCCCTTTATGTCCATCAAGCTTTGCTTTTTATGTTTATGTGCTCCTATGTTGGGTGCATAAATGTTTACTATGATTATGTCCTCTTGTTGGATCGTTCCCTTTATCATTATGTAGTGTCCTTCTTTGTCTCTTACTATAGCCTCAGTTTTAAATTCTATTTTGTCAGATATAAGTATTGATACCCCAGCTTTTTCTCCTTTCAATTTGCATAAAATATATTTTTCTATGTCTTTCCTTTTATTTTTTTTAACTTTTTAAAAATTGTTCATAATCCAGTCTCAACTTTTCTTTTTTTTAAAGATTTTATTTATTTATCTTTAGAGGTGAAGGGAAGGAGAGAGGGAGACAAATATCAATATATGGTTGCCTCTCATGTGTCCTCTGCTGGGAACTGGCCTGCAACCCAGGTATGTGCCCTGACGGGCAATCAAACCTCGATTCTTCGGTTCGCAGGCCCAAGCTCAATCCACTCAGCTACACCAGCCAGGGCTTATCTCTTTCCTTTTAGTTTGTGTGTATCTTTCAGAGCTGTCTCTCTTGAAAACAGATTTTATGTGGGTCTTGTTTTCTTATCTGTTCAGCTACCCTCTGTCTTCTTGTTGGAACATTTGAGCCATCCACAATTTAAAGTTATTATCAATGGATACGTATTTATTGCCATTATATTTTTAACTATGTTCTTCGGTTTTTTCTTTGTTCGCTTCTCCTTCTTCCTTCTTCCTTCTCTTTTTTTCCTTCTTTTTCTGGCAAATCCTTTAACCCTTGTTGTCATACTGGTTTGGTGGTAAACTCCTTTAGCTTTTCTTGTCTGTTGCTTATTTCTCCTTCAATTTTAAATGATAGCCTTGCTGGCTAAGTAGCCTTGGTTACAGGTCCTTGCTTTTCATCACTTTGAATATTTCATGCCTATCCCTTCTGGCCTGAAATGTTTCTGTTGAGAAATCATATGACAGTCTTATGGGAGCTCCCTTGTAGCTAACTAACTAATTGTTTTTCTCTTGCAGCTTTTAAGATTCTCTCCTTGTCTTTAAACTTTGCCATTTTAATTATGATGTGTTTTGGTATGGGCCTCTTTGGGTCTGTCTTGTTTGGGACTCTTTGTGCTTTGTGGACTTGTGTGTCTTTTTCCTACACCAGGTTAGGGAAGTTTTCTTTCATTATTTCTTCGAATAGGTTCTTGATCACTTGCTCTCTCTCGTCTCCTCCTGGAACCCTTATGATGTAAATGTTGTTATGCTTCATGTTTCCCAAAGGTCCTTTAAACTATCCTCATTTTTTTTAAATTCTTTTTTCTTTTGCTGCTCTGTTTGGGTGGTTTTTCCTACCTTGTCTTACAAAGCACTGAATCAGTCCTCTGCTTTATCTAACCTACTCTTCAGCAGGATGAAAAAAAAAAGATTAAAGGTCTTAAGTAACTGGATAGATGGTGGAGCCATTTACTGGGGCACAGAACATTGGGGTAGTAGGAGTACTTTCACTGGAGTGGACCAAAATTTCAGTGTGGAGCCTTTTAGGGAGAAATTATGCCTGAGTATGCATCTCTGATTAATTTACATAATCATAAATAATGTTTCTCTGTTATCTATATCTCTCTTCCTATGGATGTTATGGCTGATTGAATAAAAAATTAATGTTGACTATTTCATTTTACCACCATCAACAGAAATAAGTCTCCACCTTCTTTTATGTCCTTATTCACTTTGCAGGACAAACAATAATCACTTTTAAAAGTTTGTGCTTAAAACAGAATAACAATGGAAGAGAAGGAAGCTGGTGTATGACACAGTCTTGATATAGCATCAGCTCATCTTTGCTTTGAGATGGTCTGTGGTTCCCAAGTAGGAAACATTTCTTTTGTTCCTTAGTGTCTCCCCCAGAGTCCACCTCTGTGCTAGATATTTTCTGCCTATTAGGTGAGAACTAGTTGAATTGGGTTGTAGAGAGGTCAAGAGATGAAATGAGGGACAAAGCAGAATTACGAATTATTCTTACAGTGACACGAAGTTTTAAAGACACCTGTTCCTCTTGCTTTACTGGGGAAAGAATGAATAAAATTTCTTTAATTACTGTAGGGTCCTTGAGAGTAGATAATATGATTTTAAACATTTCCTTGAAATCTTGTTTGTTTACCATGTAGTCATTATTTATCTCAAATAGAGCATAGCAACTAGCATTTTTCTCACTATTTACTCATAATAATTAACATTTCAGTTAAGTTAATGCAGTTTCTGTTTTGTTAGAAGCTAGGACTGTATGTGATGGAGAAATCATTAATATTTTTAAAAATAACTTTTAATGGCACAAAGAATTCAATGAACAGGTCTCTAATGCAAATTTAATTTTTAAATTTCAGATTTGCAGCCATTTACAAGTGAGTTGGTATTCTACATGCAATACATCCAACAAATATTTAAATTAAATAATAAATACTTATTAATTTATTATTTACAAGTGATAAATTATTTACTAATTAAATAATGAAAGTTATTTAGATTAAATAAAAAATATTCAAAAATGTTTATTAATTTCTCACCAGATTTTAGCCAATTTACTAAGTATTTGTGATACCTCAATGAATGAGATATGAGCCTTGCCCTCAAAGTGCTTGTATCTGAACTAAGAGTGTACTAAATCTAAGTTATTAGAGTTGGAGCTCTTTTTCAGGGTATAAATTATACTATATACAAAGCTATATTAATTTTCCATAAAATGAATAACTTGGTGTAATATTCTCATGCAAATCAATGACAATACCGATACAGCTTGTTTGTCATTATCAACATAGGAATTTTCTTTTAAAATTGAGGTTTATATTTCTCCACAGACTTAAAATTAATGAAGATTTTAAGATTTTTATATAGATATCCAAAACTCCATTGTACCAAGATTAATATTGGCCAGTCTACATGAAAGCCTTAAATTGATCTTTCTCCGTTTTTAGTACTGGCCACGTCTACTGTTCAGATAGTGCCTCCACTTCTCATCGCTGTGCTCTGTGGCCCCGCATCCACCTCCATTTGTCTTCTCTGTGCCTTTCTTTTGGTTTCTGCCTCTTCTCCAGAGAAATTTGACTCTCATTCAAAGCAACTGGCTATTTATGGACATCATTAGGCAGCTTCCCACTCTTTTCCTTCTGATCACGGTCATGAGCCACCATCTATTATCTCTGAGCCCTTTTACTTTCATTGCCACTTTCTGTTCAAGGTTGGTTCATTTGTGTTAGGTTACACTTGTGCCTGAAGATGAGGCCATGAGAAAGACTGGATGTGTAGAAGGGTGGGCTACTCGGAAGTTTGGAGCATTCTGGACACTTGAAGTTGCCAGAAGGCTGATCTGTTATGCCCAACATATGTAATATGATCAAAGTCCAGTTCAGCTTCCACACATTCTTATCTTATTCCAACAAGTATTTTATAACCCTATGGGGAGAGTAAATTTTCTCCTTTGGGACATGAACTCAGGTTAGCTGCCTGTATAGATAATAGTAAGAGGAAAGTACCAAACCATTCCTTCAAATTTCTACCATTCAGATACAGGAGTGAATTTTTATGCAGATCTTAACCTGTTTATGTTGTATATAGCCCTCTGTTTTTTTAATTTCTTGTATGCTGCTGAATTGTCTATAATAGGAATGTTTTATGTTTAAAACTTTTAAAGTAGAGGCATTTAGATTTACTGTTGGTAATCGTTATCACCCATTTTATCAGTTCAAGAAGATAAAATTTAGCATTAGCATAAAATATATTTAAAAGCAGTTTAATAAAAATTTATTCATTGAGGAAAAATGTTTGAATCACTTGTGCGAGTCACCAGCATTGACCAAGTAATTGGGAACACTGGTATTAACATAAATACTCTTGAAAGCCATGTGGGCACATCTCAATTCTGTCTCTATATTCAAAGAACAAATGGCAGCCCTTGCCTGAATTTCATGAAACATGTTATGAAGGCATCAGGAAATAGCAAAACGAGAACCAAGTTAGGGGTCACATAAGCCCAATTCAAGTCTGTTAGCTGTAAGCCCTCTGAGTTTCTGTTTCTTTAACTAGCACTCAGTGATAATAATCTTAAAGTACTGTTCTAAAAACAGAAACCAGAGAAAACCTACCATACCTTAGGAGCTCAATAAATGTTGATTACTTCCCTCCCCATTTATTTGAGTCAAAACATTGTCCAATATACCCACAATACTCTATATTTTAGGACAATTCTAGGATTCACATGCTCACTTCTATAATTCCACGAATAGTGGATCTGGTTGGAGGACCTGGTTTATTTTTAGCACAATCAGTTTGGGGGTTTGGTTTTCCTTTGATTGACCCATTCAGATAATGAAGACTGTTGACAATTCATAAACATACTGATGTTTTCACTTCAACAACAAAATTAAAACAATTCAAAATCATGAAAACCTGAGGAAAATAGGAAGCCGTGATGTCATTTATATCATAGAGTCTTCTATTTCTTTAAAATATGATTTTATTGACTTCTAAGTTATTTACCAGTTGAAAAATAAGCATATTCTTTAGTTGCTAGCTGATCATCAGCCTATCCAGTTTCATGTAAATAATTGTACCTATATGAACAAATTACCCATGCCTACTTTATAACAAACACTTAAAATAAAAATGTATACTTATTAATATTTTTTAAACTTTGTCACAACCCTATGAAGTGGATGCTTCTTTTTACCATCATTAGCTGACCCAGGATGAAAGAGAGGTGCAGAGGGGAAATTTTCCAAAGTTCGGACAACTGGTAAGGAACAGAGCCAAGGTTTAAATTCAGCACTCTGGCTCAGAGCTCACTGATCACTGGACCATATTGTTATTGTTTTGTTTTGTTTTTTTGTTTTTTTTTTCATTAAGTGACTGGGGGTGGTTGAAAAGTTGAGCCCTCGGAGCCTTTTAATTTCAAACATTAAATATCTTTGGGAGATTCTTATGACAGCACTGAGATAAAGTCTGCATTTGCAGCTTCAGTTTCTTCCCCAGGTCTTATGATGTGGTAAAATGTGCTCACCTGAACTCTGTGCTTCTGGCCTTTTCCCTCACTTCACCATGCTACGCGCTCTGCTGGTGGTGTCCAAAGCACAGCCTCGTTGAGTGAGTGGTGCAGTGGAGAAACCTACACACACCCACATGCTCTTTTGACTTAAATGTTCAGTCTCAATTTTATTTTCATCATAGTTTTATGATGTATGATAAAAGAACTCAGTTTAGTCATATTATACTAGCTTCTCAAGTTCTTTTATAGGCAGATGATTAGGTTCTTTAGTTCTTGTGGGCTCACTAATTAGATTATATGAACTGCTGTAATAATACCTCAGGTGGCCTCCACTCTGGATCCTGGGTGCCCAGTTCTTCCATAAAGTCAGATGCTCTGTATGTACAGCATTCTTCATTTACTTGAGCTATCTTTTCTAATTACTATATATCCTTCTCCGGAATTGATTCAATCATGTAATTTTCCAGATATACTGCTACCTCTCTCAACCTTCCCCAGGCATCTATTTTACTACCAGTGGAATTAGTCTCCTTTGAAATCACAGATAAAATCAGTGTAACGTGCCCTGATGTTAAGGAATAAGAATTCAAATGAGAAGTTTAAAAAGTTGTATGTATCTTGAAGCAAAAATATGATTTGAAACTAATTAGCCATGAAAATAATGTGTAATGTGCCTTTAAAATAATTGTTATAGTTTTCTTGCATAGTTCTAAAAGGGGAAATAGTGCAAATAACATAACATAAGACAGGGTACGGCAATGATGTAGGAAATTTATTGCATTTTTAATTTGTTAAAAATCTAGATAATAGCTTTTTTAAAGACATAGAAATATGTTTAATTTTTCTAATTTTCAATAAAATTTTGGCCTTGCTAACCTAATTTTAACTATGCCAATGGATTGTTCAAGTAATTATTGATAGTAGTTAAAAAGTACTTTTTATAATAAATACTGAGGTAACTTTTAAGCTGAGGTTATTTTTAATAATAACAGAATGTATCAGGTATCCATAGATCATGTAAAATATAGGTATTCTTTTCCAAGCTTTTACAAAATTTTATTAAGTCTCAGTTTCCTCTTCTATAAAATGAAGGCATTAAGGTCTAAATTGCATGTGTTATTTAGGGATAAGATGAAATAATGTCTTGTAGGACATTTAGCACAGTACCTGACACATAATAACTGTTCATTAAATGGTTATTATTGTTATTGTTGCTGATAAAATAAGTTACTGCTTCTTTGGCTATGTACCAGATGAAAAATCCTAGTCTTGTTGTTAATGAATGACTCATAAAAAATCTGTTTTTCAGAAAGGAAATTACCATTAAAAATTTTTTTGACGATAAATTGTACTATTGTCTTTACAGAACTTTTAAAACTGTCTTTTATCTTTGGGTGTCAGAATATCTTTGGGATATTCCAAGTAGTCTACTTTACCAAAGATGAGCTGGGGTGAAAATTAAGATGCTTATTGACATGAAGTTTAGGTTTTCTTTTTTAATGATAATTGACAATTTTTTATTTCCTGACTTCTTTGAAGTGACATGCTAAAACAAATAACTTAATCTGACTGTGTACATAGACAATCTAAGTGGACACTCCCAGTCTCCACCTGCTTCTGACTCTGAGCAATAGCTACGCAGATGGCGGACGTGGTAAGATAGCAACAGGCTGGATGTTCTGACAGTAACATGCAGTGTAAGTAGGAGGTTTGTGCCCTATGTCACTTACAGCAGCAGGGACAAGGGTACACCAAACACAGGACATTTACAGAATATGCCATGTGAAAACTGTAAATATGTTGACTTTTGTGCTGTAGTTTTACTATGGCAACTATAAAAAGGTAATAGTGATAAAAACCTGTTCAGACTGGTTTCTGATATTCAGTAGTTGCCAGAAACTATTGCATTGCCTAAAACACCTCCCTGACACACCTAAGACATTCAGAGGCATATTTAGTTTAGCATTTAGGGGTCTCTGATTCCATAAATTGTATAACAGCCAAAGTAAGTATAAACTATAGGGATTTGGGAATTTGAGGACAGAAGAGAGAGTGGGAGGGAGAGAAAGAGGTTAGGAGGGAGGGAGTTGCAGGAGGAGGAGGAGAGAGAGAGAAATGAGCGTAACAGATTTAACATTCCTTGATACCAAGAACATAGGAGGGTTATCCAAGAATATTTAAGTCTTCTAACTAGTGTGGGAAAAAGGAAATAGCTGTTTAAAATTGGTGAAAATAATTATAATGTTTAGTAAGATATTTTTAATAATAGTTAAAATGAAGATTTGGTGTTGACAGAATATGCCTGACACTTAAACATTCTCTTAAGGGATAGGGTTAAAACACCTGTGAAAAAGAAAAATGGTAAACATATTATGTGATTACAAAGTAATGAAGAGAATATACAATAAATTAAGTATGGCAGTATTCCAAGTGCTGTGATTATAGGAGCATGCTCCAGGCAATCTCTAGTGAGCATAGTTAAATAGAAAAAATTGATAGCCTTTTGTTAGACTTAACTTTTCCATTTTCTGGCTTCTACCCTATTGCATAATGAATTAAAGATTATAACTAAGTTGTATTGATGTTTTATGTTTAATGCTTTGTTAAAGGTCTTCAAATAATTTTAAATGTTTCTTCAGGTAATTTTAAAAGTTTCACAGATAATGCTGATAGAGATTAAACAAAAGGAAGTCTCACCACAGAATGCATTAGTGTCATAGAAATGCCATTATACTTGTAAATGCCATGATCATTGGCCGTGCCAAGGTAGCTTTGTCTGTAGCATCAGGTTAGAGTTATATGCTATTTTTTGCTGAAAGGGATTTTGCAGACATTAATGATTTATAAGTAGCAGAGATACTTAGAACTTAGCATTTTGTGATTTTTTAATAACATAAAATAGCTTGCCTTTATCATTGGAAGTAATGTTTAAAAACTTAATAGGTGACTTTGAAAGAAAAGAGTATAAAACTTTTTGTGGTCATGCTAAGCGAAATAAGCCAGGCAGTGAAAGACAAATACCATATGATCTCACCTTTAACAGGAATCTAATCAACAAAACAAACAAACAAGCATAATATAACCAAAGATATTGAAATTGAGAACAGGCTGAAAGTCACCAGAGGGGAGAGGGGAGGGAATTTCAGGGGAAAAGGGGAAGGATTTACAGGAACAAGTATAAAGGACACATGGACAAAGACTATGGGGGGTGAAATGGGAGGGGTGGGGAGGGCTGGGGTGGTGGGTTGGGGTGAGAATAAAAGACAGAAAACTGTACAAGATCAACAATTAAAATAAAAATTGAAGAAAAAAGCTATAAAAATTTACAAAATAAGTATATGAATAATTCAGAATCAAGTGCATTTTAGTTTAGCTCAAGATAGAGCACCCAAATAACAGTAAACATTTTAATTAAAGAAAAATATAGATTATTGGAAACAGGATCCAAAAGACATTAAATAACTACCAGATCCTGCTTAGAGCCAAAGTGAAATAATAGGGACCTAACTTTATTTCAGATTTACCCTAACATCTGAAATGAACAAAAACTGGAAAAAATATATGAAACAACAAATTTCAATAGAATAGACATCAGGCAGTTAAGGACAAGAATCCCAGTGGTGTGGGAAACAAACAAGGTGAACTTAACAATTTAGAATCCTGCCTTCTAAGGCTTTCCAGGTAGTTGCACAAGAAGGAAGAATGCTGGTAGAGCTCAGCAGACTAACGGAATTGAGACAAAGGAGAATCTGAGAAAACCAAGAGGGCTGGAGTCTGCCAGACAGAGGACTGGAAAAGAAAAACCTCCAGATTTCAGTCTTCATCTGAGTATTGATAAGTACATGGGTGCGAGAAAAGTATGCACCGCCCGAGAACCACCCGAAAGGATAAAAGGGTACAGTGTTAGAGCTTGTGCAGGGCCAATAATTTTGTCTGTTCCCACTAGTTAAACTGAAAAATCTCAAGATTCACATGCAATTGGATAGTGTACAGTTTTCTTGGTCCTAGGGAATAATTGGCCTCAGCACTATTGTCCTGCCTAACAAATGTTAACAGCAAGCATTAAAAAGATTAAACTGCTTCCAAATGCATCCTAGGACAAAGCCCCAAAATATTTATATAAATACAAATATCTAACACCCCAAGAAGTAAAATCACAATGTCTGATATTTAATAAAAAATTATAAGACATCGCAAAAAGTAAGAAAATTTGACATAGATGGAAGATTAAATCACTAAATCAACTAACACTGAACTTTTACAGATGTTTAAATTGGCAGACTAGGATATTAATGTGCTTATTATAGCTGAAGTCCATGTGTTCTCAAATAGTTCAGTGGAGACATGGGAACACTAAACCTGACTTTCAGAAACAAAAACTGCAAATTGTGAGATGAAAAACACACTGGATAAGGTTGATAGCAGATTGGAAATAGCAAAAGAAAAAATAAGAAAATGTGAAAATACAGCAACATAAATTATTTAAAATGAAAATCAAAGAGAAGAGGGAATTTTTTAAAAAGCTCTAGTGAACTGTGTGGAAAAAATTAAGGGTTCCATGTGTATGTAATTGGGGTGCCAGGAAGAGATGTTAACGAGAGTATGTTTGGAAAAGAACGTTTGAAAAAAATGATTTAAAAATTGTCAAATTTGTTTAAACAATAAACCTGTAGATTTAAGCTCAATGAACCACAATGAACCCCAAACAAAAGAAACGTGAAGAAACTATACCAACGTACATGATGGTCAAATTGCTCAAAACCAGTGATCAAGGAAAATGTTAAAAGCAACAAATATTAAAACAAAGTAATTCTCTATAGAGGTAGAAACATAAGAATTGCAACAGATTTCTTGTCAGAAATTATCCAGGTGAGGAGACAGTGGAGCAACATGTGTAAGTACAGAAGGAGAAAAAATATCAATGAAAATATTTTTCAAAATAAAGGTTAATTGGGTATATTTTCAAATATGCAAAAGCTAAAAGAAATTATTGCCAGATAATTTTCACAGGTGTGACAAATAAAAATCAAATAGCAAAATGGTGAACTCAAATTTCAGCACACAAAATCATATTAAATGCGAATGGTCTAAATATACTATGTTAAAGGAGATTTGCAAAATGAATAAAAAGGCAAAATACAACTGTATGCTGACTACAAGAAACAGACTTCAAATATGAAGACACATCTAGGCTGAAAGTAAAAAGATGGGGAAAAGTTGGATTGACTATATTAGCACCAAAGCAGATTTCAGAGCAAAAAAAATACCAGAGGGAAAGAAGGTTATCCCACAGTGGGGTCATTTCATTGAGAGATATAATAATGCTAAATATTTATATGTCTAATACCAGAGCTTCCAAATATGCTATGCAAAACTTGATAGAACTATAAGGGAAAATTGACAAATCTGCAGTTATAATTGGGAATTTAAAGACCACCCTTTCAATAACTGATAGGGAAAAAAAGAACAGAACATCAGGAAGAATATAGATATTTTTAAAATGTTATTATCCAACTGGACCTAATTGAGATTTATAGAACATTCCACCCTACAATAGTAGAATACACATTTTTATTAAATACCCATAGAAGTTTAAAATTATTATCATCATACAGAGCATATACTCTGCTCACAATGAAATTAAATTAGAAATCAACAACAGAAAGATCTTTGGAATATTGTCAAATATTTAGAAACTAATTATTACACTTATAAATAATCCATAGGTCAAAAAATCAGAAAAATCTCAAAGTATTTTGAACTGAATGAAAATACAATATATCAACACTTGAGCAATCCTGCTTAAGTAGTATACTAAGAGGTACTTTATAGAACTAAATGCCTATATTTGAAAAAAGAAGTAAAGCTTCCAAAATATGACCACATAAAAACTAATTTTTAAAAATCAAAATACATAGAAATTAAGTAGTAAAGAGCAAAACACAATCATTGCACTAAAAAGCAGTAAAACAATAGAGAAAATCAGTGAAACCCAAGAGTTAGTTCTTTTAGAAGATTAATAAAATTATCAACCTTGTTTAGAATGGTCAGGAAAAATAATAAAGTATATCCGAATTACCAATAAGAAGCAATAGAAAAGGAGCACCACCAAAGATCTTAATAACAAGGGAAAAAATACATAACTTTCTACCAATTTGCCAATTTCAGTGAAATGGACACATTTTTAGAAAGACACAAATCACCAAAACTCATCCAAGAAGAAGTAGATGGCCTGAGTAGCTCCATTTTTATTAAGGAAATTAAATCTATATTTAAGAATCTTCTCAGTAAGAAAACTATAGTCCTAATATAGCTTTAATGGTAAATTTTACCAACATTTAAAGAAAAGAAAATACTTATTCTACACTAATTCTTCCAGAAAACTGAAAAAGAGGAAAATCTTCCTCACTCACTCTCTGAAACCCTGATACAAAAATGAGACAAACATACTACAAGTGCAAGTCCACCCAATGTTCCTCATGAATATTGATGCAGATATTCTTAATTCAATTTTAGCAAGTCAGAAGGCTAATACATTACAAGAAAGTGAGAACTATTTCCAGTAATGCTAGATTGGTTCAATATTCAAAGATCAATCAATGTGATTTATTATATTAACAAACAAAAATTGAATAATTTGTATAATCTTAATAGAGATTCAGTATCCATTTCTGATTTACTTATTTTTATTGTATTTTTTTCCATTGCCACTATCCCCCTGTACCTTCTTCTACGTCCAACCATACCCCTCCCACCTGTAATCACCACACTGTCGTCCCTGTGTCCCTTTCTCTCTTTATTTTTTTGCTCAATCACTCCACCCCCTACCCTCACCTTGAAGCTCCCAGCCTGCTCTCCTATCTGTGAGTCTGTCTCTATTTTGCTTGTTATCCAGCCCTGATTTAAAAACAAATAACAAAAAACACAAAACACCTCCTGACGAAGTAGGTAGGCATAGAGGGAATTTTAACTTGATTCGGCCATCAAAAAAACATATATCTAACCTCATGTTGTATTAATTTGCCAGGGCTGCCATAATAAAATACCACAAACTGGATGGCTTATATAACTCATGTATTTTTCTCACAGTTTTGGAGGCTAGAAGTTTTGCTTTGTGTAGATGTCTGTCTTCTCCCTTTGTCTTCGCTTGGTCTTTCTTTTGTACATGTGCATATTTTATCCAAAATTTCCTTTTCTTATAAGTACACCCATCATTTTGGATTAGGAGCCATCCTAAAGACCTCATTTTAACTTAATTACCTCTTTAACAGTCTCATTTTCAAATACAGTTACATTTTGAAGTACTAGAGGTTAGTATTTCAACGTACAAGCTGGGGGGTGGAACATAGTTCAGCCCACAAAAACAAAAAAAAAAATGTTTTTCCCTAAGATCAGCAACAAAGCAAGGGTGTTCATTTTCACCACCTCTTTTCAATATTGTGTGTGTATTATCTACCTCTCTCTATCTACCTACCTATCTATCCCAGGAAGGCAGGAAATTAAAGCCATTTTGATTAGAAAATAAATAAAAGTCCCTTTATTCAGAGATAGAATGATCCTTTATGTAGAAAATACAGTAATGTTTTCCACAGAAGAGCTACTCATATTAATATGTGTTTTGTAAGTTTGCAGGATACAAGAACAATATCCAAAAATCAAGTATATTTAATGATATAATGATATAAAAATTTAATGGTATATCAATTACAATAACAGTGAAAATATAAATACTTAGGGATAATTTCATTTAATATGTGAAGGACCTGTACATAGGTAACTACAAAACACACCTAAGAGAAATAAGAAAACCTAAATAAATGGAGATGCAATGTTCATATTGTTAATGTGCCAATTCTTAGGCTGGGATTCAACACTGTTCCAGTTAAAACCCCAGCAGCTTTTCTCATTTCAGCGTACAAACCAACTAATTGGTTCTGAAATTCATATGGAAATTCCAATGACTTGAAATAACCAAAACAACTTTAAAAAAAAAAATTCAAGCCTTACACTACCCATTTTCAAGCATTACAGCTATAATAATCAAGTTGATGTGGTATTGGTATAAACAAATTGATCAGTGGAATGAATTAAAGAGTCCAGAAACTGACTCCCACATATGAGCATATAGGCAAATACAAGTAATTCATTAGCGAAAGGATAGTCTTTCTGAAAGAAAAGGCTAGAACAATTGGCTATCCACATGCAAAACAAACAAAAAGCTTTGGACCGTCCTTCACATGATATTCAAAATAATTCAAAATCAATCAAAGACCTAATTTTAAAACCTGAAACTATAAAATTCCTAGAAAACCATGTTAGAAAAACCTTTGTTAATTTAGGTTAGGCATTTTTTCAGCTATGACACCAAAAGTAAATCTATAAAAGGTCGAAAAAGTATAATCCAATCCAGTTGCGTGTCATCAGTGTTAAGAAACTAAAATTCTGAAAAAGTGTTCTTCAAAAGACACTTAAGAGAATTAGAAGACAAGCCACTGACTGGGAGAAAATATTTGCAAATCAAATATCTGTTGAAAGACTTGCATGATGATTATAGAAAGAACTTTAAACTCAATAGTAAGCAAACAACCCAATTTTAAAAGTGGCCAAAAGAGTTAAAAGGACATTTCTTCAAAGAAGAGATATGGATTTCAAATAAGTGTGTGAGAAAATGATCAACATCATTATTGATTAGGTGAATGAAAATCAAATACACAATGAAAAATTACTGTGTACCTATTAGAAAGCCTAAAATATTTTAATTTTATTTTATTCTATTTTTTTGTGTTTTTCACCTTTTTTGCTATGCCCCTCCCCTCCCTACTCTCTCCTTCCCCCAGCAACTGTCATCTCCTCTCCATCTATGAGTCTGTCACTATTTTACGTGTTACTTCATTTTATGCATAAGATACCATACATAAGTGTAATCAGATGGTACTTGTCTTTCTCTAACTGGCTTATTTCACTTAGCATAATGTTCTCCAGGTCCATCCATGCTGTCACAAAGGGTAAGATTTCCTTTCTTTACAGCTGAGTAGCATGCCATTGTGTAAATGTACCATAGCTTTTTAATCCACTCATTTGCTGATAGACACCTGGGCTGCTTCTAAATCTTGACTATTGTACATAATGCTGCAATGAACATAGAGGTGCATATATTCTTTTGAATTGGCGTTTCAGGTTTCTTTGGATAAATTCCTAGAAATGGCATCACTGGGTCATAAGGCAGGTCCATTTCTAATTTTTTTGAGGAAATTCCATACTGCTTTCCCCAGTGGCTACACCAGTCTGCTTTCCCATCAACAGTGTAAAAGGGTTCCCTTTTCTCCGCATCCTCACCAGCACTTGTTTGCTGATTTACTGATGAGAGCAATTCTGAGAGGTGTGAGGTAATATCTCTTTGGGTTTTAATTTGCATCTCTCTGATGATTAGTGATGTTGAGCATCTTTTCATATGTCTGTTGCTCATATTCATGTCCTCTTTGGAGAAGTGTCTATTCTGGTATTTTGCTAATTTTTTGGATTATTTTTCTTGGTGTTGAGTTTTATAAGCTCTTTATAAAATTTTTAAAGGATAAAATCTTAAAAACTAACTGACAATGGGTCATTTCTTTCACCTCCATGACTTTCTAAATGAACTTTTGCTTAGAAAAAAGCTAATTCACCATAACAAGTTTTAGTGAAAATGTGAAACAACTGGACACTCACTCATTGCTGGTGAGAATGTAAAATGTTGCCAACACTTTGAAAAACAATTTATTCATTTTTAAAAATAAATACAGACCATATGATCCAGCCATTCCTCTCCTTGATATTTACTCAAAATAAATGGAAGCATATGTCCATACAAAGACTTGTACATTCATGACAGCTTTATTTATAAAAGTCAAAAACTGGAAACAGCCCAAATATCCATCAACAGGTGAAAGGATATGTAATTGGAATACTAGTCAACAATAAAGAGAATGAACTAGTGATGTGTTATTTTGGATGACTCTCAAAATAATGATGCTGAGTGAAATACACAGGAGAAAAAAGTGTACATTTGGTTCCAATTACATAAAATTTTAGTAAATGCAAACTTATGTGTAGTGATAGAAAACAGGTTGCTTGGGGATGTGAGAAGCAGTGATGCAGAAAAGTACCAAAGAGGTCACGCGGTAACTTTAAAGGTGATGTACATGTTAATTATATTGATTGTGATGATGGCTGCAGAGGTGTATATATGTGTCAAAGCTTATTAGAGCATACACTTTATGTCTGTTAATCATACTTCAGTAAAGCTATTCAAATAACTGTGCTTAAATCCATGAGAGGACCTGTATGGAATAGTGAATAATTGCTACATTTTAAAAAATGTATCTCAATCTCAAAATAATTATAATAGGGAGTAAGATCAAATTGTTGCCTTTAAGGAGTTGACAGTTTTTCACACCATTAAAACTGATTTTATCTAAGAGTAGGGGAAATTGAGGTTTATGGGAAAACTAATCCTTAAGCTAATAAAATCCTTTTTTTAAAAAAGAGGAGGACCCTGGCTGGTGTAGCTCAGTGGATTGAGCGCGGGCCTGCGAACCAAAGGATTGCAGTTCGATTCCCAGTCAGGGCACATGCCTGGGTTGCAGGCCAGTTCCCAGCATGGAACACACAAGAGGCAACCATACATTGATATTTCTCTCCCTCTCCTTCTCTCCTACCCTTCCCCTCTAAAGATAAATAAATAAAAATTAAAAAAAAAAAAAAAGAGGAGGAAAGGTTGTTTATGGTTGAAAGAAATAGCCCTATATTTAATTTTAGAGCTGACATTTCAACCATGCCTTGAAAAAATATACATGATTTCAATAGAAGAAGATGAGAAATTGTAGCTAGAAGGAAGAAGAGAACAAAGGCAGGCTTGACAGAGGTCATGGAACATGTTTTAGGGAATAGCAATCGTGTAGTTAAAGCAATTCTGTTTCCTCTTTGACTCCCTCAAACGGGACTAGTCAGTCTTGATTCTGCATTTTCTGATAATTTACTCCATACCTGTCACATTTTATTTCATCATGTGTGTCTCTGGCTTTATCCTTTGGCACTCTCCTATTAGAAAGGACAACATTTGATTCATTCTAAATGTTCAATAGTAAGTGCTATGCAACTTAAAAAAATAGGAAAGTCTGGGAGTCTTATAATCAGAGTAGGCAGGTGGAATTTGTACGGGTTCTATAAAAAACACAGAAGGTTTTGGATGACATGGAGAGTAGAGAGAAGGGCATTTGAGAGACAGAGGACAGTGAAGTGTGTGGTGATTGGGGGAGTATCTAGTACAGAGTACTGAGAATTGAGGTGTACAGGAAAAAGTTTTTATTAGTGGTAATTATTTAGCCAAACAAAGCAGAGACATATGCACTATATTTAAAGTGGAAAAAAGAAACAACTAGATATTTCCTCTAGTTTCTCCCTTGGCTATTAAGTAGAGCTGTAGTCAACCAGAAGCAAATAATTTTCTTGCTATTTTATTTTATTTCATTTCATTTATTTTGAAGCAAAGAATTCTCTAAGTTATTAAAAATATATCAGATCCTCTCTTTTGGGAAATATATTTATTTTCTTTTCTCTGTAGTTAAGATGTATGTACATTTTGTCAATATGGAATTAAGAATAATACCCTGGCTGGTATAGCTCAGTGGATTGAGCATGGGCCGGCGAATCAAAGGGTCACAAGTTCGATTCCCAGTCAGAGCACACACCTGGATTGCAGGCCAGGTCCCCAGCAAAGGGTACATGAGAGGCAAGCACACATTGATGTTTCTCTTCCTCTCTTTCTCCTTCCCTTTCCCTCTCTCTAAAAATAAATAAATACAAAATATTTAACAAAAAATAATATCTTATTGACATTACATTCTATTTCCATTATGAATCTATATTGGGACAGGGATTAAACAGGACTGAGAAACAGTGAACTTGACGTCACCTTTTAGGCAGGACTTGTGCTTAATTTAGTTTTGTGGTATTCTAGAAAGAACTCTGGTTTTACAATCAGAGCACCAGGATTTGAATCCCACTTTACTTTAACACTTGTTCAGTGACCTTTAACAACTTAATTCCCCTATCGGATCCTCTTTCATCATTTATTAAATTGGTGTAAAAAATAATGACTTCAAATCATTAATATGTGGATTACACACACACACACAAAAGCATGAGAAAACATGTAGCACGTTGCTGGTACACAGTAGTTATTAGCCATCATATTCTTTATCTTACAGAGATAACATAATGCTATGTAGTTAATAGATATTGAGATACTTGCTGAATGAATCAATACATGAATGACTGAGAACCTTTGAAAAACAACATTTTTAAAAAATATTACAGTGTTCAACTTAATGTATCTAGAAACTGATGGTGAAAATAATCTTTATCCTGGTCATCTTTACCTGTTTGAGTAAAAGAACAATGGTAAAATTTTACCTTTTCTTATGTTATATGCCTTAAAGATCTGTGAGCTAACTGTGGGAGGGTTCTACCAAGACATGATCTGCTTGCGGAGGAAAAGTGGCTGATCTCTCAAAGGAGAAGGGCCATTAGCCTGTTCCTCAATGGGTTTTTATTAGGTTCAGTTTGCACAGGAATATAGGTAAAGCTCATCAATCATTGTCAGGCAGTAATGATCAAACAACAAATAACATTCAAAGAACTATGAGGGCTTATTCTGAGTCAGGGTCAGTTCACTAAAGGACCATAAAACTTTGGTAAACAAACTCATTTCATGCTTGGACCCTTATCAGAAAATTGAGGGCATTCTTAGCAAAGCAGTTTTCACAAGATTTTATGCTTTCCTTCTTAGGCCTGATTGCTCAGGGGAACCGCCTGTTCCTGTCCAGGGCTGCACCACCCTCTGGCATTGTTTCAGGCTTAAGTCAGGTGGGGGAAGTAAGGCAGCCAAAAGATCAGGATACTTCTTGCAGACAGAATGAAGACTCAGGCTATGTCAAAACTAAAGGCTCCATCACCCCCTTTTATTCCCCCAAGTCCTTCCCTAAGGGCCCCCTTAGTGACCATGCCTGTCTTAGATTGTCTCTCCCTTGAGGAATCTTACTCGTCATTGGCTAACCAGTCATCTGCCCAGGGCCAAACAGGGTGAAGTAAAAGGGGACAGAGGCGCCCCCCCTGCCAGGAATATAAGCTTTGTCTCCTTAGTGGCTTATGGTCCCAAGGTCTCTTACTCCGTCTTAGCCATGGGGGGTTACAGCTTCTAAAACCAGGTAGGACACTTCCCAACAACTAACTGTGCCAGGTTTTTTTTTGTTTTTTTTTTTTTTTTACTTTGATCATTTAATTTTCATTTTAATTCAGTTTAATTTTAGGTGGGCCTGGTTCCATGTAAGAGCTGGGTCTCCAAGTCTCTGTAGCCACTTCCTGTTGTAGCAGTGCGCATTGTGACTGACCCCTCCGCCGTCTCCAATGACTGATCTCTCGTCTAGACAGAAGTATTTCTCATAGTTCAGAGAATTTTCTGGAAGAATATTCATTGTTTACAAAAGTATATTTGTCTTATAATTTAAAACAGGACATTCAAACATGATAAAATATGAAAAAAGCATACCTTAAGAATGGAATTTGGGGTGTTAAAACTGTATTCTGAAGGTAAATACAATTTTAAAGAATAACCTATACTAATTTGATTTAAGTATTGAAAAGAATAAGAATTATTTAAATTAGCATAGCATTTATAGTTTTGTAAAATGCTTAAAACTAGGGACATTCAACTATAATTTGGATTATACTATTATTTTACATAGCAAACTGTTCAGGTTGATTAAAATGAAACTATCAAGAAAACTTCAACACAATCTGTATAATAGAATCTGGATTAGATTCAAATTTATTGTAGGTACACTTTTAAAGACTTTATTGAAATAGATGCCACTTTGCAAAAAGAAAGAACATAAAATGTTGAACTTATTCCTTTTCTGGAGGGATGCTGAGTCTCACAGTTCTGTGCTTCCAAGATCTCTAAGGCCTGGTCTTGATGTTTAGTGTTGACTGTGTGTTTCATTGGAGGTGTTCCACAAATATCTATGGAATTTAGGAAGGTTAAATTTATAACCTATACCATGTTATAATTCAGTAGTTAGCAGCTAAAATCTGGGAAAATCTAAGGATTTTTAAAAATAAGGTCTAATTGTTCAAAAGCTATGTGTGGTATGTTCTGGAAAGGCGAATTTTTTTACTTTTTTTTTTTTCAGGGAACTAATTTGGACATAATAAATAAACAAATTATAGAGCATGTTAGACAAGTTCCACTTCAAAAAAAAAAAAAGAGAAGTAGGGGTGGGGGAAATCACATGTGTCGGAAGGAGGAAAGGAAAGAGGGTATAACTTTAAATGGTGTGGTCAAGAGAGGCCTCATTCTGAAGGTTACTTTTGAGCAGTCTTGAGGGCAGTTGGAAAAAAAAAAAAAAACCACCAAGGATTAGAGTAACTGTAGAATTGGAAATTTAAAATTTATTTTGTCTATTTTGTCACATGTTACTTCTCAGCAAGAGGATGCAGATGAGGGTAAAGTCAACTTTTGTTTCTTCCTGTTCTTTCCCATTAGCTTAAACAAGGAATGGTAGTTCTGATCTATTTCTCTTTTCTACTTAGCTAAGACATGTATGTTTCATGGGATTTTTGCCCATCAATAATAAGAATGAGGTTTACTTTGAGAATTTCTTCTTGACAGCCCAAAGCAACATGTAGCATAATTTTGTAGAATTCATTGTGTTTTAGAAATGTAATAATTCATATATTAACAGTTTTAGAAGATTCTTAGTCATCTCAGTTTGAGTGACAAATCAGCTTACCATCCCTTTGGGTCACTGAATTATAAATTCAGATAAGAAAACAGTTTATTTTCTTAATATTCTTGATTGATTTTATCCCTATTAAAAATAAACATGTTTGTTTCTTACAGATTGTGTTTCTGGCATCTGCCTATGCAAGTCCCCAACTCACCGAGGAGAGCTGTTCAGCCATGGCTGCAGTCACGCACTACCTGTATCTTTGCCAGTTCAGCTGGATGCTCATTCAGGTTGGTACCTCATTTCTTCACCCCCACTCCCACCCCCAACCCTTTCAGCTTTCTATTGAATCTGGGTGGAGTGATCTTATCTGATATTCTTTATACTGAAATAGAAGTAATTCCATCACTGCATTCCCAGCAGATTAATTTGAGAAAAACCTTATAAGCTATACAACATTAGAAAGCGCACTGAATTTGAGGAAATGAAAAGAACTCTAGTAAGGTTAAATATAAAGGCGTGATAGGAAATGAGGCTTGTGATGTGGGCTGCCCTGTAAGGCACAAGTAGAAATTTGAATTTTTTTGTAGGGAAAGTCATAGAATTATTTTAAGCAAGGGTGCGACATGATAAGGTTTAGATTTTAGAAAGATTTCCCTGTTTGTGGTGAATTGGGAATAGGAAAGAGTTGACATGAGAGCAAATTAAGTAGCATTAGATATAGATGTATTGAGGGGAGATGTATTGAGCATATAGATGTATTGGTGGGGTGAACCAGGGAGGTAGCAGAAGTAAAGGGAAGTGGTCACCTTTTGAGGCTTTTTTTGTTTTGCTTTGCCTTTTTAAAGTAGAACTATAGGAGGTAGAGTTTGCTTATGAAGTCTGATGAAGGTGGAATGAAGGATGTTTCCCAAGTCCTGGCATGAGTGGATGGGTAGATGATGGTGCTTTGAACTAAAAATAATGGTCACTGGAGATGGGGGAAATATGAGTTTTTTTAAGATCTCCAGTGGGAACTTTGAGAGAAGTGGGATGGACAGGGCTAAATCTCAGAACGGAGGCCTATGCTATAGAAATACATTAGCAAATTGTTAACTTAGTGTTGGAAAATAGAGCCATTGTTTTGGAAGTGATCACTTCAGGAGAGAGTGTAGAACGAGACCCTAGGCTTACTCTCCTGAGGAACTACTAAATGTTAGAGAGACATTCGAACTCTCCTCTTCTGACTAAAATCCCAAATTCTGTCTATTGTCCTATGCTGATTTGCTTGATAAAGGGGCTAATGTGAGAAGTGGGTCCACATCAGTAGGATTGATGTCACTAGTGACTCAACTAAAATGCTGACTCTGATAATGATTTCTACATAATGGTATTGTTAAATATTTCATGTGATAGAAATAGTTTCATCTGTATTTTTGAGTATGCATAAAATCTATTTTATGTAAACATATGTGTTCAGGCACTTGCATATTTTTTTCTTGTTGAATAAGAAGCATGTGGGATTTCTACCATAGAGCATTATTAAAACATTTGCATCATATAGGTGCTGGAAGAAAAGAAAGGGCAAGAAATTGAAAATTTATTTGAAAATATAATGAAAAAAAATTCCCTAATTTGATGAAGGAAATAGACATACAAGTCCAGGAAGCAGTAGAGTCCCAAACAGGATGGTCACAAAGAGAACCACACCAAGGCACATCATAATTAAAATGTCAAAGGTTAAAGATAAAGAGAGAATCTTAAAAGCAGCAAGAAAAAAGCTGGTAGATACCTACAAAGGAGTTCCCATAAGACCGTCAGCTGATTTCTCAAAAAAAACTTTGCAGGCTAGAAGGGACTGGCAAGAAATTTTCAAAGTCATGAAAATAAAGGACCTACAATCTAGATTACTCTGTCCAGCAAAGCTATCATTTAGAATGCAAGGGCAGATCAAGTGCTTCCGAGACAAGGTAAAGCTAAAGGAGTTCATCAACACCAAGCCATTATTATATAAAATGTTACAAGGACTTATATAAGAAAAAGAAGATCAAAATTATGAACATTAAAATGTCAATAAATTCATGACTATCAACAATTGAATTTTAAAAACAAACTAAGCAAACAAGCAGAATGGAAACAAAATCATATATAAAGAGATTATTTTGATGCTTATCAGTTGGGAGGGTGAGGGGAAGAATGGGGGACATGGTGCAGGGATTAAGAAGTACAAATTGGTAGGTACAGAATAGGTAGGGGATTGTTAAGAACAATATGGGACATGGAGTAGCCAAAGAAATTATACACATAACTCATGGACATGAACTAAGGAGGGGGATTACCAGAGGGAATGGGCGGGGTACAAAGTGGAAGGGGTAAAGGGGGAAAATTGGGACAACTGTAATAGCATAATCAACAAAATATATTTTTTTAGAAAGAAAGGCTTCACTAATGTCTAAACTCGAAAAAATAGAAAAGAGAAATGAAGGAAGGGAGGGAGGAAGGAACGGACGAGCAAATGAACGAACAAGCGAATATAGGTGGTATTACTATGAGAGAATAACAGACAAACTCCAGGAAGGGATATTTTCCCAGGTATGATATAGTTGTGGGTATTGAAGAAGAGAACTGAACTATTTAGTTAATAGAACTAATTGGAGCAATTGGAACCCTGCATCTGGGTTTGAAGTCTGACTCAGCCACTATTTTGGCAACCTTAATCAAGTTACTGACTCTCTCTAAGTTTTAGTTCTAAATCTGCATGTGGAGATAATGATTCCTTTCTCATAGAATTTTTGTTTTATAACTTTGTGAGCAGCTCTAATTATGGAAAGTTGTGGTATTCTCTAAATTTCCATAACAATTAAAAAGTAAAAATAATTCTAAACCATATAACATAAAACCTAAATATCTGCTGAAATTAAAATACCCTTTGCTAGATTCTGTGTTTGCAAAATTCTTTAGGAGTTTAAACTGAACTTTTTAATTTGTGTCCTCTGCACATTGTTATTTATCCGCCTGGACTGAAGTCCTCATTGGTGTGCTGAACGTCTTCATCCAGGTCCCCGACCTATTCAGTTTTTTCATGAGTGATTTGGATGAGAACACAGGAAACTGCCCTATCAGGTTGACGATGATAAAAAGCCGAAAAGATAGCTGGAAGAGTGAGCTGTCTGTGTTAGGGTTGCAGGTAGAACCAATATAGAGAAACTGTATCATGACAGATTGAAAACTAGAGTGGAAGAGCCATAATTGATGGGAATTACTGTAAACAATTTGGAATTTTAATTTAGCACAAAATAGCAATCAGGTGTGTGATTGGATTGCTTAAAACACAGAAACTACAGTTAACTACAAAACAACACAGGCTAAAGTTACATTAGTAACAATACAGAGGCAGCTTGGGGAGCAGTGGTTGTGTTGTAGTCTACAATGTTCGGATTATGTGGGAACCCTTAATGCTTTCGTGAATCACTTTTCAGCAGGAATATTAATCAGCCAATAGGAAGTCAGAGAACAGTGCTATGAGGAACTCTGAGGCAACTGGAGAGAACTAACCTGGAAAAACTTAGGGAGATGTGACAGCTGCCTACAAATACAAAATACATTTGGAAGAGCCAGAGCAAATGGGTCAAAAATTAGGGAAGCAAATTTGAGTCATGTTAAGAACTTTTATAGCCAATAAAACTGTCAAAGAAGCTGTTTTTAGAAGTAGTGGGCATCCAATCACTGGAATATGTTTAAACGGGGAAATGACTAATTTTCAAACATGGGTTTAGATGGATTTCCTGCTTTGGGGGAGAGTTAGAATGGCATATAAAATTTCACCCAACTTAATAGAGATCTGGTGTACTCTAATCTCTTCTTCAAGTCTTAAGTAAATGTGATTGTGGCTGATGCACATTTAGTAAACTAATTTGCTTTCTGTATACCTAATGGTTTAAGAAAACTATTTAGAGTACCAGTGAAGTTCAATGTATTTCAGATGGTACACCACATATTTTTCATGGTTTGTGGTGTGACCACAGGGGAAAATTCAATAACTTCTGAGTCTAGGTAGGTTACTTCTAATGACTTGCTTTGTGGCTGGAGGTTGTCACTTTACCAGCCTGTTTTCCCGTATATAAAGTAGTCTGCTAAAATCTTTTCTTAAAACTAGAATTCATTTTTAAAACATAATGTAAAAGATTACATTACTGTTAATCCAAACCTGTTAGTTAAAAGGTTGAAAAAATTGAGAGAATATTAATATTTTATTGATTCTAGTTCTTTTTTTTTTTTAGCAGTATAAGAGAGAATTTGATATATGTATGTTGGTGCATAGCTTATAATGGCAAAAGTTAAACATTGACTTAATTATTGGGCTAAGCATGTCAGAATTATTGTATATTTTGATCTGCATTGTATATTCAATTTTAGAATAAATGCCTTTATCTTGAATAATTATTTTACTTTTATAGCATGTACTTCTAATACAGTATAGTAAAATCGGATTATATTTTATAGTAAAGAAAAATTTTATTAGGCCCTGGCTGATGTGGCCCTGTGGATTGAGTGCCAGCCTGCAAACCAAAGGGTTGCAGATTCGATTCCCAGTCAGGGCACATGCCTGTGTTGTGGGCCAGGTCCCCAGCAGGGGGTGTGTAAGAGGCAACATTGATGTTTCTCTTCCTCCCTTTCTCCCTCCCTTCCCCTCTCTCTAAAAACAAATAAATAAAATCTTTTAAAAAATTGTATTGGTAAACAAGTTATATAACTTCTCCTAGCCTAGTTTTCCTTATCTGAATAATCAGGGTTTGTAACCACAGTACCTCTTCGAGAATTGTCAAAACATAAAATAGATTAACACATGGAAAAAGCTTGGAATGTTCCTGGCACAGATTGCACACTCCATACATATTTACCCATATTAGCTAAGCAAATATGTGACTGATATTTCATAGATTTTGTCACATGGTGAATACTCCGCTTTTCCAGTATCATTCACACTTTTCCATAACAAAATAGAATTAGCTTGATACAGTGGAAAGAATTAAAGTGAGGCAGACACTAAGTAGAGGCAAAGCTTTAGCAAGCTGTATAATCTCTAACCTCTTTACTAAATAAATGCATGTGTGGCTGATAGCAGGTTCCATGTCTGCTGGACTGACTCGGTTTCTTTAGGCCTCCCCTTTATTTGACAGGAAAGTCCTATTGTGCATGACGGGAATAGAGTAACTGATGATTTTGCTTATAATTTCTTAAGCAAACTCACAGATTCCCTTTTTGGCCATGGAAATTGACTTATCCTCTTGTTTGCTTTTCATGTAAGATTACTCCATGGAATTACTGAAATAAGTTCCCACTTCCTTCCAACAGCAAGGTCATACCTACTTTATGAAAGATTAACAGTGAGAATTTTAACCGTTGTCACTTTTTACTCTGTTTTCCTAGTTATTGTGTTATTTTCATTTCTTTTTTGATTTGCTTTTATTTTAGAAATAGCATATACTAAGTTACAAAATATAACCAAACACTAGAGAAATATAAAATAAAAAGTGCATCTATTTCTTTCTGTTTCACACACTCTCCACCCTCTGCTCTACTCTAAACCTGCTTCCAAAGGTAAACGCTGTTCATGATTTCTTTTGTATCCCTCCAGAAATATTCCATAGGTATACAAATATTTATAAATATATAAACAAAGATATGTGTATATCCTGTGTGTGTGTGTATATATATAGTATACGTATATATTTATATACGGTGTATATATATTGGGTGTATACATGTAAATTCACCTCATACAGTTATACACTTTTTCCTATTTTATAATAGTTATTCCATAATTTATCCTTCTAGTCTCCTATTAATGAAATGCTGGTTATTTCCCATTATTTTTGTGATTATAAACTTTGTTTCCTTAAATATCTTTGCACTCTGAATATTCGCTTCCTTATGCACTATCCAGAGAATAAATTCCTAGAATTTATGCCTTTAGTATGAGCATCTATGGAAAATATGCTACCAGATGGATTGCCAGACCATGAGTTAATCCATGAAAGAAACAAACCACAAGTAAATTTTTGAGGTATTATTATATAAGTAAACAGAAATGTAATTCTGTCTGTATATTCACTTGGCCGAGTTTCATGATCATTTCCTGTCACCGAGTTACAGTGTATAGCAATCTGCTTCAGTTATGCACAACATCCAGACCTCAGATTGTCCTTGCAGTCTGCCCACCTCATGCGTAGGGACACAGCTTACTTAAAAGGATAATGTTTAATTTTGAAACTAAAGCTTACTTGAAGAATGTATTTTCTAAATGGTAGAATAAATTTAGAAATCATTTTACAATTGTACTTGAGCACTCACATCTTGTGCCTTAGTTTCTCCACATAATGAGGCCATGCAGAAGTAAATACTTAGTGCCAGAGCATACCACAGGAAGAGGAATGCTACAATTAGCCATGTTTTCCTTTATTATTGATTTAATTTGGGGGGACATCAAAGGTATTGGAGAGAACAGACTGGTAATTACCAAGATAAAAGTGACATACCAGGAAATACTGAGTTCTCTAATCCTCAAAAAAACCCTAAACCTTGTAGTTTATGTCGTGCAGAAGTGGTGAGGAGAGGATAACTGGGGCAAGGACATGTGGTAACATTTCTTAGTCTGTCCTCTGAAGTGAGTCACTAAGAATGTATGGCAGTGACAGGATTAATAGCATCCATGATCTTTTACTAAACTGGATGCTATAAATCCATCCAAGGCTCCTGGTGACACAATTAATAACCAAATATTAAATGGCAGGCTAGATACTAATCTTATCTCACATACCATGAAAATTTATGGGGTCCAAGTAGCCTATTTTTAACTTAAGAAAAAGAAAGGGCATTTCTCTTTCATATTTTACAAACATACTAATATGCCTTATGTTATTATATATTATATGGGTGAACTAATCAATTTGTTTTTATGGAGCCTATGAAAGAATAATTATGACCAATGATAATCAAACAGATAACAAGGTATGTTTTTTATTTTTCTATATGAGTACTTGGAAATAGTAGTAGTATTCGCTGCAAAAAATTGCTATAAAAATAAATAGACACTTCCATATAGGAGTGCAAGTAAATATGCTTACAGACACAGTCTTTTAGTTTATTCCTATCTATATATGACCTGAATTATATCAGGTATTTTAATTAGTCGGTTTGTATCTTAATCAGAATCAGTTTAAATTCTAACAGCCTCACTTACTAATTCTGGGAAATATACTTCTTCCATTCTCAGTTTACCCTTGTGTTTTAAAAAAATCATAATAAAACTTAAGAGGAAAGTTGTCTTGATTAAATGAGATATAGCTTATTGTAGGGTCTACATTTATTCCCCAATTAGAAAATAGTGATTCCATTCTTCCTCTCCTAAAATGTCTCATTTAACATTTTAAAGTTTCTATTAGTTAACTTTGACCCTCTTGATTAGGAGTTCAATGAAATCAATGAAAATTATCAATCCTCCTAAAATTATTTTTGGGAAATAGTATATGAATGAATAAATTCAACTCAACCGAAGTATGAAATTATTAAACTTGTTAACTCAAATTATATACGTTTATTTATTTGACATTTCTCAATAAAGATTATATGCAAAGCATTTTATTTGTTAGTATGAGGTATCTAAAAATTAATCTATGACACCTCACAGCTATGTTTCAGCCCTTTATATCTTTATAAACTTTTATAAATTTTCATTTAATTTTAGCAAAAAAAAAGAAAAACAGAGGGAGAAAGAAAGGTTTATTTCCATACTGTACCAGGAAAATGCATCTCCACTGGTATACTCATATAAAGTGAGTAGAGGGAATGCAGACAAAAATAATAAGCTCATGAAAATATTAGTATTATCAATATTTGTGTGAATTTCTATAGAAATAAGTCATAAATGTAATCAGTCTTCAATGTGCTTTAGATTTGTGTTCCACTCCCAGTTTTATCACTAATAGGAATACTTTTTTAAAAACTGCTTTTTTCACCCTCTCAGTTTCCTCATCTCTCAAACAAAAGAATGGTCAGATGATCTGTGAGATTTGTTATCACTGCTAAAATTCTTAGTCAGTGCACCCGTGCCATCAGTGTTTCTATTAAAGGAGTCGTGATTTCTACAATAATTCAGTCACAAAGTGTGGGGTAGGACATTGGTAATAACTTTAACCTGTCCTTTTACCTGAGGAGGAGATTGAGACCCACAAGATTCAAACGTTGGGCTTGTCCATGTACAATCATGTCAAAAATGCAAATTGAGTCACACTATTCACACTGTCTTTTCAAATTTTTATAAGTATTTTCAAAATTCTTATTTACCTGAAAATTTATCTTTTAAGTGTGCATACCTTTACAAACCTTCCTTTCCTACACTTCTATGAATTATGTTTATGATAGAAAAATTCTAAAAATATCATTAGGTAGTTTTCTTAAAATTTAAAATTTATTAAAATGGACTTTTAATTAAATTCTCTCAAGTTATAGTAACCCAGGTAATCTGGAAGTGCTGGTAATTGTAGTAAGTGTGCAAATGCAAATACAGCATTCTTCACGATCAGCAATGACAAAAATAAGAAGGTGATCATTTGAATATACCAGTGATTAGAGTTGGCATTAAAGATCCCTATGGTAACATCACTGATTTTTAAACATACTGCAGAAAATTTCATTCAGTTACCTCTTTTAAGATGGCTAATTTGAAGGTTTCCAAAGCTGAGAATACTTTTTAATCTTTAGACTAATTAATCTTCAGGGCCTATATCACATTAATACTGAGAAACTTTGTATCTGTATCTATGAATTATACTCAAGTTGGATTAATATAGTTGGTTATATTTGGGGATAATAACATTTTGTCTACATGGTGATTATATCTTTAGACAGTCCATAAGATAGTTTATATAAAATTTTCAAAGATTAGAGATAGAAGTGTAAATAGAAGCCTAGATATTGGAATTTTCAGTTCCATTTAGCCTTTAGCAGGAAGAAAATGTAAGGTAGGCAGTAAGTGGTAAGCCGTGCCCAATACATGTGAAGCGTGTTTGCTGAGATTGACACCCTCTCACTTGGAATGAAAGTTTTGCTATTTCCATATTAGATAAACACAAAGACACTGAGGCACACAGAGCACACATGCTATGTACCTATCAACATAAAATTATTATGCAAACAATGATCTCTTAATACTCTTACCTTAGTTTTTGAAGAAAGAACCATGATTACAGGGAAAGCAATATAGTCAAATGTTCCACTGTCTTCTTTTTGATTACACACTGGCAGTATTTGGAACTTTTAATCCAACCTCAGTCAAGGGTTTTGTTTTGTTTTGTTTTGTTTTGTTTTGTTTTGTTTTGTTTTGTTTTGTTTTAAGAGTGAAGAAAAACTAGGTTGAATTAATTTAGGCAAACATTGAAATCATAAAAGGAATAATAAGCATATAGGATAACTCAATGAACTCCAGAACTATAAACTCAGTTGGACCTCGTAAGGAACTGTGAGCATGAATGAAAGGCTCTATCCATTCTTCTCTGAAACACACTTTCTGTCTTCACTGTGTGTTGGCTACTCCCCACCACTAACGTTCATTTGTCCTCTTTTCTCAGCTGACCAACTTAGACTATCACCAAATTTTATGGAATTTGATGATAGATAGTTGGCCTAGCCTGGGTCAGGCTTCTCCCTTGGATCAAAGCCGCTGTGGAAGAGGAGCCCGGGTCATGAGCCCACCCTGAATGTGTTGGGTCGAAGGGGCGGTCGGGGGAGAGGAAGTAGGAGTAGAGACACAGGGTTCAGAGAAGGAGAGCACATGGCCCGGGCATATCCCAAAATGTACCTACCATACTATATTAAAATATTTTAAAATTCCAGTCAAAACAAATCTTATGCTTGGTCCATATATTTTCTAGAATAATTAAATATTTCATTACATAGTTTTTCTATTTTATAACCAAAAATATAAAAGACATATAATGGGAAATACTGTCCCTGGAGTATACCTCAGTGATTGGAGTAGTTTTAGAAGGAAAGGGATATTTTTTAATTGACAAAAGCTTATGACTTTTTTAGCTTGACTTAACTGAGTACCCGAGAATTCAGCAACAGTGTCTTGCACTCTTTGGAGCTGAAGCATTGCATGTATAAATCTAACACACAGTTACACTTGTCTCAATCTTATCTGAGCCTGTGGTAAAGGTCAGACAGCTGCTGAAAGGGTCAGTGGTTTTAACTGATGGAACTAATGTCCATCTCTGTAAAAGCAGACATTTTGGAAGTGTCCCGATCTTTATCGTGATGAATCAATTTAGAAGACAGTGACCAATCTGTACTCTCCTTCCTGATTCTTCCATCAATGGCACCACTAAAATACCATGTTATCTGGATACACACAAGCATCTATTTAAAATAAATAATTAGTACTTTTATTTTGGAGATGGGCCCACCATCCTTATTTTGCATGAAATACAGGCAGTATGATCACCTTGGCATGAGGCAGCTGATACAATTTCACTTATTTCTGTCTCTGTTCCTATACTAATTTAGAAAAAGTAGGGGGAATCCTATTGGATCTAATAATTTTTAAAAAGAAAGTAGAATGGAATTACATAAGCAACAACTCATAACATGCTTCATAATTACAGATATAAACAGGTATACATCAAGATAAGGAGTGCTGACAAGAAATAAAATTCAGAGACAAAAATCTCCAAGTAACCAAACATTTTTATCCTTTCTTCATTTAGCTCAATTAGTACTAATTCCTCAAGGCTCATTTTGTTCAGATGGAATCTTACTTGGAAGCCTCAGCAAAGAGCATCTGAAACTTTTCCAACTAGCATTAGTCATGCTTATTTTTCACATAGAGTTTCCATTGTATCTGCTTACTGTTCATCTTGAACTGTTTATCTTTTGTTTTTCATACTATCTGACATCCTAACAGGAGACTTTAAGGGAGGTGGCATTGTTTTACCCCAGGGTGACTACGTGTCCAGCACTTCTCATTAATATCTATAAATAAATAATATCTCATTTAGTCTTTATAACAACCGTATTGTACACATGAGGAAACTGAGGCTCTGGGAATATCATACTTGTCCAAGATTATCCTGCTTGTGTGCGTGCGTGTGTGTGTATGTGTGATTCATCTGTATTCACACCCTTTCTACCGTAAGAAATTGAAAAGGGGAGTTTATCCAGTGAACGAGTATTATTGTGTGAAGTATACATGACATGGCATTCACTGTTATTTTTGTACTAAATTGAACATACGTGCTCCTCATGGAAGGAGAACACTAGAAAGCAGGATATATATTATAAGTTCTAGATTTGGCTTAGATAAAAACTAGGTGTAGGATTTGGATTTGGGGTCATAATATTTCTAGGCCTCAGTTTCTTTATTCTGTCCATCTAATGTGCCCCCTCAACCCCCACTCTCAATCAACTTATCCCTTTTATATGTTTGTCTTATATAAGAAATAACAGATATTAAATATGATATAAATATATATAAATAAATGTTTTCCTTATTTTTCCCACTTGTTTGGAAACTAAGATTCAGGAAAGCAAATACTTCCCCCAACTGTTTCACTGCTGTATCCCTAGTGTCCAGACTGATCCCAGAAATGTAAACAAGTAATGTTTCTCAAGTGAATGAATGAAAGGAGAGAGTATAAACTGAGAAGGAGAAGGGGCCACAAAACCTTCCCCATCACAGTGCTTTCATCTCTGTGCAGTCATTTTCCATGTACTTGTCTATGCCTCCTGCTTGTGGGGGAGGGCATCTGAGACTGGGGTTCTCTTCAGAGTCATCTCCCCTTTCCCTGCAAGAGTGCCTGGCCCTAACATTTGATAGGCTCTCAATAAATAAAAACTGTCCGAAAGTATGGAAATGTAGAGCTATTTACTTCATTATCATCATGAAATTGTTCACCTAGGAAGTAGGTTTGAATATCAGTGTATGTTTCTTCAAAGACACAATCACAGAAGATTATGACTAGATTAAATCAAAGCAAATTAAGAAAAATTAGAAGTACAATATGCTAACTGTTTCACAGTGTTTCTAGACCTTTGAGGTCTAAATTTCTTGGGTATATGAAAGAATGAATGTATGCACTTACTAAAAAAATCAACTCCAAACTATAATTAGTAATTAAATCCTAGCCATATGCTGGCCTGTCATTCATTATACCTAAGCCAGGCAGATCTGTGTCCTGTGCCGTTAGACCAGAGCCTGTTCATTTTATGTTCTTTTTCCTTTCTTAGTCTGTGAATTTCTGGTACGTACTGGTGATGAATGATGAACACACAGAGAGGCGATATCTGCTGTTTTTCCTTCTGAGTTGGGGACTTCCAGCTTTTGTGGTGATTCTCCTCATAGTGATCTTGAGAGCAATCTACCATCAGAGCATGCCACAAATCTACGGACTCATCCACGGTGACCTGTGAGTACATCCAGGCAGAACTCATTGCCTCTAGCCTTCGGGTGCCCAGGCAGCTTTATTGGTAGATGGTGGAAGCTATTGACTCAGAGTACGATTGAAGGAATACCAGGAAGACCCAGCCTCCTGTCATACTGTCTGAAGCCCCACTTCCTCTAATTATCTCTTTAAATGAGAAACTATTGCCTCTCCATTTCCTTTGATAGATTTAATTTTCTCAGATGAGGGAATATATCAAACAGTTCACAGTAATTTGTACTTTAGCGTAGTTTGTACTTTAGCATAATTTAGTTTATTCTGTTGAAACCAACAAAAAATACCTAGTGAAATCAGAGCACTATAAAAATTTTGATAAGGAATACAAGCAGTGAAAAATTTGGAGTGTGGCACGTTAAGGAGTCTGATTTGGGAAGGGGTGTTGGAGGGAATGGTAGGCACCATCATCCAGAAAAAGTCCATGGGAAGTTGATGAGGTCAATTGGGTCCTTCTTATATTATGTATCAAGTGAAGTAGTGGTTTTGAAATCTATAAATCTTCATACACGCATGTATAGACATGCCTTAATCCTGAATCTGGTATCATACAGCTTTTGGGACCACTCATCTGCTTTTGTTGACTCCACATGCAGGAAAAAACCCCAAAACCTTTGTAATAATAAAGCTTAATCAGCTTCCTTGGTGTAATTATAATTAGGGGAAACAGTAACATTTCTAAATAAGAAAGAATAGCCTATTCACTGTGTGTCTTATTTAGCTTGGGCCGATAGAAGAGAACGCCTGGGTGACTTAATAATAAACATTTACTTCTCACAATTATGGTCAGGTTCTTGGTGAGGGCCCTCTGGCTGTTTCTGTACGCCCATGGCCTTCCTTGGTGCATGCACAGAGAGAGTGGGAGCCTGTGTTCCCTCCTACTTTTGTGAAGGAATTCATCCCATCACCAGGCCTGGACCTCATGACCTAATATAACAAAAATCACCTCCCAAAGGCCCACCTCCAAATATATCACATTGGGGGTTAGGGATTCAACGTAAGAATTTTTTTTGATGACATGTAAATGTTCAGTCCGCAGCAGATATTTTTAAAGCTTAAAATTAATAGATTAAAATAAATTAAATTTGAATACAATCTGAAATGAAAGGTTAAGTATTTATTTATTTAGTTCCAGGGAGTCATTTTTGTAAGGCCATGAGTTCTGAAGAATTCTTGTGCTTCAGTTTCATTTATGTTGAAAGATAAACTATATCCTTCTATCTCCAAAAACAACTAAACTTCTTCTAAAATTATTCTCAGAGAGTAGTGTCATATAAATATTTTTATTTATGATGACTATATTGGTATCAGTAAAAGCTTTCTCCATGTCTTAATACTTATGATAATAACAATATTATAATAATATATAACCTAACTTGTAACCTTATCCCAAAGCTATTTAGTATACTTTCTTATCTTTAGTCTATATATTTTCTAACATATGCACACACACATGCTCACATGCACATAGGCACATACAAGAAAAACAGGATACCATACGCACTATTTTGCAATTCATTTATTTATTAGACAATTTTCTATATCAGTATATATCAATCACATTCTATACTATAATGTTCTATTATATTTATTTAACTAACACTCTATTGGTGGACTTCTGGACTATTTTCATTTTTTCTTTAACATTGTGAAAATTGTCCCTATATAGGTATTTTTACACCTGTGTTAAAATGTTCCATAGGATGAATTTTGAGCTGTAGAATGGCTCATTAACAGAACACATAATTTTTTTAGTTAAAATATATTACCAAAGTGTTTTCCAAATGGACACACCTATTTACACTCAAATGACAGATTATGACAGAGCCTATTATTCCACATTCTTGACAACTCTGGGCATCATAAGTCTTTTTCAGTGTTTAACAGTGTGAGATGGATGCATAGATAGATACACACACACACACACACACACATAGTTACCTAAATTTTCATTTCTTTACTTGTTAGTTATGATTTAATAGCTTCATTTATTATGTGCCAGACATTATACTAAGTATGTGGTCTCAATTATCCTTATACAACCTTATGAGTTTGAATATCTTTGCAAAGGTATATTTAGCATTTATCTTTTTTCCCTTTTTATCCTCACCCAAGGACATTTTTTCATTGCTTTAGAAAGAAAGGAAGGGGGACAATGAGAGTGAGGGGACGGGGGAGAAACATCATTGTGACCGAGACAATTGGTTGCCTTTTTCGTTCATGTCCTGAACAGGGATTGAACCTGCAACCTGGGTGTGTGCCCTGACCAGGAATTGAACCTGCGACCTTTCTGTTATGGAACAATGCTCCAACCAACTGAGCCACACTGGCTAGGGCTTAACATTTTTATTTCTGCCATGAATCATTTGTTCATTTTTCTGCATTAATTTTTCTGATTATTTTTATGTATTTTCCATATTCATATTCTCCAGTAATTTAAAGTTTTTTCTTGTTATTTTCTTTTTTTGAAGGTGATGTGGACTGCATTAAGGGAATTAGCTTTTGTCTCCCTTGAATTTTTATTTCTCTATTAACACTTTTCTCTCCTATCCATTTTTAAGGAAAATTTACATTTTAATGTATGATATGAGCTTTTGTATGAGATCAGAATATTTCAGAGAATTATTTTAAGTATTCTGTGTGCTAATTAAATTTTCCAAGTATGATAATAGTCAGTTAATATGTTGAGAGCCTTTGAAATAATTCAGTCAGGGTCAAAATGGTCAAAACATGTATTGCCACAAGAAGCTCAGTCTGTGTTCATCCTAATTTATTATTGGCAGAATCAGGAAGACTGATTACTTTTTCCATGCAAAATGCTAAGAACTTAGGCATATGAAATATCAGGCCGAATAAAGCACTCGGAAAGAGCTCATTGTAAAACTGCAGGCAATAGAGTTGTAATGATAGAGATGCTTGATCAATTGCATTGATCCTTGCTTATTTTCTTTAAACAGTTTAGAGGTAAAATGAAAAAGTTGGTCAAAGCTTCTTTTCAGATGCTCTATATTATAAGGCACTTTGCAGTGTCTCAAAAACTCTTACTTGGAAAACTGAAAAAGCTCATACAACCACAAACACTCAAGTGTGTATTAGTTCAGGAAACAAATCAGTTATTTATAGAGGAAGTTCTGTTGAAGATGTCTCTAATGAAAAAGGAAATGCCCACAAATATAAACAGTTGGTTAAACAGGATGCTTGATAGTACAACTTAAGGAAACCATTCCTGGCCCAAAAGGATTTTCTGACAGTTGATATTGTGCTTCTATTTTCTACTCTGTAGCTTCCCATGAGCAGAGGATCTACATACTATTTCTTTTTCTTAAAATAATGTTCTTTTTTTTCAAATTGTAAATTTAGTCAGTGTTTGTTTTACGAATTATGGAAAACATAAATAATTTTAAAAATAAAAATCAGATCTATTCTCATCATTCAAACATAAGTACTTCTAATCATTGATGTGTTTCCCGTTATGTTAGAGTCATACATTTTTATTTTGATAATACAAAATTGGGGTCATGCAGTTTTATTTCCTCTATTTCACTTAATGTTATTTTATTAGAATTTCTAGGCCATTAAGTGTACCTCATTTTTTAATAGAGTCATAATATCTGTGTTGTTTTCAACTTTACATAACATGTTTACCATTCCCCAGAATTAGACATTTAGGTTCTGCCCTGTACCCCTTTTTAATATTTAAAAAGCCTATATTTAATGTGCTTTGTCACATTTCCACATCAAGATGCCTTGAAATGAAATTACTGGATTAAAGACTTGACAATTTTAGAAATATTGACATTGCCAAACTCCCTCGGAAAGGCTGAAAATTTAGTCTTACTGATATTGATCGACAGGCTGTCCAGGCCAGTGGGAGCAGGGACTGAGGGCATGGAGTGCAGCCAGAGGATACCTTTGCAAACTGCCCAGGGTGGTGGCAAGGACATTGAATGTCACAGGGCAGCAGGCAGGGCCACGTTGCTGGGGTACCCAAGCTCATGACTTACGAATGCTCCACCCTGGTGCCGAGTGTCCTGCTCCTGGCTGCAGATCTCCTCTGCCTTTCCTGCCAGGGCTGTCCTGGGTACTGCCTAAGAGAACTGGCAGGGTTTCCAGGGTCCCTTTACTCTGTTAGTGGCCTTGAGTGTATAGGTAACTCCCTGCATCCAGGAACTAGGGCATTGAGATGGACGAGGGGGAACTGAGTTAACAGAGCATCACAAGAGTCTGCCCCGCCCCTGGGCAAGATAGTAGCAAGAGGAAGTATTACACTGAGCACATGCAAGGCTAACAAGATAACTGGATGGGGGAAAAGCCCTCCTGCTGCCTTCTGGTACCTGATTTGGGGTGGCACCAGGAAAAGGCAGGCACATGTGTCATGGTGGTCAGAATGGTGTCAGGGGGAGGTGCTGGAACAAAGAGACCTGTCAGTCTAGCTAGCCTAGGGAAAAGAAGGTATTGGTCTGGAGGTGGACCCAACCAGAGAAGGGAAGATTCGGAAGTTAACTGGGCATTATGAGAAAGCACTGGCTCTATCCCACACCCCAAACTAAGGTAAACCCAGGGGAAGGAAGGGATACTCTTTTGCTCACGTGGCAAACGCACTAACTGGTGCCTTTGTGGGACCTTGTGGCCCTAGAAACCAGCATGGGCCCCACACATGAATTCCAGGAAGGAACCTGAAGCCAGAGAGCAGCTGGGAACAAGCTAAGCTACCTGTATGACCACTCAGCAGCCACGTGCAGCTCCCAAAGGAGGTACTTTAAGTAGGAACAGAAACTCTGGACATTACCTCTTGTTTTAGTCTGGCTGAAGGTGGTTGGGCTTTCCCCAGCTTTTCTGGAGGGGATGGCCTTTCAGTCAAAAATCTGCCATTCTTGCAAAATGTGGGGGAGCCAAACCCCCATTTTGGTTCTGTAATGTCAATGATATTTCTTGAGAGTAACAGTGTGCCAACACCAATGCTAGCATTGATGGTGAGTTTATTAGTATTATGATATTGATAAGTAGATTCAGTGTATTAGTCACAGTTCTCCAGAGAAACAGAACCAGTAGGACTACAAAGGTTATGAAGAAGATGATAGATGGATGATAGATAGATATATAAATATTTATATATAGCTATATAAATTAATTGTAAGGAATTGACTCTTGACATTATGGAAGGCATCAGTTCTCAAAATCTTCAGGTAAAGTCAGGAAGCTGGAGACCCAGGAGAACCAATAATGTCTTTCCAGTCTGAGTCTGAAAGCCTGAGAACCAGTGTTAGAGGTACCGGATTTGTGCCAGATGCTTCAAAAGAAAGGCCAATACTGATACATCAGAGCATGGAGCAAGGAAAGTTTTATTGATCAGAAGGCCCAGCTCAAGAAACTGGGAGAACTAAATGGGAGAAAATGGGAGAATTAGAGATAATTCAACTTTAAAGAGTCTGGAATTAAGGAGTTTTTATTGTCAAGGGAAGGGACGAGGGGTGAGGCATGGAGTGGGTATAGTCCATACACAGGTGGGCTTAGAAAAGGATCCAAAGAAGAGTGAGAAATTTCTCAGTCCCTTTGGTCCCAGCTGGTTGGTCCATTGACCTCTGATGATCTGAGTTCAGTTTTGGAGACTCCTGTAAATCTTTGGAAAACAGTTATCACTTAGTGCATATTTCTATACCTCTCATTTCACAAGTAGCTGCTCAAGCCTCATACAAAATTCCTTTAGTTAGTAAACATATCTATACCAGGAGCTATTAGCCTGAAGGCTGTCAGAAAGAGAAAGCATTTCTTTCTGTTACATCAGGAGGGCTTGTGTAGTTCCAGTCCAGAGGCAACAGGGTTGGAGCCAAGAAGAGCCAATGTTTCTGTTTAAATCCAAACTCAGGAGAAAAGCCAATGTTACCATTCAAAGACCACTAGCAAGAAGAATTTCCTCATACCCAGGAGAGGGTCAGCTTTTTTGTTCTATTTAAGCCTTCAACTGATTAGATGAGGCTCACCCACATTGAGGAAAGCGCTCTGCTTTACTTAGTCTACCAACTGAAATGTTGATATTATAAAAAAAAATGCTCACAGAAGCATCTAGAATAATGTTTGATTAAATATCTGGATGCTCCATGGCCCAGTCAAATCAATGCATCTGTAGCAATGCATTATTGTTTTTGATGATATTTCTTTAATGAGAGTAGGGAGTTTGAATACACTTTTATATTTTTATTGGCCATTTGTACTTCCAAGTTGTTCATATTGTTTTTCTGTTTTTGTTATTGATTTGTGAGAGCTTTGTTTCTATTATTATAAATGTAATCTTTTTTGATATTTTATGAAATATTTGTCACAGTTTATAATTTACATTTTTAAATTGTTATTGTAAATATAATCGTTTTTCCTATATTTCACTTGGACATTATTTGTGTGCTTAGAAAAGTATTGTGTTCTTTTAATATTAAGATTTATTTATTGATTCCTTAATTTAAGAAAATTTTTCTTCATTACATCTTTAAATGCCTTTTTCTTCCTTTCCAATTTGGAGATTCTTTATTTCTTCAACATCAGTTAAGTTATTGGATCTTCTTTATATCTCCCACATACGTATTATACCCTCCCAAATTTCTTCTCTGTTTGTTTTCTTCCTCAAACATTTCCTACATTTTGCTAATTCACTTGAAAGCTATATTCACTTTATTTTTTATGCTTTTAAATAATTTATTGTTTGTGATTGATAACATTTTTACATCAGAACCCAGGAAATATATTACTATCTAGCAGTTTCTGTTACAGAGATTAACGTGACATTTTTTCACTTAAATTTATTCTTCACCTTCATGAATGCTTTTAAATCTTTAAAATTTTGTTTCTCTAATAAAAAGTTTGAGCTGAATGCATATAGTTGTAAAAATTTTTCTTTAAACTTGTCGGGTCCATCGTGGGTTCACAGACATGGAGTCTGCCACTCAACTGAGTTTTCCAATCTTACTACATTTTACTTGCTACTTTCTCATTGTTGTGGAATCAGAGATACCAAAGTATTATAAGTACTTATTTATCACTTTACTACTTTGCCTTTTATGATTATAATAATCACATTTGTAAAAACTCCTTTTTTAATCCTTTTCCTTTTTCCCATGAATCCTGTCACAGCTGTCCAAGATGGCGCTGTCCATCAGTGTCAGTCAGGTGTCTGCACCACTGGTCACTGCCCTCAGTGCAGATTTTTGTTATTATATCCTGTTTTCTCGTCCCTTTGGCTCCTTTGTTAGCTCCTCAGACAACTGTTGTCTGGACCTTCTTCTACTTATTGTCCTTAGGCTTTGTCTTGTATCCTATTTAGACTTCTGAGGTTTTTCTATTTTTCTCTGTTCCTGTAATAGTCTTCAAAATCATCATCTTATTTTTTTTTTTATTTTTGGGTTTTCCCTTTTCTTCACATGTATCCCATGGTGTTGTGGTGGTTTTAATTGATTTACTTATTCCAGAATGAGATCTTAATAAAGCCCTGCGTTCTCCAGTACACGAAGTTATGATTTCTGACTCTGCTCACTTTGCTCTTAGTTAGAATTCTCTTTTCAATTATAAAACTTCATTTAAGATATATGTACATAATAATAGCCCTGTTAACAGTGATTAACAGCATACATACAGGGCAGGTCTATCAGACGGAAGTGCCATTCTTATCAAAGTACATAGCCTGGTTGTCTGACACTTGAAACCAATGAAATAAATGAAAAATGTCAGCCCCTAATAGACACTGCTACCAGGACTTTTCCTGTCTCTATGCATGTGTAATAAACTTCCTAGGACCATAGCTCTCAATGTTCTCTGCCCTAACATGGTTTCCTTTGCTCTTACTGCTCCTGTGGATCTGTGAACTGCAGCCTAGAAAACAATCAAGAAAGTAATTGATACTGATTGGAAGCCTGGCCAGCCAGCAGAAGGAAATAACTCTGGCTGTCTCACAAAGAAATCCTGTGGGCTGCCCAGGTTTCTAGTTAATAGAGATCCTGGCTCTTTTAGCTCAGGGAATGCCATATGTCCAGTAGGTAACTTGTTTCTTCATGAAAAATTGAAGTGCCAAGTCAGAATAATTTTAGGTAACATAACCAGAATTACACCCTGTGTGTCTGAGTTTTCCACCGATCCATAGCTGCTCTTACACATGAACTGAAATTCTTATTCTGCTTAAAAAAGAGTAACTGATGATATTTTATTTGAATATTTGACAGTTTCTCAAAGGTTATAAGAAACAGTGAGGCAAACTGACATAATTCTGTTCAATTCTAGATATAGAAATAACAAGGTCTAGCAGAAAACAACTTCAGATGGAGCTCTTGATTGTCAGGAAATCCTGAACATAATTAGATTATGTGTGCACACTAAAAGTGAGGAAGGTCAATTTTGAAACACTCAAATAAAAATTAGGTAATATTTGGACTTTCAGTCAAGATGGCTGAAAGTCCATATAGGCATAGGTAGACACATTGCACCTCCTCACACAACCAAAAGAAGGACAACAACAAATTTAAAAACAAAAAACAATCTGAACTTACAGAAAATGGAACTGTATGGAAGTCTGACAACCAAGGAGTTAAAGAAGAAACATTCATCCAGACCAGTAGGAGGGGCAGAGATGGGTAGCTAGGTGGAGAGGATTTGTGGCAAGGCAGTGGCTGTCAAATGGGGTGGTCCCACATTTGCATGCAGATAAACCGGGAGGAACAACTGGAGAGTGAGATAGATTGAGCAACCCAGAGTTCCAGCAGGAAAATAAAGCCTTAAAGCCTCTGACTGAAAACACCTGTGGGGGTTGAGGCGCCAGCAGGAGTAACTCCCAGCCTCACAGGAGAGTTCATGGGAGAGAGCCACAGAGTCCTAGAATGTACACATGTCCGCCCACCTGGGAATCAGCACCAGAAGGGCCCAATTTGATTGTGGGTAGCGAGGGAAGTGACTGAAAACCAGCAGAGAGCAGAGCAAGCAGCATTGTTCCCTCTGGGACTCCTCTCCCACAAGCCACATGGGTTGCCCCACCCTGGTGAACACCTAAGGCTCTGCCCCTTATTACGCGTAACAGATGCACTGAGACAGAGAGAGAGAGAGAGAGAGAGAGAGAGAGAGAGAGAGACCCAAATGAAAGAACAGTTCAAAGCTCCAGAAAAAATACAACTAAGTGATGAAGAGATAGCCAACATATCAGATGCACATTTCAAAACACTGGTTATCAAGATGCTTCAGGAACTCACTGGGTACTTCAAAAACATAAAAAAAGACCCAGGCAGCAATGAAGGTTGCATTATGTGAAATAAAGAAAAATCCACAGGGAACTAACAGTGAAGGGAAGGAAACCAGGACTCAAATCAACAGTTTGGAGCAGAAAGAAGAAAGAAACATTTAACCAAAATAGAATTAATTTTAAAAAAATGAGACATTCAGGTACCTCTAAGACATCTTTAAATGTTCCAGCATCCGAATCATAGGGGTGCCAGAAGGAGAAGAGGAAGACCAAAAAATTGGAAACTTATTTGAAACAATAATGAAATAGTCTGGCAAAGGAAATAGACTTTCAGGGAATCCAGGAAGCTCACAGAGTCCCAAAGAAATTGGACCCAAGGAGGAACACACCAAGGCACATTGTAATTACATTAGCCAAAATTAAAGATAAGGAGAGACTCTTAAAAGCAGCAAGAGAAAAGGAGAGAGATACCTACAAAGGAGTTCCCATAAGACTGTCAGCCGATTTCTCAAAAGAAACTTTGAAGGCAAAAAGGTACTGGAAAGAAGTATTCGAAGTCATGAAAGGCAAGGACCTACAGCCAAGATTGCTCTATCCAGCAAAACTATCATTTAGAATAGAAGGGCAGATAAAGTGCTTCCCAGATAAGGTCAAGTTACAGGAGTTCATCATCACCAAACCCTTACTATATGAAATGCTAAAGGGACTTATCTAAGAAAAAAGATAAAAAATATGAACAGTAAAATGACAACAAACTCACAGCTATTAGCAACTGAACCTAAAAAAAAAAACAAAAACAAAAACAAACTAAGCAAACATCTAGAACAGCAACAGAAGCACAGAAATGGAGATCACATGGAGGGTTATCAGTGGTGGAGTGGGAGGGGGAGAGAGGGGGAGATGGGGAAAAGGTACAGAGAATAAGTAGCATAAATGGTAGGTAGAAAATAGACAAGGGGATTAAAATGGGAGGTTTACCCCCGTTTTAATCCTTTCTCTTACCATCACCAAAGTCCATCCTTTATAAAACAAGATCTGCTTAAAACCCTTCAACAACTGTCTGGGGCGGGGGTGGGGGGAGTCCAAACTTCTGTATACAGCAGTTAATGCCCTTAATGCATTGGCCCCAATCTATATTTTTCGTATTTCCTAACCTTTAGTAGCCACTCATGCATGCTAAGACCTGGATCTATAAGTTTCAAACTATGGTACTTAGTGTCCCAGAGTCAGTCAGAAAGCCTCAGGATACAGACATGGTTAATCTTCCTGAAGTTTAATTTTATTTAAATATCTACAAAAAAGTAATTTACCTGGTAAAGTATGAATTTTTAAGTGCAATAGATTAAAGAAATTCGTCTGAGCAGTGAGTCTTTTCAAGCTGCAACTTGAGATCACTAGTATTACCCATTACTTCTTGGCCATTAACAGTTCTAAGTGGAAAAGTCTGAGAAGCATTACTCTAGACACATTTAATTATTAGCTCTTTCCAGAACATGCCATGGTATGTCAGACTTTACTCTTTGTTCTTTTTTGGGAGAGCATTTCCCTTCTCTGCCAAATGAATCTTCTCAGTTTTAAAGGTCAAGTCAAAGGTTTTTATTTTGAGACCTTCTCAGAACACCTTAAGCAAAATTAATTGCATCTCTTTCTTTCCTGTAACACCTTTAACCTCTATTTTATTATTTATAAGATGTCTTAGAGTTGAGAATTTACTTATCTTCCACTTAGGTCATAATTTCTATGAAGGCAATGTCTTACTCTTTTTTGTTATTCTGGGATATACCCAGTCAGTGTTGTGTGGTAAATGTGTAACAACTGGCTCACTGAGACAGGGAACAGCTGATTTGTAGCATTAGTAAATTTCCATTGTAAAATTCTCCCACTGTGGTGAGTTTCAAGCTACCACTGTGAAATCACTGAACACAGAGGTGGGAAGAAATGCATAATAGCACATCACTGTATGATTTTTCTACCATACAGATGCAATAGATACATAGGTAATAATAAAATGTAGTAAAATAATTAAAAAGTGGTATGACTTTTGAATTATCTTTGCTTTTAATATAATTAGTATGTCTGTGTACTTTTATTTTGAAAATGGCTGTATGTAACAACAGGTTCACAAAATTCTAGAAAATTTAACAATCATTCTTATGAGCTCGTACAAGCCAGTGGTAACAGCACTGTTTGTAAATATTGACATATCTTAACAATTATATTCAGAGAACTCTAGAAAAAAATGGTATTGGCAGTGGAGTGAAGATAACTTCAACACTGCTGTCCTTACTGCAGTTATCTTCAAATAATCTGTTGCATTTATATGTGACTTCCTAGTTCTTCGTAAAAATCCTCAAACTGCATGGCCCAGAGGGGCAAATCACAGACAGAGGAACACAAAGATGATTGACTGTTTCCTAAGTTTCATCCAAGTGTGACCTTTTCCCTCATATAGATAAGAGGTGAAAGAAAACAACTATGACCGTTCATTCTCAGAATCCCTGCAAAGTGAGGAAATGACAAAGAAAATGGATGTGGTGCCCAGAACCGTTAGGATTTCCTCAGATAAGGCTTTTACTGGGCCAGCACTGCCATCAGGACACAGGACCTTGGCTTGTACTTGCAGGTCCTGTCGGAGTGCACTGGCATGTTACAGGTGATCACACAGCTCTGGCGTGTCCCCGCAAGGGCTTCCTTCTTTTCCTTGATACGAAAGAAAACAGTCCTGGGAGATTTAAGAACAAATTTTACTTTTTACCTCAAAGGTTCACACCTCTGTTTGTTCTGTTATATAATAAATATCTCTCTATGACAGAATTTAGAGCCAAATAATGCAATATAATTAGACATTTTCTTTCATTAAAGCTATGATGTAGGAGTATGATTTTAATTTAAAAATCACATTTAGCGGCCCTGGCTGGTGTAGCTCAGTGGATTGAGCGCGGGCCTGCGAACCAGAGGATCGAGGTTCGATTCCCAGTCAGGGCACATGCCTGGGTTGCAGGCCAGTTCCCGGCAGGGGACACACGAGAGGCAACCGTACATTGATGTTTCTCTCCCTCTCCCTCTCTCCTACCCTTCCCCTCTAAAAAGATAAATAAATAAATTCTAAAAATAAAAAAATAAAATAAAAAATAAAAAATAAATCACATTTAGGTGTTCTTTTTCCATTTTGTAATGGGAGAGGAGAAACAAATCAGTCATGTCATGAAATAAGTTATGTGTTTATTAGGTTGTGCTATAGTGCCTATGCCACTAAACTGGGTGGATTTCAAAACACCTAATAATAACCTTTTAAGGAATTGAAGTCAATGGAAAGAGAGACTAAAAGCATCAGACAATTAAGGGCATACATTTAAATGTGTTTCAATAAATTAAGGGTAGTTATGTTAATTAAAAGTACATATTCCATGTTACTAAAACACTGCAAGTTGCTTTAATTTCTGAGTTACATTAAGAAACACAGAGATGTTGATAAGATCAGGGTCACCCTAGTAATACTGTCATAGCATCTCATCCATAAAAATTTGTCTATGGTAGCTTAGACACAAAATAGTTTTTAAATGTGAATTACTAAAGGCTGGCTGGGTTCGGAAGCAGATGTTAGGAGGGAAACAGAATGAATGGGGATGTATAAAGGCTAAGTGCAATGTGACACGCAGACTTCCTAAGTAATGAATAATGATCTCATTCAACATTTCTCAGAAGCAGTAGTTTTACACTACAAATCCTGGGGTGGATCAAAGAATCATATAACTATGAGCGCACATCTGACCATCTTCCAAAAGAAGGGGAAATGCTTGATTGAACACAAAGGCTATTTTAAAACATTAGTCTTGTTTTCAGAAATCAAATGACCTTTGAGGCACTTTTCATTGACTCTTGTTTGCTCTGTATAGACACAGTTATGAATCCTTTGTTTTTCCTCTGAGTTCGAAAATATTTGGAAATAGGAAAATTCATGTTCACTTTGCTGAAATGTATTTTTGAGGGGCTAAAAGTAAAATGAAAGATTTTAGGTCAAAGATATTTTCAGGTATTAAAACCACTGGAAAATGAACACTTTAAGTGATATTCACTTTATGATATAAAGAAACTTTGCCTTGTTTATCTGAAAATGCCTGCCTAGCTTTTGTACTACTTGCATTAAAGGGGAGAGGGGAGGGAATTTCAGGGGAAAGGGGGAACGGTTTAGAGCAACGAGTATAAAGGACGCATGGACAAAAACTAGGGCGGGGTGGAAATGGGAGGAAGGTGGGGAGGGCTGAGGTGGTGGGCTGGGTTGGGAGTAAAAGACAGAAAACTGTACAAGAACAAGAATTAAAATAAAAAAATAAAATTAAAAAAAGAAACCTTTTATAAATCTGTATAAATCAATCTAGATTAACATGCTGGAAAACACCTTTCATTCAACTGGAATGTATTAGTCTTAATTTCTGAAAATTTTCTTAAAATTTAAAAATATTTAATAAACACAACACAAAGCAATGATTCTTGTAGCACTAAGGTTTTTATTGTGACAATTAATTTACTTCTTTGTTTTTTACACCAGACCGGAAATCCTTGAAAACAGAATCCAGACATTATTTGACTTTGGATTCTCAGCATAGTGCACCATTACTCCTATTTGAAGAATGACTGATTTCTTAGAAAGAGGTGGCAACATGCTTTATTGAATTACAGATGTTAACATGCATGAAACAAATCTGTAACAGTGTGCAGCAAACAACTACTGGAACAGTAGTTTTCTGTGGAGAACGAGACAGGGAAGGGATATCAGGGGGTCTTTACTCTCTGCTTTGGATTCTTCTGATTGTGTTTACCACAAACTTACTTTACTGCTCTCATAATAAAAATGTTTAAGCTCCCAAAATGTAGCACCTTGAAGCTTTATAGATGGGAAGACTTGGCAAATATTTAATTCTGTTATGTTTATGTTGAAGTCTTCACTAAATTATGGTACCATGTAATTTCATTTTCTGAGGAGAAATGTAAGTTGAACAAGTTTTTAATTAAAACATGGCATTTCTGGTTCTTTTCTTATTTCTTGGATTCTCTTGGTAGTTCTGTGTCTGTTTCCCTTTCAGTTTTCTCATTTAGTCATCATCACCTTACTATGCGGGATGGGGGTTGGGAGGGAACAGTACTGCCTAGGTCCTGACAGATCTTACTCCACATTTCCTCTCATTCATTTAGAACACTGTTATGGTCAGAATATTTACCTTTGTGGACCTTTTGTATGTTTTTTATTAGTATAGTGTGTATATATATATAAAATACCTCATCTATAAAACTAGAAAATGATGAATTTTAAATTCCTCTATTCTTCCTCTCACTACAGTTTTATCATTATTGGTTTATCTGCTTACAATGTACATTCTATTCACAAAGGCTTTTTTTGTTTAGATTTGGTAAGGCAAAGAAAAAAGAAATGGGGCTAAGAAACTTGGTTTTGTACCTAATAAAGCTGCTTCGTTAGCTTTGAATTGCATTCCGTTGATAGTAGTAGCAATTAACTGACCTATCTATTTAAACTAAAACACTTTCCTCCCTGAGAAATGAGCCGTATTCTCCTTCAATTCTGAGAATTCTCCCACATATCTAAACTTACCTTGACTCCATTCCCCCCACTTTACTCTTCACGTCCAATTAAATCATCCTTATTTTTTATTATTCCTTCTCATATTGGACCTTTTCTATCCATTCCCACTACTACCACTTAAATCTATGAACTGAAATATTGAAACAAGAACAATTTCCAAGGCTCATGGGCTCCCCTCAGTTTTTCTTTACTTTAGGATCAAGTTGGTCTATTTTCCCTGTTGCCATTCTCCCGGTGATTGGTTTCCTATTTATCCCTAAATAAAATTTGATTTCCCTTAGCCTAACTTTCAGTATCCCTGGGTACCTTTTCAGTTTGGTTGGTAACTGTTAGGCATTCCATTCGTTCCAGTCTAGTTGGTATACTTGTTACTATTCGCCTTCAAACAACTTACTCTTTCCTTTTTCTACCCATTTGCTTATACCATTTGTTTTAACAAATTGCCTTCAGTCTTCCTTTCCTATCTCTGGTAAAATCTTTTCTACAGTTTTGAGTTAAATTCCATGACCTTCTAGAATCTTTGCCTTCATTTTTATCACAGGCATGCTCTCTCTCCTATGAATAACTTTTTATTCATATAAACACTCTTTCGGAACTTGTCACATCATTTATGTAGCCTTTTCTCTCCTTTAATTTATTCTCTTACTGTGTGTCAGGTAGTGTGCTGATGCCGAGGGAAAACAAGAAGCAGTTGTTCTCTGTGTGACTGGGTTGGTGGTACAGTATATTCATAGATATTTAAAATTGAGATGGCTGAAATATATATCTGTTTGTAATTAAGCAGCCTTTAATAGGCTGATTTGGGCCATGCCTTGCCCATCTGTTTGGTTCCAAGCACAGTGTGGTGGGAAGTTCTTCATAAGCTACCAGACTGTGGAGGAGTCTTACGCTTATACACTCCAAGCCCACCACAGCTCCCAGCCCCTGCAAGCTTCACACACACAATGCAGAGACAAATTCCCACAGACATGGATCCACATTTGTGACCCAGTTCTCTTTATTGGACTCTTTCTGTCTGTATTTTCTTAAGCTGAGTATTGATTAAAGAAGAGAATGCCTTTGGACTTCGAAGGGAAGGGAAATTCTGGGCAGTATTCCATGAAAACCATGCTCTGTTCTCCAGGACCATCAGCTGAGGAAGCAGACATCAATCCTTTAAGCCTACCAAGGGTCAAGTTGATACATTTTAGGCATCCTGTGGCAGATGGTGAAGAGAGATTGTTCTCACCCACTCCACCTTCAATAGACAGATGGAATAAAGTTAATATGGAATGAAAAATAATGTGACTGGAGAAAAGAAAGCCATTTAGTTCACTTACTCATTTATTTGTTCATTTATTCATTCATTCGCTGAGTATTTATTAAGAACCTTTTATATGCCTAGCACTCTAGTAATCTTTGGAGGTATGGTAATAAAAATAGTCCCTGACATCAGCCTTCGTGATAGTAAAAAGAGATGGCACAGAGATGAAAAGGGCAGGTTAAAGAGAGAAAAGAACTAAGAAGAGGACTTTGATATTATCAGGCTATCATATGATTGTAAAACTAAGGGATTTTACAGGTGTATCTTGAGGAGTTCCAATAGAACCATTTATGAAACTGTTTTCTCATTCCATTCAGTGATACATCACAGTTCATATTTCAAATACAACCTATTGTAAATGTGCCTTTCAGAAGGTATATATGTAACTCAGGAAGAGCCTGTTCTGTACGCCCTTGCTAAACTTTCAGTTTTGACACACATAATGTTTTTCATTAAGACAGGTTATTCTTACACCGTCGATTGACCAGCTACCAAACGATGTTAACCACATTTAGACCACAATTGGCAGAATGTATTCTAGTGTGAAGTATAATACGTCAGGTACTTCCTATAATTCCATGTTAAAAATTAGAGTAGAAAATAAGCACTCTCCCCCAAATTTTAAGTTTTCAAGTTAAAATGTATCACTGTCACCTGTGAAGGTCTGTGGGATGCCTTTGCCTGTCACCTGGAGGAGAGCTGAAGCTGTTTGTTTATATCATGTTGCCATGGGAGCAGGCACTCAGGAACACTTTATCCTCCTGTGGCACGAATGCAGAGCATGATTGCTGACAGAGTAACTGGTCAGAGCAATACTGCACACTCATTTTAATTTTGTGGCTCTCGACAAATAAAATTTTATGATAAAAGCATCAAGGTGTAGACATAATACCAATGATGTGAATTGCTGTTAATTACATTTACACAGCACAAATGGACGTACACCCTTGGGTGTGAATTTACCCCAGGTTAATGTTTCTCGGTGTGTGGTTCTCAAATGGTTTATATCACCTGAAAATTCTGATTCCTGGGCTCTGCCTATGGAGATTCTTACTGCTCAGCTCTGGGGCAGGACCCCAGAGTCAGCACTATGAACAGGTCCTCAGAGGATACTAATGCAAAATGAAGTTTGAAAGCTATGGACCTAGAAGTAAAGACTCTATCAGTCAATATAACTAAATTGTTGATAGAAATAAAGCTATAATTATTAAATGTTCAAAAGTGCAGAATATATATAATACACTGAAAGACAATGTAAAACAAATTTATTGAGAGCCTTCATAATCTTCTCTACCCAGTTTTTACTATGCGCATGCTGGGTTTTCTGTATTTACTTAGAAACGGGAACATAGAGAGACCTAACGCATAACCTGGTCCTGAATGGGAAAGGAAAATCTTCTCTGCAAGTCTCCAAGAGTCATTGTCTTCTTCTGACCTTGTCTGTTTTGAGAGCCAGATGTCCTTGCAGGAAGTCCCAGGTGGACTTTCTGGAATGCAATTTTATACTCTGCCAGCTCCCTCTGCCCTTACGTATCTGCAGTTAATTGAAGCTCTGGTAGCAGGCTGAGCTTCTAGAACAGTTCCGTCTGCTGCTGTCCCAGGACCTGGGCAGAGACTCCACAGGAGATGCCATTAGTAAACTGGATATGGGTGATTCACACAGCAGTGTAGTAGGGCTGAGTTCTTGGCAGAGGCTCCTCAGAAAAGGTGTTGAAAGAAAAGTTGAGATTTATGTTACTCAGTACCTTGGCCTCAAAAAGTTTTTGCTGTGGGTTCTTGGGTGTGAAAGGCAGCTTTCGCCCTTGTAAAAAGTAGCAGACACTCTATGTCTTGTGCCTTATGGTTGCTTTAAATCAACTAAAAGAGAAAATGCAAGTGTACATTCATACAAAGAAATTAAGAGGTGAGTTTTAAATCATTATATAAAACAGTCACATTGAAATTCCTTTCAAGAGAAGTATCCTAAAGCACACTGATATCGATTCAGTAAAAACCCCACAATTTGTGAAGCAAAATTACAGAATTGCAATTTAAAATTACAAGAAATGTTTGTCTTGTAATTACAGAATTAATAATTACAGAAAAGTTTTACAGAATTCATGCTAATGCAAATGACAGAAACCTAATGCAAACTGGTGTGGCATAAGCCCTAAAGATTCTGTAAGTTAATTGTTTGTGAATTGCCAGTTTCAGGTATTGCTAAATCCAGGCATTCCAGATATCACGGTACTCAGTCTTTCAGTCATTTCATCACTGCATGGTGCTCCCCTCAAGGTGGCAGCATGGTGGCTGGTGGCTTCAGACTCTTATCCTTTCAGCCTCCCAATCCAGATGAGAGAGATTTTCTCATTTCAAGAGTTCCAACAAAAGTCCGAAACAGGAGTCTCATTTGTGACAAGGAATCAGTGTCCATCCCTGAGCTTATGGATCAGGGAGCAGATGACATTGATTGTCCAGGTCATAGGTCCATTCTTAGGACAAGGACAAGTGAGGTCAGCTATAGCTAAATTACATAGATCTCAAAGGAAACTTTGAAATGCTGTTATCAGAAGAAGAAGGAATAGTGCTGAGTAGGGAACTAGCATCTATTCTATTACATAGGTACTTTATAATAACTAAGCAGTATGTAAAAAATCTAAAGGAATGTAGTCCTAGGGATTAGGAAATATAGAAGGAGCAGTCGGATTTTTGACATTCACTCTTCTGATTGCTGTGTACTGTGATCTGGCATGGGTGGCCATTTTTAGCCTGAATACTTTTAATCATCTTTTCTTACCTTAAACTATTTGGACAGTATGTTACACTTCAGTGCAAGATGAAACCAACCTTAGGATTGCTCTTCTGTACCCCTAGATAAAGGTACTAGATGTGGAAGCTTTTGAGCATCAATATGGCATTCATTTACTTTATATGTTTCTCTTTTTCTGAACGAAAATTGCATATGGTACCACTAGATCCTCATTTTTTTAAAGTCTGATGATTAGGAAACTACTTTATTATTTTTAATTACAAAATTCTTAGGATTCTCAGTGATATGTCATCAAAATAAAATGGTTGTTGAAAATACTATCATTGAAGCATATAGCCTTTATAAAATTAATATTTTTAGTTCTTCATGTATTAACTCTTCAGATTCACATAACTACTGAAATATATATGGAGAGAAATCTAATTCTTGCTCAGAAAATTTCCTCATTTTTGTATCTAGCTATTTTCCTACTTTCTGCTCCTCTCCCAGGTCTCTAAAGCTTTCTCATTGTATAATTATCATTTGAAAAGCTGGGACTTTAAAATTCTCATTAAACAATTGGGCCTATCTAGAATTTGGTGAGAGAAGTAGGTTATGTTTAAGAAAAATTTAGAGAAAATATGATGATGTTTGTAACTTTTTTCGTGGCTGATAGTTAGGGCAGGGCGGCTATGATTCCTTTTCCCATTGATTACATATGATGCTATTATCTGTGTTTTGTTAGCTGGTTTTTGTTATTCTTGGGCAGGTCCCTGTAATCATGCTTGTCAAGCTGCCACGGGTGAGTACTCTTACAAGCCAGCTTTAATCCAAGGAGTGGGACAAGGAATCCAACATGTGTCCAGTTCCATTCTCAGCCCTCTAAGCTATGCGGCTGGCTTAGTACTGACATTTCCACTGCCCTGCACTACCCAATCAGCTGATCACAGAATAAAGAACTTGCCAGACAGCTTTCATTTGTCTATGACTTTCCTTTTAGAAACTGATTTCATGTATATTATCCCTCTTGATTCTCACAATACATGAGAGATCATTTTCTTAAATTTTCAGGTAAAGAAAATTTACCAGAAATTTCTTTACCAGGTAAAGAAACAGTCACTAGGCCTTTGGTGACTTGCGCCAAGTTATATAAGAAGGAAATGACGGAGTCAGGACTTTGACTCTGGACTGAGTTTGTGTTCTTTCCATCACGCCATTGCCTGGAATCCATTCTGGCATTTGTAGACTGTGAGACAGAGCTAAGCATGTGTGAAAGTCCCATTGCCACTGTGCCCATCCATCAGGATGGCTGCAAGGCTGAGAAGAGTGCAGGCATTTCAGTTGGAAGGCATGAGGGCTTGACAGAAATTGAGATGCTGGGAAGAGGAGTGAACCAGTAGGACACATTTTAGAGGACATTGAAGTGACTGAATGCAATTGCCTTGATATCTAGACCTCTGAAATATTGTTTAAGAGGTACTAACTTTGGGTACAAGTTAGTTCTTGTGCTACATATGTTAGTGGCAGAAAAACGGCACCTGTTGTTAGTGACAAGTTAGGCCAGACCTTGATTCAGCAACCTCGGTATTTGAGTTTGGCTTGAAAGAATTCAGAGCCAAGGAACTCAAATTGTAAGGGAAAGTTTATTTAGATAGTTATAGAGGTAGTAGAAGGGCCCTTGGAGCTTACTACAAAGAGGGAGAGAGATCTGCGACTTGAAGGAAAGAGAGGGGAGAGGCATGTACCAAGGACTTTTATCTGAAGGCCTTAGGGCTAAATCTCAATGCAGTTAGAACATCATCACCTTTCTAGGCATGCCCCCTCACAGTCTCCACTGATTGGTGGGTGCCAAAATGTCATTAGTCAATGCAGCTGGTCCTGATGTCAGCCATGGTGTCTCTCCATCTGATTTTGCTGTTTCTCTGGATCTGGAACTGAAACACAGCTGAAGCCTAGATGTCGTCTTCCAGGGGTTAATGCTTAAGGGAGCGGTCTTGCAAAGACCTGTGGTTTTGCCAGAGGCACCTGGGGCTCTCTGCCCTGGTGAGCCTCTACACCTGGCCTGTGGTGCCTACTCCGCTCAAGCCTAACTGCTTACTGCACTTGTAGCACAATTCAAATAAAAGAAATATTTTCATTGAATTACATTTCATTTGAAATATGTAATGTTTAACTTTGAATTCTTTCGAGCTTGTTTATCCCCAGTTTACTAGTATATAAATGAGAATTTGCTTTTTCTTTTAAGTCCTTTTCATATATTTTCAAATTTAAATGTAAATTTAAATTAGGTTTTTCCATATCAGAAAGAGACAGAAATCAATATTTGGATTCCTAAGAACAATTATTTTAAGTCGGTTAATTTATTATTGGGTCTTTGAATTGCAAAAAGAAAATATTTTATCTAAGCTTTATTTTAAGAATATCAGTTAAAGCTGCCACAACTGATAATTTTGAAGGGCTATAATACAAAATGGCATAAGGTTGTCGGTTTCATTCAACAGTAAGTAAAATATGACTTCTAACCGAGGCCTATTGTCTTTCCCTTGCTAGTATTATACTTCTCTCAATTTTTTCATGATGTTGTATTTACAAAGTTAAATACATAAAATCTTATTTGAGTGTCTGGAAGCAGACCAAATGGCTTAATGAACTCAGCTTTGTCTATATTAGGTGGGGAAATCAAAGCCGGGACTAATAATTTCTGTGCCCAGGAAAGAATCAGAGCCCTAATTAAGCCCACGCAGAGCACTGGGTAGAGTCTGCTTATTTTCCACATTTCCTGTATGAAATAGTTTTGACTCATCCCATCAACTTTCGTGTGACCCTCTACCAAGGAAGTGCAAAACAGAGGTGAGCATAAATCACACTGGCTCCCAAAGTATGGCAGCAGGTAGATATGATGTGTTTGCCCCTCAGACCATGACGTCTTGTATGGCACGGACCCATGGTGATCCTGGTCCTGGCTTTTCAGGAAATACCACGGCAACTCTTAATTCTATTTTAAAAGAAAAGTAGTGTCTAGGTATAATGCCTAATGTGTTTGCACCTGGAGCAGCAGAAACACATAGAATTCAGATGTAGATGCTTCCTGAGCAAACATCCAGGGAAAGGCCAGCACCATTATTAGTATACTCGTCAGTCATCAGAATTGCCAGTTGGAATATGAATGTAGTGACAGGTATTTTAAATTATGTAGGCAGTTGACACAGTACAAAATTCAAGACAGTTGAAGTTGAAAAAAATAAACAGTGCAATAGTCGATACAGTAATCACAACCCTCAAACCAATTCCATTTTGACCCCCAGTTATGAGCCTCATACTGCCATTTTGGCCAGTGGACCACATATTCAATGGTGGTCCCATAAGATTACAATGGTGCCAAAAATTCCTATTGTTTGGTGATGGCATGCCTCTCTTAGTGTCATAGCACAATGCATTTCTCATGTATGTGGTGATGCAGTTGTAGACAAACTTACTGAGTTGCCAGTTGTATAAAAGTATAGCACATACAGTTAATGGGCAGTACATAATAACTGATGATAATAAGTGATTATATTACTAGTTTAGGTATGTATTACTATTTATCATTAGTTTAGAGTGTACTCTTTTCACTTATCAAAAAACTTTGCTGTAAAACAGTATGCCTACGTGTTACACCAGCAGCAGCCTCATAAATCTCGTGTTTATGCCTCTGGATTGCTTCATTTTCTCTTGCGTGTGATTTAATTCCATGTTGTCTTATAAATGTAACACACTTTAACCGTACAGTGTTTATAAAGTCTGCAGTGATGCCCTAGGCCTTCACCGCCACTCACCACTCACTCGCTGCGCCACCCAGAGCAGCTTTTCCAGTCCCACAAGCTCCATTCGTGGTAAGTGCCCAACACAGTGAACCACTGTTTAAAGTCTTTTCTACCATATGTTTACTGTCCCTACTCTACATTTATATATGTTTAGATACACAAATACCTACCATTGTGTTACATTTGTCTACATGCTGTACAGGCTTGTAGCCTAGGAACAATAGGCTATATCAGCGATTTTCAACTGGTGTGCCACGAGACTTTTTAAGAACATGTAGTACCTAACTATTTAGTCAGAGGCAGCAACCTCTTTTCCCTTAGATTATCAAAAAAAAAAAAAAAAAAAAAAAAGGCAACAGCCAAAATAACAATAGCCAACCAGTGTGAATGAATCAAAATTAAACCTTTTTTGGTCAGATAGGCAAAAATATATTTTAGTAATTAGCAGAATTTTAGTAATTAGGTTATGTGTGCCATGCAATGAAAAAGGTTGAACACTGCTGGGGCCTACCAGCTAGGTGGTGGAAGTGCTCTGTGATGTCTGCATGATGATGATGTCCCCTAATGACCCTTCTCAGTCGCGCCCCTGCCGCTCAGCGGCACACTGGGAGGTCAAAGCAGTGCAGTCATTCTCTTCCTTCCGTCCTTATCTGCCTGACTCAGTCACTGTCGATGTCGGATATCAGTGCAGTCTAGGCTCTATGATAACAGATCCTTATGACTAGAAATTATAGCCAAGTAAACATAGTATTTCCGCTAAATTTAGCTAGTCTTAACTTAGGTACATCCAGCTGCTCGTAGAGTGTCCATGGAGCTCCGATGGGGAGAACCACTGCATGAAAATCAGCAGAAAAAAATTGTGACTGAAAGATTTGATTCAGAGACTCAATACAGAGTGCCCCCTGTACTTGAAGATTTATGGAAAGGAAAGCCTCTAAGCAATTTTCTAAATCCTGAATACATTTGGGTTTTTATTTGTATAACCCCTGTAATCAGGGCTAAATACAGACAGCTAAGAGTTTGGCTTGGCCTGTGTTTTCTTCAAATCGCTAACATCCACTTACAGGCTCATAAATCCTTCAAGTGTTTCCACCGTGTGGTTATGTGGAACCCCACCCCCACTTACAAGCAACTGGAATTGGGTCACAGATAAGGTAAATTACTTGTGGGGAAAAAATTTGGGGAGATGAATACAGTAATTTTGTTTCCCTTAGTGTGAGGACTGAATTTGTTGCAACAGGTTTACAAGTTATAGTTTTAGCCTGCAGCTTTCTGTGTTGCTATTTTAAGATATTACATTTAAAGGAGATTGGAGATCTAAAAATAACTAAATTTAAGTGTGAAATCTTGGGACCTTTGAAAGGAAATTTGGGACCCTGTGGAAATTTCTATAAAGTTCAATAGGAAATTCCCTGTTGTCTCAAGTCTTAACTTCATTTTTGTGTGTGTTAAAATAGAAATGATTTGTTTTTCCCTATTGAATACCCACAGATAAATTTAAGCGCTTAAGGATTTTAAAAGAGGATTGATGCTTTAACAACAGAAGACTTTTTTAGCACTTAAATATTGCAGTTTTACAGTGAATAAAACCATGTTTAAATATTGAAAATATTCTTGTGACTAAAAACAATGTGATGTGTAGCTAAACTCTGAGTTTAATACATGTGCTGCGTAGTGTGAGCATGAAGATTGACCTGCAGCAGTTCACGGGCTGAGTCAGGGGTGGGCCGTGGGAGCCCAGGTCCAGAGGGTGACAGTGGAAGGAACAGATAAAGACCTTGGGCAGAGATCAGTGGGAATGGAATGGAAAACAAGGACCTGGTACCAGAAATACAATTGTTGTATTTTGAAAAGGTATGTTTCTTTTCCCTATCTTTTTCTGGGTTTTGGAATTAGGGTTAGTTTTCCTGAACCATTTCAGGTTTAATTGACAGAATAGTGGGTGAGAGATATTTGAAAATGCTTTCTGGTATGGGGGGTTAGAAACATAAATCCTATTCCCCCCCCAGGGTTTCTGTCTCATCATCCCAGCAGGATCCTGGGTCACCCCCAACCCCCCAGGGTGACTTGGTGGGCAGGGGGCAGAGTCGTTTCCTGGAGCCCTGAGCAAGGTTGTAGAGCAATATTTCCTTTTCTGAAAATGCAAGTGTTTATCCTGACATAGGTAAGATGAAAACCAGAGAATGTTACTAAAATGCTTCCAATATATTTTTATTTAGATTTAGAAGCTGGTGTAATAATATATAGTAATTAGTAACTACCCATAATAGAACTCTGCAACTTAAGGTTTATTGCTTCTCTTATTTCATCTTCGAGTCCAGCAGTTCTTAGCTTTGACTGCACATTAGAATCACCTGGAAAGCTTTTTAAACCTGGTGCTGATGGGTAGGCCCAGCCCTAAACCAATTTCTGCACCTAGGGCCTGGGATCCACGTGCGGTGGGATCTGAGAACTCCGTAGCTGGCTGATTCTAATGGGCAGCCAGGGGTGAATTCCTCCTCTGTAGGCACACAGGCCCGGAGCATCTTTGTTTCAGCTGTTTTTTTCTCCCAATGGTCTTAGACATTTCCTCAACTGTGTTACTAGTCATGTCTAGTGTGTGCTGATTTTGAGATACAGAATAATGGCAATTAAATTGAAGGTTTGGACATTTTTCAGGCTAGACAAACAAAGGAAGTTCATGTTGATAATATCCTATTTTAGAAAGGAAATCCCTGACCTATCTTAGTATCGATAGATTAATAAACCCTCTATTAACTAATCTCCTTGCTCTGCCAACATTTAGGGTTTGAAAATATTAAGCCTTTGTGTTACATCCTCTTATCAATCAGCACTGATTTATTTCTCTCCTGGGGTTTAACTACAAGTGATAAGTTACACATAAACTTAAAAAACAAAACATGACACTGAACAACCATAGAAAATGGTTCAAAAATATAAAAGTCCTAATCCCTAGAAAATGCCTCTGACTGTGCGCATATTTCATAATTAGGACAACCAGGTTCCACTCAAACTTGTCCCTTGGTGTTCAAAAAGAATCAGTTTGTTCTCCTAGACACGAACTATAGCACGAGCATAATGGAAAAGAGGTTAATCTTTCCTTTCAGGAGAGAGCATGCCCTTTAAAATTTTTGTCAGGGTAAGTGACAGGTGAGACAATTTATGTCCACCAAGATTGCAGCAACTTGATGCAGTAGCCTTGGCAACAAAAGTCTATCAAATAAAAAGCGTCAAATTGCACAGAATGGTGTCCATGCCAGTGGGTCTTCACATCCACTTCTCTGGGAATTGTGCCAAGGTAAAAGGCTTCAAAGTTTCCATTGCTACTTCTGGATTATAAACTGAGGTTTTTTGAACTCTTCTTAAACTAGGAAAGTTCATTGCCTATAGCAAGCTTCCCTGACCAACCCTGGCAACCTTGATGCGGGGGGCTCTGTCCTGGGCACCAGATGTGGGGGGGCTCCGCCCGCAGAGCCCCATCCCTCCGTCACGAATGAAAATAAAAACTACCAAGGCATGACTGCTTGGGGAGGAAAGGGGTCAAACTCTCAGAGGACAATGACCCAGAGCCCCGTCCTCACTAGTCTTTTATTGGGCTCAAATACACCGGAATACAAGTTTAACATGTCAAAGAAATCTGAGGGCTTAATCTGAGCCAGTGTTTGTCAGGAAAGGGGGTTGCCAAACTTTGGGAGACATACTCATTTCCTCTTGGGACACTTATCACCTAAGGAAGAACACTCTTAACAAAGCAGGTTTCACAGGACTTAGGAATTCATTCTTATGCCAATCACCCAGGGAGCCGTCCTGGCCAGCACAGGGCTGCACCGCTCACCCCGACAGTTTCAGGCTTTAAGCCGATTAGGAAGCAGGAGACATCTCCCAGATGGAAATGAGGACTCGGGCTATGTCAGAATAGCCAGGGGGGCGAGGGTCCATCACATCCTCTTTGCTGCAACCCCCCGCCACCCCTGTCCTTCCATGAGGCCTCCCAAGTGGTTGCGTCTGGCTTAGGTTGCCCCTCCCATGAGGAGTCTTACCCATCATTGACAGCCAACCAAGCATTGGGGCCAGAGATGGATGAGGCAGAAGCAGTGCTCCTGCCAGGGAGATAAGCTTTGTCTCCTTAGTAGGTCACGTCCTTATGACAGAACAGACCCAGATGAAGTGGGTCCCTTGGGCTCTTACACAGTCCACCATGGGGTGAGGGTTACAACTCCTGAAACCAGGCTGAATGGTCCACAACACCTTGAGACCATTTCTGATCCATCAAAATATTGTAGAAGATCACCCCTGGCTGGTGTGGTTCAGTGGATTGAGCACTGGCCTGCGAACCCAGGGTTCTCCAGTTTGATTTCTGGTCAGGGCACCTGCCTGGGTTATGGGCCAGGTCCTTGGATAAGGTCATGCAAGAAGCAACCAACTGATGTTTCTGTCACACATTGATGTTTCTCTCCCTCTCTTTCTCCCTCGCTTCCCTTCTCTCTGAAAATAAATGAATAAAATCTTTAAAAACATATTGTAGAAGACCTTACTACACAATAATTTACCTTGTCGCTCCTGTTTTTCATAATTCTCCCTTTCTTCTCTCTAGCATCCCCTTGCTTTTTTGTTTTCCTTCTCCCTTTCACAATCCCCACCTCCTTCCCCATGCAGACCTTAACTAACTGGCATAAAAATCATACAATTAGTCAGCATCAAAGTCAGGAGCTAGCTTACTGCAAACGCAGTAATGTTGCCTGGAGCAGAAGGGAGAATTTGAAGCTTCACTTTCCCAAGCCTGATAGTTAAGCATCATTTTAACACTGATGATCAAAATGGATTCATAAATATCTAAAATAGTGTAGTTAGTGTAGAAATGAATGATCTTTGTGGACACATGGTTGGAACAATAGATACATTTACATTTAAATATGTAAGATCTTTTTTCTGCTGTGAGAGACATTAAGGAAAGGCCAGCTCTCCGGCAAGATGGTTTATTTCAGCTGATCCTACAAAGGACTGTCACAGGCAAAAGAAGAGCTGAAACAACCTGTTTTAGTTTTGTTGTACCACTGGGACTTGTCCAGGAACTCTGGATATACTGTTTGAATGAAATAAGTCAGAGGACATAGAAAACTCAGTGGGTGAGCTCTAAAACAAAAGCACCTCAACTCTCAACAAGGCAGAGGTGACACATTTAAAGCATTGGGCACATTGTATTGATGAGATAATAGCCAAGAAAATGCCAACTAATAACAAAAATAATAATTCTTAAGTGCTTATTACAAAGTGCTGGTATGAAGTGCATACCATTATTACCTCCCTTTTAGAAATGAGAAAACTGAGGCACCAAGCAATTATATAAGCCTTGTACAAGCCACACAGCTAGCAAGTAGCTTAGCTGGGATGTGAACCTGCTCGAAGATCAGTCCTTTAAACTACTAGCCTACAATTCTGTTAACCTTTAGGAAACTTCAAACATTAAAAGTTTGCAAATACTTGAAAGCAGAATCGGTGTGATACCAACAAACTAAATGTAAAATAATTCATTGGAGTAGGGCATAAAACAATGCCTATTAAAAAAATATAAAGCAGTACAAGTTTGATCACTTTATTGTTTTGTGAATATTAACCAAAGTACTGTTTAAAAATCCTGCAATTTAATTTTTTTTTAATCTTGGTACAATTCCTTTTCCCACAAGTCCTAAAAAATTGAAAATTTCACGATTGAACCTCTGTGCTTGAGACTGAGGAGAAGGACATAAGGGTGTACTATTAGGTGGGGATGACTTTGGACAGGTGCATCTTTGAATTTCAGTTAATGGAGGGAACATGTTCAGTGCTGGAGCTCTTAAGGTAGCCTAATAGCACTTTGAGCATGAACGTTCCTGAACTCATAGGCAACACAACCATCTGTGCTGAACGGATTTTACAAGCACACCAAAAGACCAGGCAGGTGAGAGTGGAGAACGCTGAGGACCTCAGTAAAAAATGTCAATTATCGTTAAGAATGAACGTTTTTGTAAAGAGAGGTTACCCTTGGCTCTCACAGTGCAATGAGCACAGGACCAAAGTCCATAGGACTAGCACCAGTCCACTTTTGCCATTAGAGCTGTCTTTAAGAGGAAAGGAACAATATCTGTTCTTCATTTTCCAGTTTATAAAATAATCAAGGGAGTAAATGATGGTTGCTAACCTCTATGATAATCCAATAAAAGCTTAAAACTCTCTCTCTTTCAAGGAATGTGCAGACATAAATTTATTGAAGTTCTTGAGCCCCTACACCTCGTCATAGAACCTAGGGGGGAATGTGATCGAATTTCTCACATTCTTTACAATGCCCACTTTGGCAATTCTGTTAATTTGAAATGCTGAGAAGTTAAGATACAGTGGGTACATTTCCTTGTTTGGGAGCAAAGCAAGCCAGCCCAGAATATGAAAAGATATGGGAATAGCATGAGAAAGGGGGTTGAGAAGAATATCAGGCTAAATGCAATAGGCACTCAGGGCAAGGAGTGAGGTTGTGGTAGGAGAAGGCTCTCCTCTGGGCTGGGGACACACTGGAGTGACTTGGCTGTCTTGCTTACACAGAGGGGACAACAGAGATTTTAATTTTGCCCTCCCATGTTAGAATACTGTGCTTCACGCATTGCTCAAGACTGTCTGATCAGGATCTCTTTAAGGGAAACCTTAGCATTGTTTGAGTTCTCTTTCCCACAGTAGAGCTAAAAGTCAACAGCAGCCAAAGATAAACAAGGAACATTGCTTTTTCCTGTGTTGTACAATAGTAAGTCTAATTTATTGACAATATTGTTGGTGATATAAATACTGATCTTACAATGACCTTTTTAAAAAGCCTGCTGGGTTTTTTTTTTTTTAAAAGCATTATCAAGCCAGCAGACTTTCTTTTGTTGTTCATGAAATTTGTTTTCTACATCAAGATTTCTCAAATAACAGGCTTTGTGCACTGGAAGACTCGAGAGACCCACTTGCTACTCAGGTCCTGTTTTGTTATTTTTTTAATTGTTTGGAATTCTCCAAACCAATGAAAGGTTGAATTTCAGCTTGTCTCTGTTTTCATTTCTCATAAAAAAGAAGTAGAAAAAGATTTATGAGTAAAGAATAGAGTTACACTTTACTTCTGCTTCTGAATCTGTTTTGAGACTATCTGGATTATGGTGTAGGGAAAGGTTCCTACCAAAATCTATGAGGCTATGAACAATTCCACTATTCCCCCTCTCACTCGTACCCAACCATCTACGTACACCTACAGGGCCTGACGCCCTAGAACCTGGAGATCCAAACCGAACCAAGGTTGGCCTGGATTATAGTCCCGATTGTACACGAAAGTTATTAAAAAGATCAGCTTCACCAATCCTTCTTGATTGCTTATTTACTTGTGGGTCAATTTCCAAAAGACTTCAAGCTGACTTTGATTCCCTAAAGTCAGTTTTGGTTTACTTTTATTTTGCCTTTTTTTTTTTTTTTTTTTTTTGTCTCACCCAACCCGCATCTTACCCCTAATCTTATTCTCCTGTAATACCCATTGTTTACATATGACCAGATCTATCCTAGTCATTAGCAATGATGCCTTGCTCTGCCCACTGTTAAGTCGTCTCTACCATCAAGGACCAGCCTCTTTAAACACAACTCATTTCAGACTTATCACTCACCAAGCATGACGGAGCCAAGGGTCAGGTGAAACATTAGACTTTTTTCTTTAGATGGTTTTTCTTTTAAGAAATATACCATTGATACAGTTCAGCTCCCCTTTCTACACCTTCATATTATAAAAGTTAGTGTATATCCTTTCTACCCATGTTTTTATGCTCTTAGTGAACTATGTAGAGTAATAATTTATATAAATGTTCTTATCTTTTCACAATTTGCTTGTTTACTCAATACAATATTTTAAGGGTTGTTCCAACGTGATATAGCTACCGTAGTTCATATCTTTAAACTGTTCTCTGTGCCAAGGTATGAATGTGCAATACTATATGACTCCAATTTTTTAGCTATCCATAGATACACATGTAGATTTTCCCCACTTTTTTGTTGTTGTAAATAGCGGCTCAGTAAACACACTTGCATATGCATCTATACAAAGCTTTGGAACATATATAACTAGAAATGAAGTTGCTGGACTTTGGGGGGGCACATCTTCAATTTCAGTAGACACTGACAAATTGCTTTTGACAATATTTGCAACAGTTCATACCCCGACAGCCATGCAGCAGCAGATCCCCTCAGCTTCATCCGCACTCGGTGCCTTGTCCGTTCACATAATTGCCCATTTTTCTAATAGAGTGTCTTTTCTTATTGATTTTTAGGAGTTTTTATATAACTGTTTTTCATGATAATAATCATTTCTCAAATATGTTACAAGTATCTGCTTCTGTTCTGTCCCTTGTCTTTTTGGTGCATATCAGTAAAGTATTTAAGTTGATAGTTGATACTGTCACATTAATCATTATTTTCTTTTAACACATGTGTTTTTGTACCTTGCTTAAGAAATAATCTATACAGACACCAGAGGGGAGAGGGGAGGGAATTTCAGGGGAAAGGGGGAAGGGTTTAGAGCAACAAGTATAAAAGACACATGGACAAAAACTAGGGGTGTGGAAATGGGAGGGAGGTAGGGACAGCTGGGGCGGTGGGCTGGGATAAAATTCCACTGTGTAAATGTACCGTAGTTTTTTGATCCATTCATTTACTGATGGGCACCAACATTTGAAGTTTTACTTTACACATTTAGATATTTTACTCATCTAGAATGTATTTTTGTGAGTGGTATAAAGTAGAGATCTATTTTTTAAAATAATAACCAATTGTCTGAATGCCATTTACTCTCCCCACATTTGTTTATCATATACTAAAATTCCCATTTACACGTGGGTGGACTTTTTTTTAAGATTTTATTTATTTATTTTTAGAGAAAGGGGAAGGAAAGGAGAAAGAAAGGGAGAGAAACATCATGTGTGGTTGCCTTTTTCACACCCCCCATCCAGGGACCTGGCCTGCAAACCAGGCATGTGCCCTGATGGGGAATCGAAACAGCGACCCTTTGGTTCACAGGCATTCAATCCACTGAGCCACACCAGCCAGGGCGTGGGTAGACTTTTTTTCTCTTCCATTTTTTTATTCATGTACAAACACCATATTCTTTTTATTGATATATGATAGTTCTCCCATAATTTGTTAATGATGAGAGTATGTTGATAGATATCCTTATGTTAAGCCCTTTTTGAAATCTTTGAATAAACCTTACTTTGTTTTAGTCCACTCTTGATTCAAATTACTAATATTTTTTGCATGTATACTCATAGGCAAGAGATTGGATTAAAATGATTTTCATATATTTCTGATGTTTTGATGGTAGCATCAAAAAATTAGGTGAACAGCTTTCTATTTTTTGATACAGTTTGTATAGGAGGGAGTTATCTACCCGATAAAGGTTTGTTGAACACCCCTGTAAAACCTACAGATGCAGGGTGAGTTTTATCTCCAATTTATGAATTTATGTATGCTGTGCTAGCCTTAATTAAGTACAAAGACTATTCCAATCATGTCACTTGGAGCTCACTGTACCCATTGCTGTGTGTGGCCGCCAGTCTCTTGCCTCTCTCCTCAGCAATGCTGCGGCGGACGCTCTTTCCATGCAGAAGGGAAATCCATGGTTTGTTGCCTTTGCCAGTAACAAAAATATTGGAGGAGATACAACAGCAAAGCCGTTGCCGTTGGCATCTGTCACATGAACTGTGTCAGAAGAACCAGGGTATCTCTCTCTGTTGGTGATCACACCAATTTATCCCAGGTTAGCACCTCTGGTCACCACATGCCAGTTACCAGTGTCAAACTTGATGAAACCAGCACTTTTGCCAGTCTCCCAGTCAGTCTGAGTGTTGTCATGCACTTTGATGAGGGGGTCAGGGTAGCGGATGGTGTAAGCCTCATGCGTTACCAGGTGAGGATTCCTTTTGTGCCTCACTTTGCACAACTTGCACGTGGCCTCCTCACATGTAATATGATGAATTGCAAAGCGACCCTTGGTGTCACAGATCAGGTGGAAATTCTCTCCAGTCTTGTCAATGCTGATCTTACCCATAACACCATAGGGGAGGTTATCTCAGTTCGACCTTGCCATCAATTTTAATAAACTGCTGCGTGCAGATTTTCTTTGTTTCATCTCCTGTCAGGGCATACTTAAGTCTGTTCCTTAAGAAAATGATGAGAGGGAGATATTCTCTGAGCTTGTGGGCAGTGGTAGATGGCTGAGGAGCAAACATGTGGGTCAGCTTATTGAGCATCCAGTTCTTTGGAGCTGCTGCATGCTCCAGGTGCTTCTCAGGACAGGACCACGAACCATTGCTATGCCAGGCACAGAAAATGTCTCCAACGTATTTAAAAGTTCTTGGTATGTTCATGTTTTTTTTTTTCTTTTTAATGAATCACTTTAGAATTTTTTCCTAGAAAACTGTTTATTTATCTAAGTATTCCAATTCGTTGGAATACTTAGATATTCATTGGCATAAAATGCTTCATATTATTTTCTTATATCTAAAGTTGTATCTCCTTTTCATTCTGAAGGATGATTTTGTGCCTTCTTTCTTTGTAATGATGGATAATACCAATAATTGTTAGTGTCTTTTCAAAGCAGTAGCTTTTTAAATAATTACACTTTGTTCATGTAATCAGCAAATTAAATTGAGTAACTGCTGGATGTCATGCTCCTGCTCAATTCTAAGTGATAATGATGGGAAGATGAAAATAAAACAAAAAGAACAGTGAAAAAATAAATAAGTAGATCTTAGATCCCTACTCTGTGGAGCTTTTGAGGTAGAGACAAACAACAAGTATAATTAAGTATATAGGATATTGTTGCTGGTAGAAACAGGATTCTTGCACATAGTGACAGGAAATGCATTTTGGGAACCCATGCCTAGGAAGACTTGAGGCATCATGGTAAGATTTGCTAGAATGAAAACAAACGACTGTCCCCAGGTGCCTAATGTCTCATTCACAACCAGGTGGCTCAGTTCTGTCTGCTGCAGAAAAAGTCCTGGCCCTGTGAGCACAAGTGGCCACCAGGAGGGTCAGGATCCACAACTGTAATGCATCACCCTGGGCTCCGATAGTCCAGACCAGTCAGTGCTGCACTTCAGCCAAGGCTCATACAGCTGCTGCAGAGACAGAGCACGTGAATGAAGGAACCTCAGGCCTTTCTTAAGCTTTGTTTATATTACCTTGGGCATAGGAGAGAGCAGACTTTCTTTCAAACTAACCAGTCTTCTTTCTAATCCTCCCTGAGTTTGTGCTGAGCCCTCGGCCCTGTTCAGGCCCTTTCCTGGATCTTCAGGGGTTCCATGCCCTTATCCTATCTGGTCTTTTCCCCAGACCAGACACCTCCCCTTTATGTTACCATATTGGCTCCTACTGTGTATGCCTCAACAGAGGAATTTTCCACTCACCGGTCCCCCCTCACTCCCCATTCCCCAACCTCCCTATTCTGTGGGAATGGAGCAGTTTATTCCCTGGGGAAGGTGGAAAGCCACCTGCTCAGGGATTAAGTCCCTTTGGTGGACACAATTAGCTGTCCTTTGGGATGTCTGTGAAGCTGCCCCTTCCTAGTTAATCAGGCTTAATGTCTGATTCCATTTGTTCTCTTCTTTTGTTAATAGCTAACTAGCTATATACCTACTATAGTAATATTATGAGAAATGCTATGAAAAGAATTGAGCAGGGTAAGCTAGATAGAGAAGTGCTATAGGTTATGAAGTGCATGTGGGTTGCAGTTTTAGAGAAGAGTTGAAAGAGAGGTGTTATTGAGAAGATGAGGTCTGAGCAAAGATTTAAAGAAGGCAGGGAAGTTAGCCATGTGCTTATCTGGGAAGGAATATCTGCAGAGGGAACAGCCAATGCAAAGGCCCTAAGGCATGAACATGCTGGTTATGGCTGGGATTGCAAAGAGGCCAGTTGGCCCAAGTAGAGTGAGTGAGAGAGAAAGAAAAAGAGAAATTGCAGAAGTAAGTGTAAGGATGCTGGGTTTACTCTGTGGAAGGAATGAGATGATCTGATTTACAGTTTCAAATATAAATAGAAGCAGGTGGAAAAATGAGGAGGCTATCGCAATGGAGGCAAGAGATAAGGGTTACTCGGCCCAAGGTGGTAGCAGTGGTGATGCAGAGGTGGAGTTAAAATCATCTCTCGCTGCTGTTGTTGTTTATTTGTTTCTGTTTCACCAATGTTGGCTTATATTTTATTATTCTCTTCCTTCTACTTTCTTGAGTTATTAACCCCTTTTCATATCTATTTCATTCTATTAAGTGTAGTATAATAAACTTTAGTGTGTTAAAATTCTTAACCTACTTCAGTTTTGTAATAACTTGATTTTAGATATGAATATTAGATATGAATACCAAAATTTTTAAATTCTTTAACTTTTATTTAAAAATTTTTAAAAGTTAATTTAACATTTGGTTGAGTGTTCTGAAAAGCATGGGGACGGTCATTGTTTTCTATCCTCTAAATCTCCCAAAGTGTACTTGGAAGACCATGGAAGTTACCCAGGCATTTTTGTGAGGCTTTTGAAAACCACTCAAGGTATCCTGTATTCAAAACACATTATATTTCAATACAAGAAAATCTGGATTGCAAAGTTTAAGCCTGGTTAAGTCTGAACAATGGAAATCCTGTGGAAGAATCTACCTCAACAGATGACACCAATGGAACAAGGTTTTCTGAACATTTCAGGGCAATTCAAGAGGGTGACCAGTCTCAGTGGATTATTAACATCAATTACTCTGTTAGCTTTAGAAAAGGATACCTTCTAGAACTTTTATTTATCAAGTACTCTGTTCTTCTGGGTCTCCCTTCCACATAATGGTTTTGAGAATTTGGCCTGATTCCCTATCACAGGTACTCCCCAGAATTTTTACGGAAACTTAAGCCTTGGATTCCTTCTTACCTCCTGTTCCCTCCCTCAACTCCACATCTAGCTTCTTCCATGTGTTTTCTTCTCTCAGTCTCTTATCAACACAGACATGAAACATAGACTCCTTTTGCTTTCTTGTGTCCTGCCAAATTCTACAAGCACAAGGCAGGGTGAAGAGAGACAAAACAGTGTAATGGACATTTTCCTTAATGTCTTTATTTTTTTTTTAATTTAATGTTTATTGCATTTTCCCATTACCATTTAGTCCCCTTATACCCGCCTCCCTCCCCCCGCAATCATCACACTGTTCTCCATGTCCATGAGTCCTTTTTCCTTTTTCACTCAATTCCTCTACCCTCTCAACTCCCCACCAGCTGTAATCCTGCTCTTCATCTATGAGTCTGTCCCCATTTTCCTTGTTAGTTCAGTTTCTCCATTAGATTCCACATATGAATGAAATCATACAGCATTTGTCTTTCCTGACTGGCTGATTTCACTTAGCATAGTTAAATGAAGGTGCATCCATATTGTCACAAAGGGTAAAACTTTAAAGCCTCTCCCTATCATCTGCAACATAAAGACTTTTTCGGTCTCTCTTTCTTCTTCTATCCAGCCCTTTTCTCTTCCATCGCCAGGCCTGCCATATGTTCTTGTCCTCCTTAAACTCTGCAGTGTTCTTGAGCTGCCCATGGAAAGGGAACAATTTTTTCTCACTTTCTTTTGAAGAGTGATTCAAATTTCCCTTGGTCTTACCTTTTCTCTCTTTTGTGACCTATGCATTTAGCTCCCAATGGCCTATTAAGAAGTTTTGCTAAACAAATTATATCCCTAAGAAGAATTATGTTTATCACATTTTGAAATAATATATTTTTGCTTTCTCAGTATATGTTGTAGAACCATTTTATAACTTTTTGCTTGACAATAATTTTCTGAAATTCTTTGACTAACTCTGGTTTTGTTAAATAATGAAATATAAGAATTTAACAATACGTTAAATATAAGAATATGATTGATACGCTATTTTTATTTTGTATATATTTATATTATTAACTAACCCCATTCAGTTAGATCAAATCAACTACCAAAACAATGATGTGGACTCTGGCCCGCAGGGTCCGTGTGTTGTGGCTGTGATGAACAAATTCACACAGACTAAAGAAGTCCTGTGGAGAAAAAGGGACAGTATGGCTGCTCTCTGAGTGAGAGAGGGCCCCAACCCCTGCCTGGACAGGCTTTTATTGCTTTTCTGGGCACATGCACAGGTTTGCTGTAGGTGATTACCTTTTACAGGTAACAAAGGAAAGAATATTGCTAATTACTTCAAAGAGAAGGATGTTACAGATCAAGGGGAAAAGTGGTTGAACTGGTTACACTACATACTTGGGAGGTTTAGCACAGATTTTAGGAAGCTGCTTTAGAGATGTGCAGTAAACATTTGCTGCCTCAGTTCAGGGTGAGGAAATTTAGCAAAAACAAGCCTCATGGCAGACTAGATACAATGCAGGCCTGATTCCCCATGGGAAAACCTATCTGTGAGTGTGGGTTTTATGTACTGACCTTGCTCCCCATTGGTTTTCTGAGTCAGGGGATGGGCTACATTCCCCGTGCCATGCAGAATGGTTCCCTATACAACAAAGCCAATATATAATAGCAAATGGAATCCCAAAAGATTTAAAAATTTAATCAAATTCAAGATTCAGTATAGCTTAGACATCAAGATCATAGATAAATTCATATATCTGTCTGCCAAATTTCAAGTCTTTCTCTAATATTTACTAGCTGTGTGACCTTGGACAAGTTATTTAACTTCTCTGCTCTTCAGTTACCTCATCTGTAGCATCCAATAATAATAATAACAACAATAAGAGTACCTATCTCATATGGTTGTTGTAATAAATGAGTTAATGCATGTAAAGCCCTTGGGAAAAAATGCCTGGCACTAGTGTACCATATATACATAGTAGCTGAGATTCACATACTCACACCACATACATTAGCTCAAGGACTGGAGAATAAAAATATGAAGGGAAGGAAGGAGGCTAACAGATTAGGGTTTTAGATTAAGTATCACATATCTGACATTTAAAGTATGCTGAATGAAGAAATCACTGTCTTTCAACATATTCTAATATATACAAACTAAATCTAAAATATTCCTAAGGAAGTAAGGCCTATATCCTTAAATGGTTCTTACGATTTTTTTTTTTTTTTTTGGCCCATTGGAAAATCTGATAAAAGCTGTTTACTAGTTTCAGCTACTATGTTAAACACTGTTTTGGATTTACAATGCCCATGAAACCCATCCATGGACCTCGGGTCAAGAATTCATGGTTTAAGAGTTTCTGGTAGGAAGTCAGATGTAAACATTTTTTGTTAGTTTTTTTAATGCTAAGGATTACAAGGCATAATTGTCCTCCTTGTTGTCAGGAATTCCAGTGGATCTGAAATTGTACCCTCCTGGCTAGCTCACAAATTAGCCTAGTGTAGCTTAATGGATAATAGCAGATAGTAGAATTCTAGGTCCAAGACAAAGTAACGTTAATACTGGTGGCACAGTAAGTCACACAGTTCATGTTCACGTCAGTTCCCCTTGCCCTCCAAGATGCACAGGGACAATGCAGAAGTGGCTTTTTAGTTGATGGAGTCTAACTTGTTGATTTTTGCTTTTGTTGCCTCTGCTTGGTACCAAATTCAGAAAATCATCACCAAGATGTAAGTCATGGAGCTTACCATCTGTGTTTTCTTCTAGAAGTTTTATGGTTTGAGGTCTCACATTCAAGTTTTAATTCATTTTTAATTCATTTTTATGTATTATATAAGACATAGGTCCAGTTTCATTGTTTTGCATGTGGCTGTCTAGTTTTCTGGCACCATTTATTGAAGAGGATGTTTTTTCCCCCTTGTATATTCTGCAATTTGTATATTCTGCAATTTACTCTTTTGTTGTAAATTAATTGACCATACATGTGTGGGTTTATCTCTGGGCTTTTTATTTTGTTCTGCTGATCTATGTGTCTGTTTTTATGCCAATGCCATACTACTTTAATTATTATCATTTTGTAATATACAGGGTCCAGCATAAGTAATGCCCCCTTGAGTGTGGTTGGTAGGATAATAGTATGGGTGTAATAATTTATAGTTTTAATTTGAACATTTCACCTAAAACATCATATAGTATGCCTTAGTGCGATATCATTATGTTATAGAATTCAATGCTTATGATTTTGTAATGAAAGATTTTGTAATAAAAAGGGGGCATTATTTGTGCTGGACCCTGTAGTTTGAAATGAGACTGTGTGATGCCTCCAGCTTTGTTTTTCTTTCTCAAAAGGCTTTTGGTTATGTGTGAGAGAGAGACTCCATAAAAATTTTAGGATTCTAAGGCACATTTTTATTACACTAGACAGTAAAAAAATATTCCCTCTGCTCCAGAAGGAAACATTATCTTCTAAGGCTTTCCATGCATTCTTGAAAAGATAATCCACAACAAAAGCTGTCAGTGCCTTTGCTTGGAAGCCATGCAGAAACGGACCCATCTTGAACCATCTCCCAGCCTGTGTTCCATCAAGTCAGGGAGGAGAGATATTGTCACATGTTAGCTGGGGAGGGAGAAATGATGTTATTTGCATGGATAGATAGATAATTAATGATCTCTTCATTATAATTGGGGGAATAAGAAAGGAACAAGATATATATAGTGACTGCCCTCAGGAAGCTTACAGGCTTTAAACAGATAGCCCTTAAAATGATTAATTGTAATTTAGATAAATTCCACCAAAGAAAATCAAATGGATTTATGAAATTGTATACTGGGGGCCTTGATCTAATTTATGATGTCAAAGAAGATGTTCCTGAGGAAGTAACACTTAAAAACAAGGCATAATGTAGTAGTAGCAATTACCAAGAGCCAGGAATATAATGTTCTGAGTAGAAGGGTAATCCTACGGGATGAAAGAAGCCTGCATCATTGGAGGAATAAGATTGCCAGTATTACTAGATCAGAATAAGGTAAGCAGGGACCAGACTGGATTTTGGACTTGAACTTGATGACAATGCAGTCACTGAAGGGTTAAAAGCAGGTATATGCCCTTATTATATTTACATTTTAAAAGCACCCCCCCCACACACACACATACACAGTGTTTTATAAGAAAAGGGTTGTAAGGGAATAAGCGAATGTTGACAGCGGAGTTCATAGCTTATTACCATAAGCCATGTAAGGGATGATAGCGATCTGGTCTATAGACAGTGGCAGTGTAGACGAAGAGAAATGAGTGGATTCAAAAAATATTCATATAGCTGTCAGGCCTAGGTGATTGATTTGATTTAGAAGGAAAAAAATAAACTCATGGATGATTCTCAGATTTCTGGCATGGGCAACTGCACAGGCAGAATGCCTAGAAGGAATTAACTAGCCTCTTGGGGATTTATCTCATAAATTCACTTCTATTTCAGTGACAGCAAACATTTTAGATATATACACATAAGGAATCTGATTCTCTACAGAGCTCTAAGAACTAACTTTGGTGCAGATGAAAGATGAGTTGTAGGAGATTGAGATTTCACACACACCTCCTCATCTCAATGGTAGTTCTTTCTGCTTGAATCCATTGAAGAAAGGATGCCCTTTAGCTATCAGTTGGTTTTTTAAAAAGTTAACTTCAGATTTTCCTACCAGTATGATTTCTCCTAAACTGTACAATTTAAGTTAGAGTATAATGCTATCATTAATACTCCCTAAATTCCCAGTGTGTTAATTCTGGGACTTACGTTCTTTCCTCATGTTGTCTTACTGCTTACAGATATTCCAAAAGTATAGTAGACCTGCACCTATATCAGTCAGATATGTAGTGAACCTGATGTCCACACTGTGTAAGTTATTTAGAATTAAGGAACTCCTAGGAGCATTTTTTGGAGTACTTAAAATCAATTGACAAAAATCCAAATCAAACTAGCATAAGAAAACATATAGCACATGTATATAAAAACTTTAAGAACAGTGTAGAATTCAGGCAGCTCTGAATGCAAAAATGTCATGAGTTCTGTCTCAGTCCATGACTCACCTCTGGGTGCTTTGTTATTTTCATAATTGGTCTGGTTTTCTCCATGAGGTGGGAAGAGGCCACTGGCAGCTCTTAGCCTACATGGTCCTTCTGGTTTCCCAGTGGAAAAGTCTGTTGCTTTCCCACCATGAAAACAGGGAAGATTCTGTTTGAATCATTACTCATCTCTGAACCAATCAGTGTGGCCAGAGAATGAAGCCCTGACTGTCCAATTGGAAAGGATTCAGAAAAGTTCTATGAAGATGAGTAGTGGGAAGAAAATAAAATTTAAAATCAATAAATATGTATGTAGTGCTTTGTCTATGCGAAATAAAGCCTTTTAAGAGGACAATAAATGTCAAGTTTGAGTAGAATCATGAACTATTTGGATTAGAGAGAGGGAAATTTTTAACTGGTAGTTCATAAGTGTTGGAATGAATTAGGGGCCTTCTGCAGAATCTTTTAAAACAGAGAACCTTCTTATTTTGGCCTTTTGGGGGCCCTATGCCGCTCAGAGTCCGTGACCAGTTAGACGAATATAGCCTTCCTAGGGGCATGAATCGCATGTTATGCAATTTTGCACCTTTAGGGCTGGAGCATAATAGACTCTAAAATATTTGCTGACTGAATGTTTGCTGATGCTAATTTGTATATATACTCAAGTTTTAATTAATCTGTGAATGGAAAGTATACTGTAGATCTGCCAAACAAATTTATGCTGATGTTATCATCATGCATAGCAAACTCCTAGACTGTCCATCTTTCTAGCTATTGTGTTTTCAGTGCCTAGGAGCCAGGTATGCTGTTAATTGAAGTAAAAAGATAAATGATGAGATGATACTGATATAATTTTCAATTATCTGCAGTTTTAGATCCTGATCCATTGTCTCTATTATTACTATCAATTAAGAGTTCATTGTAGCAGTAATTATGAAAGATGGAGTTTATTGATATCATAAGTCATACTAGATTTAAAAACACATGGTATGACACCTTTATGAATAGACTTAATATTTAATCCAGGACAAATGGAAGTGAGCAATAGAATTTGGGTTCAGTAAAGAAACTAAAGGCCCATTTTCTATCTAACCTCTCCTTCTATAGTTGTCTCTTTATTAAGTGATAATGAGACTGAACCCATGCCCAGTGTGAAGTAACCTCTTTATGGTACAACCTGGGCTAGAACCTGCTTGAAAGAGAAAAATTTCTTGAAGTCAGAGGAAAGATTGCAGAGGCCAGATCTTAATTATTAATTTCAGTTAGTTGACATAATCTCTACCTTAATATAATCATGAAACTACACTGATTTGCAATTTTCTTTAAAATTTTTTTATTGTTCAATTACAGTTGTCCCTCCTTTTCCCCCATTACTCTCCCCTGCCCTCCACACCCCCCGTATTCTGAAAGCAAATCCAGCACATGCAAATAAATACATGCTTAATTTGTCTGTCTTCCCTTTCCTTTTGTGTAAGGAACACATTATGAACTTCGGTGATTTGATTAAAATTAGTTCTCCATTGGGAAATAGTTCTAAGGCTGAAGAAATTTGGAAGTTATTTAACTGTTTCACAGAAGTTTTAAGTTTGAGGTGCTTAGTTTTTATGACTTACTTGTGATCTAATTACTCTAATCCATACACTGCTGGCACAGGAAGATATCCTCATCCATTCAAAGATGATCTCACCAAGCTCTGCCCAAATGTCTCTGAAATCAGTTGAGTAGTTAATGCAGTATGAAAGGATTGTACTTCACTACAGTCTTTTTTATTTTAAATAGTGAAAATATCCAGAACTCATACAGTTGGAAGTCGCCATAAATGACAATGAATCAGAAGTATCAGTACAGTTGGTTTATAAAAAATAACCCTTTTTTATGGCCATGAAATAAACTGGTGTATTTAATTCACAGTTGGGCCAGAGCTCTTCATTTGGACATCACAACACATGTCTACTGCCTTGGATGTTAGAACAAATGTTTCATTGCTTAAGCCTGGTACCTTTTAGTTTTTAGCCAATCCCATTGCAGAAAGCCATCTTTAAATATTAAATCAGGATAATTTAATCGGAATGAAATTTAGAATTAGAAAAAAATACAGTCTTTAAAAAATAGTAACCCACACATTGGCAGACAATCTGTGTGCTGTTTCCTGTGCACAGTTCTGAAGTGGTGTGTGTCCAGGCTTTAACAAACTTGTGCTTGTGGACCCATACATGGGAGGTGCCCTAGAAAGCGGCCTCCATGATGGTCTTATGTGTGATTCAGAGTGCTGAAAGGGTTCACTGTTTTTGCTTCAATTCTTTATTGAGATCCTTAAAACCTGATTTCTGCCTCTTTTTTCTTTCACAAGAGAACAAACAAACTATAGTTTGAGTCAATAAGAACCTCAAGCATTTTTATTAATGTGTGCTCAGCAACAGCCTGAGCATTGTACGGTTGTTTTTATCCTCAACTCAGTGTGTATCTGTCATTTTCTGTTCACCATCTGGGACAACCAGATGTAACACTGAGGAGCAGAAGCACCCAAGTTCTATCTCTGCTTCATTATTTCAGATGTAGCAAAGAAGTAAGCCTATGGTGTGTTCTTGGCTGTAATACACTAGAGTTTTCCATAGCCTGGACACAAATTGATCTGTGTTCAATATTTTTTCCAGAGGAATTTCTATTCCAGATATAATTTTGTTCAGTATTATACTGACTCAAGCTGATAACTCTTAATTTGTTAAATCAAAACTAACATCCTTATCTCTTGATAGCAATAATTTTTGAAGCTCCAGTGATTCTTGCTACAACTTTTGTGAGGAGACATTGCTCAGTGCCCAGGGCGTGCAGCCCTTTCATTTAGAGAGACAGTGTGGTTAAGTGGCCAGAGAAGGAGACTTTGGAGCCAGACCAACTGCTTAGGTTCAAATTCTGCTTCTCCCTTTTCCTAGAGTTTGACCTTGAACAAGTTATTTAACCTCTCTGTGCCTTGATTCAAGATTGCTGTGAGGATTAAATGAGTTACTGAATTCATCCTGTTCTGCTGCTGCTGAAAAGAATGTTTAGCACTTTAGTAAGTAGCACTTACGTGTTAGATATTTTTACAGCTCTTCCTATTTCAAAGTCTTTGCACCTGTTGTACCTTCTATCTGGAATGTTCTTCTTTCAGACGTTTTCATGGCACACTGTCTCACTTCAAATGTCACTCCTCAGAGAGGCCTTTCCTGACTATCTTTTTCACTCTCTATTTCTATTCACTGCTTTATAGCCCTGATTGCCACCCAATGTTATATTTATTTCATCTTTCCAGTTCTCTGTTTCTTCAAAAATGTCATCTCAGTAAGGTCTGTTGTGTAGCACTGTATGCTAAAAGTCTAGAACAGTGTCTGATGTATACATAGTAGGTACAGGTGCTCAGCAATTATTTGATGACTGACTATATGAAGAAATTATTGCAAAAGTATATTTACATTGAATGCATTTGTATAGACACATAAATCTTTATATCAGAACTCTCTAGAGCACAAAATAATCACAATTACTCCAAAATGAACTAGATCATGGTTTTAGGTTTTGTTTCCAGTGAACTGAAGAATACTGGGCTCATACCCAACACATACGAGCATCTGTAGTGATTCAGAACATAAGCCCGAACTTGCAGTTCCACTTCTCAAAGTCAATTGTGTTTTTAATAGAGATGATGCTTAACATTCATTTGAAATGGAGAAAGAAAATGGTACCAGTCTAAAGATTTGAGATGTTTTTTCACTCAGAAAGATGCCAATATTTTTTATCACGGATAAACTATTACACCTTTCTCATTTACCATGGAGTTAACATGGTACAGCCCTGGTTTATCCCCATAAACCTCAGTAGTGATGAATAATTAAATTGGCCTCCACTTGTTTTCTATTTTTAAGCATATGGTAGTACTGCAACACCCTTGACCAAGCTGTTAGTGTAACTGGTTGTAAAACGCTGAAGAATGTAGCTGACAAATTCAGCTGGAACAAATTATAAGCAGATCTTTAAAAGACCTTCAAAGTTTGTTTTCTGTTTTTAATATTTAAAAAATAATCGAGATGGCACCCTAGGTAAAGGATACTGTAGTGATTTGTTATGTATTGAAAATTAGTAATAATGGATATGTATAATTTCTATTTATTATATCAGGATAATGTTTTGAGATGATGATGATATGTCACTTGTAATGGCAGTGGAGGCGGAAATTGGATTTCTGTGGAAGCAGAGTGCTTAGTACTTTAAACCATGTACTCTTATATGCTCAGTGTTTCCTGAGTGTGATTCTCAAAATCCACGTGTTTGCTATGGATCTGCCTGGCCTACTGTCTATTTAAATGCCTTATTTGATGATCTAGGAGGTTTCCTCCTTTTGGAGAAATTATAAAGTCTAGGCTGAGTGGACTTTCCACACTTGGGTACACAGCACGTTATTTAAGCATTTTTTTAATCTTATTTTTATAATTTTCTTATGATTGTCACTTAGAATAAGGCAGACCATTTGAAGTAAATAAATTAAATAAGTAAGTATTAGATTGGCCAAAAAATCCATTTAGTTTTTTCCATAAAATAACACATTTTTCATTTTCACCAATAACTTTATTGATTTGGATATTTTGAGTATGTCAGCTATCTCCCGTATTGGCTTCTAGTGGGTAGAGGCCATCAGTGATGCTAAACATCTTCCAATGCATAAGACATCCCCAGAGCAAAGAATTATTTGGACAGAATGCCAATAGTACCAAGAAACTTCACAAACCTCTTTTGACATACTTGATTAATCATAGCACCTTCTTCATACACTGCACAAATCTCTTTTTGCATCTCAATTGTATTCTCATGTTTCTTGAAATAATAAAACATAAAGAAAATGCATATTCTCTTCCATCTTTAATATTAAAATGCACAAAATTTCACCAATTTTGATGTTTTTTTTAAATGCATGCTAATATGACAGCTGTCATAATACAATGTAACAAAACTGTTTCAAATAAGGTTCAGGACAGCTAAGCACTACTAGAGCCATAGTACAGAAAAAAACTAAATAAACTTTTTGGCCAACCCAGTAAATGCATGCACACTATAGTAAATGGCCACACGTGGACACTTCTTGCCCTATATATTAATTCAGGCTTGTAACAAAAGGATGACAATAAGCAAATGAAATGGGTCCTAATGAGATACAAAAAATCAAGCAAGTTTGAAGTTTGTATCACTGGTGTCTTTTGTTTATTTTTGAAAGAAAAATCCTTTTGGGCAAGAGAAATAAACTGGCTATAAGTAAGAAAATGATACCAGTATATGAGGTCTAGAAATACCTTGTAAAAATCTGCTACAAACTTCTTAAATACCCAGTACAACTGTTTTTGCTGACATGAGTCATGTGCTAACCTGCCAGGGAGAATTCCATATGTTCTCATGCAGATCCTGCTGATGAGAAATCAGAAAAATAATTAGTCATACTCATTTGGGTGCATGTGGTGGCAATTAAGATCTTTACATATTAGAAATAAAGTGAAGACTTTTTTACCTTTATAAGAAATAAAGGTATTGATTGGATGGTATCTTGCCATGTCAAGATTAGCATTAAGCATGGAAGGACAGAAGCATGTTGATGATAACACTGGTGAATTCATGTATTTTCCTGTTGTTCGAAGGAGATGTCTGTGGTCTAGTTTGCTGATTAGGTCATAGAAAATCTCAGGTCTCAGTTTTGCTTTTGGATGTCTTTATACCTCTCTGCCATTCTCAATAAAATGAGCAGTTCTCAGCACTCTGTATGATCTTATCCTATTTTATCCTCTGTCACAACCTCATTACCATCAGATGTAGTATAGCTTTATTTATTAGTACTATCTCATATTTTATGTCTCTCAGTATTCTTTCTCAGATTTTAGCTGTAGTCTAAGAGAAGTTTTATTTTCTAATGTCTTTCTAATGACTTAGCTTAGGATCAGGTTAAATTTAGAAGAATTAAGGAAAAGCACTATTTGCTAGCATGTACCCACCCTGAGGGCGAGGGCTCTGCACTGTGGTGGTTGCACCCTGCTCTAACTCTGCCACCTTGAACAGCCTCTGGAATTTAATGAATGCTCAATAAATATCATTAAATAAAAGAATGAAGATAATAATGCTTGGCTTATGGCTTCACTATGAGGATTAAACTAAAAATTGCATGCAAAAGTACCCAACACACCTACTGTGGGTTATGAAATCCCAAAACCCTTGAAAGGGCTTATATGGAACTCTGAAATGTCAAACCTGGCTTTTACACATATGACGTTCAAGCCACAAATTGGGAGATCCTGATTAAATGCATGTTTTACATGTGTTCGACTTCTAAAAATTATATTCAGTGTCCTATTTTTTATAATGAGAGAATTTTTAACAGTGATGAGAACCTCATTATGATTCCACTAGCAATTGGTCTTACCTTTGGCTAATGAGAGCTTTTCTCATATAAAAGATGGAAGACCATCTTACACATTTTACCTAACTGTAGACTGAGAATTACTAGTGCTTTTATTTGACCAGTATCTTGGGCTGTTTGTTTGATAATGATTACACCTAAACTAGAGAAAGAAATTTCTGGCTTGGCTTTGCTTTTGTAAAATTAATCTCAAAGCAGGCCACAGACGGTGAGTGCTTCACCTGGAATTTTCAGCAATGCGGGTATTAATGTCAGGGCCTCTGTAGTGCATTTTTAAGAGGACTGAAGAAAGGAGTTACAAAGAATAAGGCACCTGATTTTATATAGCAAGGATGATGGCCTGATAGCCTCTATGTTTTCGTAACCTTTCTCCTCAAAAAGATGCATCTTGGAATCTAACTACCTAAATTGCACTGTAGCAGCATTTGATGGATGGACTGTAGTGCTTTGCACTCTGGTTTTGTTGGTAGCGTTGAAACACAGGAGAAGGTATGCCATGTTTTTTATAAATGTGTACCTACTAATTAATGGCTGTGCTGCTGTTGGGCTATCAGTGGGGTACCCAGCCCTTGGGCTTAGCATTTTAAATATCTTGTGTCTTGTTAAAGATATCTACGTCAGTTATAGTTTGGGAAGAATTTTAATTTAACAATAAAGGTCACATTCACATTGAAATGATAGGAGAAAAAGCAGTACTGGAGACCTCTTTTCCTTCTAAACATATTGTTTTTTCAGTGTGTTCTGGTTTGCTATTTTCATTCAATATCAGTGCCCCCTTCAGTTGTTAGGTTTTAATTAGCTTCAGGTTAACAAAGAAAAGTGGAATCTTTTTGAGGAGTGGCGAGTTATTTTAGCTCTACACTACTTCCCAAGCTCCTCCACTCAGCTTTAACTTCCTGCATCATATCTTGTTGTCAATGTAAGAAACATCCAAACCTGTAAGAATTTTTATGAGTTTATTTGAGCCAAACTGACAATTGCCGGGAACCAAAATCTCGGTGAATAGAGAAAATGCTCCGGAAAATGGCAGTTTTACCACTTCTTTTACACATCAGACTCAAAGGGGGAAAGACTTAAGGGAGTCACATGAAATCCTTTGGTGATCAATTAGGGAGGCAGGAGAAAGCAAAGAGAGGGGGAACCTCTGGGATTGGACAAAAAGTAAAATGAACACACAGTTCTTTTACATTTGTGGGTATCTGATAGTTAACAGTTAACAATTAACATGATAATAATAACAGTGAAGGGGTTTGTGGTCTCTGCTCTAGTGTGGTAGTTGTGCTTTGAGGGGTCCAGAAAAAAATGGAAATTACTTTGATATTCCAAAAGTATGTTATCAGGTATGTGATCATAGATGCAAAAAAAAAAAAAAAAAAAGACAGCAATAAAGATTGACCTTTGTTAGGGAAAAATACTGCTCTAAGACATGACTACCCACCATGAACCTCTTTTATAGAAAGTTTTAATTTCAGACCACCCTTTGTGGTCAGTTTAGGTCTCTGAGTTCATAAGGTGGCCATGCAGGCCTCCCCTGGGCTTGTCAGGTTTAGTATGTGGCCCCTTTTCATTATCATTTCCATTGGGTTGAAGGGTCTGGAGAAGAGAGCATTGATTCGGTGACTGCTTCCTTCCTGCTGCAGCTGTGATTTCTGGATTGTCTAGAGCTCTTTTTGAAATTCTTGCAGAACAGCTCTCCTGAGTTTTCTTTCATAATTATCCTTCACACGGACTGTACTGGAGGGGCTGTGAAGTGATGTGTCCTCTTCCCCCGCCACCCGGGCCTTTTTTCTAAAGTTAGTAAAATGCAAAGTCCACGTATCATTAGACCGGTTAAGCCTGTCATGTAATTCTGTGTGGCTATTAACTCTTATTCTTACCCCCCAAAATCAAAGAATATTCACCAATCTTTGTCCTTGAAATTTTTATAGCCCCAGGGAAGAACAAAGACTGATCATAATTATGTTACCTTCCTGAAAATCTCACGCCATGCTTCCCCTTTTAAGAACACAGATGATTCCTGAACCAACAGGAAACAAAGCTGAGAAAGTTTTGAGCCTCGTCCCCCCCACCCCCCACCTTTTCTTTCACCATTGTCTTGGAAAGGGAGTATGGCTCTCCCGGATGGTCCAAATCATTTTCCTATCAGGTCACTTAAGTAACAAATGTCATTCTGGATCCTCATCTTATTTCTTCATTGGCAACAATTATTTCACTGTCCAAGCCCCCACACATAATAGCTCACTCCTTCCTTTGAGTTCCCACCATGCTCCAGGTGGTCAGGCTATCACAATTAACATATTGCATTAAGATTTGGCATGAGCCTCGTTTTCACACTAGACTGGATATTCTCCAGGTCAGGAGACATGACTTACTCCTTATGTATGCCCAGAGCATAGCAAGTAGCATGCACATTGTTGCTTAATAAATGCATGTTAAATAAATGAACAGCAGTCTTTTGAAAGTCACTACTGAGTTTTCTGTGAATATAAGGTCAAGAATATGGTCCATTATCTGACACAGGAGCCCTGCTGTTCTTGTATTGGCAAGAGTTGTACTTCTCTTGAATGACTATGTAAGAGTGGTGTGTATTTGTTGATGATGAGAGAATACCCAGCATATAAAAAAATTTTACAAGAGTTTGTTTAAACCAAAATTTTGAAGACATGTCTAAAAGCAAAATCTCAATGTGTTAAGAAAATGCTCCTGAGAATGGCAGTTTTGCATTTCCTTGTATGCACTTAGAATCAGAAAAGAAAACGTAAAGTAGGTTCATGAGATCCACTGGTGGTAGATTAAGGAGGTATGATAAAGCAAAGCAGGGAAATCTCTAGAATTGGAAAAACAGCAAAATAGAGAAACATAACTTATTTTACATTGTGGGGTGCAGCGTAGTTAACATTTAACATTTACAGCACATAGAGATGGTTTGCAGGGAACAAGATAATGAGGGATTCTCTGCTCTGGTACCTGTGGTTGTGCCTTTGAGGGGTCTAGAAAAATATCACTCTGACATTTCAAAGGTATGTTATCCTATGCATAAGAACAATGGACAGATGTCACTTAAGGTAAAGAGTGACCTTTGCTGAGGAAGCTCCAGGCCTGGGACGTGACCACCTGCCATGGACTACCCAGTTAGGAATTCATGATCAGACCATCCTGCCTGGTTAGGTCACTGAGCTTGTCAGGCCTGCTATGTGGCCCACTGAGCTTGCTAGATTCATCACATAGCCACTATTTCATTGAGAGAGAGAGAGAGAGAGAGAGAGAGAGAGAGAGAGAGAGAGAGAGAGAGAGTGTGTGTGTGTGTGTGTGTGTGTGTGACCTGCTAAGAGAAAGCAAACTAGGATGAAGTTATAGTCATATTTTTTTTTAGCAAATTATATTTTGGTATCCCACTCCTGGTTCAGTCTTAGTTTAATTTATTCTGTATTATATAGAGTACATGCCTTTAACAGCTACTGAGAAACCTTTAGAGAACATCAGTTCAACTTTAGTATCTTATAGGGATAATTAATAAGCATTTCTTTTTTGGTGATGAGGAAAATGGGGGGAACCATCATGAGGCTGTTATTTACTGCTATCCAGATACTAAAGTAACAGGATAGGAACCCCTGACAGAATGGCCTCAACTGCGAAACAGTGTCTTCAGGACTCCAAGTACAGGAACGGAGCTGTGAAAGTGCAGCTTAGACGTGGTAGAGGAGACGTGAGGTGGTGTGTGTTCCTGTGCCCTTCAAAACAGCAGCCTCTGAGAAACACACTCCTGTGCACTGAGCAGTGAGGTAATCTGCATCCCGACATAGAGATTCACACCTCACATTGCTGTGATTTTAACTTGGAGATTTAGATTTAAGTTCAGGTCACCTTGACAGAACCAAATGGAGAGTTAAACACATACATTTAAAAATTGTATATCTTTCTTGCTTTCAAATCACTGAACAGTGACCCAGAGCCTTACATATAAGTCACTGCTGTGGGTGTTCAAGGAAGTGCTTGCTCTTCGGAGAAATGGTGTTAGACATTTGGCTAGAGGCGACGGAGACTTTGTGGATGAGCTTCCTGTTGCAGGAAATCAATGATGTTAACCAAATACTTGGTATCCTGTTAAATGGAATATGAATAGAGTTAAATGCCATGTATAATTTCTATACCTGAGTAAGCATTACAGTGTCTCAGCAAAGTAATTAAACCAATGCATATGGCCCTGGCCTGTGTGGCTCAGTTGGCTGGGTGTCATCCCATGAAGCAAAAGGTTGCAGTTTTGATTCCTGATCAGGGCACATGCCTGGGTTATAGACCTGGTCCCCTGTTGGGGTGCATGCATGAGGCAACCAATCAATGTTCCTTTCTTGCATCTATGTTTCTCTCCCTGTCTTTCTCCCTACCTTCCCCTCTCTCTAAATAAATAAATAAAATTTTTTTTAAAAAAAATACATATGTTAATGTGAATGATAATGGCTAACCTTTATTGAATCCTACATGCTAAGTAGGCACTATGCTAAGTATTTTAATCAAATTAATTTCATTTAATTCTCACAACACATTTATGAAAAAATAGATTTTTTTAATACTTTATAGGCAAGTGTACTGAAGCTCAGAGATAATTTCACTGGCCCATATTGCACAGGCCAGTGTATCACTGCCATACTAAATAGCAGGGCCAGGTTCAAAGCCAGGCCTGTCTGATTGAGAGTCCACATCTGTAAGCACTTCTCTTTCTCACTCTTTGTTTTGTGAAATCATCATATTCTTTCTGTCTTTAATTTAGAATGTTCCAGACAGTAGTGGGTTTTGATGCATTTCCACCCATAATCAAACCCAGTTACATTTGTGTCTGTAGTTGGTCATGGCAGGCAGCGGACTCTTTAAGCAAGTGTTGGAGAGGAAGTGATTTCTCCGGACTTCCTTCTTCCACATGCCTAAGCAGTAGACCTCCCATTAGTTATGAAGAATAGTACTGACACTGGGTAAGATTTTATCATCTGAGAGTATACGCTACCTTCCCAGATAGCATGAATATCACACTCCTGAGTTTTGCTCATATTTTGAAAATTATTTCTATTTTATGGCACATTAAACTTTTATTTGAAATCAGAGAGAACAAGAATCTAGTATACCACAATAAAGGGAAGTTTAAAGACAATTAAGAAGTTTAGCTAACCCTGGCAGTTTGGTTCATTTGGTTGGAGCATCACCTGTGCACCAAAAGGTTACAGTTTCACTCCCTGGTTAGGGCACAGACCCAGATTCTAAGTTTGATCTCCTGTTGGGGCATGTGTATGGGAGGTAACCGATCAAATTTCCTTTCTCACATCGATACCTTCCCCCTCCCTCTCTCCCCCTTCCCCTTTTTAAAATCAATAAACATATCAAAAAGAAGAGGAAGGGGTTTGGCTACAATTAAGAAATTTAGCCCAGAGTCTTTACTGCATATCGTTAGATCATGGTATTTTTTTTTTCAGTGAGAAGAAATTAAGAAAGGTCATGAAAAAGATAGCCTTAAGATTTTAAGGCAGGTTTTGGACTATTTGAATTTTTTTTTCACACATTCTTGATTATTCTCAGAAGTTACCATTACTCTCCTGCTCCCATTTTATTTTACTGCCCTGAAATCCTGTTGTTGAAACTACAGGACTTGAAAATAACAGGAACATCCTGTTGTCAAAAATAAATTCCTTATGATAAAATATTGATTCAACTGAAGCCAAATTTTTTTTTTCAGAGAGGGGAAAGGGCCTCAGTGGGAGGGGGCTTATGAATGACAGAATGCCATTTTAGATTCCTTGTCCTTTCCGATTTCTTTGTTATATCTCTAAGTGAATGAAGTTTATTTTTTTGTGTGAATTTTTATGTTTTGTAAAAGTTTTAATGGGATGTCATTAAAAACATTCATGGAGGAATGTGTAGTAGTCTATGCTGCCGGGATGATTACTTTCAAGTATTGTATTCAGAAATATGCATGTTCAGTAGTCCCCTGCCCTTGGGGATTCATATGCAAAGCAAATGAAACACTGGGGACACTTCCTAAAAAGGGTATTTTTAAATTAGCAGAGTATGGCCCCTGAAAATATTCGGAGTTATTTTTCTGCTGAGTCTGATTTATGTTTTAGAGCCTCATTTAGAGCATTGACCTATGAGTTTAGACAACCAGGTTCTGGGAAAACCTGGCATCTTGGGTTTTTTACCCTTAAAATGAGAGGCAGGATGGGATGACCTCTACTATCCCTTCTAGTTCCAAGATCCTATGGAGAAGAAAAATTTTACTGAAAGGAGGAAATCCAGTTGCCTTTCAGATAGGCCTCGCAGGTTGACCGGACGTGCACAATGCCTCGTCTTCCAGCAGTCAGCGTTTCTAGCCTCCTGTCTTTCGGGAGGCTAGAAACTCCCTCTTCTAGAAAACTGTCAGTAATTGGCCTTTTCCTTCTGTTTGCTCTCTCCTGGGAGTATTTGGGAGTGGGGGGAGGTCGGGAGAGGGACTGGGGTATGACAGGGAAGAAACTCTCAGTTCAAATCCCTAGAGGAGCCCCTGAACCAAACAGCTCACTGCTGCTGACACTTCTGAGCCACACTGGCCCATCAGCCTGCGGTGGTGCCATTGTGCTATGTTGCACTTCCTTAACTGTCAGCTGCCTCTTTTCGAATGGCTCAGAATTACCTTCACTTTTCAAATTGGAACCAAGTCTCAACAACTAGATCTTCAGAAACACACATGAGTCATGGGGAAAAGCAGCAAAGGGAAAGTTTTCCTCCTTTCCCTCCTGCAGAGCCACTGGGCATGCAGCACATCGTCCTGTGTGCGGGGACGAATCACATTAAACATCTGCTGACTGATAAGGAATTCGAGAGAAGAAGCTGTTCTCCCTGCCCACAGTTGACAGTGCTGAATCTGTACTGTTCAGCTCCATCCCTCTCCTTTTTTTTTTTTTTTTTTTAATACAGGTTAAGTCTTGTACATGCATAAGAGGATTTAGTGCTTAGTAATAGGTGATAATAATAATCATAGCTATCCCATATTGAGTGTCTACATCTTACCAGGCTCTGATCCAAGAGCATTATATGTATTGACTCATTCAGTTCTCACTATATTCCTATGTGGTAGATGCTATTTTTCTCTCCATTTTACTTTTTTAGGAAACTGAGGTTTGGACAAGTTCAATACTGGCCCAAGTCACAGAACCAATCTGGGATTGGGCCAAATAGTATGGTTCCAGAGCACTTGTGCCTAGCAGTACACTTCTTTTCTTAAGGCAGCGGGACCCTAATCCAACTGGAAGCTGCTGCCCACTCTGCTCTAGTCCCACACCTACACCCTCCATAGCAACATCATTTCCTTTTGAGATTCTTTACATAAGTCACAAAAAGATCATTCTCTATCTACCTATCCAGTGTCTAGTTTAGGGCTGTCCAACTAAGACATTTTAAAATGTTGCTTCCTCAACATTCGGGCATGAGCCAATCCTTAAGATTTCCAAACTTCAAGGAAAATGATATGTGTTGTTTATCCATCAAAACTGGGGATTTCCCGCAGAGTGAATAGAATTTTGGCCTTCATGTCCTTTTCTCACTTTTACTTTCCTTTTCTGAAAATAATTCATGACCTCCATCTCATTTTTCCTAGGAATTTTGGTTCATGTTTTTAAACTTTTTAAACATTTATTAGATATCCTTCACATGTTAGCAATGTAGTATGGGGTTTCACAATGCTCTTACATCGTTACATTGTATTTTTTTTGCTCCAAGATCCTTCAGGGAAGGAGTTATGCCTTTATCATTTCTTAAGTCCCCAGCTGTAATTGCAACATTTCAGGGCATATTGAAATTCTCAATAAATACTAATTAATACTAGTATTGTTGACCAGCTGTAGCAACCACTTAGTATGAACATATAAAGGGTGTTTAGATATCTTAAAACAACACATCTTTGATGTGCTAACCCATTACTCAATGAAGACCAACATCCTGAAATATCTGTTCATTAAAAAATTCAGCATATCAAGGCTGAGGGGGGCTTAGCAACAAAGCTGGCTGTCGGAGCTGAGACCTAATTGTGTTATGTACAACTTAAGATAATGACCTTAATGTTATTGACATATAACTTCATCTGCTCACATTATTCTTGTTTTCTCAATAGTTAAAAGTTAACCCTATTATTTACAGGATTTTAAGATCAAAATTTTGCTAATAGGACAAGGAAGTGTATGGCGTATTTTAAACAATATGACTACCATTAACAATCTCTTGACAATTTCAAGTCACCCTAGGGACATCAGTTATTACAGTGTGCTGTAAATGTTAGCATGGTGACAGATGATACAGGGTATGCTATGACTGAGCTCACATTCCTGCAGGGAATGCTCTAGAAGTGTTTTCTTGGAGCATTTGCTACTTTCACACAGAGGAATCTATAGGTCTCATCTCCAGTACAATGTGATGTGATTACTGTTCAATAAAAGGTGGTTAATAATTATCAGTGGAATTATCCTGCTACCAAGTCACTTTTGCCCCTTTGAGAAATGATCACCATTGCTGGCAGGATTTGTGCCACTTACAATGTCTATGTCCTTAACATAGTGCCCCACAGTGACACTCTTATCAGCATAAACCCACACTTCTACCTTTCTCATGTTTTTTGTGGGTGATTCAAGTGCGTCACCAGTATTTGGGGAGAGAGTACTTCAAAGCCTACAAAAGCTTTCAGGAAAAAGAAATAACAGTTATGCTAATGTGACATAGAGCCCCCCCAATTTCTTCTTAGCTATTCCTAAGTGCTTTGAGTTTATTGAAATAAATACAGATTGAAATCACAAAAAATAAAAATTGCATCTCCAACATTAACCTAAGACCAGAAAGTACTGCATCCTGCCTGTGCGAGGAGGGGTTGGCCCCACCTGAAGCTGCTTTCTGGCTACTGGTCATCCTCTGAGAATCGCTGTACCCTGTGCAATTGTGAAGTCACAAGTGGGTGGAGAGAGGGTGCAAAAGGCAAAATGTTTTGGACAATAATCTTACATTCTTGTACCCACCTCTGTAAATCTATGTTTTATATAATTATAAAAACCTATAATTTTACCATCTTCAGATGCAAAAATGTGGTATAAGCATTCACAAAACAACTTATAGCCATTCATTCCTCGGCTTGGTAAACAAAGGATAAGAGCGGGACACCTTGGAGCGCTGGAGGACAATGACATTGTTCAGTAGCAAACAACTTTGTTTTACGAGAACATGGAGCATTCATGCATGCATCAAATAACAAGTCAGCCTGACCTCATTCTGATGAAATTCTGAAGGGGCTTGATTCACCGGAAATTACCTGGAGCGAATTGGTAGACTGATTTCAACAGTATCATCATGTTGTTCAAGGAACTGATTGTTCAGACTTGAGTTTCTTGGATAAAGAAAAAGCAAAAGAAAAGGTCATTTGAAGTATCGTGGTTGTCAGACTTTTTTATCAACTCTCTCTAACTTGTTAATACTATGAGTTCACTATTTGTCTTTGGAATTTGTGTGCAAATACATTTTACCTTTTATGAGCCTGGGATGTAGGTAACTGTCCCATTCACCAAGAGCTAATTATATGCAATACAGGACGGTATTTCAGAGTGTATAGCATATCTGACTACTTTAAAATTTTAGACAGTTTAATGGTTAAATAATTTTTGTTCACATTTTTCTTTGTTCCATCTTTTCAAGTAATATAAGCATATAGATACATGATAAGTGCTAAAAGGTGAGCTTGCTTCTCATTTTTCAGTCCTTTGGCTTCTTCTGAGGCAGTTGTCAACGCACAGAGTTAGAGCGCACAGCTAACCACAGCGTGGAGTGAGCCCCTGAAACTGATAAATATGGCTGAGATACCCTGTCTGCCACATCTTCAAAATCAACATCGTTTTAAAGCACAGTTGTGTATTCACTTTCTCTTTCTCTTCGTCACCCATTCACTAGATCTGTTTGAACTGTTGCCGTTATAGTTGCATGTAAAAACCCACTGAAGCTACTTCAAGCAAAGGAGGCTTGTGTACCCCGTAGGCATTCTCATGAACATTCAAATGCTTAAGTAATGTATAGTTGGACCTCATACAGAGGCCACACATTTCATCTCTCAGAGATCACAGAATCTCTCACTTGTGAGCATTTGAATGCTCCTCCTAATTTACCACTTTTCTCCCCACTTTGTCCATTTCTTCTGTATACTTGTGTATTTACTCCAGGATGGCTGTTTGCTCTAAATTTATATTGGCTCTACTGCCCACCACTAACTGGAACTCTCTGTAGCAGATTCTCAAAGCCAATTAGCTCAGCCAAACTTGTAGTGTGGAGTCACTAAGGTATAAGTCAGGGGCAAGCCAGAAAAGTGGTCATCTTTGGGTCAGGTGCATATCTCACAGCTAATCGCCACTGCCTAGGGTGATCTGTGCCTGGGGAGTGGGGATAGAGACACGTGATTCATAAGATCGTGTTTTTCAGAAACCTTGAGCAGAGTGGGCAATTGAAGAGCATGCTTATTGCACCCACTCACAGAAACCTTCCTTCAAGGGTTGTTTCTGTGCAGCAGGACTGAATATTTACCTCCCACGCCCACCACAGCCCAGCACACCCCTTGTTTCCGTCCACCAGTCTGCAGATCTGTTGTGTCCTCTCTCACTTTATTTGCCAGTTCTCTGCTTTCCTGCAATCAGTGCTCAGGTTGCTAATCCCAGGTTTCTAAATACGACAGACCTCTGCTTCTCTATCCCTTTTGCTTCCTGCTGCTTTTCTTTCTCTGGTTCTTCAGGCTGCTGGGATCACCATGTGCTATCTGATTCTCCTTGGGGGTACACAGTCCCATGGCCTTACTGCTAAAGAGATGTAAAGATGAGTTAATTACATTAATCCACATCACATCCCTCAAGTGTACTAGAAGAACGCTTCTCACACTTTCATGGTGCACATGAAACAACTGGGGGTCTTATTAAGATGTAGTCTCGGAAGCTCTGTCAGAGGATGTGAGATTCTGCATTCTTAACAGGTTCCCAGGCAGTACTGATGATGCTGATGGAAGAGCAACACTTTGTATAGATGACTAGATTCTGATGCACTGTGTATTTGTCATAAATATAATCTGCTTGATGTGAGGGACCGTGCCTTAGGAATCTTTATATACCCTTCCTCATCCAGTACTGTACCTGGTGCGTAATAGATACTGAAATGTTGCTTGGATTTTGATCGAACTGAGCACACCTGAAATACAGAATTTTCTGTGCCTACTTTTTTTTTAAGTAAGTGGTTTTCAAACACTGCTAAAAATCAATCGAATCAATGCACATTTCTTAAGGGTCTTTTTATGCAAAGCACTAGGAGAAATATAAACAAAAACAAATTACAGCCCCTGTCCTCAAGGAGAACACTGGCATGCTTACTACTAACTCTAATGTCTACCAGAATTGTGGAAATAATTTTAAAATTGTCGAGGTAGCAGTGAAGGCAAATTAGCCTGTTTATGCTACTAGCAATTTGACCCTATGTAATTTAGGTGTCATGTTTTCATGTGTACAAGGAGGCTAATGGGATTGTTTGTGGTCTTTATGCATGATAATGCATGTAAGGATTGAGTTTCATGCCTGACACATACTAAATGATCCCCACTAAGGTTTCTTATAGTGGTGGTGGTAGCAAATGTAGTAGTAGCAATATTTACTGTACTCTTCATTATCCAACCAATTTAGTTTAGGAAAATACCTTGTACCTTTCCTTCCTCTCTACATCCATCTATTATCCTAATGTTTAATTTTACTTTGTAGGGCTTATCTGCAATGTAATCTTAACTTTGTTTATGTTTAAAGTTTAAGCTTAAAAGAAAGTGAATTTTAGGATTCAGTCTGTTTCCCTTGGTGTGAAACCTGCTATGTACACTGTAACAGAAGGACAGAAAGAATGTGTTTTCCTACCTTGAGTCTGCTTAAACCCAAACTGTGATTCTTCTCCTTACTCTTGTGACTTCATAATTTTATTTATTTTCCAGTGGAGAAGACAAAGTTGAAGCAACAAATGTAACTTTTGATGTAGATGCCATCATTAACAAAATTTTAAGGAGACCTACCTGGGGAGGTTGGCACATGAGTCTATGAATCATAACTATCACCATTGTCTTATTGAGGAGAAGTACTTAGTTAAAAAGAAGACCTTGGAAATAAACATTTATTATTCTTCCACTACCTGGGTCCTTTTTTCATTATCTACATAACACAGGTGTCAGCTGCCTGGATGTCTTCAAGTCCTCCAGTTTACTAGGGCCAACTTCTTTAAAACAGAATTCAAATGGACTCAAACACAGTCACATGTACAGGGAGTTCCCAATGTCTCTCCCAATATTTTCAGCAATCATAAGTGGAGTTTCTGTCTCTCCTGGTCTTTGCTTTTGAGCTTCTTCTTATGTTTATTTCATACAGGAATAAAGGAACTGAAATACCCCATGCCACCAACATAACTTTTTTTTTACTCAAGTTAGATAATGCAAGTAAAAACCCTTCAATAAAGATAAGACGCTACCTAGGGGAAGTAATAATCTTACCAAATTAGAAAGTGACATAAGGCATTGTAAAGGCTCCAAGCTACCCTTGGAATAGGAAAAACTGAAGGTAATGAAACAGTATCTGTTTGTTTCATCTGGCTAAAAATAGAGAAATGTTGAAATCCTGACAAGATTTTGAAATAAATTAGGACAGTCTGTGACTTATAATAAGAAAGAAAATTTGCCCATGAAAGTTTAAAAGGGAACAGCAAAAGTTAGTCATGTGATTGCAAGAACCCCAGAGAACATTCAGCACTGAGACAGGGAGAGGGGTCACTGGAGTGCTTTGAAGCTGGATGAACTGGTAATTACAAGGGAACACACGTTCCTCGCCCTTTTTAAGAAGTAGAGCCACATGGTCTTTGTCTCATTTTCTGGTAACTGCCAGCTCTGTGCTGAAGCCGTGGCTGCCGGCTGGTAATCAGTTGCTTGCACAGCCCTCCTGTGTGCACAGCATTCAGTCTGCTCCTTGCTTGCACTACGTTCAGTTTTTCCAAGAATGTGTTCCTAACCTTATTTCAGAAACTCTTCCTAACATGATATTCATAGTTTCCTAACTCCCACATCACTTCCCTGTGATCTAATCCTCAAATTACTTGGATATACTTGGATGTACATCTTATTCATTTGGACTGAAGGAAATTCTGATAGATGAGGTCTTTTTATTCCCCTTTCGAGGTTAGTTGCCTGGCACCTTAATCCCTAGGAGAGGTAGTACATAATAAGGCAGGTCGTTTTTGTTACAGGGAGTCTGGGATGGAGCCACAGCTGAGCAGGACTGGGTGAGGGGGAGACCCCACAGTACTGCAGTGCCTGAGCTAGACCGGAGAGCTAGCAGGGCTGCCCACAGGCAAATGCACACTGGGGGCCCAGCCCTCCTCCTTAATGATCCACCCACGTTGAGGGCACAGAGAACAAACTTAGGGCTCTCTCAGCAGCCGGGTACTTATCAGAGGCCATGACCTGTGGGGCTCTGAAGAAACACAGGGGAGGTGGGGAGAAAGGGGTCACTTCAGGATTGATAGTTTTCCTGTTCCTTTCTCTGAAAGAATGGGCCAGGGTGGCTAAGCCATCGTGCAAGCAGAGGGGATTGCAAAGGCGATTTTTAAGAGCAACAGCACTAAAGGAATTTCCTTCTCTTCCTGCCAGCCAGTGCAGACATGCCTGGTTAGTGCCAGTCTCCTGGGGGTCCACTTGGCCCATTTTATTGTTTAACCAGGGTGGTGCACCATTAATTGGGGTTCTGCTTTCAAAGGTCATCCTCTGAATCTAAAAAAGGAAGGGTTTTAGGAACGCACTTCAAACAGAGAAGTGGGAACCAAATGTGGTCAGCCACTGAAAAGTTGTATGTGGTTGGAGTCAAACCTACACCCTAGCATTCTGTAAAACATGTCTATTACTCCTAGCATACTCAAAATAGATTCAGTAACTCTCACCAGTTCACATCCTGAAACTAACTGGTGATACTGTGATGACATTTTTCAAGGTAAAAATAGAGCAGTGAAGCTTGTGTTTCTTCGTCAGTGTCTGCGTTTGTCTAAGCACCTTTACACCACCAGTCTATGGCAGTGATTCCATAATTCAGATGAAAACAATAAAAAAAATCATTTAAAGCCAGTGTACACAGAAATGACTAGCCAACATGACCACTATTTTTAGTGCAGAAATATATTCAAGATCATTAATATTTGCTTGTTTTATTTAATCATGTGCCTTTTACCTGGAAGATATGGGTACATACAGATGAGTGCACAGGGAAGGATTCAACTTTGTGCCATCCAAATTAAATTCTAAAAGCCAGGAAATTCATCATTCTGACATATCTTTGCAGATGCAGAATATGTGTTGAAATATCTTTCAAAATGTTTCTCATTTATAAGAGGAATACATTTAGCAGATCATGTTAATTAGAAATAATACCTAAGTAAGGTCTTTAATAATATATCTCTTTTTAAACATAAAATTGAGGGACTATTTTTCCAAGTTGCAAGAATGGATGTTTCCCTGACCACCTATGTTTTGGATTTTGAGGTTTTCTTTTAAACAGGTTATATTTGTTTTTCCTTGAGTTTTCTTCAGAATCCATTGTTTTTCACTGTGTTGTAATTTAGGTTTATAAGTATTATGTATTAAAAATGGAGAAGTTGGGAAAATATATTAAAAGAACACCACCTACTATTTAGATTTCTTGTAATTAGAAGTATAATAGTCTTTTAATTTATAGAAGGTGTGTCCTTTATAAGAATATCTCAAAAGTCCAGTTTTGGATGTTGAGAACCTGTATAAGTAGTCTTCCATTTTGACATTTTTGAAAGATTTTATGGAAAGAACAAGAGAATTTTATAATTCATGAGTAAAAATTTCCAGTTATATCTCTAAAACCAGTTTTTGTAGGATTTCAGTGTTACCAAAATAAATAATGTAAGTTTGCCTTCTATCTCATTGTTCTAAATAACTTCTAGTAATATTAGATATGATTGAGCAGTATAGCTTCTTAAGTGGAAAGTTGTCATCATTTTCAAGAGAATTAATGGCTCTTCAGGAAATGTGTAGCTTAATAATGACAAGCCCTAGGGATCCTGAGAGTTGCCATTAAACAACACCTCCCTCATGCAGTTTCCAGTGTGACCTTGGTCTCACTAGGTCTAGAAGATAGAGCTGGAAAGCAAGCATGCATTTTTCAAATGCATTTGGCCTGAACCTTTTGTGAAGTTTTCTGAGCATCTTAGAATATTCATGTTTCATGGATCCTAGTTGGTGAAGCAGTGGGTTAGATTTAATCCTGCAGCCTTTGTTCAACCCAAGCTTCAATTTCATAAGCCAAAGTGTGCTTTTGCCAACACTGAGACACAAAGAGTTAGCATAAAGCAATGATGTTTGCATCGAAGTTGTCTGAGTGATCTCTTCTCTTCTCTTGCAGGTGCTTCATCCCAAATATCTATGCAGCTCTGTTCACTGCAGCCCTCGTTCCTTTAATGTGCCTCGTGGTGGTGTTTGTGGTATTCGTCCATGCCTACCAGGTGAAGCCACAGTGGAAAGCATACGATGATGTCTTCAGAGGAAGAACAAATGCTGCAGGTTTGGAAGAGACCATATTTGTACTTTGGAGATGAGAACTTTTTAATGGTGGGAAAAGTGTCAGTGAAATTTTTTTGTCTAAAAAAAGAGCAGAAGTTATATTTAGCTTTCAGCTCTGTTAGTGAAGCTCTAGTCTCCAGGCACTCCTTCTTGGTGCTTCCTGGCTTCTCTTTTTCTTTAGGTCTCCATAGGTTTTATTCCTGGTTCCAGTCATAGCCTTTGAGAGTTTATCCTCAAGGCTTCCTTGAACTTAAGCAGTAATAACTTATGTTCAACCTGTGAAATTTAGTCATGTGTTTCAGAATCTGAGAATTCATCCCAAGCGAACCTCCACAATGCTCAGGAATGCTGTGTTTTGCATGTGGAGTTCTGACTGTGCTGACAGAGGTTTAAAAACATATGTGATCAGACAGCTTCATAAGTGGCTACACATGTCTAGTTATTTAAGAGTGCAAGTCTTTCCAGCTCAAATTGGCTTTCACTGCAGCTCATTTTTTCCCTTTGAATCATACTTAGAACAGGTTTTTATGATCTGATTATTTTGTTGTTGTTAGATTAGAGTCTCAGGAATTTTTTTAACTAGGAACAATAACCATACACCTATAGAGAGAAAACTCACTCTAAAATGGTGTGAATGACTGCAATATTAGGGGATGGGGGAATCCCTCTTGGACCATGAGGAAGAGGAGTCTCCTCTTTTCTAAGCTTTGACAAATCTAAAGCCAAATGAGTGAGAGGAATTCTTCACATTGAAAGTGCTTCTCAGTGTTTAAGCAAGATACCATATATGAGGTCCCTAGAATAGTGTCTAATATATTCTTGGGGGCTCACTAGATGGTGCCACTTACAGGACAATAAAAGGAGATACTCTAATGTAAGAAAAATCTTCTAGCTCCTGAATTGGATCAGGGAAGATACGAAAAGATTTTCCTCATAGTATAAAAAGAAGGGACTTTTTAAATATTATTTTGTGGAGTCATTTATAAGATAGCTATATCTAGCTGCCTCTTCTGTATTCTCTTTCATCAGCATGGAATAACTGTGGAGGAAGACATATTGTTTAAGGCTATGATTAATCTTAAATTATTCTAGTGGAAAACTATTTAACATAGAAATCCTACTTTTTCATGAGACATAGGATTTTTCCAGAACTTATGCTTTTGTTCAACTTGGAATTCAAGTTATTACAATGCATATTCCTAAGGGAAGAATTATTTATGTCCCCAAATGGCAAGATTTATTTTGTTTTCTATATAACATGCAAGTGCCAGTATTTGCATGTTTTCAATGATGATAACATGAGGGCCTGACACAATGAACTAATCCTTTCCATGCCTAAATCACTTCTATGCCTTTTGGATATGATCCAGCATGGTTGCAATACATAAACAATACTTGATCTAAAAAACATAGCACTCAAGCATTAAACAGAATTCTGAAAGTCCCAGCACACTTGTTTGTCAACTAGGGAAACTTCTCTTGCAATGAAATACTAATAGAGGCATTGCTCTATTGTACCTTTTTTAATACAAAAATATTTATGATGTTTCTAACTGCTGTATTCCCATGACAATTCAAACCAATACTCATTACCTCATACTTGGACTCCTACAGTATTTTCCTGATTGGTCACTAGTTTGAATCTTTCAATTCTCTATTTCATTTTCTCAGATGCCCGTATTTCAAAAATATAAAATGGATCGCCTCTCTCTCCAGCATTATAGTCCTTCAAGCTCTCTCTCATTGCCAAAAAGAAAAGTCCCGTCTTTTTTAGCCTACAATACCAGAGTCTCCACAGTCCACCTTGGGTCATCTTTCCATCCCCAAGTTAGTTACTATTCATCCTGCACCCTGACTCTGCCAGTCTCTTTACTCTTTCCTAAAACTGCCTGCTACTGGCATCTTTGTCCATGTAAGGAACCCTCAGCTTTGAACTCCTCATCATTAATTAATAAAACCTTCGTGTTTAATAAGTGATATGGGGAATGTGGATGAGACAGAGGTGCAAAGGGTTTATCATCCATCATTAGTTCCCCAAAGCTGTCCCACATAAACCCATAATCTCAATAAAAATTGTGTGCTGGATAAACACAAGTTAATTCCTGTAGATCCCGCTTCCAACAAGATATTACTCACTCTTTTATAAAAATCCTGGAAGCTCCCAATATACTACCTCCTCTGTGAAACCTTTGGAATTTTCTCTTTACAGATCCACACCAATAACAATTACTCATTCCCTCTTCTGTGCCCTTAAAGAAAGCACATTGTCCCTACGGTCAGTATAGCATTTACCTTGGAGTGGTGACTTGTTTAGGAGTATGTGGCTGATTTCTTTAATAAACAATGAATCCTTTTAGGACAAGGACCATTATTATTCATCTCTATATCACCAGTGTCTTACAGAGTGCTCAGAGGATAGCAGCAACATAATTAATTTTCATTAAATAAATGAATAAATTAAAGATCATGAATGCCTCATAAGATCTTATAATTAAGCTAAATATGGCATAAGAAGAGAAATCTATTATATCATCAAAAGTAGAAATTCAAAGATTTATCTCATTGATCTGTTTGTAGGTGTCACCCTTTGAAGGTTATTATTAAGACTATTTTTTCCTTGACATCTGTGATTTCCAAAACTACATGTTCATCTTTGACATCTGACTGATCTTTTATATTTTATTAGCAACCCATTATAACTCACCTCCACTTGTGTATGCTCCACTTACCTTGAATTCAAATTTATAGAAAAAAATTACTATCTAGACTACCAAGGAGAATTTGATGTTCTCCTTAAATCTTTCTTCTAAAATTGACCTGCAAATTTTCTACTTGAGGTGGCACTATAAATGCATGTTTTGCCCACTACCCTGCTCCATATATTTAGCAGTTAAAGACGAGCTGTAACAATAGAAAATTTAAAAGGAGATTAACATCTCTGTAGATCAGAAATAGTGCAGGAAGACAAAGTGATAGCTGGTCTGAAGCCATGGACCCAATATTTTCTGGGTCCACAAGCAAGTGGGTGAGGGAGTATCTCAACTGCTATGGTGCTGAACTGGAAACAAAAGGTCCCACCCAAAGCAGGTAGAACTGGGTAACAGTACCTGCATGGAAGGAGCCTGAAAAAGAACTGTACAGTGCCTTGGGATTTGAATTATAGAAATCTGGGATCTCAAGTCAAAAGCAGACAAAGCATCATATTAAATACCTGGGCCAAGCTCTCTTGAGTTCACAGACTGTATCTGTCATATCCATGTGTCACCATGGGATCAGGAGCCCCAAGACATCAAACTAGTCCTTGTCAGACAGCAGGGATGAGTGAAGGAAACTTCAGAACCATTAGAAAAAGGTAGCCAGAGAGAGAGAGAGACAAGGAGAGCACAAACAAAGAAGCAAATGCTTTCTACTCACGATTAGCTTCAATATAAAAATTCCAAACATTGGAGAAAAACTGACAAAAACAGCCCTGGAATCAGCAACCAAAAGGATAGCTTTCATCTAGAAAAATATTTTAAAATAAAATAAACTATAACTTTAAGTATGTTTGGATCCTCAATAATATAAAGCAGAGATTATCAGACTACCAACCACTCATCTGTTTTCCCACTTCACCTGTTTATTTTTTACAGCTTCATTGAGATATAATTTACATGTCATAAAGTTTATGTTTCCATTGTACAGGTCATTGGTCTTTGCTATATGTGTATAGTTATGTAACTATCAACATAATATAATTTTTTAATGTTTTCAATGTCTCCAAAAGAAACCCTGTTGGCAGTCACTCCCATTATTCACTTTCCCAACCCTAGGTAGCCATTAATCAACTTTTTGTCTCTAGATTTATCTATTCCAGACCTTTCATATGGTGGGATCATGGAATATGAGGTTATTTGTGTCTGACTGCTTTCACTTAGCATGTTTTCAATGTTCATCCATATTATAGCATGTATCAGGACATAGTGGGGGGGGGGTTCTATTTCCAAATAATATTCCATTGTATGGATACACTACATTTTGCTTATCATTCATCAGTTGATATTTGAGTTGTTGTTACCTTTTGGCTATTATGAAGAATGCTGCCATTGACACTCATATACAAATTTTTATATTAGCATATGTTCTCATTTTTCTTGGATAAATACCTGAGGTGGAATTGCTGGGTCATATGGCAGCTCTATGTTTAACACTGAGAGGACCTGCCAAACTGTTTTCCAAAGTGGCTGCAGTGACCTGTTTTTGTAAATGAAGTGTTTCTGTGTACACAGCCACACCCACTTTTTTACACTGCTTTTGCAATCCACGGTTGAGAACATGTAGTACGACAGGGACCATGACCATATGCTCTACAAAACCTAACGTAGTCAATGCCTGGCCCTTTACAGAAAAATTGTGTGACTGACCCGTAGTATAAAGGAAGACATATCCACTGAAAATCACTTAAATGTAAAAAAACAGAAATAAATATAAACAAATAAAATTAAAACAGACCAATTGAGGCCCTGCCTGGTATGGCTCAGTGGATTGATTGCTAGCCTGTGAACCAAAGAGTTGCTGGTTTGATTCCCAATTAGAGCACATGCCTGGGTTGTGGGCCAGATCCCCAGGAGGGGGCACACAAGAGGCAACCACACATTGATGTTTCTCTCCCTCTCTTCCCCCTCTAAAAAGAAATAAATAAAATCTCTAAAAAATAAAAATAACACAAATTGAAAATGAAATTGTAGCAATGAAAAATATACTAGTTGAAATTTTAAAATATTAATATTCAGGATAAACTCTAGATGAGGCTCAGAGAAGAGGGAATTAATGACAGAATCTGAAGCTAGGATTGAGAAATTCACCAATGAAACATAGAAAAATGAGAAAATACCAAAGCAAAGCTGAGAGATAGGAGAATAGATTGCCAAAGGAAAGAACGCAGGAGATGGAGAAAAGCAAGACTTGAGGAGGTAATGATTGTGAATTTTCCAGAATTAAAAAAAAAAGTAACCTAACTATGCTTAAATTAGATATCTACATGGAAAAAGAAAGTTGGGAGAGAACACTGAAAATCCTAGTATATTAGCAAAATATAAAGTTCCCGTGTCTGTATTTTTGAAAAACTGTACAGTGAGCAGCTTTTTCTTGCCTCAGACAGTCTGTTGTATGAGAGGTGCAGGAGCCCTCCAGGGGTTCAGACTCCATGGTGCAAGCAGATGCAGGGTTCTCTGCAAACCTGGCCTCTTCGCTTTCTTCTGAGAAACCGGCACTTTTTACCCCAATATACACTTAATACCTGAGAGGGCAGTTCTAATAAGTCTCAAGCCAAACCAGCTTAGTCCCCTGCAATTCCAAGCATGCAAAAGCAACCCTTTTTCCCTGAGACAGCTGAGATGGTTTCTAGTGTGGTTATATGTGCAGTGCATTTTTTAACTGGATGGTCATTTTTATATCTATTAGATAGTATTATGAAAAACAGATTCTCAAGTAATAAATGAAGAAGAGACAATAAATCCCCCTTTCTTACAGAAGCTTAGTTTCCTAGTTTTACAAAAGACACTAAATTTTGAGTATTATTGATCAAGCATTCTTAAGGGCTTTTTTTGTTTATTTATAAAATCAGTTTTAACAATGAGTATGATACATTATGAGAAGGAAAAGTTCAATCTTTAGTTTACTTGTAGCCAAGCTGTTTTTTTGTTTGTTGGTTTTGGTAACCATAATGATTATGATTATTTATTTACCTTAGAATTTTAGGTTTGGTAAACAGATGCAATTAGTTAACACCAGTATCATATATCTGAATAACTGAAGAGCTTGCACAAATCATTTTGTTAGGCCTGGAATCTTTCATGTCTGTAGAACTGTTCTCCAAACTAATCACTGTTGTGCAAGTTAGATATGCCTGACCATAGGAGCAATAAAAATGAACACTTGTGTGTTTGCCGTGACTGCTAAGTACCAATCCCTTTACAACTGTGTATTTTGAGTTACTTTTCTGTTCCTGGTACCCTTAATTTCAGAGTTCAAATAAACTCAGTGAAATCCAAAGGAAAGGAGAGCACAGAGATAGAGCTGCTAGCAAATAAAATGTGCTCTATCTGTGCCGAAGTCTCCTGAAGATGGCCACTGTCAGTCCCTTCCTTTTCTGAGCCAGGCCCAGGATGGCAATGACAGCTCGGCCTCTGTGCCTCTTTTGCTGCCTGACTGCCGTCAGCCACATTTTTAAATGTCAGCGGTTCCTCATGACATTCACTGGCCTGCTCCTCTCTTCACTGGGCTGAATGTGCAGTGAGAGTGAGTCAGGATAAAGGTATGTTCTCTGAACTAAATTTCAGTGTCTCAAACAGCACTTTAAACAAAGCCTGTAATTTTAGGGTTTGGTTTTGATCTCTGGCAATGATAAGCTTGTCTCTCTTTTGAGGCTCATTAGAATTTACTGGCTCCATTCTGATTTAGCAGCCAGTTCTTACATGAGGAATGATTCACATAAGACCAGGAAAGAAAAATGATTTGAATAAAAAGAGGAATTAGGTGATTACAAATCCCTTTCTTATTTAAAAAAAAAAAAAAAGCCTCATACATATGTTTAGTTACAAAAAGATCATCCCTTATGTCTTAATGTTGAGTGACTTTGTTTCCCCTGACATTTAAAAAAAATTTTCAAATATAGTTCAGAAAAATTCAGTGAAATCCAAAGGAAAAAGAGGAAAAGGAAAGAGCTCCCGGTAAGTGCGATAGACTCTGTGCTTTGCTCTCCGGAGATGGCCACCGTCCATCACTTCCCTCCTGTGGCATATGTGCTACCTCTCACACAGACCAGTGCAGTCTGTTTTCCCTCTCTATCAATCTGGACTAGCTTTGGCCCTGGCCAGTGTGGCTTAGTTGGAAGGGTGTTGTCCTACAAACCGAAAGGTCACATGTTCGATTCCCAGTCAAGACATGCGCCTGGGTTGCAGGTTTGGTCCTGAATCAGGGCATGTGTGAGAGGCAACCAATCGATGTTTTTCTCTCTCTCTTTCTCCCTCCCTTCCCCTCTTTCTAGAATCAATAAAAGAAAGAGTAAAATAATTTTTTTAATAATCTTTTAAAAATCTGGACTAGCTTTGGACTTGCTTAGATCAATATAATATGATGGAAGGGATGCCATCCCATAATGGTTCTGGCCTTTAAGAGAACTGGTAGTTTCAGTTTCTTTTCTCTTGGAAGCTATCTGCCATGTAAGAAGTCTAGTTTCTCTGCGACCGCCATGAGGTTTTAAATGCCAGGCTCGTTGAGTGGAGTGTCCACATGGGGAAACATGCTGAGCCAGCCTTCACTGTTTTCAGGCACCTTAGCTCTGATTCCAGACACGAGAGTAAAGAAGAATTCTGATAGATTCCAGCACAAGTAGATACCACACAGAGCAGAAAAGCTGCCACCTCAGATTGTAGGACTGTGAGAAATAATAAATTATTTTAAGCCGCTAAGTTCTGTGGTGGTTTTATTGCATAGTTATAAATAGCTGAAATGCTCTGCTTCTAGTATCCTTATTCTCACATCAGATTACAGTATGTCATTTTAGATTTCACTGCTTGCAGGAACATACATGGTTTATAAATAAAAACAGAAAAAAGAATAGGATTTTTTTCCCAAAGCAAAATTGAGGTTTCCGCTAAAATGAAGTGGAAGTAATCTTACCTAGTAACAGTATGTGCTTGAATTGAATCCAGAATGACCAATATAACAGGTTTCACGTGTCCTTGGCAGTAAGCTGCTTGTTTGCAGTCTACTCTCAGTTCCACTTCTCAAAAGGAAATAAAACAATGCCTAGGGACCTTAGGAAAACCCCAGAGCTTCTCACCAGACTGTGAACAATCTCTTCCACTTGAGCCTGAAAAATCTTTGTGAACATAGTTCAGTGTTCCCACATTTTGCCAACAGTGGTGGGGAAAATCCAAAATTTTTAAAGAAGTATTGTGGATGCTTGTCCTCTGCTTAGATTTGTATCTATGACCTCAGTCTTCAAAGATTTAGATCAGAACTCTTTGAGCCTGAAAGGCGATGTGCAGTCTGTCTTTCATGTTTGTTTTCTTCATTGCTGTTTCTGAAAGCATTTGGAATTTGATAATGCTTATTAGACAGTAACATTAGCAGTTAGTTTCCTGAGATTTAAAACATCCAGATGAAAAGTATTATAAAAATAAAATCATAGAGTTGAGAGAAAGCTTACATTTTGGTTTCTGAATATTTTTCCTCAGCAAACTGCCTTTCACCTAGTCACAGTTAAATATTGATAAGAACACGGGTAACTCTCTATTTAGTCTATTTCAGTACTGAACTTTTAGGTCCAATTTACATTTGTTTTCCAGGTGGGCAGAGGGCACAGGGCATGGATGCGGTAGAGTCAGAAGAAAGAATAAAGGGCTGGACTGCGTGTAAGTGGCAGGTGTGATTTCCCTGGGCCCTGGTGGTCATAATTATATTATCATCACCACTGCCAGTTAAGACTCACCATGTGTCAGGCCCTGTGTGAAGCAGTTTGTATATACTATCTCTATTTTTACAAGAATCTTAAAGCAGGTGTTATTATTTATATAGCCAGGTAAGGAAATCAGAATATGAGGGGCACAGCAAAGTGTCCAAACTTGCACTTGGCGTGAGAGCCCCAGGTGGCCCTCGAGCGCTCCAGAGCCACCACTGCTGCACCAATACCATTTGTTATGAAAACTTTCATCAAGAAAAATGACATGAAAACATTGAATGAGATTTACAAAAGTTTCATGTCATAAAAGTTACTAGACTCCTTTCTCCAGAAAGAATTTGAAGGGATCTAGGCTAGCAAATGAATTCTTCAGATTCTGATTTCCAGGAAAGGCAGCCTCCTATTTAAGGTACTGAAATATCCTTAGTTTTCCTTATCATTCTCATATGTAGTACAGGTACAATGGTAACACTTAACTTCATAGAGCTGTTTGAAGGATTAAATATTAATTCATATCAGGGCTTTAGTGTACACTCTCTGTAATATAGTCAGCCCTCAGTGTGTATTGGTATTTCCGTTAGCACAACTTTGTTTTACTCCTTCAATGACAGTTTAATATACTTTTATTTTAGTTGAGCTTTATAAGATAAAATGAAACATTGAAGAAATAGTATTATAGACATAGCATAACTTTTAACATGTGAAGAATACAGTCAGATGTGTAACTACTTTGTCCTGCGTGCATCCTAAATATCTCTCAAATATGCCTTCCTCTTTCTTTCTTCGTGACTACGACTGGTGTATTAATCATAATCAGTTCAGGCTGCCATAACAAAGTGCCATAGATTGCATGGGCTAAACAACTGAAGTTTATTCCTCATAGTTCTGGGGGCTGGGAAGTCCCACGGTCTTGCTCCCAGCCAGTTCAGTTCCTGATAAGCCCCCTGTGCCTGGCTTGCAGATGGCCATCTTCTTGCTGTGTCTTCAGGTGGTAAAGAGAGAGTACAGGTGGTGAAGGGTAAGGTAGTTCTCTCCTGTCTCCTCTTTTAAGGGTAATGAGGATTCTACCCTTATGGCTTAATTACCTTTCAAAGTCCCTGTCTCCAAATATCCTCTCTCTTCAGCTATACTGAACTAGTGCTGTTGCCTAAAAAATCACATGATTTCTGGTAAGCCTGAACTTAAATAACATAACTGAATCCACTCTCATTTGCTTGGTTTATCAAGAAGTCTATGGTCAGGGAGGAGAAGGAATGGAATCGAAGCTCTTTTCGATCTTGATCGCCATTGTGGAGGTGCTTCCGTGGGGTGCTAGCAGAGATGTGATCAGCGTGGTATGCATTTAAAGCCACTAACGGAGAGCAGCACAGCAGCATTGCTGCTCAGGTGCACTGCACACTTTCCGATCTTCAGTGCAGTTCCCATCTGGCACTGATGCCTGCAGAACATTGCCATGCTTCAGCGTGAACCACAGAATCAATGAAATTTTCCCCATTGCTTATAATTTTTGTACACACATCAAGTGAGTTTCTCATATATTTCCTTGGCAGTTTTTTCTCCAGATTAATAAGAAAAGTTTGCATTTTAATTTTCCTGGCATATTTCACTTTTTAAAAAACTTTCTCCTGCTCAAATCCTTCTTTATTTACCCTGGAAAAATGACTCATGAGCTATTACTCTTTATTTTCCTTTGAAAGCCACATAAAACAATTATTCATGTTTATTTCTTTGAACTAAGAGCACTTTTTTTTTTTTTTTTTTTTTAGTGGTTGACTGAAATCTTCCATTTAACTTTTGGCTGATGAAAGTACAGTATCTCGTTTTTTTTAATGTATCTCTCTAAAATGGGTATTCAGACAATTTCTAAAGAATATATATAAAATCCAACTAGCAAGTAGGAGACTCAGTTTTTTGAGACTCTTTTATCTTGGAATATCTGACATTGAAAACACCACATTCCCCTTCCGACCTAGTCTGTGAGCCACCTTCGTTGCTGTCAGTGTTCACCCTACAACACGCCAGGGCTCCCTCTAATCAGCCCAGTCCCAAGCTCTTAGGTGTCAGTTACATTCTTGATTCTCAACGTTTTCCATGTCTTATTTATTACCATTTTTATTATCTACACATGCTTGCAGTTTATGATTTACTGCCTACACAGTTACTTTTTTAAATGCAGTTATAGAATAATAGTTGATCACAATTTAATTAATCAACTGGCGCAATATTAAAGAGAAGATTCAGAAATAAAGTATGTTTGACCTGCTAGGACTAGGAAAGTAGCAAGTGGGGACAGGTAATCCGGGAGACTAGCAATCGTGTCATAAATTTCTTTACAAATGTATACTTGGCACAAGGCCTACGATCAGAGCGCCATACTTAATATTTTACATGTAAAACTCAGAAAGCTGAATAAAAGCAAATGACATTTCTGTAAAGTGTTTCCTTTTAGAAGAAAAGTGCACCATATCAAAGGTGAAAATCTTTTCACAAGAGGACTCTTTCACTTGCCTTTTCATAACTGAAATAATCTGCCTTATAACAGCTCACTTTCCTTGCAACTAGTTGGAAGAGGCTACTCCTTCCAACTAATAGGATGTCAAAATAGTTTTCCTCTCCTTAAATTTTTGCTTAAACTACCTTTTTCCTCGTCATGTTAGTGTGGTTACCATTTCCCGTGACATTCTCCCTTCCTTAGTCACCATTTCTCTCCCCACATCCCTCGCTGAGCACAACCTCTGTCCTCCTCTCCATGCTCCTCACTCCTACTTGCTGCGTATCGTCCTTGTGGCCTCCCTTCCCTTTACCCTGTGATTGGACATTCCAAGGATATTTTCACTAGCTCCTGGGATTTCCTTGCCAGCTTGGCTCCCTCCCTAAGCATTTCGCCAATCATCAGTCCTGTCAGTGCCTACACTTCTCTTCTGTTTACCAGCCAATTAGTACTTCTCTGTAACAGATATGAATTTATTCTAAGTATCCTTAAACTGGGCCATCTCTGCTTCTCAGAAACCCTTTGAATTACCTTTAATTGATTCTTAATTAATCTTTCAAACAGATTCACTGTCCTTAAGTCTTATACGTAATACTGTTTATTCACACATTCAATACTATCGTGAAACAACATAATGTTACTTTATTCAACTCTCCATATTTTTATATACTCATTTCTTTGTTGTTTCCTTTCTTTGGTACTTTTCTTCCTATTCCAGATAAGGAGGTAAATAATTCATTCTCACCAAAGCCAGCTCTCTCAGTTGTGCCCTTTATCTATTTTTCTTTCTCTTGGTACTTGCTTCATTCAATTCTACATAATTGTCTTATGTCTTAAATCTCTCTCCTCTGTGTCTTTCCCCTTCATGTAAAAACATGTGTCACTTTTCACTGCCTCAGAAAGCTTACTCATCAAGTTACTTCCCTGCCACTCTCCTTCACCAACAAACTTCCTGAAGTCCATATGAGCTAGCTGAACTCATCACCTTCTGTTCATTGCTGAATCTTGACAGTGCCTTGCTTGTACTCTTTCATTCATCACCTATGACTTTGGACTCCAGATCTACCATTGTCTTAACTCATGTCCTTATTCTTAAACTCTTCTGCATAAATCAGTATCCCTCCTTGAATAGTCTGTTTCCCTAGGATTTCATGATACTCTTTTCTTTTTATTGCCCTGTTAAATCCAAGGCCATGAAACATTCTTCTTGTGACTCAACTCTGGAGAATATCTGCTTTTCAGCGATTACTTTTGCCTTTTTAAAATCACGGTAGTAACTTTCAAATCTATCAATTTGAGTCCAACTTCTCTCCCCAGCTTCTTTTCTGTCCTCCTCCTGAGAATGAGATCTTGTCCTCAGGAAATACAGTTTGTCATCGACTTTGCTGCCCAGCTGCTCGGATCACTGTCTTATACTTTCTTCTCTCCTTCCTCTTAGTCTTTTTCCTATTTTCCTAACCTTGATGCCAGTGTAATTTCTTTTACTCCACAGTCATAGACTTTCAGGTCAGTGGTTTTCAAAAATAATCACTGAGATCACACTTTGAGAAATTATGGTTTGATGAGTGACTCTACAGACTTACTGATTTAGAATCTCCAATGTTGAAGTCCCAATATCTGCATAGTGTCAAGGTTTCTCGTTATTTTCTGATTTGGGGTTACTATGGTAGATTCTGTTTTGATAATAATATGTGTCTATCCCCTTCTTTCCATTGTAGGGTCCACTTCTCTGCCGTTCCCTTGCCTCAAACCTTTATCATTGCTCACTTTGACCACTGCAGTAGTTACCTAACTGGTGTCCCTGCCTCCAGCATTCTCTCCCCTATTTACTGGCCTACAAGATTAAGCTCTGTTTTGATTAGGCCACTGCTCTGATTAGACACTTTAAATGGCTTTCCATTTCCTATAAAAAATTATGTATTGCTTATCCCGGCCCTTTTGATCCCTTTGTGACCTAGTGTTACAAATTCTTCTCATGGTTCACCCTCATGAACCTTTAACTTCAATCAAAAGGAATAATTTATACTAATTTATACATTTGCCTTTTTGTGTCTACTTACGGTATTCCTACTACCATAAACTCCACCATGTTCAGTCATGGCTCATCCTCAAGGCCCAGCTAAAATTTCTTCTTCCTCATGAAGGTCCCCCTGATGCCATTGACTGGAAGTAACTGCTGTATTCCCTCATTTTTAAATACCTTGATTTCTCTTACTATTTATCTTCTACATTTTATTATACAGGGTCAAGCACAAATAACACCCCTTCTTTATTATAAAATCTTTTATTATAAAATCATAAGTATGTAATTCTGTAACATAACAATATCACACTCAAGAACACCCCATGACATTTTAGATGAAATGTTCAAATTAAAACTATAAATTATTACACCGTTACAGAACACAGGGACCGGGGGTCAAAGTGGGAGATGATATACAATTACCGAAAGGACGCCCCCTCCCCCAGATTCCTTATGTCTGCCACCTTAGGAAAGACCTCTCTCAATGCCAGAGATTTGTGAAAAGGAAAGGAAATGTTTATTTAATGCTATACAGACTTAAAGTAGTGACCTAATGTCTTCATTAAGATATCAGAGTCTTTTTGGATACCCACAGATGCCCACAGTGCTTCCTTCTTCCCCTGCCCCTAATTCAGGGTACTGTAACTCAGGAAAAAAAGCAAACATCCAGGATCCAGGCTCCTGACACCATCAGCTGTGTCGCCATCCAGGCAGGATCTCTGATTAATCCAAAGCCATGTGGCACCTTCTCATGGCCTACTGGCAAGAGTTCTTTCACCCTTCTTCCAGGCAAAGTCTCTCCTGCTTCCCAGGCCACGCAGCCAAAGGGAGCACCCCAAAGCCATGTGGTCCTCTTCTACCAAAGCTGTGGGGGTCTGCACTCTGCCAAAGCCCCGTGGCTCTCCCTTCAATGGCTGCTGCATCTGGGTTGTAAATCCTCACGCCAGTCCTCCTCTGCAGCCCCATTTCCAACTCCTCCCACAATAATTGACTACACTTGCCAGCACTCCCGTATCCTTCCAGCTTTACTGGGCTACCATAGTGAGTCTGGGTAGGTGTGGCCCCATGTCATGGAGCCAATGTTCTCCAAGCTCTCACACAGGTGCTGTAAATGGGGAGTTGCCTCCCAGTTACATCCTGGGTGGAAGTCACTCCTTCTCCCTGGCTCAAAGCATGGCCACACCTATTCAGCATATCTATGAAACCAGTTAAAGGTTATAGATATGTTAAATGACCACACCAGAGGTTAGCTGCAAAGCTGTTGCTATGCAAAGCAGCTCTCAATGGCCCTGCTCCATTTGTCCCTTCCCCCCAACTCACACCTGAGGGGAAAGATGTGAGGCATCTTATATGTCTTTCTAATATTTCCTGGATACCCTGAGTTCTGGGCCCCATTCCATATCCCTTTGGGGGGACCCCCTCTTGTCTGCACCCTATTACACACCCATATCATGACCCTACCAACCACTCTCAAGCAGGCCTTACTTCTGCCAGACCTTGTAGTGCATGCCTGTGTATATGTACATATCTGATAGTATGTATAGTTACAGATATATTTGAAAGGAATTCCATATGTAATTTATCCCTTTACCTTTCATATTTTAGCTAATACATTTTTTATGCTTACTAATGAAATATATTTCTTGCATAGCAAGCAGTAGCCGAAGTTTATATGAAACTGTTCTAAATGTCTGTGTTTCAAGCATTAAATCCTCATTGAATCTATAAAACCTTATTGGGAGGTGCTAGTGTTATTCTCATGGTACAGATGAGCAAATTGTGTTTTCGAACAGTGAAGTACATCGCCAAGTTCACACAGCTGATAAATGGCCTTCAAATAATATCTCAAGTCTATGTCCATAACCACTCTACTCATCTGCTTTTGTTAATGAATAAATCCTACTCATTCAACCCCAATGCCTGCTTTAAAAAATTTTTAATTGGCTGAAGGCCCATATTTAAAATAGATATATTCCTTTTAGCTGAATTTGACATAAACAAATTGTAAAATTTAATATAAATAACCTTCAGGAAAGCAAATGATTTGATTTATAATTAGTATGCATCAACTTCAAGAAAGAAGTACAAATTGGGTCACAGGGAAAGACTAAAAATATTGGAGGGCAATTTAAATACTCTTTTATAGTATTATAAAGAGTGTAAATTAGTGTTCTTGTAAATAAACAAGTTATTGAAATGAACAATATTTGATCCTTACATTTATTTAATTATACAGCTTCCAAGAAGTCTGGTGCTTTCCCTCTCTCCATCATCACTCCCCCAATACCAGAGTTTTTGCAAATAAATACTTAATTTATATTTATGGTAAAGGTGCTTTGCAGCATAAAAAAATTTTGCAAATGTCTTTCACAAACTTTGTAACAAAATCAGCTTCACCTGGTTAAAAAAGAAAAAAATAAACAAATTGTAGCAAGATCGGTCTAACCTCTGAAAGATGAAACTGAATGGTAAAAATAGCTCCACTTGGAGGGCTTGAGAACAGAGTGACCAAAACACTGTATGGCTGCTTATTTGTTAGTCTTGCCTACTGTCAAACCCCGGTTACCTAGAGTTAAATAAAATTCCAATGATCTCACTCAGAGAGAGAGAGAGAGAAAGAGGGAGAGGGAGGAAGGGAGGAAGGGAGGAAGGAAGGGAGGAAGGGAGGAAGGAAGGAAGGAAGGAAGGAAGGAAGGAAGGAAGGAAGGAAGGAGTAGAGTTTTGAGCCTAGGACGAAAATAAACTACAGTATCTACCTTGCATTTATTGCTGTTATTTGACACCAGTGAAACAGTCTAACCATTAACAATTTTAACAGAAAGAAAAAGAGAAACAGAAGAAAAAGAGTTGGAATTAAAATCTCATAAATGTTAAAGTTTACATATGACATTGACAGATAAAGAAAATTTGCAAAAGTATATCATTGGGTACAAATCACTTTGATCAAATTACTTTGATCACTAATATACAAATATCATCAATGTAGGTGTTATTATTTTTTTGGACAGCCACCTTCTCCCTAAATCATCCACAAGGCATTCAGTTTGGGGATTGCCTTTCTTTCTTAACACAATGGTATCCCTTTCTTTTCCATGTAAGGTCTTGGTCCAAGATTATTAGTAAGAATGAGCAATAAAATATTAGTTTAATCCCATATGCATAAAAAACCCTGCCACACCTGTAGGTACTGTCCCATTGTTTACATGGATAATGATAAGCTTTTAAATAGCAAAGATATCAGACCACTTTATGGTCTATTATTTTTGTATACGCCTAAAAACAGCTCTGTAAGTGAATTTGGTATTAATTTCCTCTATTTAAAAAATAGTTATTTAACAACAGAAACCAAGTATATCTTCAGAGCTTTTGGAAATTATACATATAACATTTTTAAGATCAAACAATCTGATAGCTGATGATGTTGCTGGTGAAAATGAGGATCTTCTTGAGATTGCAAGGAAGCACCCACACACAGGAGATTGTGGTGTGGCAAACTTTATTCTAGTGGAAATATTCAGTGAAAGCTGGCCAAGGGTTTTCAATATCCCATCTCTTTCTTTTCAGCTATTGGAAAAGTTCAACCCTATCCTCAGCAAGGCCAAAGCAAAAGCCAATGTCTGGAGTTTCTGCTTCACCTTAAAGCTTAGTCCTTTTGGAGCCCACAGGCAGCTGCTAAGTAGTCTCAGTCCCTGCCCAAGTAGCTTAGCTTGTTCCCAGTAGCAGAGTCCACCTGGCTGCCTGTCATGTGGCTGCTAAGGCCACATGGCTGTAGAGAAAGAACACATGAGTGCATGGGACAAGTGTGAGCTTGAGAGAGAGAGAGAGAGAGAGAGAGAGAGAGAGAGAGAGAGAGAGAGAGGGAGAGATTCTTTGTTCCCCTGGGATTATGTTAGTTTAGGTTTGGGATGGACCAGGTGATTTTTCAAAAGAACTGATCAACTTCCCAAGCTTCCATGTGCATTTGATAGGTCCACACCACAGTTAGACTTACAGGCCTTTTTGGTCCAGCTCCTCCCCACACCCCGCAACAATCCAGTTCTGGCAGAGCAATGCTGTAATCCTCTGGGGTGTAAAGCAGTAGCATCCTGGTGAAGCAAACAGGAGCGTGCTCCCCAGTTTATTAATTAGCTAAATACCAACAGTAACAATGGCAGAAGAAATGCAAGTAATCCCATCGAGAGAGAAGAACCAAAAGTTTTAACTCAAGTAAATGTTTGAGATAGTAACATGACAAAGGAAATAAAAAAATAAAATAAAATTTGTAGTTGTTTGTACAGTTTTGTAATATGATGGCCAGAGAACCAAATTAAAGAAAGAAAGTAAGCATTAGGTCAACTGGCATTCATCCAGATGGAAGATAAGGGCCTACCAGAAAACAGTTCTAGGAACTGACATATTTAACACATTGTAAATATTTTCTTGGACACATAGAGTTTTTAGAGTTAATTAGTCTGAGTCATTAAGTCAGAATTAACCCAAGACTTCATTGTTGAATTTAAGACTAATAAATCTTAATGACTGCAGTGTAATATCCTATCAAACTATCCATAAAATTATAACCATCTATTCATGGCCAAATACATAGTAACCTAATTTCAAAAAATTATGAGGCCATCTAGTAAGATGCAAAATATAGATGTGGGCAGATTGAAAGATGCATTGTATGTTTTCATTGTATTATAAAAAAGCTAAGTGTGTTGGAAGCTGCTGTTAGGTGCATGCTTAGGGATGAGTGTTTTGAACTCTTTTACAGCTGAGTAACTAACTGGTAATGTAATTAGAAAACTAGGTTAAACCGGTCTTCCATTGTTAGTTGGCTGACTCCCTGTTTGTTTTAGAACACTGATCTTCTAAAAACTTTTGTTATAACGTCATTTTATGAAACATTTATGAAATGTGTAGAAAATCACTGTGTTGGTTGTAAACCAGTTGATAATTTTCTTTCTCATAGTTCCAAGACTTTTTTCCTCACAAAAAGAAAACAGACCATTTAATCTGTTACTTAAAAATCACAGACCTATTTGACCCCCCCACGCACACCCCATTCCTAGTAGGATGGTATCTGGCAACTTTGAAGTACATGGTTCAAATGAAATTATTCTAATAACAGGTCGTGCAAGGTCCATGTGGGTATGTCTCATCTAACTTGATTATTCTCCTTAGAATCAAAATTATAGCCTACAAATTGAAAATTATATATAGCTCTCGCAAGGCAAGACCATAATTCTAGGTTTGTGCCTTTTTTTTTTTCCAATCCCAATAAATCACACTCAGAGCAGGCCTGACAGCAGACTGTCCTTTAGCATTCAGGGGAGCCCTAAGTCAGGTGTTGACAAAGTACTGCTATTTAGGTTCTCGGCAGACTTTGAGACTCCTCTGAGAATGTGCTCATATTCTTCTTCCTTTCCCGTGGAAAATATACTCTAGGCCATCCTCTGTGCCTCTGGATCCAATATCTCACCTCTACAGATCCATCAAAATTAGGCTTATGTCCTTTGTATATCAGTGAGGATCAGGGTAAATCCATGTAAGAAGATGGTAGGTGTAGGCCCCCATTATAGTTATGTTTACTGTATTTATGTTATGTCTAAGGTAGCCTACCATATCCTATTCAAATTTCCTTGTAGAGCAGAGGTTTGCAAATCGTAAGTCACAACATTATGGTGAGTCTCCTTGCCAGCTTTTTTAAGTGGGATGGAATGGGATGGTGTAGGATAGGATAGGATAGGATAGGATAGGATAGGATAGGATAGGATAGGATAGGATAGGATAGGATAGGAAAGAAAATATCAAAGGGAGAGGGAGAGGAATAGAAGACACCTAGAGATCCACTTAAAATAGGTTTGTGAGGAAACTTTCAGTGACAATGTGGACGTGTTAGAGTTTAGAGTCTGTACACAGAAAGCAACCTTCCTCCAAGTTTGATCTTCAGATCACATCAGATAAACAAAAGGGTTCTATAACCAAATGAGTTTAAGAAATTCAGGTACAAAAAAAAGTTAAACGTGTTTCTTTATTACATGGAATTTTGGCACTTCAGGTATGCAAGAGGGGCCTCTCTGTAGCCAAGCACTGTTTTCTTAACTTGACCAAAGTCAGGATGGTGCTAAGGACGAGGACAAGAGCAACTAAGGCACGGTAAGCATGTGCTTTGTTCTAGGCTCTGTGCTGACTGCTTTATGCATGTGGTCCTCCCCTGCTCCCACCCCATTTGGTGCAGCGTTTGATGGGTAATCAGTCGTGGGATAAGTCTGTGTGGATGGTGGCACCAGGACTCAGAAGGAAGAGAAAGCCTGAGAGGAAAGATGCTAAATTGAGCTTTGGATTAACTTAGTTTGAGATGCTGTGGAGACCATCAGGCCTAGAGATCAGGGCCTCAGGAAAGATGGAGATGAATATTTGAAAATCATTGGCCCTAAAGTACTCATTGAAAGAGGGTGACTCTTTTTATGCCTACACCTGAAACTAATGTAGAATGTCAACAACAATCTAAAAATTAAAAAATAAAATAAATTTTTAAATTTTTTTGAAGGAAGATGGTGACTGTAGAGATTATGGACTTAGTAAAGATGGCTAAATTAAATGAAGGACCTGGCACATAATGGAGAGTTGAGATGTACAAAGTTTGGCCTGCTGCAACAAACATTCACAACTGTATCTCCAGACAGGAGCCCCACATAGAGTGGGTTCCGTTATCCAAAGGCTTTTTTCTTTTTAATTTTTTTATCCTTACCCGAGGACATGCTTATTGATTTCGGAGAGAGGGGAAAGGATGGAAGAGAGAGAGAGGGAGAGAAACATTGATATGAAAGAGAAACATCAATCAGTTGTTTCTCACACTTGCCGACTAGGGACCAAACCTGCATCCTAGGCATGTGCCCCGAGCAGGAGTCGAACCCGTGACTCTTCAATTTATGGAAAGATGTTCCAACCAACTAAGCCACACCAGCCAGGGCCCAAATGAGTTCCTAAGAGCTCTCTTGGGAATGTGTTCGAAGTAATGAAGCAAAAAGAAAATTCTAAAATTGGAACCAAATATAAGACTTGCAATCCAAATTTAGGAATGAGGTAAATGGGTGCATGAGTTATGTATGGAGTGTTTCTTTGAACAATTTGCAGATCTAGTCCTTAAGTGTGCTGTTTGTTCCACACACAGTATGCTATGCTGATTTGGCAGTTCTGTGAAATATATGCCTTGTTGTCTTTTTTCTTTCTTTTCTTTTCGAGATTTTATTTATTTACTACGAGAGAGAGGGGAAGAGAGGGAAAAGAGAGAGAGAGAAACATCAATGTGCAAGAGACAAGTCTATCAGTTGCCTCTCACATGCCCCTACCTGGGGACCTGGCTCACAACCCAGGCTTGTGCCCTGACTGGGAATCAAACCATCAACCTTTCAATTCTCAGGCTGGCACTCAATCCACTGAACCACACCCACCAGGACAGTGTCCTGTTGTCTTCTCTATTAATTTAGGTTTATTTGCTGTGAACGCTGGTGGGTAGAACTACGAGTTGTAGAATTAGTGTTAAGAAAGCTCAAGAGCACAATATTTTCTCTCAAAGAAACGGATCAGATCAATTAAGTATCTTGATTTAGAGCCATATTTTAAAAATAAGACCTTTCGGTGCCTTTTTTTAATTACTTTTTCTTCTAACTTAAAATAATGCATGCCTGTTGTTATAAATAGACCCATAAATATCTTAAACCCACACTATTTCACAGATGTGTTCCTTGTTTTCTATTGATGAGTTTGTTTTAGTAGCACATCCAAATTGTTCCAATCAGAAGGTCAGTGAGGTAAAATGAAAACAAGTACTTTAGAAGATTGTAAACACAGAATGAATGTCAGCCTCATGTAAATGAGGCATGATTTCCATAATAAAGCCTTTATTGTTGTCATTGGTGCAGAGCAATAACTGCTAAGGCTGCAATTACAAAGAAAAGAGATAATACAGCACCATACTGTCTTTAAAACTGGCAATTAAATTCATGGAAATTATATTTTCTACTAAAAAAAAAGAGATTGTATGTCTTCTCAGTGGCATTTCCAAACTCCCCTGAGCAGACTCCCTCAGTGATAGTAGTACGAAATGATACATCCCCTTGCTGTTTTTTTTCCTTTCTACAAGTAATTTCTTTCACTAAAACCTTTTCAAACTACTTCGTTTTTCACACCAGTGACTTCTTGCTAAATTAAGTACTTTGAGGACTTGATTTATTTTCCGTGGTAGGAACACCTAATGTTGACACAAGTCTGCCTTCTTTGGCATAGTCTTCTATTTCTTAATTGTGGTAAAATATACATAACATAACATTTACCATTTTAACCGTTTTAAATGCACAATCCAGTGGCATTATGTACATTCACAGTGTTGTGCCACCGTCAAGTCTATGCATTTTCAGAACGTTTTCGTCCTCCCAAGCATAAACTCTCTACCCATTAAACAGTAACTCCCTCACCCTCGCACAGCCCCTGCTGACCTCTGTTGCACTTGGTGTCACTGTGAATTTGCCTACTCTGGGCACCTCGTATAAGTGGAATCATACAATATTTGTCCTTTTGTGCCACTGGCTGGTCATCTTCAAAAGTGTCAAGAGTCATGAAAGCCAAGGACACACAGGGGAACTTACTGGGATTAAAGGAAGCTGCAGAAACAAGACAGCTGGGTCTTTCTGCTGCAAAGGAAACTGCTGGAATAACTGGCAGACATTGAATGGGACCTGAGGGTGGTAGTAATGCATCGGTGTTACTTTCCTGATTTGATGGCTGTATTGTGTTTGTGTAGGAGAATATCTTTGTAGAAAATGTACATTGAAGTATGCAGAGGATAATGATGGGGGACCAGGTTGACAATTTTCAACATGACAGTTATATTTAGTTGTTCTAACTTCTCCAGCACATGTGGACTTTAGGTGGTAATCAGTGATGGTGGGTAGATATGTATATGGACGTCCAGGCCTGTCCTGAGAGTTGTCACTGGTGTGCTCCAGACCAGATGTCTTTAACAACTTGAAAATGTATTTATTTGCAGCTGCTAAGATCTGATTCACTTTCAAATCTTCATATAGCTTGTCATTTAAATATTGAAATCCTTTCTTTAAGGTTGTTATTCTAAAACCCAAATATCAAAAACGAGTGGAAGGGGTGATGAAATCCATTTGCCTTGAAGAAACTGTTCTGAAAAGTATTGAAACAAATTGCCCGGGAAAATGTTGGATAGAATAAGCTCAGTGTTGACAGTAGTAAATCCTGTGACTTTATCTTTGCTCTTGACACCAGCTATAAGATTTGTTATCTTCTTAGAATAAAAGAGATGAGTATATATTTTTCCATCAAAGACACGTTTTTATGTCGTTTCTGTTTCAAAATGTCGAGTTGGACTAGACTAATTTCAGAGCACATGGATACCTGCCTGCCATTTTCCAGTGGAGCTATCTTTTAAAATTTACCTGGGATTGAAAAGTGATTTTATTCCTATAGTTGTTCATGTAACTTCCATAACAGTCCAGCAGGTGGTAGTCTTGGAGAGGAACAGTTCTCCCTCTTCCCTGTCCCGGGGCCTACCAGCAAAGCAGGAAGGCTGTAGAATCAGCAATGTGCCTTCTCTTCTCTGGCATTAGAATGAGATTTCCAAGGTTGTTCTTTCAAAATGGGTACTTAGGCATAGAGAGTATCACAAGAAAGGAGTCAAAAATAATTTTGCATATATGTGTGATGATGCCATATTCTCAAGCTGAAAATTTCTTTCTTTTTTTATGATTTCTAGAAATTCCCCTGGTTTTGTACCTCTTTGCCCTGATTTCTGTGACATGGCTTTGGGGAGGCCTGCACATGGCTTACAGACACTTCTGGATGTCGGTCCTCTTTGTCATTTTCAACAGTCTGCAGGTAAGCTTTCCAGTTGAGTACTTATGGCACACACATATGCTGATGGACACATGGCATGGAGTTTCCGTGAAAAGGGATCAAGTGTCCACAGAGAGGTGAATTTGTGCACATAATCACCTCATAGAGAGTTGTAGAATAAAATAAATGATGGGGGTTAAATGTTGAGCACCTGAAACAGCACTGGACTTCTAACTTGCTGGTTATAGATAAGGAGAACATATTTACTCTCCTTTATTTTGAGAACATCTAACTAACTGCCAAAACATGTTTTTGTTCAGCAGAATTGATGTTTATGAACTTTGCAGTGGCAACTGTGGAGGACCTTATAATGGGACAATGGCTGTGTCTAGAAATTGGATCAATTGAGGAATGAAATAGGTAGCAATGTTCAGGAAATGCTTAGTGAAATGAGAGTGTCTTCGTTCACTAAAAATAATTGACATCCTCTAAGTCTGGAAATGCCCAGCTTAAGTTAGTTTTGTGAGCATGCTTAGATAGCATAACTACAAATTAAAGAACTGTAGCAAAAATTAATGCTGACTTCGTTAGTGCTTTTGTTAAATGGGGAAAGGTTACAGCCTGAAATTAACAAATGAATACACTTTCCCAAGTGAAAACTTCTGTTCTAGACTAAAATGATTTCTTGAATTCACCAGAGATATCTCTAAACTGTCCTTATTTTGACCACCATCTTTCAAGGAACTTGTGTAGAAAAACATTAGGATTATGTGGTACAACTAAAATAGGACTCAAAGCATATTTAGGTTTGCAAAAGAGAAAAATTCTTTAGTGATGGCCTATTTTAAAGCAAGGTGCTTAATCAAAACATAGTATTGATTTAGGAAGGGAAAAAATACAAAGTGACTTTAAAGTTTGGAATCAAGTTGGCGTGCAAACTGCTCTCAATAGACAGTTATAGTTAAGCCTCCACAGTGAGCTAGTGGTGCCAAGACAGGATGCGGGCCGCAGCCCTGCTCCTCTAGGATCTGGTGGTTCAAAGGCATAAACACTTAGCGACGAGCATAAACTATGGCAGGTGCCATGTAAACAGAGCGTTAGGAGAGCTGAGTGAAAGGCGGGTTTACTCCTGCCTGTACTAGCATTCGTGCTGATACCCAAGAGCGGGCCACTCCAGTCAGTGGCCCTGACTAGTCCCCAGGAAGCCCTAAGGCCTAGTGCAGCTAACATGAAGGTCCTCACAAACAACCTAAAGTCGTATTTTATTTGTTAGACACACAGTAGTACACAGACCGGGTTTTAGGTTTTTTTAAGTGTTCGCTGCAAACTTTGAATATTGAGAAAGGCTGAATTCCTGCCACTATACTTGCTTGGCAGCAATTTTCAAGTCCTGAGTAGATGCTGCCCCTTTTAGATGGGACGTGCGACCTTATTACACCGGATAGACTCGATTTCTTCGTTTTGCCTGCCCATCAGTTTGTGACACTTTTAATGTTTATGAAATAAGTGATGAATATGTGGTTAGAGATGGGTACTTCAGGAAGAGAAAACAATGTTAGCCTAGGCTACAAAAAGAGAAAGTGATACATTTTGCCTAGATTAAGCAAAGGGGTGAGGGGAGCAGGAAAGGCTTTGCAGTTAGAAAGCAGCGGTGGGAGAGGAGACAGGTGGATCGGCTTCGCTGCCGCGTTACTAGTGGATCAGGATGGGATGTTAAACTTCAGCTTTGGGAAGCCATCAAAGTTGGGGGCTTTGTTTGTTTTGTTCTGATTTGTTTTTAAATTTTGTTAGTTTTTAAATTGTTAAAATACTGAATGAGAATGGCATGCTCATACCTACTTTTTAGGATAATCTAAGCAGAAAGTAAATCTAAGTGATGATGGGTTGGAAGGTGGTCAGGAAGGGACTGCTGAGAGTCAGCAGTGGGATTTGGTGGGGGTGGAGACCCGAAGTTTGTCGTTGAACCCGTCAACAGCAATTAAGTAAATTTAAACTTGAAGACTAAAACGGTAGCCAGTATAACCTATCAAACCATATACATAGGAAAAAGTCAACCTCTGAGGGAGGTTAAGTAATAAAGGAGGACTCCTGAACATTGAACTATATACTGTAGGGAGATACAAAAGAAATCATTGCAGTCTCTTTCTTTTAGGAACTTAATACAAGCTAAGTAGAAGTAAAAACTAAAGCTATTTCACATTCATGTTTAATGAGCTTAATTCCATCTGTGTGGCTCTACTGAAGTGATGAGTTTGCGTTGCTCTTGCCCGAGTTCTGCCACACTGGTTCATTGCTGGTACCAGCCCTCAATCAGTCCTGAACACCGAGACATACGATTTCTCCAGGGTTTAGTGGGGTTCATTTAATATAGAAACTGCCTTCTGTCTTCAACTCATACATTTCTATGGAATATGGCTGTATAGTAAGTAGTAAGATCTTCAAAGTAGGCTCCATGAAGACTTAATGTGTGTGTGTGTGTGTTTTACTGGCCTTTGTATTTCTTTTACTGCCTTTATCAACACCTAGGACCACAGAAGTGTGTTATGTACATATGCGTGGCTACTCTATTTTGCTCAGAGGAGATTACTGCCTCATTTTTTTTAATCTAGATCATTATTGTGCCATAAGTGCTCTGAGACTGATGGATGAAAGGTATATTTCTATAACATTCTGATTTTTAATACTTATTATTTGATGCCCTTTTGGAAAGAGCATCTTGGTTACTTGAAATATTTTCAGGAATTTCTTGATCACTTTCTAAAGATTCAAGGTTGAGCCATCAAACTTCTAATACATCTGAGCATTTAAGAAATCATGTGAGGTACTTTTTAAAGCATGATGGATACAAGTGCAAAAGCAAGATTAAAAAATCATTCTAAATATGTCTACTGCTATTTTTACTACTTAATAATCTTCTTGAGCATAATGGCCACCAACAGTGTAAGACTTACCTCCTACTAGCTTACCTGCCCCAGTAGAAAAAGAACTTATTCTCCAGTAGAAAATTCTATGAAGCACTTAATTTACCTTCCCCTTGAATCACAGGCTATCCAGAAACCAATCACATGGTGACAGGTACTCTAGCCAAGCCTCGATGGTGAACAGAATCCAATGGTAGAAGGAGTTGAGTTTATCTCACAAAACCCACATGGAATGGAATTCCCACCAGAGGAAAGGATTCTTTTACCAATAAGGCGGCCAGGGTGGGGAAAATGGCAGCAGTGCCAGCCAGGCCAAAGTAACAGATGTCCACTGCATATATTGTCTCCATTTTCTAGTTCATTGATGTAAGTTTGGACAAGGACAGCTATTGTTGAACCACCAGGAAATGTCATCAGTGTGATATCAGTTTGTTGTGAATATCCCTGGAATCCATTGTTTAATCAAATGTCTCCATATAGCCCACAAAAAAATTCATAAGGCACTCCACTATGTTTAATATTTTTCTTAATTTCCTGAACCATTAATCCAATAACCTTTGTTTTTTTTAAAAAATGGATTGAGTTTTTAATTTCTATGTAGATTTATGCTAATACTTATAAGTCAAAACTTTTTAAAACCTTCTTAGTCCAAGGTATATCCAAATTTGTGAAACAGTTAATGGGAGTGATCACCAGGCCTGACACTCAGCTGGTAGGCACTGGTAGAACACTATTGGTTGTTAAAATATTGAAATAGCTATTGTTTAAACCTTGCATATGCCCCAGCCTTCAAGCCACTTAAGCTAGAAGCATCCCCAGACGTCCAGCAGCTAAAAGGATAATGTTGGGCCAGTCAGGGAAGCTTCAGAACCCTCCTGCAAGCATTCTGATTGGTCAGTGTCTGTGCCACACTCACTAAACATTTTGCATAGCACTCCTAGCTTAATTATGTTATAAAGTATCTTTGCACTTTAAAGGGAACCAGTCAGATTCAGGCACATACAATGTTTATTTCAGGTTGTCTTCTAGGGCTCTCTCCCACTTACTCTGTCAAAATTTTACTGACTGACAATGGCGACTTACATGTAGGGAATCCCACGTAAGATAACTAGTGTACCCAGCAGTTTCAGGCATGAGCTTCTTGGAAATGATGGAAAATAAGTTTTTTGGAGATAGCTTCATACACATAGAAGAACCTTTCCAAAAGCTGAAATGCATTCTTCTTGGAATGCAAAAGCTGGCAAGAGACCCAAACTTAACATAGCATTGGGATACAGCACTTCTCAGTGTGTGTGTTGGGAGATCCCATTCTGCAGAGGCCTATTCTACTGTCTCTTTGTAAATGACTTATATATGTTCATTTTTTACAAGCATCTGGTCTCGAGATGTGTCCTGGCAATTTTTGAATCATTCACTAATCTGGAGAAGGGAGTTACAACATGGAATCTGTAGCTAAAAATATATACCCTATATTCAAATTTAAGACCGATTGGCTAAAATCATTTTTATTCCTAACTTCATGTACTAAATGTCTAGGAAATCAGTGACCCAAAGGTGGGAACAGTTTCTTCTGCTTTTCAGTTGTTCTTTGGTGGCCACTAGAGTGCCTTGAACATACAAAGAATTTTTCTTACACAGAAAAACAGTGTTTTAGAGACTTCCAGCCAAAATGGAGGCATAGGTAGACACACTGTGCCTCCTCGCACAACCAAAAGAGGACAACAACAATTTAAAAACAAAAAGCAACCAGAACCAACAGAAAAATCAAACTGTATGGAAGTCTGACAACTAAGGAGTTAAAGAAGAAACATCCATTCAGACTGGTAGGAGGGGTGGAGACAGGCAGCCAGGCAGAGGACTCATGGCAAGGTGGTGGCTGGAGGACCACAGTGGGCAAGACAGTGGATTGTGGAGTGGGGAGCGCAAGGCTGCAGCTGGCAGCAAGGCAGCAGCAGGTGGACCCGGCAAGGCAGCGGACTGGGTGGTCTCACATTTGCACGCAGGTAAACTGGGAGAAACACCTGGGGAGCGGGATGGACCGCACAACCCAGGGCCCTAGCATGGGGAAATAAAGCCTCAAACCACTGATTGAAAACACCTGGGGGAGTTGAGGCAGCAGGAGAAACTCCCAGCCTCACAGGAGAGTTTGTTGGAGAGACCCACAAGGTCCTGGAATGTACACAAACCCACCCACCTAGGAATCAGCACCAGAAGGGCCCAGGGGATGGGAAACAGGGGAAGTGACTGAAATCTGGTAGAGAGCGGAGCAAGCACTATTGTTCCTTCTCCAACTCCGCACCCCACATACAGCCTCACAACCCAGTGACATGGGTTGCCCCACCCTAGGGAGCAGCTAAGGTTCTGCCCCTCAGTATGTAACAGGTATGTCAAAACAAACAAAAAAATGGACCAAACGAAAGAACAGATCAGAGCTCCAGAACAAATACAACTAAGCGATGAAGAAATAGCCAACCTATCAGACATACAGTTCAAAACACTGGTAATCAGGATGCTCACAGAATTGGTTGAATTTGGTTGCAAATTAGATGAACAAATGAAGGCTGCAATAAGTGAAATAAAGGAAAATGTATAGGGAACCAATAATGATGAGAAGGAAACTGGGACTCATACCAGTGGTATGGACCAGAAAAAAGAAAGAAACATCCAACCAGAAAAGAATGAAGAAACAGGAATTCAAAAAATGAGGAGAGACTTAGACACCTCCAGGACATCTTTAAACGTTCCAACATTTAAATTATAGGGGTACCAGAAGGAGAAGAGGAAAAGCAACAAGTGCAAACATTATTTGAACAAATAATAAAGGAGAACTTCTCCATTCTGGCAAAGGAAATAGACTTCCGGGAAATCCAGGAAGCTCAGAGTCCCAAAGAAGTTGGACCACACCAAGGCACATCATAATTACATTACCCAAGATTAAAGATAAGGAGAGAGAGGGGAGGGAATTTCAGGGGAAAAGGGGAAGGGTTTAGAGCAACAAGTATAAAGGACACATGGACAAAAACTAGGGGAGGTGGGGAGGGCTGGGATGGTGGGCTGGGATGGGAGTAAAAGACAGAAAACTGTACAAGAACAACAATTAAAATAAAAATTAAATAAAAAACTTAGAATAGTTAAAAAAAGATGAGGAGAGAATCTTAAAAGCAGCAAGAGAAAAGAAGACAGCTACCTACAAAGGAGTTCCCATAAGACTGTCAGCTGATTTCTCAAAAGAGACCTTCCAGGCAAGAAGGGGCTGGAAAGAAGTATTCCAAGCCATGAAAGGCAAGGACCTACATCCAAGATTGCTCTATCCAGTAAACTTATCATTTAGAATGGAAGGGCAGATAAAGTGCTTCTCAGATAAGGTCAAGTTAAAGGAGTTCATCATCACCAAGCCCTTATTATATGAAATGTTAAAGAGATTTATCTAAGAAAAAGAAGATAAGAAATATGAATAGTAAAATGACAGCAAACTCACAATCATTGACAACCACACCTAAAACAAAAACAAAAGCAAACTAAGCAAACAATTAGAATAGGAACAGTAACACAGAAATGGAGATCAAATGGAGGGTTATCAACAGGGGAGTGGGAGGGGGAGAGAAGGTACAGAGAATAAGTAGCATAGATGGTAGGTAGAAAATAGACAGGAGAAGGGTAAGAATAGTATAGGAAATGTAGAAACCAAAGAATTTATATGTACGACCCATGGACATGAACTAGAGGGAGGGAATGTGGGTGGGAGGGGGTGTGCAGGGTGGAGGGGAGGGAAGGGGGAAAATGGGACAACTGTAATAGCATAATCAATAAAATATATTTTTTTAAAAACCCAGTGTTTTGTTCTTGTTTCCCCCCTTTTTTTCTTTCCCACTGTTCTTCCTTTATTTCCTCTCTCTCTTTCTTTTTTCTTTCTTCCTTGCTTTCCATGTATCTCTTGCTCTTCTATGTTGAATTTCAGCTATAAAACTAAAGCCATCTTTTATGAAGAGATTGTCCCAAATGAAAGTAGTCCTTGAGGTAGCATAAGAAATGGACCTTATTCCTTTGCTTATGAAACCATACAGAGTTCATTTTTAATGGGCTGGAGAAGAAAATTAATAATTTTTCTTTAATTTTTGTCTGTGAGAATTTCCAGTTAGCACCTAGAGGGGTTCAATGCAGGTGTCTGCTTAGATACAGTACATATTCAGTCTTGGCTCCTTCCTTTTGAGGATGAACAGCTCTTGGAAAATACATATTGTTAAATAATCAGTTACAGAGGACTAATTGTTTCAAGGCACTCCCTTTGCAATTGCTTTCAACAGCCAACAGTAATAAGAAGTGTCACTTTTTTTCCATTGGAGACTAGCACATGAGCTATCCATGAGGAATGGAAAAGCAATCTTCCAGAACACCCTGGAACAAACATGTAGGAGCCAACGAAAGTTGGGACTCTGTCATTGATTTGTCCTAGAGCCATGTCAACTTCAGTGAAAGAAAAAATCACTGCACTTGTTTTGCAGAGTGAGATTCAGAGACTAATGAATGTCTTGTCTACTCTTCAAAACATCCCAGATTATTTCTAGAACTTTACAATAAATATAGAGAAGCTTAGTCAAGGAAGTGTGTTTAAATTACCTTGATGAGGTCATGCCATCTTGCCACTCTGTCTAGTGTCAGGTAGCATCTGGATTGGTGAAATATATTTATGTCTTTGTGCAAAAAACTTCTTACTCCATTTGACAATGAATGGCAGCATCCGACTTGGTCTCCTCATTAGCCTGTCAATCAACCAGGCAAGACACTTCAGACAGACTGCAGGATTTTTACTTTTGTTCGTACTAGGTTCTCTGATCTGCCAGCAAGTGTCTTCCACAAGTGTGCTTTTAGTAATGAAGGAATTGTATAGACAACCTTTTGACACTCGGCTTCATCCTTGCAAAACAGGTGCCTACATTACTCCAGCCCTAATCCTGTTTTACTGTTTTACCCTGTGGTTTTTCCATTTCAGAATTTTGGGGTTTTTTTCTGTGCCCTTGGTGACAACATATTGATATTTGCATTTTAAAACTATGTCGTATGCCTTCTTAGACTCTGGGGGCCTTTACCTGTGAAAAGATCTAGCACACTCCGATTTTTGAAATAGTAAGTCTACAAAAGTTAGAATAAGTAAGACACATACCTCCTCTTGTTAAAACAGTTGCAAGAGAACAAAGGAAAAAATATTGGGGGCCAGCTTTTACCAGTGCACTCAGATTCTTTGCCATAGGGTTAATTTATAATTTTTTCCATGGCCTCAGATTTTGTTCTTATCTCTTATATTACTCAAATATAGTGATGGGAAGAATACTTTCTTGTAAATACTTTTATATTCATATTATATGGTAAGACTCTTTAATGTTGAGCTAGCTGCCAGGGGCAGTAGAATGAGTGTGCAACTGAATGTCACGCAGTCTCTTTTCTACTGAGTGACTTGACACCTCCAAGCTTTAATTACCTTCTTTCCAGAGATGCTGATTATTGCACTAAGTTTTGTCTGGAGGATTTTGTAAAAATATATAATATATATATTTTCTATTATATAAATATATTATATATATTTATATTATATAAATTTATTATATATTTATATTATATAAATTTATAATTATGTTATGTAAAATGTAATTTGTAAACTAAATATTATTTAACAAATACAAGTTATTAAAAATGATTAAATGGACAAAAAAAGAAAGACAAATGAGAGGCCAAAGAGAGGAGATTTGTAAGCTTCATCTTTAAATCCTCCTAAGCCACTGGCCCTCCTTGAATGATCTTATCCACTCACAGGTTATTTCCTTCATTGCAGATGCTGTAGCCCCCTGTGTCCATCATCACAGTGCTTAGTTTTCCATGTAGATCCATTGTTGTCATGCATCTGCTTTTAAATGTGTAGCACATGCCTTCAGGTTCAAGCACAAGTAACTTATGTGGGTGAAATAAGCTTATTGTGAGACTGTAGGGATTGGTTAGGACTGTAGAAGAACTGGGGAGTAGACTCCTATTAAAAGCATGCAAACGGAGAAAGCAAACATGGTGTGGGTCCAACAAAACCTTTTGCAGGGTAAACTCCCATGGCTGACGGTCAGTGTACAACTCCTAGATAAAAATACTTTCAAACTTCCTGTAGAGAAGATTTCATTTTCTTTTTGAAAATTAAATGGAATGTGGGCTCATCACTGTGGTCCCGTAGAAAGTGGGTTTCGGGTTTTGTGATGGTTAATCTATTTATGGTTTCCTCCCTCCCTTGGATAAACTAAAAGATTGTTCAGGGGGGTCAAGTGAAAGCCTGTTTTGTTATCTGGAACTCCTCTTCCTTAGTGGTCTCTGGACTCCATTTTCTCATTCCCCAGCACTAGGAGACGGCTGAATCCCTTGCTTAGGAGTTTAGCCTCTGCAGCTGCTTTCTGCTTAGTTTATTAGCCTTTCATCCTGTGGACAGGCAGCTTCAAAAGTGGCAAACGCTTTTACAGTTCCCTTCTTCTTTGGAATCTTGGCCCCTCAAGTCTTGGTCACCTTAGTATATTTGAACCTGTGGACCCCAGAAGAAAGATTGCCTTGATGTGAACTTCAAGAAGGAATTTATCTGCTGAGATGGATTTCTCATGGTCAACCTAGGGCCCACATTTTAAGAATAAGAGTCTAGCTACTATTGCTGTCAGGGATTCCTCACCTAATCCGTATACCTGGAAAAACCTCTCACTGAACTCTCGGCTTCTGACACTGTGCCCCACTTGTTTTCACCTTCCGCATCACTGCAGGGAAACGCTGGTTTCATCATTCTGTTAACGGACTGAAACCTGCCCCGTCCAGTCGGAACTACACGTTGTGTCCTCATTTGTGCCTATGCTGGCCAACCAGAACTGCATGGTTTGCACTATACAATTTGCAGACCTCCTTAGCATAAAATTGGGAATTTGGGTGGAAACTTTATTAAAAAATGGCCTCCCCTTTGCCTTGGCAGAGCACAATTTAGGTTGCTACTTGAATTGTCTCCCAGGCCGCAACTCCTTTTGCTCAAATAAATGCTATTTTTTTTTTTCATTTTTACAGTCTAAAAGTAATTTTGGTGTACAAACCCTATTTTTTGTCTCCCCAACCTTGTCAGATGCTGCAAGTTCCATGCTGCAACTTTTTGAGCAGCCGTTAGGTATCTCACTTTGTGTCACAAAATTCCCTACAGGAAAAAAAACAGCAATGAATATAAGATCTCAAAGGGTTTTGTTCTCTGTGGGATCTTGGCCCCTCGAGGACTATCTGTTTTGATGCCTTTTTTCTGCTATTTTGTTGCTGTTTTTGTCGTTGTTTTATTATTGTGTATGTGTGTGTGAAAGTATTTTCTCTAGCTTGTAGAACTGTACAAGTGAGGGTTACCAGTAATCTGACATAAACTCCATCAGAGCTGGAAGCAAAGGTCTCAATAGATTTATTTCAATAAATATCTAAAATGTTTAACATAAGCTGAATGCATGATAATATGTGAAGATATTTAGAGCCACTGCCATTCATTAACTATCTAGTGGGTATCTTTGAAGACAAATGCACTGTGCTGGTGCCCCTGGGAACACCAATGGCAAAGCCCGTGCATGCAACTTCTTAAGGTCAGCTGACAAGGTGCACTTTATGTCTCATATGTCTGTCATTCATTTATTTATATTTATATATATATGTGTGTGTATGTGTGTGTTTATTGCACACACTCAGTAAAATCTTACAATTTATATCCATCTGTTGAAGACTGAGATTCAGAAATGATACTGTGGTTGTAGAGTAACCTCATACCTATTCCACAAAGCTGAAATAAACCAATAGGAAAAACAGATAACCAACACAGAACAGCTAAAGATGCGTGTTCCAAAAGCTTACTGCTCTAGGAAACAGGTCTGCCTGCTCAGAATGTGGATTAAAAAAAGGCCAACTAAAATCTTACTGAAAAAAATTTAATGGCATGAAATCAAATATAAGCTGAACTTTAAACAAATATTTTTTATATAGATGGATCCAGGAAATTCTGTCTTCATCCTTCTGAATAAATCAATTCCACATCCCTGTTTTCCTCTGCAAATATTTAAAATAATATTCCCCTTTAGCTTGAGAAATAGAATGAAATAGTGAGTTAAAAGTACTTTGGAATACAAATACTGTCTTACTAAGTTTTTGCTGTGTGATCTTAGACAACTTATTTAATTTCTCTGAAAGGAAGATACTACTCTTTACTTTATAAACATCTGTGGAAATCAACCAAAAATATTTAAAATTTTCTAGCCCATAATAGGTACATAGTAACATTAACTGCCTCCTGTCCCTAACGTGACACCATAATTGCACACACATTCAATTTAAGATTATTTTCACACAAACAAAACTCTGAGCTTCAGATCTTCATAGCGCAGCACTGACCTCCATTAGCAGTGAGTCTCTAATTGCTGATTGTTTGGTCTGTTCAGAACCCTGATGATGCCACAGGCCACCCTCACTGAGCTACCATCTCAATGATCTCATCTGGCTACAAGGCCCCAGAGTATAAATACATACTATGTAAGTGATATGTAGACATTACCTATTAGTTCTGTTTTATCCTTCGGCCCTTAACGAGCACTTTAGAACATTTTGGAGCAACACCTCAGATCCTCTGTCAGTCTTGGCAACTCTCATTAGAAAGTGGTGATATTGTAGATTATATGCATTTTACCTTATTGTTTGAGCCAGTGTCATAGCGCTAGAAATCTTATAGTCATTCATTCGTTAAAAAAACAGTCATCTCTCTAGAATGTGTCCATGTACATATATGTTAGACCACATATCCCCATGACTCTCTGTTCAATATATGTTATACTAAAAATTACAATAACAACTAATATTTATTAAGTGCTTTAATTATGTGGGATTGTACTTATTTCATTGAAAACTTACAATAATCCTGCAAGGCAAGAACTATTATTCTTGACATTTTGTATTTGGAAAAACAAAGGCTTAGAGAAGTTAATAACTTAGGCAAGGTTACACACTCAGTAACACATGAGCTGGGATTCAATAAACTAAGATCAGTTCCCCCACTAGGCTGTGCAATACTAGAGGACCATAGAACCTCTTATTATTTACTTATTCCACAGTACCTTAGCAGAAGGCTGTGCTTATAGTAGCTGTTCAACAAATGCTTTGTCAAATTAAAAAATTTGCTGAATTAAAATGCATAAAAGAGCAAAATAAATTAACAATAAATAAGTATAATTTGCATAGGAATTATTGTTTAGTTATCTTTCACCTATAAAAATTAATGCATTACAACAAGTGTTCATCTGTTTTAACATTGATGTCCATTATAAAATCGCATTCCCCCAAACAACAGTCTCTTTTTTGGCTTAGTTAAAGGTCTTTAATCAAGGGAGCTGGTGGGTAATGGTATCATACAGCAGGCGCCAGATTAGACAGCAAGAGTCTTAACAGAAGTGCCTTTGAGCATCTATTCAAGTTAGGAGTCACGTTTCTATTGCTTGTTTAGGGCATTTGTAAGCACTCAAAAAGCTGAAATAGACATTTTTTTTAAAAAGTGACTCCTGTCCCCAAAGGCAAGAGAAGCTATTTTTAAAGTGTGTGAAGCTGGTGGTGTGACTCTGGCTCCTTTACAAGCCCCTTGCTTTCTCTTCCCACCTCATACTATCTCCTCCACTCTCCAAAGCCCATGCTCTTAACTGCTTCTGCCAGTGAACTGCCTTCCACCTAGATGAATTGCTAGTCTATCTTTTTAAATACCATTTAGACCTTATTGTGTAGAAAAAAAACTTACATATGAGATACCATTACAGACTAAGGTGGGGTTAGAGGAAACCAAGCATTGGATTGCGTGGCCCAGGCTGTAAGCATCTGGGGGAGCTGGGGGTGGGTGCCTGTTACAGGAGACTCAAAAGCCAAGTGCATTGAGCTAAACAGGCCAGATGGAGTGGGTTTCCCAAACCTCTGGTGACACTCTCCCCCATGAACTCCACTGTTTTCTGAAATCCCTAACATGTTACTTTTTCATTAATATCAACTGAGTTTAAACATGGCAGAAAAGGCATAGTACAGTTAACATTTTTCTAGGAAAACGCTAGAAGTCTCTAGCTTTATTTTTCTCCACTTAATTGACCATTGCTGTGTGAAGATGAGGACATAGTAAACTTAGCACTAATTGGAGCGAGAGAGGCCATCTGAAATTGCAAAAAAGAGAATGGAAATTTTGGAGTCACTGGCTGTGTTCAATCTAGGGAGCAATTGTCCCAAACGTACCTGAGTCTCCTAAAATGAACCGAGGAAATTGGTACTTGAGACATAATTGTGTCCCTTTCACTTCTCTGCCATCTCTCCTCTTGGGAGTGTACATGTGGCCTCTTGTTGGTTGATGAGGTTGCAGCGTTTGGTACTGAAGGGCTGTCATCTTATCGCTGAATGTCCACCTCCACCTCCAGCACTAGCAAGAGTTGGAGAGTCTCAAGTGCAAAAAAACCTTATTAGAACTGTATACCTGATTACTAGAACAGTAGTAGTGACCTGATAATCTGCTAAAAGGAAGTTTTCAAAGGAATTTTTTCTTTTTTTAAATGAAGGTTGATAAATTAAAATTGAATAAATTTACCCATGATTTTACATCAAAAAGCCCTGAAATACTTTTTACCTTAAAAGTTTGGCAAAATAACAGCTCATGGGGTAACCAAAGCTATTATAATGAGGTGGAGGGGGTATACTCTTAATAAATAAATTTTATAACATTTGTAAATGGTATTGAATGACAGATGATATGCTTCTAAGTTATCCACTTTTCATGAAGAATCACTCTAAAAATGTAAGGAAAGTTGTATAGGTAAGTGTGCCTCCCTTTGCACTGCTCATCTGAAGTGTGAAAAGTTAGAAAGTATTTCTGAGTTAGTGAGGACTCAGCTCATTTGTTATTTCATTTTAATAATACAGTATAATGATAAGATTATTCATGATAATTTTTATATTATTAATAATTTACATTTTTCAGGGTTTTTAACAAAATTCATGCTTCAGAAATCTAAGAGTAGTCATTTCTATAGAAGTTTTCAATATCATTTATGTTTCTATAAGATACCTTTTCTGTCATAGCCTTTGCTTCTTTTATTCAGGGAATCTCATTCATCATCTTTTAAAGGTTTTCTTTTTTCTTCCTAAAAAGCCACTTAAGTTACATTATAGAAAAAAATTGCAAAAGATTTTTATATCTACTTGAATTATTTCCATTTGCAAATTTGATTACTTTTAAACCAGTCTCAAAATTTTGAGGAATCATCCAAGAAAATGCTATTTCCAAAAACATACTGGCCTAAGATGAAGTGTTTGGATAACTCTCATTGCTGCCAGTATGGCTTTATGTATGTACAGTCTTCATCAAAGTAAAATAATATACTACAAGTAAATAAAGATAGGCAATTTCCTGTTGACTACAGTAGTTGACTACAGGTTCCATGCCAGAACCCCTTCTCATTTCTGGTCTTTACTCATGATCTCCACTCCATAATTAGATTATCAGAAAAATGCTAGAATAACATAATACAGATGTGATCTGCAAATGCAAGGGGTATCTCAAAGAATGGGTGCCTCTGAATTATTGCCGCAAATTTTCTAGTCTTGCTGCATTTATCACCAAAATTTTTGTAGATTTCAGTAAGATGTGATTGTAAAATCCTCAATTTGTCCTCTTCTTCTGTGCTTCAGAATGTTGTTATTTACATATAAATGATAAAAGCCACAGTGTTTTGCAACTAGTAAGTTTCTCAGTACACTATAATTTAGTACTTTAGTCTTTGGACAGAGTTCCCAGTGTTTGTTTTTTATGCCTCTAAACCATATAAATCAAACATTTTATTAGGGAAAGTAGAGTCAGAGAAGTAGAAAGGCCATCTCTACCAAAACAAAACCACATTTCACTAGTTATTGATACTTAATTTCATCATGTGCTCTTCTCTTTGAGATATGGAATGTAAATTGTTAATGCAAAAGTGAATAGAAACCAATTACAAAAGCTGGTTGAAATCTGACTCTGTTTGAATCACCACATGGGTTCATTAATTAGTATGAATTAGCAAATCATATACATCCTGATCTTGATGCTCACTAACACTGTTCCTGTCTCCAGCATCCCTTATGTCCTGAGGGAAAGAAGCTAGTTCTGTCATGCTATACTCAAGGTTATGCCCCCTTTGCCTGACATTGTGAATTTTCCCAGAATCCTCCCTGACTGCCACCACTACCCCTCACATCTATAGGACTCATTCCAGCCCCATTCTCTTTCACACATTCTTGTTCTGAAGATCTCATTACCTACATCTGGAATTCTGAGAGATCATATGCTTCTCTCCATTGATATCCACATTTCTTGTAATTCTGTTCTTCCATTTACAGCAATCACCAGCCCCTGCCTAAATTTGTTTGTTTTCTTCCTCTCTGGATTATTATCTCCCAGGACATATTTTGCCTTTTTTTTTTTCTCCTTTCCCTAAGCAACTTGGTTAATTCTTGGCCACCTATTTTATCATTTTAGCAGATGCTCACTGACTTAGTGATTTTGAATCAACTACTTCATCTTATGGATGAAGGAAGCAAAGATAAAAAGGTTAACTTTCTATGTTACTAACTTTACATTTTTAAAATTCTACTTGTCCTTTGTGTTCTCATTTGGGACTAAAATAGTCTTTGAAGAACACCATTCTTAAAAGAAATCAATTGTAAGTTTATTACTATATAGCCCAAATATAAACAGACATGTATGGACTCGCCTGTGAAGTGAGTTGTACTTACAGGTCATGATGTCCCACAATCAAAGCTTTGAATGAAGAATTAAGAAACACAGATGTGTCAGTAGCTAATTATGTGAGTTTGACCAAGGCATGAGGCTGGAATTTCTTCATCTATAAAATGAGTGGATTCAGATAATATCTTGCCTAACTCTGGAACTTTATGGTACTATTTCAAAACTTTATAAAAATGAATAATGCTCCGAGTGAAGAATAAAAAAATGGTTTGGAGACATCCTTTTGACATTTATTCTTTTTATAAGTTTTTCAAGTACACATGTTCTCTGCTGTTTTTTTCTTTTTCCTTTTTCTTTTTTTAAATAGAAAACAGGCCTGAGAGAGTGAGATGAGCTTGGTCTGGGAACTAAACCTGGATTTCCAGCAAACAACCACTGGTCCCAGATGGTGTCCCAGCGGTTTTCTGGGGCATTGCTCTTCTTTCTCCATTTGAAGGTGCTTTCTAAGTTTCTCTTTCCTCAACCTCAGATATCTCATAAGTCTCCCAGAACCCTAAATACCGATCATAGGATTAGCAGAAGAGTACATTTTGTACTTGAAACCCCAACTTTGCTTTTAACAAAAACACCTTGCCCAAAACAGTACATTTAAAATATTTAAATAACTTTATAATAAAAAACAACCCAAAAGACAAAAATGACTACTTTATAATTAATTAATAAATTGATGATACTGACAAGAATTCTCTATCACTTAGTAGGTATCATTAAGAAGTTTACTTAATTTCCCTAAGTCTCAGTTTCTTTCTTTCTGAAAAATGGGGATAATAATAGTACCTCCCTTAGGGTTATTGAGAGGATTGAATAATATGAATAAAAATATATGTGAACCATGGTCAGGTGTGTGTAGTTGAAAGAATGCTCATAAAATATGAGTTTTATTGTGATGGTGGTAGCTGCTATCTAAAGCTATTTATAATTATTCTTAGCAATAATAATAAAAATTATTAGATAAGTTCACAAAAAGGTCTAGAAAAGCTGAAGATGGCTTCATGTAAGATGTGGTCCTACAGCTGGCCTGCAAAGGATACCAAAACTTGGATGAGTTTGGAGGAGAGAAAAGTCTCTTCAGGTTCCTCAGATAACCATGCTCTCTTCCATTCTGTGCCTTTGCCTATCCCTTTCTTCTGTCTAGCTGGAATGAAGTTTCTGTAGGAGAATAACAGGAAATAGCATTGAAAATGCCCCGGGGTAGGGGTGGGGTTAGGGTCATAATATGAGCAAAGCCTTAGTGCCACATTATTATGGGATCGATTAAAACAGCTTTAAGAACTTTTTCAAATTATATTTTATTGTTTATACTATTACAGTTGTCCCAATTTTCCTCCCTTTATCCCCCTCTACTCAGCACCCCCAACTCCTTCCAGCAGTCCCCACACCATTGTCCATGTCCATGGGACACGCATATATGTTCTTTGACTAATCTCTTCACCTTCTTTCAATCAGTCCCCACCTTCTCCACCCCTCTGGTTCTGTTTTGGTCATTAGTTTATTTTGTTCATTAGATTCCACATATAAGTTAGATCATGTGTTTGTCTTTCACTGATTGGCTTATTTCATTTAGCATAATTGTCTCCAGGTCCTTCCATGCTATTGCAAATGTCTTTTTTTTTACTGCTGAGTAGTATCCCATTGCGTAAATGTATCAGAGTTTTTTATCCACTCATCTAATGATGGGCACTTTGGGTGTTTCCAGATCTTAGCTATTGTAAGTAGTGTTGCTATGAACATAGGGGTGCATATATTCTTTTTATTTTATTTTTATATATTATTTTTATAAATATCTTAACCACTGCAGATATTTAATTCTGGCCTCTTACATTCCATCTGTAAAGACAAATTCAAAGACAGCCACCAGGGAATGTACATTGCTGGAATATAGAACCATAATCACAGATCCTCTTGCTCCTCCCACTGCCACTGACTGAAAGAGTAAGCTCGGAGCATCATGAAAGGAATTTACCATAAATAAATAATACAAAAATGCATAAGAGAAAATTGTAATACAAAGTGTAGTTTTCTTGAGATCAGGGCCACGATACATAAACCTTCTATGTGTCTCACAATCATAGCCGTCCTACCGTGCTGAGAACTTCTGGAGGTAAAATCCGGGGAGCACTTGCTGTTTAGGACGCTGCAGTGAAAGAACCTCGCTCATCCTTAAGGGAAAAGTGCACCAAGGGGCCCTGTGAGCTTTGCACTGTTTGTATCCATCTAAAATCCCTGGCAGGTTTCTTTTTATTCTCTTCCTACCTCCATCTCTATTTCATCAGCTGGAATTTCTTACCATTTCTCTTTCCTTTTCAACATCCGTTTTCTATTGCATCCTGTTGTTCACGTCGTTTTTAATGAATCTTGATCACTCCCACATTCTCGAGGTCAGTAATCCTAAAGATAACTTACCCTCTGGGAGAGGAAGCCTTCCACACACAAGGACCCATCTCTGCATTGAAAAAACAAACAAAACCAAAAGCCCACCTAACAGTGTCTGGCAGGGCATTTTGTTTTGTTTTCTTTTAGCAGATTTGGTAAATTTCCCAATTCGAAAGGGTGAAAAGAAATAAAAGAACATCCACATTTGTGCCATTTCAGAAAGCCAGTGCACATTCCTAGTAGCAGTTAATAATGGCAGGTGCTGTGAGGAATTGGATAGGCAGCTGGATTCCTGAAGTCAGCCAAGAGTTGATTGCTTATGTTTTCAGAGCTGCATGAGAGAGAGAAATGTAGCTTATACCACTGCTGCGCAGTCCACAGGCATCTTACAGCTGCGGGCCCTGGAGGGCTTTGAAAATCACCTCTAATTGTCTTTTGCTTCTGTGTTACCAACTTCCACCTAGTCTCACAGTGTTTTTCAAGCTGGGAGTCACCAAAAGCTAACCTCTGCTATTTTATGAAAAGAGAGCTGGCAACTGTCCTGAACATAGAGCTGAATGAAATCTCCATAGTTCCAGGCTGACGCAAAGAAAATGTTTTAGAGCTCTTTTTTATCTTGACTTTGGACATTATCTGTTATCGACTTTGCAGCTCAATGGTGGACCCACATTAAGAAATAAAATAAAACCACATGCACCCACTTCTTTGGCTCATAGAACCCTCTTCCTGGGCATGACTCTCTGTCCATTTATTGGCAAACAGTTGGCTCAGTGATATGAGTTGTATATCTTCCTCACTAAGTCTTCTCCAGACACAGCAGCAATTGGATTCATAGAAACAAGGGCATCCAACAGGGTGGCATTTTGGCTTTCTTGGCCTTCTGACCCTTGGAAAAGGAAAATGTTCTGAATAGTAAGTGCTTATGCAGCATCAGGGCAGCTCAGAGGCAAGTAGAGAGGGGATGGAAAAAGTGAGAGAATAGCATGAGCCAAACTTTGCCAAATGTCTGCTGACAAGAATCTAGTACTTAACACCTGGTTCTCACTTAGGTACTTAACTTACAATGCTTACACCAGAAGTTGCACATTCTCACGTCTACAGGGACTGCAAGCTGACCTGGCTGGGGCCTGTGGTCAAGAGCCAGCCAGCCTTGTCTAAAGGGGCAGCAGCTACTTGGCTCCAGTTAAGTATTTGCTAGACAGGATGCAGATCCAGTGTCAGCCAGATCTTCTGATTTTTCTAGAGAAGCCAGAAACCAGATTTTTATGTGAAAGCTCCTAATTTGTTAATGTTGGCAACTATTTAAAGACAACCTTTAAATACTGTGCAGGTCAATCAAAGCCTGTTGGCAGGCAGTGTTCAAGTTGCCAGTTTTGGACCTCTGGCTTACCTCGTAGGCACTCACTGAAGGTTTCATAATGAACTACCTCATATTCCATGTGGATCAGGGAAAAGAAACTGTTCTGGCTTTGTCTGGTCTTTTACAGATTTCTTATACTGATCATTTTTTAAAAATCAGAATTGTTCTAAGAATTCTTGGACCTCTCTTCTGAACATACCCTGGAAGCAACCCCAGCTCCCAGGGTGGCCTCAGAATGACCATCCCCTCAAGTGACCTCTCGTCTATGACTGATCCGAAAGGGGAGGAGGGTGAAGCTGGCCCTTCTGGGCCTGTGTTTGGTAACTGTAAAATCCTGGGTGCAACTTTGCTCAGATCTACAGCTCCAGAGCAGGCACAAATCCAGTTTTCCTTGACAGCTGGGTAAAGGTGTGTGCCGGGCATAAGTTGGGCCAGAACCTCCTCCGCCTGGCAAGCTGCAGTATGTCTGTGCAGGAGGGAATGAGATGCTTCAGGAGACAGAAGAGATTAAGGAGGCGTAGAACAGGGGATGTAAGGGAATAGAACCTGTTCCTCAACTATAATAAGTACAAGTCACTGAAATCAAAGCAGAGGAGCTGAGTAACCACACCATGGGAAATGCTTAGTGCTCCCACCTAACTTCTTCATTTGAATGTGCTCATTCATCTGTCGGGCTATTGAAAATCTCCACCAAAAATAGAAACAGTGCCCGTGACCCATTAGCTGGGATGAGGACAACAGACTAGTTTTGTTCCAAGTCTAGTAATAGGCCATGTGCTCAGGTAAAAACATGGAGCAAGTCAAATGAATTCAGCCCCTGTCCTCATGCATGTGTTCTCCTTTCCGGTGAGAGAGTTGTACCAGCAGTCTGAGTACCCCAGTCACGACCTGCAGTTCTGCTTTTCTTGAGCTGCAGTTCAGAAGTGTGGCACAGCATTTCAGAGAAAAACAAGTCCTTCGTGCTCGGTGTCAGCTGTGTCTTGTATTTCCTTCGTTCTTTATTTTCTTTAATGGATTTATTTTTTCCCAGAGAGGAGAAATGACATCAGCCAAATATGCGATGCAGGCTCATCTAATTAAATTTTGTTTATTTACTTGTGATTTTAAAAAGAATATGAAGCATGCTTATGAGGCATTTGTGTCTGGAAAGAGTTGAGCAACTCTGAAGTTGTAGCGTGTGGTGATTGGTTAAAAATTGCTAAATTATGTTTCTTTATTTTCCGTGAAATGGTCAAATGTCATTCTTTGCTTCTATAAAGGTCAGTATGGCTTAAAGAGGAAAAAAAAACTCAAACTTGGACCATTCACTTGTTATTGAACTTTAAAAGTGCTTTATTTACCAGTGAAATTAAATCTCTAAATGTTTTGGTGGCTCTGAAAAAAAGAGACAAGATTGTAATAAAGTTAATGACTTTGTGTTACTTTTTCCAGGCCTTTCAGTGAAAAACAAGGAGAAAATTGGTTTGACAAAAAAAGTTATTTATAAGATTACTCTGTTTTTATACATATATGTGGAATATATATTATAATGCTTCATGAGTAGTATGTTATAATTTTTTCCTTATGCTTTCTGGGCTTTGATGTTTTTGAACAGAATATAGTTGTGGAATAAAATCACTTTAATGAATACATTTCAGTGGGGCATCTACCAAATGATAACCAGGGACTTGCTCCTCAAGCAGAGAAGTCATCTCCTTTTCAGAACCTATGATGAGCAACCCAGCACATGAGCATGCACGCACACACACACACACACACACGGCTGGAAAAAGAGAAAGTACTGTTTGTTCTAAGTTATTTATAAATAACCATTGTTTTTATTAGCCCTGTTTGATCTGGTCATGATGTACTACTATCTCATATCTCTTTTGGGGAAAAAAGTGAAAACAGTGAAGTAGCTTTATTTAACAACATGAAACCATACGTTTCTATTGAACTGCATCTTCTAGTCTGATTGCAGAGGTTGAGAGTAGTCTGGCAAAATGCAGGTGAGGAAATGACTATTTCTATCACTGACAGAGCACATACTAGGGACACTTTCAAAATAGAATATGCAAAAGTTTCTCTTTAATAACTCCTCACTCAGCTTCCTCTGTCTTTTTCCTGCTCTTGACCCCTGCCTCTTTCCCCTAATTTCTGCTCTTTGTTGAGCACGGCTCACTATCAGTTGACCCTCGGATGACCTCACAGTGCTAGTTTCAGGTGTGCCTCTTGCCAGAACACTGGCATTTTGAAGAGGGACTTCCAGACCTTCTGTGTCTCCTACTCCTAGAGAGAAAATGGACATGGTAAAGCCCATATACCTCAGTCACACGTCTTCCAGGGTGTGCCAATAGCAAGGACAAGCTGTCTGCCACACTTCCTGCATTCAGATCCTGGCTGTCACTTGCTAGTTCTGTAATCTTAAATGAGTTACTAAACATCCCTGTGCCTCAGTTTCCTCACTGAAAAGTGAGGATGATAATGATGTGTATCTCAGTGTAGTTATAAGAATTACATAAGACAGTATATAGAGAGCATTTGAGTGGCAATGCACAGTAAGCACTCAATAAATTAATTGTTTTTATGTTATTTCTGTGATTTCCAATGTTGCACTCCTGTTTTACAAATCTCTTTGCTGAATTGACTTATAATTACGTTTCCATCCCTGAGCTGTGATTCACTGTAGCTAATAGTAGAAAATGCTTAATTTTAATTAATTAATTAATTTACCCATTCCAGGAACTGTTTTATATGCTTTGGATAAATCAGTAACAAAACAGGAAAAAATTCAGGCACTTGAGAAACTTGCCTTCTAGTTGGGGGTGTGGAGCATGGATAAATAATACAGATAAACAGAATAAGGAACTCATGTAGCCTGATAGAAGGTGAGAAATGCCAAGTTTAGAAGAGTGAGGAGCTGGCAGCTGAGTTGCGGTTTTAAAAAGGTAGTCAGGAAGCTTATTGAGAGTGCTAGTGATGACCACATCTAGAAGGAAACAAGGAAGACCTTGGAGGCCATCTTCTGTTGCTTTTACTTCCTTGTGTGATTCACGTTTTGTTTTGTTGTTTTTTTTTTAATTTTTTCCTGAGTAGGATTTTTTTGTTTCTATTATTTGAGTACTCATCAGTGATTTTCATTATATTATTAGTATTGGAAAATGAATCTCAGACCAATTTGGGGGGTCTATTTTTGGCCTTTATCCTAAAATTTCCTGCTGTATTTATTTTCTGGCATATCTTGAGTTCATCTATCAAACACACCATGAAATTAATTTTTACAAAAGAGTGCTTTGTTTTTCTCTCACAATTAAGTGGGGTTAATATCAGGGTTTATTATGTAAGGTTTCATTTTCACTTTAGGTCAACCTAGCATTGTTGCACCAAAAGGAAGTTAAAACACTTCTTGCTTAACATTACTTACCAAAGTAATTGTAATGTGAGCACAACTAGGTCAAACTGGATATTGAAGGGTCCCAGTGTGACTTTAAACATGGCTGTGGAAAAAACTTTAGCCTCTAGTACAGATGCCTGAAGTTAACATAATGTAGGATAGAAAAGTTGACAGATGGTACAGAAACAAACATCATGGTAAAGTGTAGTTTTCCTCAAAAAAAAAAATCTATGTATAAAAATCTTTGCCATTTTTTGTACAGGGTCAGAAAGAAAAATTTTAGATTGACAGGTTCAGTTCATAGAAATTCCATAAAAATGTGTCACTTTAAAATTTTCCAAAATGATCTCTTATATTGGGAGTTTATATCAATTTGTGTAATTAATTTCTAAAGCTGTATTTCAATTATTCAATGTTAAAATTGCCACTTCAGAAATAAGGTTTAAAGTCTCTAGAGCTGTACTGTCAGACAGTAGAGAAGGGATAAGAGAGAGAGCCGGAGAAGGTCCCTCTGAGCCCAGGCATCTCAGCAGCCTTGTCAGTAGGCAGGACAGACCTCAGAGTGGCCAGACTCAATCCAAGACCACCAAGACTTTCTAGTATAAAGCCAAGAGCGTGACAGAGGGGAAGACACACACCACTTTCCTCTCTACTTCCTACTGCAGTTATTCTCAATTCTCACACTTGCCTCCATTGACCCTGTGGGAGTAAAGAAGCACCACCATCGACACCCCATAGACCTGTTCCAGACCAACTTTTAAACTATGGGCTGCTGACATGATATTAAACATTGGTTTTCAAAAGTGCATATCATTCCCTTTGAGTGGATCATGTAATATAATACCGCTTCCCCAAAAAGTAGGCGTTCGTATATAGCAGATCCTCAAATAACTTCATTTTGTTCAATGTTTCATTATAATGTTGCTGAGATGCCCAGCAACTTAATTCTTGTCTATTAGCATATGATAAAATTGGTTTTGTTCTACATCATTTCACTTAAAATCTCAGAACCTATTGATGATATTGGGGACTAACCGTACTTCTCCAAGAGGATCAAGAGATCCAAAGGGATCTCCAAAAGAACACAGTGAAAGTTGTAATTACATCACAGAGTTATCAGGGGAATAACAACACCCATGAGAAAGCATTGAAGATCCCTACCACTCGGAGAGACCCCAGGCAACATAAGTCTTGGTAAATTACATGCAGAGTTAAAAACTCGGTGTCAGACAGGCCTAAGTTTGAATTCAGGTATGGTGCCATCCCTAAGTCCCAGTAAATGAAACAACACACATAAAGGGCTTAGCCCAGTGCTTGGTACATAATCCTCAATAAAGTGTAGTTTTATTAAGAGAGAAGATTTGCATGATCTTAAATAATTCTTCAAACTTATTTTAAGTATGTGCATTTTGTGCTGGAGCTTTTTGTGGTAACAGGATCAATAAAGCATCGAAGCCCATTGCTTGGGCATATTGGCTAGAGTGAACAAATGTAGTGATTATGATCACATACAACACAGAGGGATTTTATTTCCTTACCATCTCTGTGCCTCTTCAACCATGCTGTATATTCATGTGTAATTCTGTTTCCCCTTTTTAAAATCTTTTCGAATCTTACTTTTCTTAAGGATCCAGCTTTATGTGTACCACATCCTTGAAACCTGTGCCTCACTAGTTTACCGTAACATCTTCTCATGCCAGCCTCCACATTGCATTTGCACTAATTTGGCACATCTGTCCACCCCTGAGGCTGTTCCCCAACCAGTTCCCTGCAGACCTGCTCACCCACTCCTTTTGTGCTGCCCGGAAAGCTTAATTACAGGGCTGGCATAAGGTCCTCAGTAAATTCTTTTTGAATTAAATCTCTTATTTGAAATTTCCAATGCCTCCACTCCCCTCCTGCAAATAAATCTCCTCAATTTAGGGATGTCTCTTGAAATGATTCACAAGCTTTAGCACCTCATCCTAAACTGACATTTGCAAATGATTTACATGCTTCATAGTTTTCCAGCATGTAGTACCAAAACAGTGTTTATATTAAAAGAACTCATTTAATTATCAAACATCTGCTCCGAGAATGCTGGTGATAGCCAGCAGCATTGTCCCACTGAAGAGCTAAAATAACTAAAGGTTTTGTGCTTTGCCTCAAATAATAAACTTAGTGGTGGAGTTAGGAATAGAAGAGAGGGCAGCCTCCCATGCCAGTCTGGTGGCCTTAAGCAACCAGGAAGGTGAAGTCGGTGCCTCAGTGAACTTACTCGGTTTACTGGAAGTGCATATTTTCCATTCAGTGCCAAATTCAGTAAGTCATGGAGCAAATGTTTATTTTGCTACGCTTTGAAAAGTTGCTTTGCTTCTTGTAAGTTTTCTCAGTGGAAGAATTCCAAGATATGACTTAATCTATGTTTGCAGCGTTGAACTGGAAACAAGATTTGTGCTGTGACTTGGTTCTGTCACTTATGGGCCACACTGTTGGGATGGTGTATGGAAGCAACAGGAGAAATGCCTGGTGTTTGAAGGGTTCTGCCTCTCACAGAGCCAACAAGCAACATGCCTGAGTTACGAAGTTTTTAATTTCCTAACATCTGTAGGCAGGCATCCAACCTCACAAAATGACCAAGTGTCTATCTTGTAGACTGTAGCACTTGTTTCCAGAATTACGGTAAGCAGATAATACATGAGGTCACCTCATGAACTTCCTGATAATTTGACAAAGAACACCTTTGTGTCCTCATTAGGTGCTCTGGTTTAACTCTTTATAAACTCCCTCAGGTCAAAGAGGAGCTTGTCATTAGCAGTAGGGCTATGTGTTATTTATTATCCAGTGGATTTAGTCTACAGGCAGACTAAATGCATTTGAGACTTCGTGTTAAGTTATAATAATAATCTTATTAGAGACTTGAGTTATTCCAAAAGGGACCACTAAAGAGTTTATGTCTTAGAAAAATATCTCTTCAGCTGGACAAATAGTCCATGTGGTTACACAGTAGACAAAGCAAAAGCAAGGTCAGCTTAAATCCTGGGTAAGAAATCAGGAAGCTAATTTCATAGGTGACACCATTACTTGTCCTGAACCATTTTAAATCTTTTGTTTTCATAATACAAATTTGGGTTGCTTTCAAAACCAACAGATTGTCATGCCATTGATTTGCCACTTAACCAACTTTACTAGCCCTTTACTTTTTTAAAAAATTGCTCTGATCCTTAAACTCACTAGACGTATACTAACTTTATGGGTCTTTAGAGATCCTCATGCCCCTTCAAAGAACACTCTACAATGTAGTTTAAAATCTGATCACACTTCTTAGTATTATAATTTTGAGCAGTCAACAGGATTCATTTGGGGTTTGTAATGTATTCATTGGGAACCATATGGACCGTTTAAGTAAACATCTGTGATTCCCTTAAGTTGTACACTGAAATAAAGCGGTACATGAAGATTTTATTTATTCCAATAGCAGACTCTTTACTCCTCTTCTGCACTGGTTACTTTAGCATGGACCTGTTATCTGGTCTTCTTGAGGACGTTCTACTGCCCTCTCCTCCTTCTGCCTGCTGCCTGACTTCCTATTTGTCTTTTTAAAACTCACATAGAAGTCAAGTCTCATAAGGGGTTTTCTCTGCGTAGTCCCAACCACTTTTCTGTGTGTTTCTGCAACTCCTGCAATGTGATTTTTTCCCTTATGGTGGCATTTGTATGCTATAATGGCATTACTTTTGTTTTTCTGTCACTGACTTGCTAGCCACCTAAAGACAGATATTATGTGTTTTATCTTTGTTCCAAAACCTATCAATGCTTGTACTAAGTAAATGTTGAGGGAATGAATAAGTACTTAAATGAACGCTAAGAATAATGAAAGGTTAATTATACCTTACCAACATGTTTACTTAGATTGGCGTATCCTAAATTTAAATGACTCTCTACCACTACACACCTCCCCCGCCCCGCCACCACCACCACATACACACATGCTCTGGGGGAAAAAAATCACTGAAGACATGAAGGCTCATTTTGCCATTGTTGCAGTAAAATGATAATAACCACACCATTTCTAGAATGGTTTATCATCCTGTGTTCTCAGCACTTAGCACTTGCATTATCACCATTTATCTTAGGTAAATCTAAAAGGACAAGATTCACTGGGAATATATTTTCTCTTTAAATTCCTAGATTATTGTTATAAAAGCTGTGAGTGGGGCAAGGCAAAAAAATGTTGAAAAAAGAAACAAGACTTCTGTAGTTGAAACCAAAAGCTATATTATAGATGAGGAAAAATGATAATCAACCTAAAATAGGAAAAGCCTGGTTTAAAATATTTAATTTTCTCTGAACTAAGAAATTGATACAGACTGTTGCACTTTAAGGTCAAAATTATCTATACAGATATATGTAGAATGTTTTGGTATTACATTTATGGGTTAGAACTAGCTCTGAAATTCATACCCTTAATAAACAAATATGGTTGGAGTTTACTAGAGATGCTCTTCCTTCTCTAACATATGCATTTGTGATGTATATAGCAAGAAGTTTAAAATTCACTATTAAAGATCCATTTCTTAATCCCCCCCGCCACTACCATGAGCCAGACTAAATCAGAGAGCACTTTGGAAAGGAGGTAGAATTCTTCCCTTCCTATCATTTGCCATAATTGAATTCACTATTATTTTAATGATGTATAGAAGGTGGTATAGTTTGCTTGTTTTCTCTTAAGTACTGTATTTTGCCATGTCTAATATGCACCGTTTTTGTACACATTAAAATGGGATTATGCCCATTTTTATACCCATGGTATGTGATCATTATACCCATGTATAATGCACAAACTTACTTTTCCCTTAAAAATTTGGACAAAAATTTGCACATTATACACAGTAAAATGCAGTATGTTTTAGAGGCTGCCCTTATCTTTGGGGATACCACAGATCAAAGTCTGGTCTTTAACTTTACAGGCTCAAAATCTCAAATTTGGCAAAGCTCCAGACAGCTGGTTTACTACTCAAGTATTCATGATGTATTAATTTACAATGATATTTGTGTGTGTTTGGGGATCCATATCCCCAGTCATCTATACAAAGTAAATTCATAGATTTAACCTTTGTTAAGGTATTTATTTAAGTGGTTGCCACATCAGGTTCTGAAGGTACAATGGAAAACCAAATGGAAATGGTCCCAAACAGAACACAGAAAATCACAGAGGCTTCTTCTACCGTCAGAGGTAGTTTTTAATAAAACATTGTTAAAATTTGTGTCGTTACATAAGACAGCAGTACAGGGTGCTATGAAAAGTATAAACAGAAGAAAATCATCTAATTTGTGGGATTCCTGAGGAAGTGAGATCAGAAGGCTGAGTCAGTGGCACCAGGCCCAAGAGGGACCATGCATTTGACAAGTGTCTTCCAGGCAGAGGGAGCAGGGTGTGAGGGAGTGGCACTTGGAACGCTATCTGGCCATCCTACCTGTGTAATACACATTTGTGGAGTGATTTTTTAAATGACTATGCAAAGGCCTTGAGGTGAGGGGCTTGGAGTTAGACTAGTATAACTGGATGTGGAAAGGTTAGTGGCACAGAACTTGAAAAAGTGCATACAATACAGTCTTGCAGAGGTTTTATCTAGAATTGGGACCTTTATCTTAAAGGTAGTGGTAAGTGTTAAAGTGTTATGAGCTGTGAAATGACATCTTCTATTATGGAGAATTATTGGTGGAGAGAAGGGGAAGAGCATAGGGTTAAATTGATACAGAGATTCATGTCTTGACAAAGGTGTGAGGTCATGGTAACTGTGACTATCATATTAACAGTGGAGTTAGACCAAAGTCCAAGGGTTCAAGAGATATTTTTGAGATGACTTTTGTTTGGACTTGGGGTGGCAAGGAGGAAAAGGAAGGGGTTATCTTGGGTGTGCCATTCTCCTGACTTTGGTGTGTATAGATGATCCACTGCATACAGCCAGGGGTGCTCTTCATCTCCACTGATGCCTTCTGGTCCCATCCAGGGGACCAGGGCTTTGCCACTACCCTGAACTATTTCACTTCTCCAATGAGAGGGAAGCCCAAGCCCCTGTGCTTCCTGCCACTTCACACCCAGATTTCCCAGCCTGATAAGGAGAACTGTGTACTCAAGGAAATCAGTGCGCCTCTCTGAAGGAAGGATCCCAGGAAGCAGGATAATAATACATGCTTCATATGATTGTTAGAGAGTTCGAACAACAATGTCTGCAAAGCCCTTAATACAGTGTATGGTGCATAGAAAAGTGTGACAAGATAGAAATTCCCTTTCTTCTTTTGTGTGCTGGTACTTGTATCTCATCCTTCTGGAAATCCCACTAACCTTGTCTGATTTGAATCTACAATAAATACGTTTTAACTGTACTTACTTTATCAAGTTTTTGTAGAGGTTGACGCAATCACACAACTCATTAAAGATATGTACCTATTGTCAGTTAAGCAGTAACTCCTCTTGTAACAACAGGAGGGTGCCTCTTTCCTAAAGTGTAGTGACATTTAGAAAAATGCTCAATAAACCATTGACTTCAGCTTTCATATATTGACGATTAAATAAAAGGCAAAGGACTCAATTATTAATATCTCAAGCCTATTAATTTCGTACAGATGCATAAAATATGCACAGAAGAAGAAACAGACATAAGTGTCCATGGGGCCTTGGGGAAAACATAGGCAAGCACAGATAAATCTTTTACTCCATGTAACATTTCTTAAAAGAATGGCTGGCTCCTTCTCTGTGTCCCTGCCTTCTTGTTACTGACAAATCATGTAAAGGACCACAATCATCCTTTGGTCACGTGGTAGAACACACAGATCCACTGTTTTTCACCAATAACATGTAAATAAGTATTACTAAGTAGCTTCTGTGTTTTCTTACATTTTTAATTATTTTTCAGAGAATATGGGATTTTGATTCTTTGTCTTAAGAATCCTATATTTTTATTTGTTCTAAAAATTACAATATAGGTTGGAATGATTTGTAAAACATTCATTTTCTTCTAAAGATGATAAAATTTATAGTTGAGGTACAAAACACTACATGAAGATTTCTAAAATGAAATGAAGGAAACCAAAATTTGACACTTGGGGCTTGGTTTCTTAATTTTAGCAACTATTCTTTTTAGACATAGTCATTGCCTCATGTACCTAAAATTTAAAAAAAAAACAATAAAATAGTAATATTTGTCATGCTTTTACATACACTTCCAAGTATATAAACACACACACACATACACACACTCACTCACAGTTAAGCCTTTATTGCCTTTTCCGTAACGTGCCTTTCATCCCCTCCCGCTATACTCGGTTTTGTTCCAAATTAGCCTATAAAAAGTTGTGATTACATACCCTCATACTCTTACTGAGTCATGGGAGCAGCTGCCAAAAAGATCACCCCAATTTAAGTCTTCCAGAATTTCTGTGAGGATGCAGTAAGGAAATGGCATAGCTGGAACAGCTAAACCCATTTCTTAAGAATGAGCCCTTAAGATTTTTCTGGCCCTTATTCTTCTAAGCCTCAGATAACACAGGTTTGTTGGGGGTTGTTTTGTTTTTGTTTGTTTGTTTGTTTGCTTGTTTGTTAGTTTTGGACTTCTTATCACTTATCCACTCAACAAATATTTGTGAAGAGCTAGCCATGTGCATAGTACTGTGCTGGACTATGGCAGAGAAGAAACCTAGTTGTCTTGCTTTAAGAAGTTTACAGGCTGTGTGGTTTGATGCAGGAGACCAACTGGAAAACTAGCAGTTGGGAGAGAGCACAGTGATTGTTGTAAAAGGGGGTACACAGGGTGTAGGGGGCAGTGTCGGGGTAAATAGCTCAGTATGGGTCAGTGAGGTAATCAAAGAAGCTTCTGAATGTCCTGGAGGAGGCCAGTTCTTACTTCATTAGTAGGGCTAGCCAGGTTAGGGGAGGTTGGGCAGGAGCAGGAACAGCAAGTCCTCAGGGCAAAACTGAGAGAAAGCCCTGCAGACTGAGGAACTGAAAGTGCCTGGTGGTCAATATGCCTGGAGCGTGAACTCGAGGCAGAGAGAGGGAACAAATGAGGACCAAACTGCAGGGTCTTTATTAATCAAATTTCAAATTTGCATTCTCTACTCAGAAGGTATTGGAAATCACTGAAGCATTAACTTGCTTCCCCTCCCCCTGCCATTTTTGACATGATGTCATATCTTTCTCAGAACACAATCTTGTGGCAGGCCACCTCAGGTACAAGGAATGTGCTGTACACAGAAAGAAATCAACCAGGATAAGGATAAGACTAACTTTGTACAAATCCTTTTAGCAATACAAATAGTATCACTTTATATTTATAGAGCAGATTCACAGCTTACAAGTATATGTCTTACATCAATTTTATTTGCACCTCATAGTAATCCATTGAAGTAACTGATATTAATATTCCCATTGCACAGATGAAAAAGCTGAGGTTCATATAAAGTATAGCTCCATATAAAAGCAGAGCTACTTATTATACTATTTAGTATACAGTATACTTATTCTACTAATACTGCTTATTATAGATTCAGCCCCAAAATATCTGACTGTAAACTACATTTTTTATAAGAGTGTGGTTATAAGCACTGAAGAAAATTAAGTTTAAGACTAAACTAAAATATTTAGATTTTTGTTATATTACCAATCACAAGAATTGAGCAATCCAGTTCCTTAAAGAGTAGATGACATTGGAAATGTCCTTGCATTCCAAATATAAAACAATACAATACTCATTTGCTGATTTTTATATTTTTTGACCTAAGGAAAAGAAATAATCTTTAAAAAAAAATAGGCAACCGATTGACTTGAGGTTGTGGTAATTAAAAGAGACACTACTTAGAAATTTATCTTTTACTACCAGTGTAATATATATAAACATTGTGTTCTGGTCCTGGCCAGGTGGCTGAGTTGGTTGGAATGTTGTTCCATACACCAAAATGTCATGGGTTCCATTCCCAGTCAGGTCACGTACCTAGGTTGCAGGTTCCATTCCTGGTTGGGGAGCACATGGGAGGCAACCGATTGATGTTCCTCACACTGACATTTCTCTTTTTCTCCCTGCCCCCACCGCCCTTCTCTAAAATCAATAAAGACATATCTTCAGGTGAGGATTAAAAAAATTATGTTTTGAAAAATTGGCTACACAATAAATACCCAGAATTAAATTTTATTTTTCTTCTGACTGTCATCATTGCAAGGGAGTACATATTCACATATGAAACTTATGTGCTACTGCAAAGTTGACATTTTCTATTGCAAAAGAAGTTTGAGAGTGTGGGCATACATCGTAGCATACATTCTAGGCCACAGGACTTAATTGTTTAAATGCCTTATATTTCAACTCTAGTGTAAGCTCTTTGAAGCAGGTACCACATCTCTTATTATGTTATGAATCACAGAATTTTTCATACAGTAGACACTCAAAAACTTTTAAAAGAATACTATGCAACATTATTTTGCTAAGGAGAAAGAAAATACTTGAAAGCATGTCACCAAATATAGGTAAGGTCCATGACTAGACCCCTTCCACTTTACTGATTTTTTCCTTCAGGCAGTGATCTTGGGTTTGGGAAGCAGAGGAACTCTTCGTGGAGCTCAAATCATTGAACCACATGAGTTGGCATGAAATACTCTGGGGAAGTGGGCCGAACCTGTCTGTGCATTGCCTGCATGGAACCTACAGTATACTACTTGGTGGATGCTCAGCCATTATGTATTAACTCAATCAATGAATCAAAATAGTTTGGAGAGAATTTAAATTTCAGACCCTCTTTATGTGGTGAGGTCTGGGGTCTTTATTAGGATATGCTTGATACTTCTCCTGTATCCAACAGAATAGCTTCCAGAAGACTGGGCCCTTGTGGTGACTTATCTAGCCCTACTAAATAAATGGCCATGTAATTCACTGTCATTGATGCTTGAGGGAATGGGGTGCTATGAATAAAAATGCTGAGGCAACAGGCTACCCCCAAAATTCTAAGCAAACCAAGACTATCTCAGGCAAACCAAGACCTGAGGTTACCCAGCTATTGCCCAACTATAAATCCAATCTTCAGCTCTTTTTCCCAAAAAATGCTTACATATGCAAATGTAACCTTACATAATTAATGGGTTGGGGAAAATAAACCCTCTCTAGAAATTGTAATTTTAAGAAAATTCATATCCAAAATAGAGGAGTTATTTCTGAGTGTTATGATTTGGTTCAGTTAACTTTTGGGGTTCTTTTTCTAGCTTCTCTGTATTTTTCTCCTCTTCTGTGGTAAATACTAATGTACTTGGGCTGTTTTAAAATTTTGCTTTTTAAGATTAAATTATTTGTATATATATTTTTAAGTTTTGTTAATCAGGTATCCTACAGACATCCCTGGAAAAAATCCTAGTGTCCTTGTTTCACCAATTAGGAAATTGCAACAAAATGATAGTAAATGATTTGCCCCTCCTAAATAGCTCATTAATCATCAGAAAAAGAGTACTTGAAAAAAATAATATTTTGACTATATATTCTCTTATTAATATCTGGAATTATTACTGATTTCTGTTTAGATGCTGTATTGTCTCAAATCTGTAAATGTAAAAACTCCCAGAAATGTGACACCTCAATGTGCTGGTGTAGATGTTCCAACAGTTGCCAGTTTTTCCAGTCATAATGAGAAACCTCTTTCTATATTCTCAGTGCATGATATATACCTCTGTGTTTCAGAACAGCAAAGCATAGGATGTAGAGTTCCACATTTCTATAAACACTACAGGGACTATATCATTATTTTGGAATTGACTCATCTGAGAATGTTTCTAAAACAAGGCCATTAGGTCATCTTTTGTATTTGATTAACCACATTATGATGAAATGAATCATTTCTTAAAAGTTTACTAGATTTCTTTTCCTTTAAAAGCACTATACAAGATGTAGGAGCCCAATAGTTAGGTGTCTGGCTGGTTGTCTGTCTGCCTTCAGCAATTTGTGGACAGGAATATATCAGGAATACAAGAAGGTGGCCTATCTAAAAGGGATCTTGGTGTCAGAGAGGATATGAAATTGACGGGAAGGCACAAGCACATTAACCAGCATTGCAGAAAACGTGAAATGTGCAATGCTCATTCAGTAACTTCACATTGGATGCCTGATTCAGTTTGTAGTATAAAGGAATTAAACTCTGTGCTATATAGTCTTTTGCCCAGAATAAAAGTAAAAACTGTGTGATGAGCTCACAATGCATTTTATAGATAGATGATGTAGTATGAAATTGTACACTCGACCCCGGGCCTGGTGGCTCAGTTGGTTGGAGTGTCATCCTTTACACCAAAAGGTTACGAGTTCAGTCCCTGGTCAGGGCATGTGCCTGGGTTGCAGTGGGGTTGGGGGTGGGGTGTTTGATCCCCAGTCAGGGAACATATAGGAGGCAGCCAGTATCTAGCTAGCTAGCTAGCTAGCTAGCTATCCATCCATCCCTCTCTCTCTCTCTGTCTCAAAATCAATAAACATATTCTTGGATGAAGATGTTTTAAAAATTGTGTACTTAAAACTTATGTTATTAACCAGTGTCACCCCAATACATTTAATTAGAAAAAAGAATACTAATGAATGAAGGGAGGGTAAAAGGATGCAAACACTCCCATCAAGTGCTGACAAACATTTATCAAATGGGCTGATCTCCTGTCGTGAGCCAGATTGTTCTTGACAGCTCTATAGGTTGCCTATTTCAGTCTATTCTCACCATTCTCTCTATTGTGATTGTGTTTTTTCCGAAGACTTCAGTTATATCTGAAATAAACAAATGCCTCTTTCCTTCTTGATGTCAGTTTTTGATAATGGACACCTCCCCCTTCTTCTGGAACAGAATTTTTTCTTGATTTCTCTGATACAGTTAGTTGTGGCTGTCCTCTTATCTGACCTGCCAGCCAGTCGATTGTTCCTTGTTTACTGCGCTGGTTCCTCTTCCTGTTCATATTGTCCAGCTGTGTTTAATCCCCAGCACTTGGCTTTTTTCTCTACACAGCGTAACCTTAAAAAAAAATCACACAACCTTATGGCTTTAGCTTTTACCCATGCACAGCTATTTCCACATGTGGCTATCCAATCTTGCTTGCTTTTTCTCCTGATCTCAGTCTCGTACTTAAAATAATCTTACATGTTTTCACTTCAATGTGTATGAAATTTCATATAATTTCCACAGCAAAGTGATTCCTTTTCCTTGTTTTTATTGGCATGGGGTCATCCACTCATTCCTTGCCATCATCATCAATGCTATTTTTTTGTTGCCTATCTCTGTTCAAACAATTAGGCTCAACCCATAGAGTAGTTAACAGATATCTGAACTCTAAATTTTTAAAGCCTTGTTTTCAAAAAGGCAATATAAAGGATCCTGTCAAAACTGTATTTAAAAGTACTTAAAGGGTTAAGAATGGTTTTTACATTTGTAAATGTTAGGGAAATAAGAAAACAGTATTTAGTGACATGTGAAAATGGTAAGAAATTCAAATTCCAGCCTACTTTCAACAGAGACCATATGTCCTGCTAAATCTAAAATATTTACTATGTGGCTTTTTTGAGAAAAACTTTACTGACCCTTGGCTTAAAAGGTTAGTGTTCAATAAATTAAAACAACAAATTCAAACCATAGTTTGTTCTTAAGCTTTCACTGGTGCAAAACCACCACCACTACAATCAAAACACAGAACATTTTCATCACCCCCAAAAGAATATCTCTCCCTCTGCCCCCAGAGCCAGGAAACCACTCATTTGTATCTGTCACTATATGTTAATTTGTATTTTCTAGAATTTTGTATCAATAGAATCGTATAGTAAATACTCTTTTCTGTCTGGCTTTTTTAAACCCAGAATACTGATTTGTTTTTTATTCGTTCATGCTGTTCTGTTTATCATATTTTATCCTTTTTATTATTATGTGGTTTTATTTTTTAGGTCTATTGTGGTGTAAAACTGTAAAATATTTAGAGTGCATATCGTGGTGACTTGATATATGTATACAGATTGGTGGTAGGCTAATTGACCCATGACCACATGACTGGACACCTTGAAAATGTTGTATTTGACTAATGGTCAAGATGTTGGCATATGTAAACACAGCTTGCCTCCTCACACAACCACATCAAAATTACAACTCAACTGCAGAACAGCCATCATTCAGAATCATCAGAAATTGAGCTGAATGAAAGTCCTACAACTACAGAATTAAAGAGGAAACCACATCGAGACTGGTAGGAAGGATGGAGATGTGGAACAGGCTGGTCCCGCAACCACCTGTGGTGGACAAAAATAGGAAAAATTCTCAGGAATGAAGGGTTCTAGCCCCACATCAGTCCCCCCAGCCCAAGTTTCCAGGGCCAGGAAGATAAGTCTCCATAACTTCTGGCTGTAAAAACCAGCAGGGATTAAAGCAGTGAAGACAGAAACTGCTGGAGTCTCAGACAGTGCCTCTTAAAGGGCCCACACACAGTCTTACTCAGACTCACTCCGTCTGAGTGTCATTGTGGGGGGAGCAAACAAAAGGCATCAGAGACAACAGGGAGGAATTGAATTGCCAGGCATCAAGGCAAGAGCTGAGGGGACAGCTTTCTTCCAGACAGAAGTGCTGGCAGAGGACACTGTTCTTTTTTCTGAGCCCTCCCCCAACAAAACGACAGTGCCATCAGGTGGATTCCATGTTAGAGACTCCATCAGCCTGGCTCATACTGTTTGCCCCACCGTGGTGATTCTCTGAGGCTCTGCCACACACAGCCCTCAGGCCCACCCGACCTGTTTCCAGTGGCTTTTTCATATGAATGGCTTGTCTAGGCCCATGCTTCACATTTTCCTAAATTTTCTCAAACAAGCAGCATTGGGTAAGCTCTGTACCTCTCACTCTCACTGTGTTACCCGAGGTCTGGCACTAGCAGCAGCCAGACTTGGTTCACAGTTTGGCCTTGCCTGGTCACCTCCAAGCCCAACACAAGTGGCAGCCATCTACATGTTGCTTTGTAGCTTATGCTGTGTGGCTCCAGATAGACAAAAGGCCGTGACTGACCTTGGATGTGCTGAGAGCAGTTAAGTCTCAACTGCAATAGGAGGGTGTGCACAGGCTACACAGTGTGTGCACCATGAGTACCCAGCTTGAATAATAGAGTAGTCTGTGCCACTGGATCTTGTAGGACAGTTGCTACATTAAGCCACTCTATCAAGCCTGGGGGATGTGTAATGGGGTGCAGAACAGGGGTCCACTGAAAATAGCAAAGGACATTCCCCACATACCTTGATTGGGGGAAGGAGGAAGTGGGTATAATGGGGTTCAAGATACTTTGCATAACAATGGTAAGTTAATAGTTCTGCCTTTCTTAAAGGAAGAAGTCTGCTGCCCTGGGGTGAAAGGTGAGCATGACTCTGAGACCACTCAGGGACTCTTAACATAGCTGGGGTAGCTTTATAGTGACTGCATGAGAGGCAGGGGGCAGATGCCCACCCTAGAAATCACTGGGAATTCTTGCCCTGACTAAAGATGGCAGCTAAAAGAAGGTAAAAGATACAGGAAACTGATAAAAATGGCACATCGTAGAAGGGGCTTGATATGAGGTCACATAGGAAGTTCTGGGCTGAGCATTTTAAAAGAGGGTGGGCTGAAAGAGAAGAGGGAGAAGCCACATGGTCTGAAAAAGTATAGATGAGAGTCAGCTATGAGGTCTGGTATGTAAGGAAGATACCATGTGGTTTGGAGTAAGAGAGAGAAGACGGCGGCAGAGCTGATGGAGCTGTGTGGGGACCTGCCTAAGCAAACACAGATTTAGGGGAGATGCTTGGAGCTGAACTGTGACCTGGAATGCTGGGCTGCAGACTTCTGCTTTTCTGAAGGATGGTACATCTAACTGGTATATTCTAAAATTGGCTGGGTTTGGCAAAGGAAGGCAGAATTATGTTTTTTGGGGTGTTTCAAAAAGAGTGGGACTTAATGGCAAAAATCCACCATTATTCTAAATCTATATAACCTTTAAATAAACAACCCCTTTCCTTTTTCGCCAAACTCTTGCACTGGGAGTCATGCTTCTTGGCAGCGGGATATCAAACCCCACAGCTCTTCCAGAACAGCATAAGTGGGGTTCTGTAACAGATGTGGTAGCTCTACCTAACACATAAAAACAAACATAGGGAGGCTGCCAAAATGAGGAGACAAAGAAATATGGTCCAAATGAATGAGCACAACAGAATTCCAGAAAAAGAAATAAACAAAATGGAGAAAAGCAATCTATCAGATACAGAGTTCAAAACACTGATTATAAGGATATTCAAGGAAGTGAGGACCTCAACAGCATAAAAAAGACATAGTCAGAAACAAAGGATATATTAATTAAAATAAAGAACAATTTACAGGGAAACAACAGGAGAGTGGATAAAGCCAAGAATCAAATCAATGATTTGGAACATAAGGAAGCAAAAAACAACCAATCAGAACAAGAAGAAAAAAATTTTTTTTAATGAGGATAGTGTAAGTAGCCTCTGGGACAACTCCAAGCATACCAGCATTAGCATTGTGGGGGTGCTGGAAGGAGAAGAGAGACAGTAAGAAATTGGAAACCCTATTTGGAAAAATAATGAAAAAAAACTTCCCTAACTTGGTGAAGAAAATAGATATAGAAGTCCAGGAAGGCAAAGAGGAAGCCCAAACAAGATGGACTCAAGGAGACCTACTCCAAGACACATATAATTAAAATGCCAAAGTTAAAGACAAAGGGGGAATCTTAAAAGCAGCAAGAGAAAAGAGGTTAGCTATCTACAATGGAGCCCCTATAAGACTATCATCCAATTTCTCAAAAGAAACTTTGCAGGCTAGAAGGAATTGGCCATAAATATTCAAAGTGATAAAACAAAACAAAACAAGGACCTACAATCAAGATTGCTCTATCCAGCAAAGCTATCATTTAGAATGGAAGGACAGATAAAGAGCTTCCCAGACAAGGTAAAGCTAGAGGAGCTTATCATCACCAAATCAGTATTATATGAAATGTTAAAGGAAAAAAGAGTCTTCTTTAGGAAGAAGATCAAAAATATGAACAATAAAATGGCAATAAATATCTGCAAGTTGGGACCCAATAAGAAACCAGAATTATCTTCTGGGGAGTAGGTCAATTGTAGTACACGCTTCTTCTGCTAGGTGAGTGTTCCAGGAACCCATCTGTATCAGTGTAGTAGCTAGTGTTGCTGTTAGGGGCTATGTTTGGTTTGGTGAATTTTTTTGAAGACTCTTTCAACTTGATTGCCCATTTCATGATGGGTGATTACAAGTGCACCTGCCCACAATGCGCAGAGTGTTCACCAGTTTTTGACCAAAAACAGCATGACCCCCATGCCCCAACCTCCCTATTCACCGGATCTTACCCCCGCGACTTCTTTTTTTGTTTCCCTGGATTAAAAACAAGTGCTCAGAGGGAAATGTTTTGTTTATGTGGAAGAGGTGAAACAAAAAATGGCAGAAGCACTAAATGGTATAAAAATCAACAAGTTCAAAAACTGTTTTGAGCAGTGAAAAAAACATCATAATAGTAGAATTGCGTAAAATGAAAAGTACTTTGAAGGTGACTGAAGTTTAAACATGAAAGAATAAATACACAATTTTTTATAAATAAATTCTGTTTTCTGGGGTGCCCCCTTGTATCCATTAACAGTTGAATCTAAAAATAAAAATAGACAAACAAGGAGAATAGAAACAGAATCACAGATACAGAGAGCATTTTGATGGTTGCCAGACTGAGGGGGTCAGAGGAATGGGTGAAAAAGGTGAAAGGATTAAGAAGTACAAATCGGTAGTTACGGAATAGTCATAGGGGATGTCAAGTATGGTATAGGGAATTGAGTAGCCAAAGAACATTTATGCAAGGCCCATGGACATGGACAACAGTGTGGGGTTGTCTGAGGGGGTGCGGGGGACTGAGTGGAGGGGGACAAAGGGGGAGGATTTGGGACAACTGTAGAAGCATAAACAGTGAAATGTAATTAAAAAATTTACTGTTAGACAAAACTGAAAGTGAACTTTTGAATAGTCTTTTCTGCATAGAAAAATCACATGAGAGGGCATGAAAACAATCCACTTTATTTTCTCATTATTGTTGTAGTTGTTATTATTAATTATTTCAGTTCATGGACTTTGGCAATTTCCAGTTGCCTATTGCAGAGATTTCTTAGAATAAATAAAAAAATGACTTCAAATGATTATTTAAAAAAATACTATAGATACAATAAGACTTAAATAATCATGGTACACTTGGTACTTATATAACTTTAATTTATTTGTTTTACATTCAAAGCTTATTCCAATTTGATTCTCTTCTCCACTTATTGTTAAAACCTTAAAAAATTATTCTCAGATTCCCAAACTCTTCTACTTTATTTAGTTCATCTCAGTTCTGTTACAACCACCTCAGTCCCACAGTCCTAATACCCAACTTGTTTTGTTCTTCTGAAATTTTTCTAATCTAGGAAATCTCAGGGGGGTTGTTGGGTCAGGAATTTGTGTTCTTGTAACTATTTAAAAAAACCCTTAATTTTCAGTTTCTTCTGTCTTGTCAGAAATAGTCTGGTTCCTTGAAAGTAGTATCATGACTGCTGAGGTCTTGATGCTTTGAAACTTAGAAGCATGAAGAACCTTGAGAATCTGGGAAATCAAGCAGAGTAGAACAAGGAGAGGCTGAAGGAACAGTGATCAGGAGATGAGATTGTTGAGGCATAACCTAGTAATTGGCTTTTTATTCATGAGCATTTATTACAAACAAGACTGACCAGATGTTTCTTTGTCTGTAAGCAATGTATGCTCTTAAATTGCAGATAGAAGGCTTGATTATATAAAAGGAAAAACATCCTGTTTATACTCTTAATATTTATGATAAAAACCCTATAGAATTATTGTTTCTAGGGATTACATAATTTAAAGTAGACGTTCTATCTAATCCCAAACCTTGAAAGTGAAGACCTGCTACCCAGATATTTGAGTCAGACATTTCTGAAGCCAGCTGACTAAACCGACTGAGCTTTTCTTGACTCTACTAATTCTGAATAGTGTGCCTTAAATTAGTAAGAAATTTTAGAAGAATTGTATATAATCTGTAATGAGCAATAGGTAATTCCCTACCCATCCAAGTATTTTTTCAAAACAACGAGTAATAATTGTTCCCGCAGATTTCTAAGTATTTCAATTGTGCTGACTAACCAATTGCCATCAAAATGAACTCACTTGCTTCCTTTCTCTGTATGTATAAAGCACACTGTAACTTATTATTTTTATTATAAATAAAAAACTAACAAAAGCATCTTGAAGTGTGAAAAATAAGAATAGTTAAAATATGAAGCAATAAAAATAGATTTCTACTTTTCTCACACCTGAAAAAATGTAAACATGCAGAAATACTGTATTTGCCTTTTCAATTCTGTCATTGGCATGAAATCCATTGCCTTTGCTGCTAAGTCACCGATGATGCAAAGTAGTGGTAGGTCACCAGCCCAAGAGCAGTGGGAAGACAGAAGCAGAGATCACAGAGACTGCGCCAAGGGTGTCTACCAAGGGGGAAGCCAAAGCAGAAAGTTGTGACACCCTTTAAGAAGAAGAAGTCACAGAAAGGGTCAGCAGCAGTATGCAAACCCTACCCCAGCAGAGAAGCAGACACGGCCCAGAAGTCAGCTAGGGGCTTAGCACCAGCCAAGCCCACGACCAGAGGGGTACTGACCCAGAAGAGCAGAGACCCAGCCAGGAGTGGATGCTTCATTCTCGTGAGAGTAGCCTGGCACATGTAAACAAACAAAAAGACTAAGCCAAAGTGAAATTTTATTGAGCAACTACTGAATTACCTAACTATACTGAGAGAATTAGAGGACTAAAACCAACACATGCCTCAGACTCAAATCTGTTCCTACACCATCCCACTTTCTCCCACTAATGAAATTTAAAAACTGTAATCTCTTAATAAATATTTCTGAAGCTCTTCCTCGTGCCAGGGACCATGCCATAAACTAAAAAGCACAACAGTGTACTGGACATAATCTGTTGTTTTCTAGGAGAGTACAGATTAGTGGAAGGTAGTCACTCTGTAATCACAAATTTGTAATTCTTGAGCTAAAGAAAATCTAATTTTAATGAAGATTTTATTTCTCTAAGTTCCTTATGCTGCATTGTTTTGTCACTTTCTTCGGCTATCAAAAAGATGGGTGGTTTTGATTAGGCCACTTGTGTAACTCCACTATCTATTCTTTAACTGTTTTTCATAACAGAATTAACATATACTGGAAGATTTTGAAATTTTGTGTTTTTCTTAAGTCTCCCAAAACATTATTCCTATTATTTTAATATCTTTATGATTCAAAGTTTAAAAAATATATTAAAGAAAAAGAACAATAATAAATGGTTCATGTGTCCATATTCCCAATATATAGAATTGATCATTACTAATATACTGACAAATTCGCTTGGAGATATTTGGTTTTGTTAAATCACTTATTTAGGGGGAAATGATAAATATTTAATATAAAGAATTGAAATAGAATAAAAGTATAAAAATTAAAAATGTTGAAAATCATTTCAAACTTTTTCCTAATGTAATCCTCATTAATATTAGATGCCTATAATAGAAACAATGATGGCCAGGAATTTTCCAAATTTGAAAAGCTTAGAGAACCCCAACCAAAAAAAAAAAAAAAAAATGCACCTCAGCATATCATAGTCAGACTCCTGAAAACTCCAAGTAGGAAATGATGAGGGCAGCTTGGGAAGTGAAGAGAACATTGTATACAAGGAAATAGTGGTAAAAAGTAACACTATTCTCATCAGAAATTCTGGAAACTAGAAGACAATGGAGTGTCACCTTTTTTTAAGATTTTATGTATTTATTTAGAGAGAGGGGAAGGTAGAGAGAAAGAAAGGGAGAGAAACATTAATATCAGGAAGAAACACCCATCGGTTGCCTCTCAGGTCCCCAACCAGGGACTAGGCTTGCAACCCAGGTATGTGCCCTGACCAGGAATCAAACTGGCAAACTTGTGCAGGACAATACCCAACCAACTGAGCCACGTTTGCCAGGGCTGGAATGACAGCTTTAAGACCCCAACAAACAAACAAAAGAACTTGTTAACCCAGAATTCTGTATCCAGTGGAATAATAATAATGATGGTGGAATAAAGACATTTCCATGCAAGACAAAAGCTGAAAGATTTTATTTCCAACAAATCTGAACTACAACAAATGCTAAAAATAAGTTCTGCAGGCTGAAGGAAAAGAGAAAGATATCAGAGAAATCTATTTCTATAGAAGGGAATGAGGAACACCAGAAAGAGCAAATAAGTCATTAAATATAACGGCTCATTTTAAAAATCATTCCTACCTGATACAACTTGTGTTACCAAGTCTCTTTAAAGGTCATTAGCTGTTTTAAAGTAAAAATAATTGCTTATCTTTAAGCACTGAAAGTTGTTGTAAAGACGTCTAAATCTGTCTTAAAATTTGCCACTTATTAAGAGATTGAGGTATTAACAAATATGTATCAAAATTTCCATGGTCCATGGTCTTATACTTCTACTTTCAATCTTCAGATTTAGTTCTTACTATGTTTTTCAGGAAACTTTTCTTGTGTTAATGTTATATGTTTTTTTCATCTTCAGTTGCACTTATTGGATTCTCTATATCAAGGAAAGGAATTACCAAACCACAAGTATTTTTGTTACTATTAGCGTCTTTAATTCCCTTAATCTCTCTGTCTTTTTCATCTTAATTCACTGGAATGTTATATTAGCAAAATCTCTTTCTTTATTTTCAGATTCTCTGAGTCATGATATGCCTCTTCCATAGTCGGTTGCAGCTGCTGATAGCACAGTTGTTCATTAACTGTCGCAGCATACAGTGAGATACGGCGTCGACATGACCAAGCCCTATTGCCTATAGATCTCTAGCTGCTCATTCCTCAAATATTTAAGTGCTGGCACCAGCATAAAATGCATTATCTAGACTGATGCAATTATTTGTGTGTTGTTGGCAGGCTAGGCACTATGACCTGCATATTTTTTATCATTTAGCATTGGTCAAACTCTTTGCCAGAATCTTAAAGTATGTACTAGAGACAGAGGCCATGTGGAGGCAGTATGTCAGGTTGCTCAGCACATGTAGCTCGGAGCTGCTGAGACCCCTTGCTGTATGGATGTGTTAATGCTCATTACTGGGGAATGTAGTGGGAGATCTGTCACACTGGCTCCAATCTGCTGTGAGTGCAGGCTGGCATTCAGAATACGGGGTAGGAGGGTGGGGAATCATGAACTAATCTTTCACTTTGTTAAGAGACAAAATTAAAGGATCAGGCCCAGGCAGCTGTTAAATGGGCTTATTTAATGCACTTGATATGTTCACCACTTTTCTGCAACCTGAAGGAATTATGGGATGGGAGAGGCAGGGACAAAGAAGATTGCTAAGTTTACGTGCAGTTAAGGTTTGAAGAGCTGGGTTTTTCCCTGTTTTGAGATTTTTTTTTACAAGACCTACAATGCTTGACTGCTCCTAGTCAAGGGTTGTATCTTAGTCCTAGAGAGAACACTGAGGTTTCAGACATGTTCTTCAAATCACCATTGCCATTTGACAAATGTGAAGCCCTGAGACTTTTCCTTTGGAGATGCACAGCTTGATCAACTACCTATTTTACCACTCCTCATCTGCCACTGCTCCGTGGTCAAATTTGTCAAATGGCTATGGTGATTCTCTCTTACTTCATATAGAACTGATAGAAATTATCATTTTTATTTTTATTGACTTTATTGGGGTGACGGATAGAAATTATTGAGATAATCAGCCAAAATCTCCTGTACTTGGTTTGCTCCTTGATGATGTTAAAAACATTTATCAACTTGTTGTGCCTCATGAAATATTTGCTAATAAGTTTAAATTCCTGAATCAAAAGAAATACAAAATTAGCATAGTGGGAGCGCTCAATCTAGACACATCTAACTAAAGACTTTTGCAGGCATTTTTCATCATTGGAGATCCAGCTGAATAACCAAAACAGCAATGCATGGAAAGAATTCCCTTCTCTGTAAGCCTTCACTAGGTAAATAGGAAGAACATGGACTATATAGGGTCGACTTCTAAAACAGTTAACCTATTATTTTGTAGGATATTGCCATCTTTGTGAACAACTTGAGGAGAGCCAAACATCATTTTACCCTTGCAGCTTTGTGCCTGCAGTGTGCACAGTGGGTGGCCAGCATATTCAAGTGAATAATTGACATTCTATATTATCTCTCAAAAATTTTTTACAGATCAGCATACAAGGGAGAACCCGAGATTTAATATGTAGTGTTTGGAATAGGGACTTGTTTTTACTCTGAGGTCAGAAACCTCCACAGCTGAGCACTTCGGATAACGAAGGTTCCTTTTCCACATTTCTCCAGCTGGGGCTGGGAACAGGCAAATGTCAGACAATCTGCATTTAAACACTTTTTTCTTTCCATATGAACGGTGTTTATATTTCCTGGGGCACGTCTAAAAGATTCAGAGTACTTGTTGTATGTGTGAATAGGTTTTTAAGAAAAAATTGAGGTTTTCACATGCAAGTTATTTTCAGCAGTCAGTTCCTTTCCCAGAGCACAAAAGGCCAGATATGAAAGCCAACAAGAGAGAATGTGCTGTTTTAATAAATGGGTCCTTAGAAACGGGTTTTAAAGCATGTTTTTTTGTTTTCTGATCTACCCCTTACCCTATCATTTCATACCACTAGAAATCCTGAAATAAATCAATTACAGTCTCACAATTTTCAACACTGACAGTTTAATGTTTTTCCTGTTTTGTCTATTGCTGTGGCCAATGTAATTAGGTCATACTCATGTGAAAAATTACTTGTACAAGAAAAAATTTTGGATGTGTCTGTGTGTTTCCAGGAAGATTTGTTTCTGCTAATGTTCACAACATCATTTGCACGTGAAAATAATTCACTTCTCCATAATTTACAATATTAACTTTGTTTAAAAAAAAAAACCCTAGTTCAAAAGGAGCTAGGTTTGTTACTAATTTCATATCGTTGTTAGAGTAATTACATTTAAAAATATTTTAGCACCTAAACCATTGATTTTAAAACATATTTGTTAATGAAGTAGATTAGATGCCAACCTGAAAAGGGGTCATTCCAGCAGAAAGGAGAGAAAGGCCTAATTTTTAACAGTATTCCAGAAATGGCAACAGACATCAACTGCTAGCAGCCTACCTTGCGGACTACCCTGTAATTTCAGTTTATTTTAAAAGTCGGCTGTAATTCTTGTCTTGTGTATTTTCTAATAGTATTTTTAAAATTTTTTCCAGGAGATAGAAGGTTCAAGCTCACAAATGTATTATTTACTTTATTGCTGCTACACTCCTAGAAATGTTAGGAACCATGGGAGAGTGACAGCTGTACATTGTGAGGATACTTATTTGTGCTTTATGAAAAATTAACATTAACTCTTTTTAAATTGAGTGCCTTGCTTTTATTTTTGTGGATTAATTTAAGAATTTTAGTGACTCAGGCAATTCTTATTTACTTCCAAAACTTAAACACCAGGATTAATAGACACAAGAGGCACAATTTAGTATGTTTTATCGGCTGAATGTAAAGGTCAAAATTAACAAGCCTTATAGAAGCACCATTAGAAGTATACAGTAGATCCCTTGTAGAAGTCATGAAGGAAAGCAGTGTAGGCACTGTTGGGAACACAAATACAAAATCTGATTTACTATCTATGATGGAAGCAGAGCAATTGTTAAGAATTTGACTAGACTGCAAAATAATTTAAAGGGCCAGCAGATCTTTAAGAATGCACAGGATAGCTTTATTGTTCTTATGTAACATGTACTGAGAAGCAAGATATGCTAAATATTAAGTAATGCACAAAATTCCTGATTCCCTACCCAGTGATTCTATTTCCAAATGAGATAAGTGAGACACATAAACAAAATGAAAAGGCTAATTAGTGCTGCTTTTTCAGAAGCCTACGAGGTGGTTGGAGCTAACTTCAACCATTTTGCTCAGAAAAAAAAAAAGAGAATAAGTGAGATATGGGAAAAGACAGTAAGTTTCTGGAAGGCAAGAGGTTTACTTTCTAAAACAATGCCTTCCAGATATGTACTGTCTTTTCCCCATATCTCACTTATTCTCATTCTTTTCCTTAGCAAAAAAAAAAAAAAAAAAAAAAATTGCAATTCTGTTTTTGTGTTAATAGGGCTGCATTTCAGAGTTACTTATGTTTTTGTTTTGGGGTTTTTTGTTTTGCTTTGTTTTGTTTTTTGTAATCCTCACTCAAGGACTATTTGCTGATTTGAGGGGGTGGGGAGAGAGAGACAGAGAGAGAGAGAAACATCAATTGGTTCAAACTCCCTACCAGGGTTTGAACCCACAGCATTTTGGTATACAAGATGATGCTCCAACCAACTGAGCCACCCAGCCAGGGCTATAGTTACTTATGATTTAACCTAGAAAAAACATGATTTGTTAATGAGAGAGCAGTTTTCTCAAATGACATGGAATAATGTATTCATGACATTTAGAAATTTACAGTGGACTCTTGCTAGACTTTTATCATTGTTCTGTAATCCCAGCTTTGGGTAGAGTTTGGAAAACATTTGTAAAAAATCACTGTGCTTACAAACATGTGTATTCTTCAGCTATGGTAGCAGGACTTCTTTTAACAGGCTAGTTTTCTTTTCTTTTGCAGGGACTTTATGTTTTTGTGGTCTATTTCATTCTGCACAACCAGACTTGTTGCCCCATGAAGGCCAGCTACACAGTGGAAATGAATGGGCACCCAGGACCCAGCACAGCCTTCTTCACGCCTGGGAGTGGGATGCCTCCTGCTGGAGGGGAAATCAGCAAGTCCACCCAGAATCTTATCAGTGCTATGGAGGAGGTGCCTGCCCTTGCCCTTGCTCTCTGTCTCTACCTCTGTCTCTGTCTGTTTCTGTCTCTACATCTCAAAAAGAGTACAAGTCAAATGGTACTATGTGACTTTTAAATCCTTTACCTAGTGGCATTTTCTGATCTATGGTATTTCATATGCTGACTATGGTGTCATGGCTGTTGTCAAATTCATTTTCTTCCCTGCCCCGTGACCTCTACTAACCAGCAGTCAGTATTAGGAGCTCAGACAAAGCATACTTTGTCATCTCTTTCTTGAAAATCTTCCAAATTTGACATGGCAGTGACCGACTCAGCTTTGGAAATTGCTTTTAAATACTGTTCTTCCTAAAAATACGTAAGCAGTTCTCTTTCTTCACCCATCCCAACTCACTAATTTAATCTCAACAAACACTCATAAAAATAAGCTAAAATTCTTTTTAATTTAAATACCAGAAAATATTTTAGAACAAAAACTTGGAAGAGTGTTTTAGCAGCACTACTTAGAAAATCTACCCAGAATGTCCTCTGTAAAGTCTACCTCCCATTACTCTCTGCACCCTGTTCACATCATGTTGGGTTCCTATATCTAAATCACATTGCCATGAACCTGTTAGTAATGTCATCATGGCACTGGGACTGTTGCTCAGATTTTAAATCACACCTGACATTTGTCAAGGAAGAGGTGGTAAGCAGGTCCCTGAAAATTTCTGCAGTGCCCAGGATGTGCGAGTCTACTATTCCTTGCCAACCTCATGCTGCCCTCTGTGTATTAAAGAGCCCCGGTGAACAGTACTTATATTTATTTACATCCTGGAAAATGGCAGAAAACCAAAGTGTATGTGTCTGAAAAGGAGAAAGTTTATAGACAGGTAGATAAGGAGAAAAAGAGAGAGAGAGAGAGAGAAGAGGAGGAGGAGGAGGGAGAAAGAGAGGAGAGGAGAGGAGAAGGATTGAAGGATCTACCTGCTTTGTGATATTTCTTCTCTTTCATGTTAATATAGAAAGTAATTTTATCTATGTCAGGTTAAAATTAAGGTAAATGATCAAAAATCAGGTACAATATTTAAAATTAGAATATGTCTTTAGTACCATAACTATTTAGAAATTAGTGCCATATCTGTATCCCAAAAGTTCTTAAAACTGAATTATTTTCATATCAAAGTTGATAACAATGGAAATAGATATTTTTAGGATCAGCAATTCGTGAATGAATCTTTATTAAAAAATTGTTTGCCCTTTTTATTGGTTACCATTTCTAGTATTTGCCTACATCTGAACTGTACAACACAATAATCATTAGCCACATGTGGCTATATAAATTTAAACTAACTAAAATTAAATAACATTAAATTTTAGTTTATTAAGCCCTGGTTGGTATACTTCAGTGGATTGAGCACAAGCCTGTGGACCAAAGGGTCACCAGTTCAATTCCCAGTCAGGGCACACACCTGGGTTGCGGGCCAGGGCCCCAGTAGCGGGTGCATGACAGTCAACCACACATTGATGTTTCTCTCCCTCTCTTTCTCCTTCCCTTCCCTTCTCTCTAAAAATAAATAAATAAAATCTTTTTAAAAAACAGATTTTCTTTTTAAAAAATAGTTTATTAATCACCATGTTCAAGTGCTCAATAGCTGCATGTTTCTGGTAGCTACCATAAAGGAGAATGCTGATATAAAGCATTTGTATCATCACAGAAAGTTCTGTTGAAGACTGCTGGTCTAGATGTTCAACTTCTTAGTGAAATTTTTAAAGATTTTGTCTTTCCTCAAATTTATTTCTGTAGTCCTTGGGTCACTTTTCTTGGTCTGCAGCATCCCTGCAGTCACTCAGAAAAGCTTATATTGGGAAGCAGCTGCTGTGACAGTTCAGTTCCTGGGGCTGAGCCACTACTTGAGTGTTCATTTGGGGCATTGTACAGCGGCAAACCTTAACGTGTGCTCTACATTCCTCAGAGGCTTAGAATTGGCCTTGATTCAGCTGTCAATGAGGAACTGTCGGAGACACTCTAGAAAGCCTTGCACAGAAGGGAAAGTATTAGGAAAGGAAGGATTAAGAGATTTTTACCAGTAACCGAGAGGGAAGTGAATATGTTTAATCATTTCAGGATAGAACTATCATTTTAATAATTTAACTTTTCAGAGGAGTTTCTAATGCTATTAGAGAATTGTTTTCAATTCAATATGTCCTTGTAGATAGCTACTATATTTTAAATTGTATTTTGTATCTTCGATTAAAGATTAAGAGGGTCCCTCTCCAGTTCTTATATTTTTAACAGTTTTCTTTACACAATACATTTTTAAAAAATAAAAGGTATTGATTGAGTTAAAAGGTATTGATTGGATTAAAAGGTAATTTCCTTTCCCCACACATGACTGCATAGAAATCTACAAGCAATTCTCATAGAGAAATTATTTAGATCGCAAGATTAGGTTTTCTCATGGGGAAACATATGTCTTTAAAAACCAAAATTACAATTAAAGGTCTTGATTCTAAACACTCCAACAGCCTTTTCACTTGGTTTGTATATAGTTTATATGCATTCAGGATAAATATGTATGTATTTATGTTATGGTTTCCTTTTTTCTCCATCCAAACCCAAAAAGGTGCCACCTGACTGGGAAAGAGGATCCTTCCAACAAGCCAGTCAGGCCAGTCCTGACTTAAAGCCAAGTTCACAAAATGGCGCCACATTCCCTTCCTCTGGAGGATATGGCCAGGGGTCACTGATAGCTGATGAGGAGTCCCAGGAGTTTGATGACTTAATATTTGCATTAAAAACTGGTATGTATGAACCCATAAACTACATTAGAAGTAGGCCCTCTTGCTATGCTGCAATTTATATCTTCTTCACATGAAGTTGCATAAGTATACTCACCCTTAGCACAGTCTGAGTCCCATGACCCATTCCTAATCTCAGCCTAAATCTAGGTTATTTTGTTCTTGACATCAAACATAACACAACCTGAAAATAATGTACAATTTGCTTTTAAGACAAAAGCGTACTCTAACTAAATATAAATGTCTCTGTCCTGGAATTGTTCTAGAACACCAAGATACTATTGAGACAAGTTCAGTGTTATCAGACAATCTGGTAGGGATTTCTCTGAGAGTTTTGCTTCTGATCTTCCAAAGAAATCTTCTTAGGCAGTATCTTTAAAGCAGAAACTTTCAAAGGCAGCATGTAGTTCTCATGTAGTTCTAGAGTTTTCGAAGTACCATTACATACAGTATTTCATTGGCTGTTCCCATAAGTTCAGCCTCACTCTACCTGTGACTAAATGGAAAGTTGTTTTCAAATCAAATATGTAGTTATTTTTCCTTCATATGTTTAGTCAGAAAAATGTCGAACAGTTAAAAAAATTTCGGTGAAATTTCATTTCTAAATGTACAACCAAGCAAGAAGATATATCCACACTCAGATGAAACTATTCAAATAATAATTCAAAAATACATTTTACTATACATATTTACATATCCATATATTCAAGTTAGTGCTTGACACTTGATAAGTCTCTTGTAGATATTGTTGGAGAATGAATGAATGAATATGAAACTTGGAGTTTGCTTGGAGGAATAGACATTCACACAAACATGACATAGAAATAAGTAATATAAGTAGTAGTAGAAAGAGTTATTAATTTTTGAGGAAATGAAGGATATTTTTTTAGAAACCTCTTAACTGATTCTTAAAGAATGTGTAGGTTTTAAGAAGGAAAAGTGGCGGGTGGAGGGAATAGGATTAGCCAAAGCCCAGGGATAACATGTGCATGGCCTGTTTAGGGAGAACTAGCACTGCAATGTGGCTGGGTTGGAGGGGGCGGAGCCAGGCAGTGGGAGAAAGGCCTGAAAGGTAGTTGACCTGCATTATTAAAAATTACTGTAGTTCCCCCAGCTGGGTTTCAGGGAACCCCTCCTTGGGATATGCATAGTCAACCTCAATGAAAGGATTCTCTGAGTATATTTGGGAAACTGAAGATTCATAATTCACATTACCATTTTAGCAGCTCTAAAAAGCCCTAGCTTAAAGATAACCACTTCACCCAATTTAACCTGGTGTTTTCTGAACACATGTAATGATAGATTCACTTGGGGGAGCAGAACACTTCCTGGTATTTTGCATAATATTTGAGTGCTGTTCAGATGCCATGCTAAGAAGCAGGATTTTTATAGAACCTAGGGAGCCACGGAGGTTTATGTGGAGAGGAATGATATGTTCCTACTGGTTTTTGAGGCAAAATAACGCTTATGAAAATATGAAGAATAGATTTACAAGCACAATCAGAAAGGCTGGGAGGTTATTACAATTGTCTGAAGTAATGAGGTTCGGGCCTCAGATTTGGGGAGTAGAAACAAAAAAGAGAAGGTGAACACAGAAGGAATGCTGAGGGAACAGGGAGGACATTCAGCAAAGGCTCATGCTTCTCTCCTAGTGACTAAGCAATTGTGTAAGAAGCATCTGTTCATCTGTGTGCAGGGGGAATCTGAGAAGTTCAGATTTGGATCTGTTAATCATTGGGCCTGGTGGCTCATAGTCAGATGTGAAGGATCTTGGGCAAGGGTTCAGGGTCAGAGGTATTGATCTGAAATGCATCCATTCAGAGATTAAATTTGAAGCAATGGGGATGAATAAGGTCAGTCTGGGAGAGTGGAAGGAAAGAGATGAGAAGAAAAAATGGCGAGGAAGGGAAGGGTGAGGGAGGAAGGGAAAACAAGCAAAAGGAAGGGAAACAAGAACATCCTAGATAATATCTACATTTGAAGACTGAATAGAAGAGTCCTGACAAGTGTGGCTCACTTGGGCATTGTCCCACAAAGCAAAAGGTCACCATTTGATTGCTGGTCAGGGCACATGGCTGGGTTTCGGGATCAGTCCCCAGTTGGGGTGTGTATGAGAGGCAACTGATAGATGCCTCTCTCTTTCTCTTTTTTCCTCCCTTCCCGTCTCTAAAAGTAAATAAGTAAAATCTTTAAAAAAAAAAGAAAAAAAATGGATCCCAGAGAGGAAACTGTATAGCGTGGTGAGAAAGAAAACTAAAGAGAGAAGAGAGTTTCATGAAGAAGGGTATGCACAAATGCATAAAATGCTCATTAGCATTAGGACTATAGGTGGGGCTTTCAGATTACAAATAACTCTCAAGGAAGGTTGTGTCCCAAGCACTACACATAAAATGAATTCTTGCAGCATTATTCAATTAGATGTGGGTCCTATATATATAACAAGTATTAAATGCATTCAGTTCAGGAATGCATGGAATGACTTCCTTACTTATAGATAGAGTTTAGTATTCCTGAGTTTACTACACTCATTGGGAAATAAATACTTCAAAAGACTAAATTAGAAGTCTCCCACATTGGTTCCCTTTATTTTAGGAAAAGTTTCTATAAAAATCAAGCACCATGCCCTATACACTTTCCATCGTAGAATGTGGTCAAATCAAAGGAACATTCCGCATGCCATTCTATCTACAGAATTTGCAGTTGACACATGGGTCAGATTTGGCCCCTCGAGGTGTTTTGTTTGATTCTCATAGCATTTTAGCATTTCTGAGGCAAAAATTTAAACCTTGAGATATCTCATCAAAGTCAAGAATTTCTTTTTTAAGAAATCTAGCAACAGAGTGGTTGGAGTTGAGTAATAGTCCTTAGACAGTATGTCAGCTCTTCGGTTTGTCCAGTGCTCACCAGACCTGTGTTACTGGTTTATACTAGCTTCACTGTGACATTTTAATTTGCAAATCTTGATCCATCTCAGGTCCACCTTAACTGTGGGCCACTCCAAGACAAGTGGGTCTTCTAAGTCTTTTTCATTTTAACCCCCAAATGACTTTGTAAAGTTATGTAACCCCTTGCATGTATTTCAGTGGACATCTAAAGATTTTTATCATAAGTTAAAATAATTCCAGATAATGTAAATTTTAGTGTTTTAAAATAAAAACTTTACATTATTCTATTAAACCAATTCAAGTAATTTAAATTCCATAGCAATTTGATATCTGCTGTTACTCATTTCATTTTTAAAATATATGAATAGCCTTGCCCTGACTGGTGTGGCTCAGTGGGTTGGGTGTCATCCTGCAAACCAAAAGTTCGCCAGTTTGATTCCCAGTCAGGGCACATGCCTGGGTTTGTGGGCCAGGTCCCCAGTTCAGGGTGTGTAAGAGGCAATTGATCAGTGATTCTCTCACACATCAGTGTTTCTCACCCTCTCTTTCTCCCTTCCTTTCCCTTTCTCTAAAAATAAATAAACAAAAATCTCTAAAAATATACAAACAGCCTTTTCTTTTGCAGTTGGAAAATTTACATCATTCTCTTTTCTCATTGAGCTTAGTACACATTTTACTTTGTGATTTCATATACATTATATGTAGAGGTACCATATAATTTACCATCCAAACCAGAACAATTTGAGAAAATAAAGGGGGTGTGACTAATAATTTTTCAGGTATAAACTAGAACATTTGCATCCACTAACTTCTTATTTTGAAGGAATGGTGAAAGAAATATTTATGAAAGGGTATGGACATGGATCTTGATGGATGGGCAGGAAGACATGCAAGCTAAACTTAACATGCCACATCCAGGACCTGTTGAGGTACCTGATCACTTTGAGAAAAGCTCTCCAATGGGCAAAGGTTGAAATGTCTATTCAGCAGAGTAGAGTGAGATTAGGGAGTATCTTAAAGCCAATGTGGAGAGTTTCAGGCTTGATGCACGTGACCATAGGGACTAATGTTTGTTCTTAAAAAGGAAAGGGTAGTGGAATGCTGAACAGATCAGAGGAGCAGAATGAACAATAGAGATGGAAGAAGCATTTGCAGGAGCTGGGATGCAGAACGTAGTTTACTAATACATACAACAAACACTTGCTGAATGTCCTATGAGCTAGGAATATGAAAATATGAAGGACGTAATCCAATGGGGAAGTCAGAAATTCTGAAAGAATCCTCACGTTTTTAGGGGTAGCAGAGGTGATACAGGAAGAGGAGGCAGCCAGATTAAGGAGTTGGGGAATGAGAAGAGAATCTCAGGCAGTGCCAACATAATAGCATGGTATGAAAAGGGTGTGGCCAGCAGCTCTAGTGAGACATTAAGCTAAAAAGCAGGCAGGGGTCAAGTGAATATTATAGACCTTGATGCAGAGCTGAAGATAAGGCCTCCAGTGGTGAGACAGCAGGAGGAGATGCAAGAGAAAGCAGACCTCTGGAGATCACAGGGTGAAGCGGGTAAGTACAGTGTCACAGAAACAAAAGAAGGAAGTGGGGTTTCAGCAGCAGCCTTTACTAGAGAGAGATGGGAAGGGCAGAGAACCAGAAGAGGGAGGATTTGACTAGAAGAAAGTCATTAATGCCCTCCTGCTTCTATCCCAAATAGAGTAAGGCAAAGCTAACTCACCATCTTCCCAGAGCTACCAACTCTGCAGAATAGCCTTTCCTACATCACAGACAGGAAGGGAGGTCTCAGCTCCCCACAACTGCTTTTTCACTTTCTCATTTAGAATCTAGCGTGCAGCAAATTCATGGCAGCTGCATGCCCTGTGACCACATCCCCGTTCTGTGTGTGTGTATGTGTGGGGGTATGTGTGTGAAAAAAGAGAGTATGAGAGTTTGCAAATTAGAGAAGAAAAGAATAAAGTGTTACTCTAACATAGTGTAAAATTTTCTGAATTATTCCAAGTTGAGAAAAAAGTAGTGAATAGAGGAGCTTTCTCAAAACCGATTCTGGGTGCTATCTCTAATTAACAGCTAGCTTTGGGGGATTCTTGTGTGGATCTGTTTTGGCACTGTGTCGCATAATTATTTTTATCTCAGGATCAGATCTGAGTCATTCAGAGCCCATGTCTCCGGGCACTGATAGGGCACCAGGTGCCATCAGTGCCTGTCTTTCTTCTTGGGTCACTGCCCACACTGGCTGAGTCTCAGCTGAGGGGCCTCATGGATTCAGTCATGTGGGGCTGGAGGTTATGTGTTTTTTGAGCAGCAAATCCTACCCCCTGCTGAAAAATTCGGATAACCTGCCTGAATTTTTTTTTATTTTAATAAGCCCCGAGTCAAGAAATGCTGTTCTTGGGAGAAAGTTATATCTGTCAACCATTAAGACTCCAAACTTGTGTCTTTAGAAATTAATTTTATTTCTAAAAACTACCAAAATGAATTTAAAGCATAATTTTATAATTGTAAGGTATTAATACTATTTATTCTAAATGTAAAGCTCACTTTTTACTAATGTAATAGAAATAAACGTGTTTAGTTAATGTAACTTGACCTTTAATTCACTGCACTAATAGTTGGGAGTTTTCGTATTTATTCCTTTTCTATTGCAGGTGCAGGTCTCAGTGTCAGTGATAATGAATCTGGTCAAGGCAGCCAGGAAGGCGGCACCTTGACGGATTCCCAGATCGTAGAACTCAGGAGGATACCCATCGCCGACACCCATCTCTAGCAGCACAATAACCATTAGAATGAGGATACCTTCATATTTGCATTGGCTTTGTGCTGAAACTCTATATGTACATGAAGCCACATCATAGGAGTCTGTGAATTGTATTGGATTTAACCCAGAAGTGATTGTTGTGTTGGAATATAAATTGCTTACCTTTATGCAACCTGAAAACTCACTGCTATAATGAAAGACTGGATCTAGTTATATCAGTTGATAGACTGTACATATTCCAAGAATATTAGTTGTTTTGTAATCACCCTACATGGCTAACATTGTTTAATAAAAGTAATAACAATCAATAAAAACAGTTGAATCCATGCGGCGTCACCTAGGCTCATTATTTATGAGGAAATGTGCCTGAGCGAAGAAACAAACTCCTTGTCTAGATGATCTTAAGTACTCCGCTTCTTCTTGCATCGATGCAGGTGATCAAGATTCGGGGCTTCATAGTGTCTAGAAGACTTCCATTCCTAAAAACCATAAAATTTATTTTCTGCTGACGGGGGTACTGCAGTTTGCATAGTCTTTCATTGAAAGTATGTATTTTTGCTCATTATAAACTTAGGGAACTGAACATTTTCCAAAATGAATGTTCTGTTCCCAGTTAAAAATAACTCCAGCAAGCATTTTAGCACAGCTATGAAGAGGATCATTTAAACAGTACAGTTTGTTTGGGAGAAATTTTTTTTGGTTTGGATTTTGTAGTCTTTCTTTGTCTTGGAATAAAGAATCAGAAAGTCTGTCCCAGAACAAACACTATTGTGTTTGTGATGATTTCATTGACTATGGTTCCAAAAGAACCATGGAACAGAACAAGTTTGTCCTAAGGAAGGCTTTTTGACCTTTTATTTTGGAATTGTTAAGTAATTTTGAGAAAATCAGAATCATCCCAAGAAAAAAATTAAAATTAAAACAAACTTTAAGAGAAAATTTTGATGTGTTAATTACTTCTCTTAGAGCCACAATTAAAACAACTAAGTGCTCAAGTATTACTGTTAAGCATGGCTTTATTTTTTATAAAACCTGAGGTGGCAATATTTATCTTGATAAATTATAAAATGACTCATCTCTTTTTCCTGTTGGTCCATCTGCACTCTCATCTCCTCCCTCTTATACAGAGTTTTTTGTTTGTTTGTTTGTTTGTTTGTTTGTTTTATCAGTGGATTGTCATTGTTGGTAGAAAATAAAAGATGTATAACAAAATCAAACAGCATAAAAACAAGGGCTGTGCCCTAGCTGGTGTGGCTCAGTGGATTGAGTGCCGGCCTGCAAACCAACGGGTTGCTGGTTCAATTCCCAGTCAGGGCACATGCCTGCATTGCAGGTCAGGTCCCTGGTGCGGGGCACGTGAGAGGCAACCACACATTTATGTTTCTGACCCTCTCTTTCTCCCTCCCTTCCCCTCTCTAAAAATAAATAAATAAAATCTTTAAAAAAACAAAAGCTGTATCACTTTTTAATAAAATCTTTTATAAAAAAAGATTTGTATATCCTTTTAGGTACTGTAGAAATGGTGATAATATGATTAAATTACCTTAACTGACAAATAAGTTAGTTGTCTCTTTCAACCTACAGCATTACGTTGAAGTCTTTTCCATGCTAGGGCAGAAGCAATTGATGAAATTGCTTATAATATATAAAATTTGATAAGGTAATTTTGAAATTGGTAAGCATTCTAAAATTGTTAATAGCATTTAATGAATTTGGGGCTTAGGTAGTGATTACAGAAATGTGAGATTTCATCATATGGAATCCATGAGTCATAAACACTAACATTTTTTGCAGATAACTAGATGTCTACTTTTCTAACAAAGGCAATTGTCAAGAGCTATTTTCATTTCCACATGCTGTCAGAATTTGGGAAAATCTGGCCCAAAACATAACCAATCAGGGACACCTTTCTTACTTCAGGTTACTGGATTTCCATTGCTGTCCAAAAGGCCATCTTGATAAGGAATCAAAAGGACCACCTGCCACTATTCAGCATGATTCTTTTAAATATTGGAAGGAAAAAACAAGATTTCTAGTAGCCACGGTGCTAAAACAAATAAGCTTCATATTCCGACAGCAGCAGTATTTTGCCAGCCTGTTTCCTCCCGATGCAGATTAAAATGGGACCGCTGCCAGGGAAGTGCCGTTCTGCGTGGAGGAAGCAGTACATCAAATCAAATTCTTAAAAATGAAAACAGAAAGGCTGGGACTCTCACGCTTCAGCTGTGGTCTTTCTCTTTCAAGAGGTTTGATCCTCTTTTTCTCCTTCACATTTTTTAAACAGCTTTATTAAGATATAATTCATATTCCCTACTCACTCATTTAAGTGTGCCATTCAGAAATATTTGGCATATTACATTATTGGGGGTTTCAATTTTGGTAAAATGTTACATAAAATTTGCCATTTTAACCATTTTCAGTATAGTTTTTATATTCAGTAGCATTAATTACCTTCACAATGTTATGCAACCATCATTTTTACATCCAAACTTTTTTATCACCCCAAACAGAAACTATTCCCCAGCTCAGATATTTTCTTTCCTCTGTCAATAGACAACTGACATTTCTTTGGGCAATGTCTCTGCTTGGGTATTTTTGTGATTCATTTAATTTGTTCCCTTTTTTTGTTTTGTATTTCTTTCAACTTTTATTTCTTAGAATGTTAAAAATAAGAATGTTCCGCCCTGGCTGATGTAGCTCAGTGGATTGAGCGTGGGCCTGCGAACTAAAGGATCGCGGTTCAATTCCCAGTCAGGGCGCATGCCTGGGTTGCAGGCCAGTTCCCAGCAGGGGACACACAGGAGGCAACCATACATTGATATTTCTCTCCCTCTCCCTCTCTCCTATCCTTCCCCTCTAAAGATAAATAAATAAAAATCTTAAAAAAATAATTATTTAAAAAAAAAAGGATGTTCCTAATTTGGATGCAAGTGCGGCAGGTATGCGGTTGGAGTGTGGAGTAGCAGTAGAGCTGGTGAAGTTCCTATTAATACATGGGAGACCGGCAAATGAAATCTTACTAAGCAAACACAGACAGAATTTCACTCGGGAACTTCAGTTTTGACCTGGTTTTCAATCTCTTGAGGTACATTAGGGTTTATTCTTTTAAATTATGTTTTATTGATTATGCTATTACCATTGTTCTAATTTCTTCCTCTTTGTCCTCCCCCACCCAACACCCCCAACTCCCTCAGGCAGTCCCTACCCCATTGTCCATGTCCATGGGTCATGCATATATATTCTTTGGCTACTATATTTCCTATGCTGTACTTTACATCCCATGACTATCTTGTAATTACCAATTTGTAATTCTTAACCCCTTCACCTTTTTCACCAAACCCCTCATGCCCCTCCCACCTGGCAACCATCAAAATGTTCTCATATCTATGATTTCATTTCTATTCTGTTAATTTGTTTATCTTGTTTTTTAGATTCAATTGTTGATAAATAAGTATTAGTTGCCATTTTATTGTTAATATATTTTTATTTCTTCTTCAAGAAGACCCTTTAAAATTTCATATGATGCTGGTTTGGTGGTGATGAACTCCTTTAGTTTTTTTCTTGTCTGGGAAGCTCTTTTTCTGGCCTTTGATTCCGAATGATAGCTTTGCTGGGTAGAGAAATCTTGGCTGTAGGTCCCTGCTTTTCATCACTTTGAATATTTCTTGCCAATCTTTCCAGCCTGCAAAGTTTCTTTTGAGAAATCGGCTGACAGTCTTATGAGGGATCCCTTGTAGGTAACTAATGCCTTTTTCTCTTGCTGCTTTTAAGATTCTCTCTTTGTCTTTAACCTTTGACATTTTAATTATGATGTGTCTTGGGGTGGGCCTCTTTGCTTTCATCTTGTTTGTGAGTCTCTGTGCTTCCTGGACTTCTATGTCTATTTTCTTCACCAAGTTAAGGTTTTCTTTCATTATTTTTCAATTAGGTTTCCAATTTTTTGCCCTTCTCCTCTGGCACCCCCATGATACGAATGTTTGTATGCTTAAGGTTGTCCCAGAGGCTGCTTACACAATCCTCATTTTTTGGATTATTTTTTCTTCTTGCTGTTCTGATTGATTGTATTTTGCTTCCTTATATTCAAAATTACTGATTTGACTCTCAGCTTTATCCACTGTAGTGTTGAAACCCTGTAAATTGTTCTTCGTTTCAGTTAGTGTATCCTTCATTCCTAATTGGTTCTTTTCTTTTTTATGGTTTCTGCATACTTTTTTTAATGCTGTTGAAGTTCTTTCTGAGTTCATCTGCTCTTCCCTATGTTTATTGAGCGTTCTTATAACCAGTGTTTTGAACTCTGCCTCTAGTTGCTTGCTTGTCTCCATTTTATTTAGTTCTTTTTCTCAAGTTTTGATCTGTCCTTTAATTTGGACCATGTTTCTTTGTCTCCTATTTTGGCAGCCACCCTGTGTTTGTTTCTATGAATTAGGTAGAGCTGCTATGTCTCCCAAGCTTGGTAGAGTGGCCTAACATAGTAGGTGTCATGTAGAGCCCAGTAGCCCAGCCTCCCCTATTATCCAAGCTGAGTACTTGAGTTGTGCCCACTGTGTGGGCTGTGTACACCCTCCTATTGTAGTAGAGCCTTGATTGCTCTTGGCACATCCAAGGTCAGCTACAGCCTCTGTTCTGTCCAGGATCACACAGCATAAGCTACAAAGCAATCTGTAGATGGCTGCTACTTATGCTGGACTTAGAGGTGCCCAGGCAGGGCCAAGCTGTGAGCCAAGGACAGCTGCTGCTAGTGCTGGCCCTGGAGCAACTTAGTGAGAGGTATAGGGCTTGCTGAAGCCAGATGCTGCTTATTTGAGAAATTTTAGAAAAATCTGAAGCATGGGCCAAGTCAAGCCATTCATGTGGAAAAGCCACTGGAAACAGGTTGGATGGGCCTGAAGTTTGTGTGTGGTGGGGCCTCAGAGAATCTGCAGTGTGAGCCAGGTTGATGAAGTCTCCGATATGGAGCCTGCCTGCCAGCTCTGTGGTTTTGTTAGGGGAGGGCTCAGAGAAGGAACAGTGCCCTCTGCCAGCACTTCTGTCTGGGAGAAAGCTGCCCGCAGCTGTTGCCCTGATGCTAACCAATTCAGTTTCTCCCTGTTTTCTCCGCTGCCTTTCAATCTGCTGCCTCTGTGCTGGAGCTCTTAGCAAGTGAGTCTGAGTAAGTATGTGCATTGGTCCTTCAGGAACTTCCAGGTTTCCAAAGCTTCAGTCCCACTGGTTTTTACAAAACTTCTTTT